>WNWU01000004.1:14208475-14387478 GCA_012654045.1 Ptyas mucosa
AAAATAAAATAAAATAAAATAAAATAAAATAAAATAAAATAAAATAATAATAAAATAAAATAAAATAAAATAAAATGATAATAAAATAATAAAATAAAATAATAAAATAAAATAATAAAATAAAATAAAATAAAATAAAATAATAATAAAATAAAATATTTAATGCATGTAGGAATTCCATATTCCTGGTAGGTTCTTTTGTGTCACTAGAGTTCAGTGCGCTCTAGGATCTGTGTCCTTAAGAGCATTCATTTCTTTTTTCCTTTGTATTGTTAATGATGTGACAGGACATCTGATGATTTGACATCAATCACTGAAGCTGATGTAGAATCCTGTAGAAGAGTGATTTCCACTGAAGAGGATCCTTTGATAGAGCCTTTTGTAGATGAAGATCAATACTTTCCACAGGAGCCTTCAGATACAAATTCTTTGTTTAAAGAGTTGAATGAGGCTATTGCAGCACAGAACAAAATGTCTGGATCCCGTTATCAAGAAATATATGATTTTGGTTTTCAACAAGAGCCCTTGGATCATATTAAATATCATGGAAATTCTCAACAAAATATAATGCCTCTGTCTCCAATAAAAGAATGCTCAACAAACAAAACCGTACAAAATAGAATTTCTGAAGTGGCTATTTCAGAAGCAGGAGGCCCGTTTAGAGAAGTACCAGTTCGCGTACAAGTCAGAGATCTGGAGATGAAGCGAGCAAATTTTTCTAAAATCAGAACAGAAGTCAAAACTACAGAGCCTACACTGAGAGAAAGCTTTGCTTCCATGATTCAACCTTTTGTTTATTCAGACTCGGCAATACAGGTCAGTGACTACAAGAAAAGCCCAATTGAAAGTGGGATTCTACTTTTAGAAGCGGAAACCCAACCTGAACATAAGAAGAACGTTTTAAAACACAAGGATACTATTCAGGTTCCACAGTTATCCACTGAAGAAGGTGTGGCAAACCAGTCTGCAAAAATGATAATTCTAGATAGAAAGGTATCTCAGACTCAACGTCCTCTACTGAAAAATGTGCCATCAGAGTATTTTCTGCCCAAGGTGGCTCTACCCAAGTTACCAGCAGGGCATAATCCAAGCAGTCAGTTACAGAATATGTTTCGACGAGGAACGCACACAGAACTTGTTGAAAGGCTAAAGATATATTCATCAGAAGGCAGAAGAGAAAGATGGATTGGTCCATCTAAGTGTAAGAAGAATCAAGAGGTCAGTGCAGAATTTAATGAAGAAACCAGTGTTAGAACAGAAGTTTGTGATTGCCGAATGAATAAAGAAACTTCTAAAGACACGGCCATTCTGTATTCTCATCCAGATTACTTTTATAATGTGCTATTTGTAGGAGATTCTAATGTTGGCAAAACCTCCTTTTTAAACAAGTTGCAAAATGATTCTTTTGAAGCAAAAGTGACTGCAACTATAGGTATGAATCGTGCTTGAAAATCATATGAAAATATATAGGTTTTTTCTTTTGAAAAATCTGGTGGTTTTTTTCTTTGTTTCTTTGATTTTGCTTTGACTTACACCTCTTTTAATAGAATTATCAGATTTGGGTTACAGAAATCCAGATGATCAATAAATGACAGCAAGTGTCATTTTAATGTAATATTACATTTATAACAGCAAAAATAATAGCTGTTTTTATTGTTATTCAAATGTAATCCAACAGGATGCAAATAACTTTTAGCTGGAACTATTCTATAACAAAGTAGGATTTTTTAAAAAGAAAAGATAAACATTTTAGCTATATGGAGCTAAACAACTCCTTCAATATCTTGAAGGAAAACAGATTTCTTGGGATTTTTTTTAAAAAATGGGCTCATGTTATGCATACAAAGAGGTAACTCTCTCTGAATTGGAAGCCCTTGGTTTGTATGGAATACCACCTACTATTAATGCTGGTTCTACTTCCATCTCTCCACGGCCAATTTGCCATGGCCAACTTGCTGCAATCAACTCGCCATGGCTGATTCACCGCAGGACAACTTGCCACAGCCAACTTGTTGTGGGACAAGAGTTTCACCAATATTGAAGAAGCAGTGGAATGGAATCATTAGCGAAATGTTGCCAAAAGAAGGACCAAATGAAATCTGAATGACAAAAATTAAAATTATTTTGAAAATTATTTTGAATAATTAAATTGTAATTGTCGAATTGTCCTGCAGCAAGTTGTCCTGTGGTGAGTTGTTCCACAGCGAGTTGGCTGTGACGAGCTGTCCCAGTGCGCTTCCTATTACCTCTGTCAGGGTCCCTTTTGGAGATAATTAACTTTTTGTATACTGGAGGCATCTTCCAACCAACGTGGCCCTTTTAAGTGCCAGGATGTGCTATATAAATAATGCACCAATAGAGTGAATTCCTTTTGTCCTGGCACATTTGTTATTTAAGTAGGACTTCTGATAAATAATGGAAAACATTATTTTTTTCTTCTGTATATCTAATGTTGTTCCTTCCTTGCATTACAATACTATTGGGCAACCATGCTTTAAATGTGTAGGGTCTCCTGCTTGGGCGGGGGTTTGGACTAGATGATCTACAAGGTCCCTTCCAACCTTGTTAATCTGTTATTATTCTGTTATTAAGTTGAACTGTATACACTTTTAAAGGAAAACATAGGGAGGATGTGTATCTTCTTTACAGTATCTCATTTCTCCTAGGAGGATTTTGCATAAGCTTCCATTTCTTTTCTTTTTAATGGTATAGTTAACATGAAAGACAATCCAAAGTCATTCTCTGCCTGCAAATAGCAATGCTAGGTAAAACCTTGATTTTATTAACACCTGCAAAATGATTGCTCTTCAATATTCTACTCCTATCTGTAAAATTCCTGCTTGCATTCCTCAGGGTTTTTGTTTTGTTTTGTTTTGTTTTGTTTTGTTTTGTTTGAGCCAGCTTGAAGCTTGACCTGAATTCTATTGTAAATGATTGCATTGTATTCTGTAGGAATGGACTATCGGATCAAAAACCTGATTTTGGATAGCAAATGCTTTGCTTTACGTCTGTGGGACACAGCTGGACAAGAAAGGTAGTATAAAGGCTGCAAAAATAAGGACAAAATGTTAGGAAACTGACTTTGGACTATGCTCAAGACTGGTGTGATTAATGTGGATGGATAATGTTTGTTCCCAGAACTGTCGCATGGCTTTATAACTGCAAATTCTGTTATTGAAGGGAAACTCCCATCAGCAGATCAATCATGCAACCGTTCATGTCATTTCAGCCATTCAGTGCAATTGCTTAATCAATGTAAGAAGCCAGATTGTAGCATCTCTGACTAAAGGCTGTCTAACCTTTATATGAACGTATCATAAAAACGTATTTGTCTCTCCAGGTAATTAGTTCCAACGTTGAACTGTCATTACCTTTTGAAGATTTTTCTAACACTGTATCCCATGAGTCCTTTTGTAATTTAAGGTCATTATTCTATGTCTTTCTTTGCGGGATAGAGGCTCTTTATCAAGTGGTTGAAAAGTGCAATCGTAATTCCCTTATCTCAAGGATAAACGTACCCACTCCTCAATCCCTTTTTACAGATAGTCCTCAGCTTAAGGACTGCTTGTTTAACAATGGTGCCATGGCCTTGGATAAAGTGACTAACAGCACATCCTCAAAGTTAGAACCATTGCACCACCCTTGTGGCCTACACAATCTCAATTCGGGTGCTTGGCAACTGGCATGCATTTACAACATTTGTCTTGTGGTCACATGATTGTGATTTGTGAATGTCTCAGCTGGTTTCCGATAAGCAAAATCTTAGTTCACTTAATGACTGGGTGATTGACTTAATAACTACTTGATTTGCTTAACAATCACATTGATTTACTTAAAACCACAGTAAAGATGGTTGCAAAATTGGATCTAGTCATGCGATGATTTGCTTAACAACCAAAATTCTCTATTGTCTCTATTGTCATAAATTCAGGACTACCTGTATAAGATTTAGATTCAGGGCCTTGGTCATTCTTGTACTCTTATTCTGCTTTTTAAGAATCTTTGTTAAAGTGGGATCTCCAGAATAATGTTACTCACAGTACTTATGAGGTCCTGACCAATGTAGCAGAATACTTACATTCTGTGATTCAGATAGCATCTATCCATCCATCCTAAAATAGTTGTCTGGTATAGTTTATGAAATTTGTAGCTTTGGGTACTTTAAAAGATATTGTATGTCATAGTCATAGTATGTGCATATATGCATATAGTATTCCTAACAACAAAACTCCCTTTTTACAACCCTGTAACCCCTTAATTTGGGGTAGAGTCGGGGTGGATGGAGCCGAGCATTTACTGGCTGGGTGCCCTTCCTGATGCCATGCAGAGTTCACAGCAGATATTTTTTCTTTGGTCCTAGGAGAAAAATATCAGCCTCTACCTAGGATTGAACCCTCAACCTTGCGAATGGGAGGCAAGCATCTTTACTATTAGGCCACCATGTTGCTCTATTCCTAACAATAACAACATATTAAATATATTAAACAAATTAAACAACATATAAACTCTAAAGACCTTTTCCCTTCTGTTTAAAATACATTTCAATTGTTAAAGAAAATTAGGTTCCAAAAAGTTGAAAAGAGAATGTATGATAGATTTAATTTTTTTATCATACACAATCATACACATCAATCAGTATGTACAGTATGCACACACATATTTGTGAAAAAAATAACACATGTTTCCTGACAGGTATCACAGTGTCACCAAGCAGTTTTTCCGAAAGGCTGATGGAGTTGTTTTGATGTATGACATCACCTCAGAATACAGTTTTACAGATGTGCGATACTGGCTGAACTGTGTCCAGGTAAACAATAAACAGCTATGTTCCACTGTTATTGAATCTCAGTTTTTTAATTTTGATCTTGATGATTCTTAGAAATTTGAAACAATTTAGGGAGAAAAATACTGGTTGGTGATGTGTGTGTGGTTACATAGACTGCTTCTGACAGTGTTTATTGCTTTGATAAATACATTAAGGATTGCAGGTCAATCTCTGTTGCGAAGTCGTGTCCAATCCATTGGGATCCCATGGACAACATTCCTCCAGGCCTTCCTGTCCTTTACCATTCTCTGGAGTCCATTTAAGCTCACGCCTACTGCTTCAGTGACTCCATCCAGCCACCTCATTCTCTGTTGTCCTGTTCTTCTTTTGCCCTCAATCTTTCCCAGCATTAGGCTCTTCTCCAGTGAGTCCTTCCTTCTCATTAGGTGACCAAAATATTTGAGTTTCATCTTCAGGATCTGGCCTTCCAAAGAGCAGTCAGGGTTGATCTCCTCTAGGACTGACAGGTTTGATTGCCTTGCAGTCCAAGGGACTTGAAGGAGTCTTCTCCAGCACCATAGTTCAAAGGCCTCAATTCTTTGGCGCTCAGACTTTCTTATGGTCCAACTTTCACAGCTATTCATTGCAACTGGGAAAACCATAGCCTTGACGAGACACATTTTTGTTGGCGGGGTGATGTCTCTGCTTTTTAGTATGTTGTCTAAATTTGCCATAGCTTTCATCCCCAGGAGCAAGTATCTTTTAATTTCTTGGCTGAAGTCCCCATCTGCGGTGATCTTGGAGGTCAGGAAAATAAAATCTGTCACTACCTCCATTTCTTCCCCATCTATTCGTCAGGATCAATCTTTGTGATGTTACTCCTAACACAGTTTAGAAATTTAGCTAAAAGTATATGGCACCGAGCAGCTGCTGCATAGATATAATACTGTATCAAAAACTTTTAAAAGCATATATATATATTGGAAATTGTGTTATTAAAATAGTCATGGAGCAGAACTTTGAAATTTGTGTATTTCAAAGGTGCTTTTCGAAAAGGTTACTGGATTTTGTTTTTTTCCTTGAGAAAAATGTTTTGCTTCTCATCCAAGAAACTTTTTTAGTTCTGACTTTATTTGAATGATGAATTTGAATGATCCAGTCAGAACTGAAGAAGTTTCTTGGATGAAAAGTGAAACATCTTCCTCAAGAAGCAAAGAAATCCAGTTGCCTTTTCAAAAAGCACCTTTGAGGCAACCATGACCTGGACAACTGAGAATCTCCATAGATATGGTTTGTATGGCATGGTCTGTGACTTACGTGGTTGTGAAACAAATCATTGACAATTATGCAATAAGCCATTGTCAAAATAACTATTGTAAACTAGCCATTGTTTTAAATGTAAAAAATTAGGCAATTAAAAGTAGATCTTGCATATTTTATATCTCCAAGTAAATGAGTATACTGTTTTTTTAATGGTTAAGAAACTTAATCTCAATATATTTTCTTTTATTATTGTTGAAAGGTTTAATCAAGCATTTTGATTTCATTTAATATCTGAAGAATTCTGTGCTCCCTCATAGGAAGGAGCTGGAGCTGAAGTCGTTGTCCTTCTGCTTGGTAACAAAACGGACTGTAGTGTGGAAAGGAGAGTATCTGTAGAGAATGGAACATACTTGGCCAAGGTACACTCCTCTGCTTTTCTCTTATCATTTTAATTATTTTTCCACTGATGGTAAAATAATCTGATGCTATCTGGAAACATTTGCCATTAATTTAATTACTTTAAATAAAATATTAATAAAATGTTTAATAAATTATTTGATGAAATGTTAAATTAATTATAACAAACATGTTCAAACGCTGGCCCTGGCCCTAACTCTTTTATATTCATTAGTCCAAGACTTACTCTCTGCCGGGAGAAATAGAAAAATAATAATAGTATAGGCCTATGTTGATGGTACACTAAAACAGGATACAAAAGCTAAAAAGGAGGATAGGGAACTTCATTGGCATTTATATCTCTATTTCATTGACATTGGCAGGTGGGTTTGTTTCAATCAAATTACTTGCCAATGACAAAACTTTTTTGGGGGGGGGACCCAGCTTCTTTACTTCACTCCATCCAAAACAAGAATACAAACATCTGACAATATCCACTGTGATATATTGCATCTTCCAGATAAAATAGCAAGACTGAAAATTGGATTCAGTTTTGGGGTTTAAATCAGGGGTGAAATCCAACAGGTTCTGACAGGTTCTGGAGAATCGGTAGCAGAAATTTTGAGTAGTTCGGAGAACCAGCAAATACCACCTCTGGCTGGCCCCAGAGTGGGGTGGGAATAGAGATTTTGCAATATCCTTCTCCCAGGAGTGGAAAGGGAATGAGGATTTTGCAGTATCCTTCCCCTGGAGTGGAGTGGGAATGGAGATTTTGCAGTATCCTTCCCCTGCCATGCCCACCAAGCCATGCCCACAGAACCGGTAGTAAAAAAAAATGGATTTCACCGCTGGTTTAAGTGTAAAATCTGTCAGTTCGAAATAAGTATGTGTTCCTTGTCATCGTTGTCTCTTACATATTTTGTGCCAGGTGTATGGACTTCCATTTTATGAATGCAGTGCTGCTTCAGGTTACAATGTCAGAGAATCCATAGTACAGTTAGTCAGGTGAGTAATTAGTGCCAGCTCTTACTTAGATTGTGACAGGAAAAACTCATACATTTCTCATCCAAAAACCTACAGCAACAGAGATCTTCCTAAGCAGTGAATGAATTAGTGAAATTGTCAAGGGCAAAAAAATCAGGACATAATGAATGAATAAAAGTTTATTGCATGTTAACACTCTGTACAAGAATCTGAACTACTAATGCTCAAGGCAAATTGGTGGTAGATAAGAGTCAATGGAATTCAAGGTGGGCTGGACTTAGATCTCTTGTAGGCGCGAAGGGACTCAAGATTGATGACATGCTTGACTCTTCCCTCGGACTCAATCTGGTCATCTCCTACCGAAACTTTGTTGAATATTCATTGTGGAATACAATGATGTCAGTTATACCCAGACTATTTTTATTAACGGGGAGAATGTGTGTGAACTTCAGTACTATATACTTTTTGCTTAAGGGGAGACTGCATGAAAGAGACTTGTTATTTCAAATGGTCTCAGAAATATTGGAAAATATGAGCCATAGTGGCATAGTGGTTAGAGTGCAGTCTGGCAGGCTACTTCTGCTGCCTGCCAGCTGCCTGCAATTTGGCATTTCAAATCTCACCAGGCTCAAGGTTGACTTAGCCTTCCATCCTTTCGAGGTGGGTAAAATGAGGACCAAAATTGTTGGGGGCAATATGCTGAATCTGTAAACCGCTTAGAGAGGGCTGTAAAGCACCATAAAGTGGTATATAAGTCTAAGTGGTATTGCTATTGCTATATAGTATGCAAAACAGTCTACAGACTATTTGTTTCTGTATTTATAATAGGTTGATGAAAACTCAGGAAGACCAATTAAAAAAGAAGGCTCTAGACTTGCAAGTGCAACTTAAAAATAAGAGAAGTTGTTGTTTATAAAGTGGAAAAGACTAATGGCTTGTGCCCACTGCGTGATTGTGTATACCATTTGTCCTCTTGAATCTGGACTGAATCCAATTTGTATAGTTTAAGAAGTTTTGCCACTCAGATGAAAATTGAGGATGGTCATCACTTTACAGATTTCAAACTTTGAGTTACTCTGGATCCCTGACCTGTTCTTTCCACTACAGATTCTCAAACTGTTCTCCATTGGAAAGTTGCCAAACAATTATGAAATCAACTCTATTTCCCTTGCATTCAGCCATCTAATTCAATAGATCTGGTTTAGAGGTCTGTGATTTCTATAATAATACTACAGGTCACTTACATTGCTCATTAAAATATATCTGTTAAAGAGACAATTATATGTGCTCTGCTGTAGGGGATGACATGTTCATTAAAGAGACTGTATTGAAAACAGTGCCAGTGCTGAGGGAAAAATGTTTATTTCATGTTTTGGATTGTGGAACAAGAACAACAACAAATACTGGTTTTTGAAAAAATAATGGAAGAAGTATTGCACTTTGAGATTGGATGAGGGAACCACCTATAATTCTTTTCATAGCCACAATATTTCACATTTTTTGCTGTGTTGTCTCCCACCCCATCCCCGTTTATATATCTGCCTGTTTCTGCTCACCTAGAGAAAATCCCAAAGTGCCTCCTGAAATTACTGTATGCTATCTAATAGAAAGGCTGGCCTCATATGCATCTTACAGAACTAGTAGTCACAAGGAATTCTGGAAATGTTGAGTACCTGAATCTCATGCAGCAGTTCGTTTTTAATGGTTGTGGCAAAGATGGTCCAGATCACTTTTTCCCTTGCAACTCCAGTTCTCCAGGCTTCTAGAGCAATATTTATCCCTTGCTCAGTTCAGCATATGGCAGTGTATTTTCAAGCTTAGCAGCTTTAAGATGAGTGGACTTCAACTCCCAGAATTTTCAGCCAGCATGCTGGGAACTGAAGTCGACCCATCTTAAAGTTGCCAAGTTTGAGAAATAGCAGCCTGGGTTGTCTTTAATTAAGCTACCCCCCCCCCTTTCTCTCTCTAATACAGAGTTTCCTCTGCTTATTAATACAATTTGGTGGGTCTTTTTTGTGATTCCCAAGTGATGGTAAATAAGATTTTAATCTGTGGAAAGTTATCTACATTGCTTATTATTCTGTTCTGCATATCATATCATAGTGTGTATTTTTCTGTTTATGACATCCTTGTGCTGACAAATATTGGCATAAGAATGATAAAGCATGCAGGTATTGAATTGCCATTAATGTATAGTATTTCTTTTATACTGTACCAATTTCATTTTTAAGTATATCCATGTACAGCTGCAGTTCATAGAACTTGAAATAAAGTACTCTATTCCCAATACACGGTTCTGTTTCTTTTCTTCATAGAATTTTAATGACATGCAGAGGAGGAGAAGTGGGGAGGGGAGAAACGTGCAGATTTATTCTATTCTTGCCATTGTGCTTTAATTTGCTTTAATTTGTTCCCTGCCATTGGTGTCCTCAGGATGTGGCTAGAACAGTTAACATCGTGGCCATGAATAGTGGATTCAAAGCTCTAAGGTGAAGCTTTGCACTTATTTCCTAGGAACTCTTGGGCATCTATTTATTTATTTTAGGAAATTTATATTGCTGCCTATTTGCACATGGTGACTCAAGGTGGCTTACAAGAATATAAAAACCTCATATATAAAACAATAAAATTAAGAGAATAATCATATAATAAATTAATAAAATAATATAATAACCCCACACCCATATATATGTCAGGGTTCCAAGTAACAGCCCCAATGAACAATATACATATATTTATACAGTAGTTTTCTTGCAATTGTATGGAAACAGTTTGCATTGCTTTCTTATATGATTTTTAATGTTTGCTTTCCAGCCTGGCCTTGGGACTTCCTAAGAAATGATACTAACTGAATCTGATTCTTTTTTTTTGAGAGTAGCAAAGTTGGTCAATGTAGACATCAGTTATTGGCAAAAGCAAAGCAGAATGTAACCTGTGAGTCACTATCAGAAAGGAGCTCTCAGCCATTAGTAATAATCCTAGATAAATTCATCAATATTGGACCTAATTATTCATCTTCTGTTTTATTTTGATTGATTTGAAACATCTGCAAAATCATTTACCTAAAACAATTTCAAAATAATTTACATTCTTGAAAGATTTTTCATTAAAAATCATAACACTTAAAAATACTTAGTAAATTAAAACATTTTGACGAAATTAGGAGAGATTTGCCTGGGATTAAAAACAACTATGTAAACTCAATGTAATTTGCTCTAATCTTGATTGTAGGAAATATGACTTCTGCAATAGAGTAGTAAATGTCTGGAACACTCTACCTGATCCTGTTGTTAGTCTCTCTAATCCCCATACCTTTTACCTTAAATTGACTACCATAGACCTTTCATGTTTTTTAAGAGGTCCCTCAGGGGGCGTGCATAAGCGCACCAGTGTGCCTACCGTCCCTGTCCTACTGTTCCCATTTATATGTACTCATTTTATGTGTTTATGGCTATGTTTTGCTTATTTATTTCCTTTTATATGTGTCCATGTCCATGTCTATGTCTAAACTGTTACTTGTTTCCTTGTACGTGTTGACAAACAAACAAACAAATTAACTAACTAACTAACAACACTGGTGTGAATATTGGGCAGTCTTGAGGAGATGGCCATTAAAACATATCTTTGCTATAGAATTTTGGGGGCAGAAAAGATATCAGAAGTACAGGTAGTCCTTGATTTAGGACCACAATTGAGCACGACATTTCTGTTGCTATGTGAAATAGTTGTTAAGGGAATCCCCCCCCCCTTTTTATGACCTTTCTTGCCACATTTGTTAAGGGAATCATTGCAGTTGTTAAGGTAGTAGTAAGGTTGTTAAGTGAATCTGTCTTTCCCATTGACTTTGCTTCTCAGAAGGTAACAAAGGGTGAACACATGATTCCGGGACACTATAACTGTCATAAATGTGAACCAGTTGTCAAGCATCCAAATTCTAATCACATGATCATAGGGATGCTGCAAGGGTCATAAGTGTGAAAAACAGTCATAAGTCATTTTTTCAGTGATATAACTTCAAGCAGTCACTTAATGAACTGTAAGTCAAGAACTACCTATAGATCTGTTTATCAGCTTTTTGAGTGTCCCTTAAAGTCCAGATTTATTTTGACATTTAATTACAACATTCTATTTTGTTTTGTTTTGTTTGTTTTATTCAAAGATAGTTTTAAGCCATACCAAGACCTGTGGGATTGGACTGCATTACAAACCCAAGTAAATAAGGGAACAAATAAATGAATGGTTCCCTTGCCCTCATTATGACCCACTTATTAATTTTGGACAAGACTTGCTCTGTTGACCTCTAGATGGCTACACATCTTTGTATAAGGCCTTGCTAAAAGGCAATTTGAGGACTGTTAGCCAAAACATTGCATGGGTAGCTGTGGGGAAGCCTGAAGGCACAGACAGGATGATGATATTGCCAAGTCTCCAATTTCCAGAGAAAAGGGATTTTAAATTAAATTGTTTAGATAATAGTAAATAGACATAATTGAATAGAATTATGTTTACTGAGACACAAGCAGAACATTAAATTGTTGTTTTAATTTTTAGTGAGTCATCCATTTGCTTGTTTCTTTGTGTGTTTTCTTCATCATCTGTTAATAGTTCTGAATGCACAGAAGAAGGATTTCAAGAAAACTTGCCAGTTGTGTACAAAAGTACCTTTCTTACTTCAGATATCAAATTGCTACAACAGACACACATTTTTATGATCAACCTTGTTTGAAATGTCTCCACTAGATGGCAGCAACACAATTTAAAAGTAATCACTTGTGTTAAGCTTGGGCCAATTTGAATTTCTTCCAGAATTTAAATCTTTACAATAATTTGAAAATAAACAGTAAAATGAGATCCTAATCAAAACAACTCTTTTAAAAGCAAGTTGCATTAAAAACAAGAAAAATGTATACTGATAATGAATCATCCTACAAATGAGTGAAATGACAATGACAAAACTCAGATAAATATGATAATTGGAACAATAAATTGTATCTCATATTGTTGCGTTTTGAATTTTATTTCAAGTGAATCTATGGCCAAGAGTTAAAGTTTCATGCAACCCAGCAAAAAAAAAATCACTTAAGAAAAAATACTGAATATCAGCTCTCTAAAATATTGTATTGCTGATTTATATACATGTTAAATATTACATACTTTAATATCTATATGTTGTAAATTTCCTTCAGATCAAGGCAGCATACATAAAATTCCTTCATTTTTTTAAATAGTGGCCATAGGATAGTGGCTGATTCAAAGTGACCTAGTGAGTTTCTGTAGCTAAGGATAAATTTAGGCCTAATTCTGTTGAACATTCAATTCAGTGGTGAAATTAAAAAAATTCCCCTACCGGTTCTGTGGGCGTGGCTTGTTGGGTGAGGTCATGTGACTGGGTGGGCATAGCCAACTCGACATCACTCACATCGAGGGGCTCCTCACCGGCCCCTCCCTTCCCAGCCACTCCTTGTCGCGAATGGCAGGAAAATGGGGTGGGGAATATTCCTGTCTACCATCCTTCCCTCAATCTGTGCTGAGATTGAGGAATGGATGACAGACAGGAAAATCCCCTTCCCCATTTTCCTGCCTTTCATGAAAATGGCTCCATTCCAGCTGCTCCACCCCCACCTCCCTCCCAGGGACTACCTTAAAAGGGACAGGCTGCAGCAGCTCTGTTCTGAATGGAGGGAGAAAAATTAGCATTCTCTCTGCTGCATTTAACATTGAATTCTGTGGAATATCGAGCAGCCAGAAGAGGTGAACGGCAACCGGCCGGGCGTGGGTGGGGCCAACGAGGGGTGATTACTACTGGTTCAGCGAACTGATGCCAATAATCTCTAGTGGTTCACCCGAACTGGTCCGAACCGGTAGGATTTCACCAGTGGTGGGTTTCAAATTTTTTTACTACCGGTTTTGTGGGTGTGGCTTGGTGGGCGTGACATGGCTGGGTGGGCATGACATGGCTTGGTGGGCGTGGCAGGGGAAGGATACTGTAAAATCTCCATTTCCACCCTACTCCAGGGGAAGGATACTGCAAAATCCCCATTTCCTCCAAATCAGCTGGGACTTGGGAGGCAGAGAATAGATGGGGGCAGTCAGAATTTTTACTACCAGTTCTCCGAACTACTCAAAATTTCTGCTACCGCTTCTCCAGAACTGGTCAGAACCTGCTGAAACCCACCTCTGGATTTCACTCGATTCAATTGTTATCCAACCAACCACTTTAACCTGTGTGCCATACTGACTTGCTATTTTAGGCTGTTAAGGCGTTCAATGGAAAGTTTACAGTGAAGAAATTCAAGATCCCCAAACTATAAAGAAAACAAACAAATCAAGGCTTTAAAGAAAGTGGCTAAATGGAAATCTATTATCCATGAAGCAGTGTTCAGAATTAGAATTTAGGATAAAGCAGCTGGTGGCATTGTCATATTGTCTGTTAGTATATTTGAATTTGATTTAAAAAAATATGCTGGGGAATGTTAAAATTATTTGTAGAGGGTTTCAAAGAATGGGAAGAAAAATGGTGCATTTTAATATTTTATTTAATCCTATATGGCCGTGATGGCGAACCTATGGCACGAGTGCCACAGATGGCACGCGGAGCCATATTGGTGGGCACGCGAGCTCAGCTCCGGCACACATGTGTGCGCCGGCCAGTTGATTTTTGGGCCTTCTGGGCCCACCAGAAGTCAGGAAACATGCTGTTTCCGGCCTCCCGAGGGTCTCTAGGAAGGGTGGGGAAGGCTGTTTTTGCCCTCCCCAGGCTCCTAGAAAGGCTCTGGAGCCTGCAGAGAGCGAAAAATGGGCTTACTGAGCCCACCGTGCCATCACAGCAAAAGTAGAGGGAGCATGAGGGGGGGGCGGGGCGCATAGAATTATGGATGTGGGCACACATGCGTGTGTCCCCCCCCACTCCCCCCCCGCTTTTGGCACACGATGGCAAAAAGGTTAGCCATCACTGCTATATGGTATAACAGGGAAGGATTTGGGATTTATTGATCCTAAAGCTTTTCATTTCTAAAAGCAACTAGAAGCTACCTCGGACTCATTATTTTGGTTGCTTTCAAAAGCAAAGCCACTTTATTCAGCCTTTTACTGGCATTCATGAACAAAGATGCATTTACCTTGGGACTACATTTTAAAAAGTCAGATGTGGGAACTATTGAAGATACTCCCAAGACCTCAGCTCTATGTCGTTTTTCTTTTTAATTTTATTATCGGTTTTGCAATGATGATCTTAAATGAAGATGGCTTTCTTAGCTTTTCTGTGTGCATTGGGATGCAGCGAAGTTCTGGATATTTTGAATTTTGTCACTCATCTGAAAAAGCATTTACCTCTTGAAGTTACTTTGCCTTTGTTACTTCCACTTGCTTTCCAACCTATCCCTGGGCTGTCAGGCTTCTGAATGGAAAATAACTTTACAACAACATAGTAGTACGATTGACTTTCGGGATCGGTGTGATGTACAGGAAGTTCACATGGTGCAGTAGGATTGTGTGTTTGTTAGTAGGATTGTGTGTTTGTTAGTAGGATTCACTGGGTTAGGGATTTTTCTTTTCTTTTACTGTCTTTCACTGTGAGTTGTATTGGGGTGGGGTGGGTACACGAAGGGAGGCTCAGCCAATCTCATTGTACACATGTTATACTCTGACAATAAAGGTTTGAATTGAATTGAATCCTATCAGCCTCGCTGGGTACTAGAAACTTATGCTCAGTTAAGCAGGTGGACTTCCGATACAAATTGTGTGCACGGGACACACCAGCTTTAATGGTTTACCTAAACCCCATTTTCTGGAGACAGGAAGCTACAATGTTGTTTGTGGTTCAGTGCGTGGTGGGCAGAAAAAAAGCTGCCAACTTAATGGCTCATTATTGGGAGGACGGGTATCTCGAGAGCGCAGTATGCGCGACGGATTAAAAAGCAAAAAAAAAAAAAAGACTTTTCCTTTGCCAGTTAGGAAAGGAAAAGTCTTTTTTATTATTTTTACTTTTTAATCCGCCGCGCTTTGAAGACCGAACAGCGAGCTAATTGAGGCGAATGTGCCGCTGCGAATTTGAAGCCACGCTCCGCCCGACTCCGGAAGCAGGAAGCCCGGAGTGCAGCGGCTGGAGATTTCGCTCAGAGGGGCCTCTCGGGTCCATGTTGAATCCAGAAGACTCGACCCGCCCGGGGCGGTTCATGGGGTGAGAAGGCGTTCGCGCTGTCGAGAAGCGGGAGAGGCACCGCCAAACTTGGACCGAGGCTGTCGCTGGGGTGGGGAACGATATTTGCAGATTGTATCTCTTGGGAGGGGGGGGGGGGGGGGGGGGGGGGGGGGGGGGGGGGGGGGGGGGGGGGGGGGGGGGGGGGGGGGGGGGGGGGGGGGGGCGAGAATCAAGTCGCCGGACCAGCGCGAGGCCAGGAGAGAGGGTGGTAGTGAGCGTGTTTGAAAGGGCAACTCGAATGGCTTTTGGAAGACTCCTGGCTACTTGCTACTTGTGGCCAGATGAATAATAGGGCAGCCTGCAAGCCCCTATACGCGCCCCCTGGGAATGAGCCCGCCAGCCCCCCCCCAATCATATGAGGTTATAGGGGTTGCCTTCCGAAGCAGACACTTTTCAGGATTGCTTCTTTATGGCGGTAGAAAGCAAAAGGGAGCCAGGTGGGATGGAGAAACACAAGCCCTTTTTACCATTGACTGCCAGTAGGGTGACTGTAAGTCTCAGAAAGGATGGCCCTAGATTCATGTCACAGGTGTATTCTGACCTGGTTGTATTCCGTGCTGGAAAGGTGCTTTGAGGGATGAGGATGTGTTTTTTGTTTGTTTGTTTTTGGAACAGTGTCATGTAATTGAGGAAAGTTCTATATCATTAGGTAGGTAATGGTGGAAATCATGCAGTTGAATTTTACAAGGCTTTCTCCTTATGTGATATTTACAAGGCTTTTCCCCTTAATGTGATGTTACTTAGCACTAGGATGGATGGATGGACAAGTGCATAGAGATTTTTTTAAAATAAAGTACTTCCTTTAATATCTACCATAATTAAATTCTTGATCCTGATGTTAAGTTATTTAAGTGAGTGCATTCAGATAGTACAGTACGACAGTATGTTCCAGGACTCCAGCAAAGAACATTATGGTAACATGGATTTATTGTAATCTATGGATTATACCTCAGTGTCATTCTGTTCTGTAAAGTTTTGCATTCCAGTTGGTCCTTTTGACAGTGTCTCGTGATATATGAAATAGCACTGAATGTCTTGTTGGCATTTTGAATACATTTAACATAATCAAAAACTCTTTATGAGCATCAATAGCAGCTGACATTAAAAAAAAAACCGGCAGTGAGAAGCCTTTTGCCTAATTTTCGCAAAAGGTCAATAAAGTCCCAACTGTGTGTGCACGCGCGCATGTATGTACACCTATTCTGTACTATTTTCCACAAGGAGCAGTCAAGTACCTGAGTTTTATTGTGAAGTAATCAGATAATTTAATATTAAATGCTCTAAGTATGTCTTCTATATCTGTTTTCTATTCCAGCACTTGCTGTGGTGCTCAGAGCTGTTATAGAAGCTGAATAAAGTGAAGCTCATTTTTTTGTCATTTTTCAGTCTTAAGTAAGCAACATGGTTGCAACAAAAGTCTACCATTATTTATTTTATTAAATTTATCTCCCATCTTTCATTCAAGAGCTTAAGATATACATAATAGCCTCTCCTGTTTCCCCCACAACAACCACTCATTGTGCATTTTGCAGAAATGATTGCTATTAACTGTATTTAGAAAACCATTTTGTTTCATTAGACATTTGCATAGGAAAGGAGGTTAGAGGAAGTATATAGTCTTGTGGACCAAGTATATGCCAAGTGGTGTATACGTACACTTATCTTTTACTCCCCTGCCATATCTGAAACACCTTTCAGAGTTCAATACATTTGTACTGTAAGTGATGCTTGAATATATATCAACATAAAACGTTGCTCCTGTTGTGATGTTTTTCCCTCAGAAAACAATCACACTTGTAGAAGTCACGAGTCGCGTCTACGTTATTTGATATCCATAAATAGCACATTTCTTAAACGAGGAAAATATTGTATTAATGCATTTTGTAAAAGTAAATAGAACTTGACAAAAGCATGTGGAATTTTATTTCCCTATGCATTTCCCTTTTGCTGGGAATTATGCTGGTGCTGATTATTTGTACAAATGCTTGGTGCAATTGGGGGTAGATATCCTGTCTCTTATCTACTGAGCATCATATGGGCAACAGAAGGTTAGAAGATTAAAACAATGATGAAAACATTATTTTTAAATAATGATGCTGTATATATTAGCATAGTGTTCCTTCCTGTTGATCTCCAGACACTTTTGGTCTTTTTCCATTCGTAGAAATAGTGTTATTTTATTTCACTGCATGATTGCATGGCGTTATCAGACACCAGGACCTTGAAGAGTCCTTTAAGAAGGATTTAATGTTCTAAATATTTTCTCTTCTCCGAAAACATGTTATCAGATTTTCTGTTGTGCAAGTATGGGCTGCTCTTGGTATTATATTGCTGAGTACCATAAATAGAGCAGTATCTCATGGTAAAAGAACCAGTGACTGAGTTTTAGTAAATGGAACTTTGTTTGAAACATTTTATGTATAATATTAAGACATTTTCTTCATTTTCATGGTTTTGAGTATTCATTGAACAGAGATCGTGTGGCTCATATCTGTGTCTCTTAAATTGCAAGCATATAAACCATTGCTTTTGCAATAGTGAAATTGCTTTGCATTCTGAAGTCCTGACTCCTACATTTGATTATTTTTTTATTGTATTTGATAAAATAGAACATCATCCCATTTCTGTTCTTCGTTCTTTGTCAACTATTATTGATAGGCATGAATAGCTGCAATACCACTTCAGAAACTTTAGAGAATGACAGCAATTCTTGATCTGCCAATTCTGTTTAGTATAAACAAAAGAGAACACACAATTGTTGCTTGATAGTATCTGTTTGTGGTTTACTGAGATGAATAAAATGACTTTATTCCAAGAATCTGAATGCTGATGCCTTGATTCCATTAATTATATGTTTGAATGAACTAGACTTGCTACTCACACAACTAGATTACTATGTAGCGTACTAGAAAAAACCTCCTGTCACTTTCCTTGAGGCACTGGAATAGTTTCTTTCTTAATTGTGTTGAATTTTCCCTAATAGGATTTTTCATCAGAGGACATGGAGCTTTCGACTAGTGAACTCAGCATTTATGATAAACTTTCGGAGACTATTGACTTGGTGAGACAGACAGGTTACCAGTGTGGTATGTCTGAAAAGGCCATTGAGAAATTCATCAAACAACTCTTGGAAAAAAATGAACCACAAAGAGGACCCCCACGCTTTCCTCTATTAATGGTTCTCTATAAGGTAATACAGTTTTGGATTCTCCATGTTCTTGTACAAAGTGTACAGGTAATCCTTGACTTACAACCACAATTGAGGCCAGAATTTATGTTGCTAAGTGAGAAATTTGCTAAGTGAGTTTTCTCCCACTTTATGATTTTTCTTGTCATATTTGTTAAATGAATCACTGCAGTTGTTAAATCAATAACGCTTTTGTTAAGTGAATCTGGCTTCCCCATTGACTTTGCTTGTCAGAAGGTCGCAAAAGATGGTCACATGACTCCAGGACACTGCAACTGTCATGAACGGCAATTGAACCAGTTGCCAAGCATCCCAATGGAAATCACATGACCATGGAGATGCTACAATGGTCATAAGAATGAAAAATGGTCATAAGTCACTTTTTTCAGTGACCTAACTTTGAACGGTCACTAAACGAACTGTTGTAAGTTGAGGACTACCTGTACTGCAATTTGAAATCTCCATAGGATGAAATGTCTGTAGATCTGATTAGATCCATGGTTCTCAGATTTTAAGGTATAACGATGTTCATTTGTGCAACCGCTCTTTTCCTGTGAATAAAACTAATGATTTCATTTGTGTTAGGATTGGATCACAAATAAATATATTACTTATTTTTATTAGTGACTTGTTAATATCAGAGAGTATCTCAAAAGTTGCGAAACTACTGTGGATTTCATAGGTAAAGCGAGGAGCAAAAGCAAAATTGCGTTTTGATACACAATGTGCTCCTGCCATTGAAGCTTCCAGTCAAGTTGCCAAGACAAATCTGGGTGGGAAGCCAAAGTGAGCTTTTGGCAATGACCCCACTTTGCTTGCTGACCCCACTGATCAGGTTTGAAAATAAACAAGGCAACAAACCATGTGACCCTCCTCTCATAATAATCCCCAGTGACCCCCTGACCCCACAGTTCAAGAATCTCTCAGATAAAAATTTACATCAACAGTCATTTATACTATCGTGCTTATTGCATGGGAGTAATGTTAGATGGAATTAGTAATACTAATAATCTTATTCTTCTCTTCTCTTGCAGGGATTGGTTACCCTGGGAGTAGTTTTACTAACGGCATACTTCATGATCCAGCCATATACACTTTCACCATCTGAAAACACACTCACCAAAACCCATCCATGGGGTGCCCTCTTTCATCATATCCGGTTGCTGCCGTTACCCATTACCAAGAAATACATGCTGGAGAGTAAGGATCTAAGCATTTATTTCATCATTAAAACAGCTGGGTGCTTTACGTATGATAAATGCAGATGACATAAATAAAAATCGTTATTCAGTTCTTTATTTTTAAAATAACACTGCATCCGGCTTTTTGTGAAAAGAAAAAGAATAAGTCAAATCTGCTTGCAGTAAATACCTCTTGGTTCCACTCTTATTTTTATAACAAAACTTAACAAATTAGCTCTAGTGACTATGGCAATCTATTAAGGTATTTTTCCTTATGCTAGAACTATTTCCTGATTGATCTTAAAAGGCTCATTTTGAAGATTTTTACATTTAAGTGCATTGACTCATTGATCAGTAACTAGATTAATTCAGTTCTACATTTTTGAAGAGTGAAACTTATCAATGAAATGAATTTGTATCTCTCAAAACCTATGCAGAATTTACACTTATGCCAATTCTGGTCCAGTTTATTCAGGATGTTTTAGAAATGAAATAATTTTTAAAAGGTTAAATTTCTAATATTTTGTACTCAGTCTTTATTTAAAGACTTGGAAGACTTGATTTGGCAGTTTCTTTATTTCCCACTTTTCCTGTAATCTTCTGCTGCTCTCTAGCCTACTTCAAAGCATAATTCCTACTTTTTTTTCCCCTGGTGGGTGTCACTATGATTGAGAGACTAGCTTTTCCCGAAATGTTTTACTCATTAAATTTAAAAAAAAAATACTTTGGCGTGTCTTGCTCACAGCTTTAACAAACAAAAGAAAAATAAATTAATTTTCCCAGCAATTTTATCAAGTTTTCAAGTCCTGGAAAACTTGGTATTTTACCACTCTTGTTTTTATATATATGAGTAAATTATATGATCACAGTTGTAACTTCATTGTATTACTGTTTACCAATACGTATAAACAGGTTAATCTTAGAGAGCTGATACGCCATTTACCACTTGGCAAAATTTTGTTTGTACTTGGACTGTAACAGTTAAGTCAAAGGGTCCAGAAAGCGAATCTGTCCAATTAATTAATTAATTGCACAGGGGAGTAGGTGATTTACTTTTCATTAATTGAAATATACAAGGAAGGCACTGTTAAAAAAAACTTGGAATAAATTAGTCAACAGTTTTTCTTTCTTAGAAAGTCATAACACTGATATAATAAACAACTAAGGTGTAATACAAACATCGGTAAAGCTGTCTAATTGAACACATAGTTGAAAAGTCATTACCAGTGAAGTGCCTTCTCAATTAGGATAAACAGAAACATCATCATTTTAAAATGTTGCATTCACACATAATCGGAGAAAAAATTATTCGTAGGAACTGGCTATTTAAATGATAAATTAATGATAAAAATAAAAGTTTCTTGCTCTTAGTGATTCATTTGATAGGATCATGTTCTATGTATCATAGTGGCATTTCTATGGACTGTTGGATGTTCATAGCAATAAAAAAAATAAACATCAGATTCTGGTTTGTATCTTTTGCTCCAGAAAACATAGCCTAAGTGGTTTCATAGTTTCTATTTCTGGAGCAACTCTCTAAATCAGGGTTGTCAAACTTGCGGCCAGCAGGCTGGATGTGTCACATGCTGGCCATGCCCGCACCCATTTTAGCAAAGGGGGAAAAAGTCAACAGTATGTCATGTGACGCCGCTGTGACAATGTGACTGCTCTAAATGTATCAATGATAAATGCATCAAAGTCTTTAAAGGGGAGATTATCTGGTACATGAAAACAGAAGAATTGAATTTACACTGTACAGTTCTAGCTGTTTACTTAAAAGGTAGGGTGTATTTGGAATTTCACAGAAGCAGCTGCTAAAAGGGCAACTATGTTATACTGTTTTATTCTCTTTTGTCTGCTGTTGATTTATGGTATTGTTGTCAGTGATTGTAATAATGGATTGAACTGAAGTAAAAGAGCAATTTTGAGGGGGGAAAGGACAGTTTGAAAAATTGTAAGACTTGGGTGCTTGAAGGGACAGGACCTGCCTATCACTTTTCATTCAATCATTTTATAACACTCAGATTCTCTTACCCATGTTACTGTATGTGTAACATATGCCATTTAAAATCTAATCTTATTTTATCATGCCTTGGAAGGAAGTCTTTTTTTGTTCATTGGGACATTAGTCCCATATCAAGAATTGTAGCCCATATTGGGACATTAGTCCCATATCAAGAATTGCAGCCCATATTGACTATTCTTTCAAATAACTTGTGTTTTGATTAGAAATAATTTCTCTCCCCCCCACCCGATATTATTATTATTATTATTATTATTATTATTATTATTATTATTTTAATTTGTATACCGCCCTTCTCCCAGAAGGGACTCAGGGCAGTGCACAGCCAAAATTAAAATACATAAAGTACAAAAGTTAAGATAATTAAAAGAAATTAAATCAATCGGCCTCCCAATTTAAAACCCCAAATCTATAAAATTAAAATGCCATTAAAAACCATTTAGGCTAGGCCAGCTTGATGGAATAAATAAGTCTTCAGGGCCTTACGGAAGGTCTGGAGGTCCGAGATCAGTCGTATTCCAGGAGGTAGCTCATTCCACAGGGCGGGTACCCCCACAGAGAAGGCTCTCCCCCTGGGGGCCGCCAGCCGACATTGCTTGACCGACGGCACCCTGAGGAGACCCTCTCTGTGAGAGCGTATTGGCTGGTGGGAGGTTATCAGTAGCAGCAGGCGGTCTTGTAGATACCCTGGCCCTAAGCCATGGAGCGCTTTAAAGGTGAGAACCAATACTTAAAGCGCACCCAGAAGACCAACGGGAGCCAATGCAGCTCGCGCAGGAGGGGTGTTACATGGGAGCGCCACGTCGCTCCCATAATCACCCGCGCGGCCGCATTCTGAACCAGTTGGAGCCTCCGGGTGCTCCTCAAGGGGCAGATATTGTTATATGAGAAGTGAGATCAGGGATGATGCATACTTCTGTATATTAAAGGACATTTTGCAGGTTGTTTCAAGGGTTCACTCACTCCTTATTGAACAGCATTCTTACCATAGGCGTATACAGCTCTTTTTCTTAAATGTTATCTGAATAATCTGCTTCTAGAGTATAATCTGCTTCTAGAGTATGCTGGAATACATAGTGATACAAATAAATGAAGAGGCTAATAGAGGAAAAACCTGCTGCCTCAGCTTTTCATAGATGTTTCTTGGTTCTCTGCCACAAATCATTTTATTTATTTATAAAATTCATTGGCTGCCTATCTTACCATAGGGTAACTCTGGGCGGCTTACAGTTACATCTAAGTTAGAACATAAAAAGTTAAAATTAAACATTAAAACCAAAGACACATGGGGGGGGGGGGTTGCGGAGTGGGGTAAGGTGGGATCTGTTATTACTCAATCAGCCACCTCCATTGTGCTGTTCCCCCACTAGCAAAGTCTTTTGTTATCCATCACCAAGATACTTTACAAAAGACCAGAGTGTTTTAACTCTGTTTGAAGCAAAAATCAAGAACATGGGGGCATAACCTCAAACTGACAGGAGGAAAATTCAAAAGTAAGTTAGAAAGCACTATTTCACAAAAAGATTAGTAGAAGCTTGGAACCAACTTCCAGTGGGGGTAGTGGGTCAGTCATCTGTAACTGAGTTTGAGCTTGCTTGGATAAACCCATGTCCATCATCTGACAAAAATTAAAAAGATAAATAAAAATAATAATTAAGATGTATAAATTAACAAGAAAGCAAAAAACAAACTCAAAGAGCAGACTTGATGGATTACCAGGTCCTTTACTGCCTTCAGTTATCCATGTTTCTGTGAAATGGAGATTAAATTATTGTTCTCCATGTTCATACTATGAGCTTCTCAGAAGTTTCTTTATAAATTAGCATTACGTGCAATTAGCATTGCAACCATCTTTGAAAGAAACAGCATGTGAGAAGTCATTTCACCTCTACCACAAATGCTGTTGATTTCTTGCCATTAATATTTGGGTTGTGATCAAGCTAGAAAAAAAGGCAAGATTGTGTAATGCCTGAAATGGGAGCTCCCTTTGCCCTACTTTTAATTTGTTATATTGTCATTATCTTTGACTAACCCATCAAAAGTGTTGAAAGCTCAGTGGTCTGGAATCAAAAATGTGTGTCATCATCCAAAACTGCTTATGAAAAGCATGGTTAGTCTAATTCATTCAAGGTGTCAGAATCAGAACTACAAGTTGTAATTCAGTTCTCTCTCATTTATGGGGGGAAAGACCTATCTTTCCATATTTAAATATATTTAAGTAATGTATACAGTATATTGCTAATTTTATAAATCCCAAAGAGAAGTAGACTTGTTTGAGGGCTTAATTTAAACTTTAAAATAGGAAGACTGACTCTTGAGTTTGAACGTGTCCCTTAAGAACATATGCCAGCAAGATCATTGAATTGCTCTGATACAGCAATACGACTGAGAATTAATTATGTATTTTGACATGTGTGCACCTACCTCAATGAAATTGTTTGGAAAATGTGGAACAGGAATTGTCAGGTGAAAAATAACTTTGGCTCCTAACAAAAGAGGTTCAGATATTTTTAGAGGCATCTGTTTTAAAAGGATGTGGGAAAGTGCCAATGAAGCATTTAGGTTGGCTCATGAGCAGAGTTCCTTGTGGGCAGTGAGCTGTAACTTAAATCTGAAGGATTGTGCTGTGAGAGGAGTTAAGAATGGTTTTTGTTTTTGTTTGTTTTTGCTTTTTTTGCTTTTTTGTTTTGCATTTTAGAACCTTTAAACAATACTTACAAACCCTAATTTATGAGCAAGGGTGGAGTCAGTAACCATTTAGCTGGAAAAGTTTCCAGCAATAATCTCTTTCTTTGGCAACTGCCTTTAGCCTTAGGTGTTTGACTTTCAGCCAGTTTCCAGGGCCTTTTCCTACTAAATCCATTTGGATGATCTCAATTAGGTCTGTTCTAGAGCATGCACAGAGATTCCCATTGCAAATGAATATGTTCTTTCTAAGACCCACCAGGAAATAATATTGCCCCAAGAGGATGTTGTCCTCTTGCATAACCCAGCTGCAGCATCCTTCCACCACTCCGGTGTGAACTATAGCCTGATGCCTCAGAGCTATCATCAGGGTTTAAAATGCTGCCAAACATGCTGAATTTTATTGTAAACAGCCCTTCTTCTTCGTATAATCTGGAACCTAATAACAGACACATGTGTTGGGACCTAGTTTTTTTATTGACAGCCTGCCCTTTTAAAGATGGGCGGTGCAAGTTCTTTTTAACATACTTTGGCAGTTGTTCAGCGGGAGAATTGTTTGCTTGTAATTTCTGACAGCAGACACATTATTGTGGGAATCTGGAAAGCTGAAAGCTCTTCTTTTTTGCATTTAGGATCGTTTTAATGGTTTTATCAGGTTTATAGATGGTTCTATATGAGTGATTCTTTGGAATACTGTCCACCTTATTCTAAAATAAGGATTGCTGTGTAGTGTTTAGTTGAGATGAGACTTACTCTAAAATTTGTTGCAGTTTTGCAATCACCAGTTGGACATTCTGTAATAGCTTATTAAGCTGTTCTTCACCACTCTACAAGTTTTCTTTTGTAGTTAAGATTTGAAAATACATTTGCAACATTTCTAGATCACTATGAAAAATAGCTTAAGATATGATTTCCAAAAAGTATAGGCAAATCTGCTTTCCTTAAAGTTATTACAGTCCCTCTGTATTCTTTTGTTGCCCTTTGCTGACGTACCTGTTCCAGATTTAGGGGTCAAAATAACTCTATTCTGACCATAAAAGGAAGTTTTTTAAAGATATGAATTCATGGAGTATGGTTGCTAATTTTGGCATGGAAATGAGTAGGTTTGCCAGCCTAAGGAACGAAGTTTTCCTTCATTCATTGCTTCAGAATGGTAAGCATTGTAAGCATCTAAAAGACATCTGTGTGGCAAAAAAAATGCAATTTTGCATCTAGTTTGCAGTGAACCATGACTGCTGTTCTTACCAGCCGAGGTGATTTGAGGCTAACAGTACTAAACTCTTATGACTTTCGAAACTGATGTTTAAGAATGTTGTGGTTTTAATTAACTCCTCATGTCTGGCCTTACATATTGAATTTCTAGCCTTTGTCTAAAATTTTAAGAGCTTAAAGCAAGAATGGAGCCCGAGACAGTTTGTACAAATAGAGTAGAGTAGAGTAGAGTAGAGTAGAGTAGAGTAGAGTAGAGTAGAGTAGAGTAGAGTAGAATAGAATAGAATAGAATAGAATAGAATAGAATAGAATAGAATAGAATAGAATAACAGCGTTGGAAGGGACCTTGGAGGTCTTTTAGCCCAATCCCCTGCCCAGGCAGGAAACCCTACACCACTTCAGACAAATGGTTATCCAAAAAAATTTCCAGAGTTGGAGCATTCACAACTTCTGCAGGCAAGTTGTTCCGCTTACTAATTGTTCTAACGGTCAGGAAATTTTCTCCTTAATTCTAAGTTGCTTCTTTTTTAAACCTATAATTAAACCTATAATGTGTTTTTATTGTGTTATTAAATAACAGAAAAGTTAGTATCTCTATAGCTACTAAATGACTTTAACACCTGTTCATCTGAATGGCAGTACCAGGTGCATCAAATTCAACTCGTTGGGTTGATGCATGTCTTTGTTTACATTTTGCCCTTAACAGTGGCGATGAATATGTTGTTGGAAGACCTGAAGAACTGGGCTCAGGATAGATTGTCATTAAGAAAATTCTATGTGGTCACTAAGAGTTGACACCAACTTAGTGGCACATAATCAATAAAAAGGACTGTTCCTCAGGTTAACAGAGTTAGCAGCTCACATTTCTTCTCAGTTTAGTGAACCTTGTTAGTTTGCTGAGTCAGTCATTTTGTAATTCTCAAAGGTGAAGAATTTGTATCGGGGGTATAAACTGGCAGCCCGCGGACCGGATGCATCATGCACAGGCCATGCCCCCCCCCCCCCCCCCCGGTTCTGCAAAGGGGAAAAATGTCACAATACGTCACGTGACGTTTGACACCCATGATTTATATCTTCATGGATTAGTGAAATAACTGAGATGATGTGTTGATTTTGCAAAATTTGCGTTAGTTATGTTTAATGAAGGCAAGAAATGTGTTCTACTTTTGCAGTAAGTCTGAATCATTTAATTTTTCTCACTGACAGATAATTTTTAACACACCATTTTTTTTGGCAGAATAATTACTCTACACATTATAATAATGTTTACATTTTATGACTAAAGTATTATCTATTGATATATATTAAACGCAGAGCAATGACTGAATTGAAGATGACAATTAAAAGTACAGCATGGCTAATAGAGCTTGTTTGCAAAATTTCTTTGGCATTTTTTGAGCAGTTCAAATTGTTGCAGTCTATATTAATTTTTTTGTTAATCTCTGGAAGCTTTGTGTTTATAATCCTTATGGCACCCAGCAGACCGTGGCTGTTCTCAAAAAACTAAGTTTAGTAGGCCCTTGCTACCCAGGAGCTGAACTTAGCTAGAGAGAGTCTCTCCTGTTTGTACTGTCTTACTGTCCTTGTGCTGCATTTGTTCAACAGCATACTTGGGGAATATTGGTTCCATTTTCTAGCAGCAAATGTTTCTTCTCTGGAAGTAAGAAAACAATTTGGCATGGAAAGACCCTCTGCAGCATAACATTTGCACCTAGTCATGCCAAGAAAAAGTGTGGACTGTTACCGAAGCTGTGCAGGGTGGGATACATATTACAGTTTCTGCTGCTTGGGTGATTGAACTATGAGCCAATCTTTGGAAAACATGTGGTGTAATCATGGAATTATTGGGCTTACTCAGTTCCTAATGTACAGAAAAGTTCTAAAGTTGACTTTACTTAAGCAAATGTGTAGCAAGATGTAAGCCATATGGAATTACATTGGTTGAGAATGAATTTTATTGCTGTGATAAAAGCATTTGCCTACGATTTGTACAGAATTGCCAGTTATGGCTTGTTTAGTGTATACATGAGCAATATTGTTTTCTGGCCTAGGGCAGGGGTCTCTAAACCTGGCAACTTTAAGACTTCTGGACATACTGGCTGGAAAATTCTGGATATTGAAGTCCACAAGTCTTAAAGTTGCCAAGTTTGGAGACCCCGGTTCTAGGGCAAAACCAGCCACATTTAGCACACCTCAATCCTAGTAGGATCTTTCAGTGGTTCCTGTTAAAAGTACAAGTGTTTCACATTATATTTGAATTTCAATTTTGAAAACAATTTTTATCATGATACAGTGTGAGAAATGTCTGAATAAAATCCACTGAGGGGCCAATGTGTTTAATACGTAATAAAATCATAAAATTGTACAATAGGATAGGGCTATTCTTTTCTGTCTGGCACATTGGATATTTTTAATATGTGAACAAAAATAAGAGAAGCATTAGATACATATATAAAATAAAACAAAATAGAAATTAAAAAGGGTAGAAGAGAAAAAGGAAATGGTAAAACAAACAAGCAAAAAATGAAATTGATGAATATAAAACAAAAAGTTCAGTTCAGCAGATTAAACCATTTAACATGTGGAGTAGTTTTGATCAAACTGCATATTATTGATTAAAAAACCAGTTCATATGTAGAAACATATGTACATATATCTTCAGTCTGGGTTCAAATCCAGTATAGCAGGTCAGAAAAAAACTTAATTTTTTTAGTCCCAGACCATACAAAATCTAGTTCTTCATTCTTTGATATATTTAGTTTATATAATTTAACAATGTATTCACATTTTTACATCTGAATTATTGTGGCACCACATTGACAACTTTATGGATGGTAAGTCAAGGTCCCAACATAGGAGTTATGTCCTTCATGATGTTACACTTCAAAGATACAGAACTGAAAGCCAATTTTTGTTAAACATATTTAAGTAATTGCATTTTAAGATTACAGGATAAAAATGTAATATTATTTAAAATTAATCATCCAATTTTTAAAAATGGGGTATTCCAGTTCATACTTTAAAGTGTTTTGCCATACATTTCGGTTGTCATAAAAAATCAGTTGTGACTTTGGAAAACCTCAAATCTTTTCCAATTATATTGTTAATTTCATGTTAAGAATTTAGAACATTTGCGTGTTGTTAATGTACCAGGCTGACACTGGAAGTTTAAAAAAAAAATTAAATTTGAAACATTGCCATTCAGCAATTATTTTAAAAATCTACTCAAAGATTCATATGTATCGGGTGGGTTCTAAAAATTTTTACTACCGGTTCTGTGGGCATGGCTTATTTTGTGGGCATGGCTTGATGGTCATGTGACAATTCTTTAGGATTTAGCAGAGGTACTGGTCTACCAGGCTTTTAACTGCTTGCAGAGCTGTACCGGTCTACTCATTTGTTGTGGAGGTACTGGTCTACCCATTTATTTTTGCAGGCACCGGTCTACTTATTTGTTTTCTTTTAATACTGATCAGCTGTAGGGCGGCCCTTTGAAGCCTCAGGCAAGAGTTTAAATAGTTTTTTTCCCTGTAGCCGATCAGCTGGGACTCAGGAGGCAGCAATAGATTGGGGGTGGGGCCAAATAAAAGGAAAGAATAATGCGGGGGGGGGGGGGGGGGGGGGGGGGGGGGAGAACCGGTTCGGTGACATCATATCGTCACTGCTACCGGCTTCGCGTAACCAGGCCGAACCGGGAGGAACCCACCACTGATATGTATTCTTAGATTCCTATTAATTCTCCTGTTCTTTCACATCCTGGAGTCTAAGTGCCTCACGTTCCTCTTACAGTCTCAGATTCTTCAGCAGGAAGCTGTCACCTAATCGCTATAGGCATCTTTTCAGGAAGATCTTCACACTTTACACTTCACACTGCAGCACACAGTCTCTTGGAACACATTTTTCTGCTCTTATCCTTAGTGAACTGCTCTCACAACCCTTTTATTTTTCCCATTTTCTTGTTTAGTCAGCTATAATTACATGATTTACATTTAAATAATCAATACAAGAGCCTGTAGTACAGTGGTTTAAAGCACCCTGTTATTAACATCTATTAACATCTGCTGCTTGCAATTACTGCAAGTTCGAATCCCACCAGGCTCAAGGTTGACTCAGCCTTCCATCCTTTCTAAGGTGGGTAAAATGAGGACCCAGACTGTGGGGGCAATAAGCTGACTTTGTATAAATATACAAAAGTATGAAGGCTATTGCTTAACGCACTGTAAGCCGCCCTGAGTCTCCGGAGAAGGGCGGCATATAAATCAAATTAAAAAAAAAAAAAATATATATATATATATGTATATCTTATCTTTCTACCTTGTTTATTGGGAGTCCTGAGGTCACACATAAAAAACGTTTCAAGCAGAATTAATTTAAAAAATAAATATGAACAAAACTGAAATCCCTGTTAGCATAGTCCATTCTCCAATGAACACAACTAGCTAGAAAGTAATAGAGGGGAGTGGAAATTTGTGTCAAATGGACAATTGAAAAAAAACAATATTTACTACCATTGAAATGTCATGGAAAGAACCAATAATATTCTGGAAATTCAGGGTGAAATTCAGGTATGAAGATAGGTAGATATAAATTTTACTTTGCTAAACTTCAGGAGTATATAAAAATGAAATGTACGCTTTGTAGAAACACGGTCAAGGTAGTATAGAATGGAGTATTTAATTAGAGGATTAATAGAGCATTTAATTTTTAAATACTCTAGACAAGCCCTCCTCCCCCCCAACCCGGGTCGTGGCCCACTACCAGGCCTTGCACTGTTCGGAACTGGGCCACGGAAGTGGTGGGCGCAAGCTTGTGCAGAACCATCCCTCTCCCACTCCACCAATCAGCAAAGCCAGAAAGATTGGAGAACTCTGCACTATAGAGTACTTAAAGAGCTGTGGTGGAACAGTGATTAGAATGCAATATTGCAGGCTAATTTTGCTGATGCTAGAAGTTTGATTCTGACCAGTGAAAATTGACTCACTTCAATCTTTCTGAAGTTGGTAAAATGAGGATACAGATTTTTGGGGGGCAATATGCTGACTTTGTAAACTGCTTAGAGAGGGCTGTACAACATTACGAAGCGGTATATAAGTCTAAGCACTTTTGCTATTGTTTTTGTTATTTTATTTATCAGATTTATATTTTTAAGCTAGGTAGTTCTCTGAAGGATCAAGCAGGTTTATTTATTCTTTATAGGGTACGTAAACAAGATCAGCTACAACAGAGAGGATAAGGAAGGAAGTTGCTTTGGTAACTACAGATGTTGTACAGAATGAAAAATGCTATGATGACAAATCAAAATTGTACCTTAATCTCAATGAGGGATGCTAAATATTTAAAACACTAGAGTGATGTTAAAGTCAGTAATGTCTAGACTGGGGAGGGTGGGAGAAAGGCTGTCTTTATCCATGCAGAATGTGCTTCTTCTCTCATTTTTTGTCCTTCAAAGTCTAGACAAGGGTGGGGAACCTGTGACCCTCCAGATGTTGCTGACTGCAACTTTTAACCTCCCTCCTGTTGGCCAAGTTGACTGAGTCTATTGGAAATTAGACATCTGGAGGCTAAAGATACCCCACCCAGGCAAAGTTTGAAACTCATACACTTAATCTAGAATGGTGGAGAGGAAAGCCACAGTTCTAAAAGGCCTGACATGATCTTCAACTCTTAATTGCTGGATAGAAAGTATATGTATGTGCTGATATTTTTGCAGGTGTATGTTATAGAACCAATATTTTAGAATAATGAAAAGTCATAGTTGTACAACAATTGAGAATGATTGAACTTTACACAGAGCTGTGATTAATAGAATGAGGGAAAAATTCACTCTTCGTTGGTGGTCCTTTATCATCCCATGACTTGAGCCAAGAATAATTTCTTTTCCAATTGTACATTTTAATGCTCTATTTTAATTATACCATGAAGCAATATTGGTACTTTTCTAAATATCTATGACCTGTTCATATACAAAGCATGCTACACTGAAAACTGAAATAACCTTTGAGTGTGCCTGGGCAAAGTGATAATCTAAAAGGAATGCAGGAGTGTAATTGGAAAAATAGAAGAATAGTTTTATAAAGGTTCAATTCATTTCCCTTGTGTATTTCTGTAGTTACATTTTCTTTGCCCAGATCATTATTTTTCTGTCACCCCTTCCCCATCTGCCCAAATTCTAACAAGACCTTCCCTTTCCACTACACTTTTTGGGAAGGTTGCCGCCTCTCAACAATAAAATTCAGACTATTTTTTTTAAATAAATAAATGCCTGTTTTCAATTCTACTTGGCTATTATCCCAATAACAATAACTCTGAATTATCCAACTGAAATACGTAGTTTAAATTATAGCCAAACAAACCAGATAAAAATTTTAAAACACTTTTCAGAGATTAACAGTTCAGAAACAATTTAATGGTCTCTTTTATCATGGATTTCCATTGTTTGGCCCTAGCATGCACTTAGACTATAATAGAAATTGCAATAGAGACTGAAATTTGTCATAGAAGATAAGTCTTTAGACACTTGCTATCCATAGCCTTGTTAAATAGTTTTACTAATCTCTTTTTTTATTAAAGCTATGTATGATGAATAGGAAAGACGTCTTTTTCAGAAACGCATAATGAAACTCTATTGAAAAATATTATCTTTCAGAGAAATGCAAGGTTATGATCAGCTATCCTTTTGAAATAACTTTAATGTATCTTTTCCAAACAAATCATATTATGATTGTTTTAGCATATATCCAGCGGTAGTACATCAAGAGTTCAGATTAACAAGTTGAAAAGAATTAGCTATTGTGATGTTATGATGTGAGAGAAGAAATCTTTCCCCAAAGAATAATAGGCTTCTTTCCTCTCTCTTTTTAAATATAGTTCTGGATATTATTAGTATCTTCTTACAAAATGATAATAGATACATATACGAAATAATTTTCCTAATATACAGGAATGGTCTGTGGTGAATGAGTTACTTAAGTACCCTATTATTAACAAAACATTGGACCATTAAAAAATAAAACCTTATTTATCTTGGGTTGTTGTGCAGTATCACAACAAGGCCACTTGAGCTAAGCCGCTTTAGTCAAATGAAAGGATTTCCCCAAAGAATTGTTAAGTGTTGTAATTTCATTGTACTGGTGTAATTATTATTGCTCTAATTAAATTGATTAGGAATAGCCGTAATGCCTAAATGTATTTTGCATGTAGTTAAGCTAACTCTTCAGTTTTACATTTGATTATCAAAAATGTAAGTATTTATCTGTCTTAATTGTGGATCCAACATTATCAGATGTTACCAAGTTCCAAGAGTTTCTGGAAAGTAGACTATGAAATATGGCACCTGGGCTATTTCTGATGTGGCCCATATTGAGTTTTAAAAAAATTTCCTTCATGAATTAGCCTTGGAAATTTTCAGTAATCACTTAATATTCCACAGCAGGTTTAGAAATGAACTGCTAATGATTGGAATTGGTTGCTATTTGCTTAAAATTGAAATTTTGAATGAAGTTCATACATGTCTTCTCTCCTTCCTTTCCAAAGAATGTCCAGAGTGGTGGGGCTTAGACTGTAGACGGAATATGTCTCTAACTGCCAAGTGTTCTTGCTGCTGCTCCATGAAAACTCTTGTTGCTCCAATTGACGTCACGCAGCTATCAGACGTCAGGCAGCTGCAAGGGCAGCCTCTCTTGATCAAGGTAACTTAATAGTATGGCGGGACCTAGCAGATGGTGGCAAACCTCTTGGACATATGAAAAGACTTTTAATAAAATCAGTGTCATCCTTTTCTCATCAGACAGGACAGTATCGTTCTTATGCTGAAATGAAACATTTTCAGTCCCTCTACCCCGAATTGACAAATTTTGTGATACAAGAGGAGGCAGCTGAGTTATGGAGCAGCCCTTCCAAGCAGCAACCTCCATTTCCTGTTTTCTGGTGAGTTTGAGCTGTTAGAGGTTCCCTGCCTCTCTAGCACTAGCTCAACAGTAGCCCCAGCTGACATACAGTGATGCAACTTTCAGGAGCCCTGAAGAGCAAGGAGTAGGGATGAGGTGCAGCACTAGAAAAGAGGTACGGTTGCTATCCCCATAATTTTCTTCTTTCTTCTTTGAATTATCTTTCTTGATTGAAATGGAGAAGTGGTCCTGTCAATATGCAGATTTTTTTAAAAAAGGGAATTGAATCACGTACTAGTAGTAGGCTATCAAACTCAACAACATGATTGTTTCCTCTTATTCTGGAAAAACTCATACTTTAGAGGCTATACTAAGCTTATGTGGTCGCTAAGGGCTACTATATAATATATAACAATTGCTTTTTGATCTTTTGGATTAGAGGTGACCGTGAAGCCTGTAAACTGCACTAAGGCAGCATGCTCACCTATGGAGGGATAGTGGATCATGCTCTGTCTGTGTAGATTGGAGGCCATGCAAAAACCTTTGACTCCTGTTTACAACATAGATCACTGCTACCTTACCAATAGGTTCCAGTAAACATTTACTGCACTGTTTAAATGATTTCAGGATTCAAGTCTGTCGAAGAAATGCGAAAATTCTGGAAACTTTGAAAAAAAGTTCTATTTTTTAAAAGGAATTTTTGGAGAAATTAAAACATATACAGTGCTTAATTCTTAATATCTATTATAACTATGAAGTGAGGTTGTACAAAGTGTTCTGTGCATGGAACAATTGGTTTGGGATGGTCAGTGCATAGACAAAATATACAAGATTTTGGATGTTCCTTCCATACAGAATGCTGAATGGGGTTGTTTTATTCCAGCAGAAGTTGGAAAGGGACTATAGTAGATAAAAAGTGTTTTGTGTGCTCTGCTCTACTTTAACTGCTATCACTAGATATTGTCTTTTCAATCAATTTTGAATTCTAATAACTGGAAAGTTGCTATCATTGTTGTAGTTTTGCAAATACTTCTTTGGGGAACCTGTGAGTGGGTTGGTTGGTTATTTATTTATTGATTTATTCATTCATGTATTTATTTATTTTTATGTTGCCCATCTTCCTTACAAGGTGAATCTGGGTGGCTTGCAGGTTATAAAACAAGTAAAAGTAGTTGAAAGATTAAAAGATTAAAACAACACAAAGTTAAAATATTAGGAGAACTAAGAACCGGATGGGACACGAATGAGATGTTCCTATCCCATTAGCCGGATACTGAAAGTGCCATTTTTCAAAAAACAAACAAACATGTGGAGAGAGAGAAAAAAGAGTAAGGAATCAAGATGCAGCATATGCATTTTGCCAAAAGAAATGTTATTTAATCGGTAGGGTTGTGTACTCTTGAAAATGATATGGAAAAATGTGTGGGACATCTACAGACACTGCACCTGTCCATGAGCTTGCAAAAAGATGCTACTGTTTTAAATGTTGCTTTACTTAGTTATTTCAAGAGCAACATATTTTTTCAAGCTTGGATAGAAGTTTGGAAAAGGACATAGATTCTTTAGCTGATGTCAGAGAAGTACTGTACTTGTGCTCAAGGATCCCTCTCTCTCTCTCTCTCTCTCTCTCTCTCTCTGTGTGTGTGTGTGTGTGTGTCTGTGTCTGTGTAGATGTGACCTGTGATTGCATATGGCTGCCATTTTTTAATTTCCCCTTTATTCCCATATAAGACTAAAGAACTTTTTCCAAATAATTTGCAAATTGTGCACAGAGCTATTAATTACTGGACTACTATTGTCATTGGCAGGTTCAAAAATTATTTTTTAAAAAAATTTGATGGGCTTTTGAAAACCGAAGACTTAGCGGTACATATTACAAACTTATGTAATATTTTACATGTTAGTATGTTTCTTGATTTCATGTGACAGTTTTCAATCAGTAACCAACATCATTCTTAATATAATCATGTTATGTAGAATTTCAAATGAAATATTTCAATCTTTCTCTTCCTCACCCCCAATTTTTCTGAAAACAACAAAAAGTTCTTGAAAAAGGAAAAGGGATATTTCTTCTCTGAATTTCCATTTCCCCATAGGGTTTTACTTCTTTAAACTGCCCTTGAGTGAATTTATTTTATTGTTTCCATTCTACAAAGTGTCCCTTTATATAGTTTATTAACCCAAAGCTGGAGTTTTCATTTTTTTTCCTGGCTGTGGAAGCTCTTAATTTTTTTAAAAAAGTTGTAGAACCCTAATCAAAAGGCAAAGCTCTACTGATAAAAGATTGACAACATTCAATCTCCCCACCCCCACCCCCTTAATTTCTCCTGGAATCCCATCAAGTTCATGCAGGATCCTAAATTCCACTGAATACAGCTGAGAAGCCTTTTGTAAATCTGTGCTTGTTTGAAAGTTCAATTCAAGATTAAATTCCTTGTTACCTTGTACACCAGGTTTTTCCCTTCATATTTTTGAATCTTCCAGTGGACATGCTCTCTGGCAATGGGTTGGAAGAACGTGATGTTTTGCATAAATATTGCAGGACCGTAATGGTTGATGCTTTGAGTCATATCTGGGCATTCCCTATTTGTGAAATACAGTGTTCCCTATCATCCAATGCTGTATTTTTTTTTATGAACTTATGATGGACAGTTTGGGTGCACAGTATAGCAGTATGAATCATGACAAGTCTCCACACTGGGATTTCTCATGTTTCCCTGCCCTCCATTTTCCTAGAATGATGAGTAAGTTAGGATTCCCAAAGCCTTTCCCATGTGGCTTTGGTTAATGCTGGACTAGGTGACGCCTTTCTTTGTTTTACTTCTTCAGAGTTTAATTTGATATAATAAGCATGAATTTTTTCCCCCTTCAGACAGAAACTTTAAGATTATATCTGATCTTAGATAATACCAGTCTCCTGATTCCTTGCCTATATTATTTTCTTGGAGAATGTAGATTATCTAAAGGTAGCTAAAGAAGGCTCACTTTCTAATCCAAATGTTCATCTCCCCACATTGACATCTGATTTGTGTGTGACTGTGCGTGTGTTTTCGTGACATATATGTTAAATTAAGCCAGATATAGATAGCCCTTTAGGATGGCAAACAATGACTGTTTTGAAATGGTTTAGAACTCAGTAGCAATGCCATTGTGAGGTGCCTGCTGTCTTGCTTATTCTCTAAAATGTCCCGTAGGCAAACCCCTCAGAATAAATCTCAGATTCTGCAAGAGATTTTTCCCATCTTCTCTTCGCTGCTGTTTCCAAAGGACGTTTCTCTAAAAAGCTGTTTCCTCATCCACCATCCACAGCTTCAAGATAAGGTCGGTGTGTTTGGTGTTAAAATATTTCTGAACTTCTTTTTACATTTACACCAGGAACATTAGGCTGAAAAAAGAATGACTTTTTCTAAAAGCATTTCTATTCTGTATTTATATTTAAAAGGCTCTGATCATGGTTTATGCAGTAGAAAAACTAAAAGGCCTCATGCCCTCAAATTAAGAAACAAAAAAAGATGTGAGGTAGAAAGATATGGAGAGAAAAGGAAGATATGTTCTTAGTGCTAACATTATTCTAAAAGGGTTGATTGGGAAGAAAATGGCTGCCCAGAGAGGGCAGAAGACTTTGTCACCTTCAGAGTAGACAGTTCTGTTCTTCTTTCTCATAAAACTGTTATTTATCCTGTCCTCTGTGACAAGAGAGGAATGGTCTTTAGTCCAGTTGGTTATAGCAATAGGAAGAAGAAGATTTCAATGAGGGGCTGCTCTTTTTTCTTGTGAGGCAAGTGGTTGAAAATCAACAAACATAACTGAAACCCAACAAATAGTCAGCTCTTCAAGACAAGTGTAATGTTGCTGAGCATTTGTTGCTTCTATTCAAACCTATCAGATAAGCAATAGGGTAACAAATTTGGTATGTATTGCCACATGCATATAGTAAAGGGATGGTGCTTTGATTGCAACATTGTACCTGCCGTTTTGCAGATTTTGCTATGCCAATGTCACTGGGTAGCATCAAGCTTTAGATCTGCTTGGTTGACAAGATCCTTGAGAGATGATTATGAGGTCCTACTTTTTTTGGCTCTGGTTTGATGTTGCAGAGGAGCTCTAGAAAATAAACCATTATCTATGCCTTCAATTTCTTTGAATTCAATTTTATGTTTTTTTTTTATTTTCTTTCCAGTAAAATTATAAAGGTTTCTGGGTAATAAACCTTTCATAATAAAATGAACAGTCCTTCTTTTTTTATTTTTCAGACATACAGACTGCAGAACACCTTTGTGGTAGGAAGTGGTCAGCTCAATTTATATGTTATTCCATCTCTCTTGTGCAGAGAACACTGCAAGACATTGATGGTAGAGCTGGAAGCTGGAGATATTGGTGAGAATTGATACAGCAATAGGAGTTTATCCTACAAACAGCAACTAGCTGCAACTAACTGTTACTGCTGGAAAAAAAGCAAGCCCTGACTTGTAGCTCCTAACATTTTGCCCTACTAAATGCTTTAAGCCTTATAATGCAGTAACAGAGAAAATATATTCCACACCCTATCTATTGGGAAAAAAACATGAACTCTGTATACACTATGTGGTCTTCTAAATTGGCTTTCTACCCTAGAAAACTGCATTTGGCATTATAGGAAGTTTGTGTTGAGTCTATTGCAGCAGCCAAAAGTCAAAGTGCTGTTTATGGGAAGGCTACAATATAGTAAATAATGTTGCTTCATTGTTGTACAAGACTAGGCCAAACCAAACTTGATTGATCACCACAGTTCAAAGAAGAGAATGTAGAACTGCTTATGTATAAACATTATATTGGAACATAGCAAGAGTCAGACAGGCAAAGGGTGGGCAATCTTTTCAGGCAATGACTATCCATTCTTTTTTTAAAATTATATGAATTTTTATCATCAAAATCTCATACAAAAATGTTGGGGTCTCACATCTTTGGGCCGTTTTGGGCTGAGTTGGGATAACCTCATGCTCTCTAGAGGTGTCATGGATGTACTGGTGTTTGTAGAGTTTTGAAGTGGACTCTTGAGGCTATTAGGTCTGTTTTATTGAGGCCACTTGATGAAATTGTTCATATGAAGACATATGCTGAAGTAATTTTTTTATACTTCCAAAGAAATCTTGCTTAAGTCTTAACAAATTGATTTTCTCTAAGCTATATCGTATTGTTAAGACCAGAAAATATATATGGATAATTTACTTTATGTAAGATACTGGTGGGTCTAGGACAACTCAGCACAGCCAACTCAACGTGGCCAGCTCACCACCACTAAATTGCCTCCGCCAACTCATTGCAGGACAACTCATTGTCGCTAATTTGCCATGGGAACAACTCCTTGCAGGCAGCTGAAGGTAGAGCTGAGTGGGTGGGTAGAGATCAGAGCGGCAGCAACTGGGGACTTCCCATCAGAGAGAGAGATGGGCGGGTAAGTGAGCAGGTGGGCAGAGTGCAGAATGGCAGTAGCAATGGCTGGAAGCTTCCCATTTTCACATCCCCTGCTTCTGCCGCTGTGATAAGCTCTGGGCCTAGCAGAATTCGGGGTGGGGGATTTGGCAGCGGCAGCAGTGTTTGGACTGTTCAGTGGTAGTGGGCAAGGTAAGTGGGGGAGAGGTGTTGGAGGTTGGGTAATGTCCCATTTTCACATCTCCCACTGCTGCTGCTGCTGCTGAACAGCCTGAGGCGGTGGAGTGTGTGAAAATGAGATGTGCCTGGCCTCTGCCACCTCCTGGCTGTGTCTCTCCCCCCCCCCCCCCCCCCCCCCACTGAACAGCCTGAACACTGCTCACACCCTGAACTCTAAATGGCCTGGATCATGGTGCAGCAGCAGTAGCGGGGGTGTGTGAAAATGGGAAGCCCCCAGCCATCACCACTCTGCTCTGTCCACCTGCTTGCGTGCCCACCTACCTGGCTCTCCCTCTGGTGGGAAACTTCCAGCTGCTGCCATCACTCTCCACTCTGCTTAGTTGCTTGTTTGCCTGCCCGGCTCTCCCTTCAGCTGCCCTCACCAAGTTGTCCCATGCTGAACTGGCCATGATGAGTTGTCCCATTCCGGACACTGGCAAGGAAGCTTGTTGAAGTACTTGCATACCATGGAAATAGAATGATGGGATGTTTCAGGGCACCATCACCTCCAATAGCATCCAATAATAAATCATCATAATCTGGTGTTATTGTTTTTCTTCCAAAGGTTTTACAAATGTAGATTATTGGACAACAAGTTTTAACTCCAGAGGATCTGAACCCGTTGTCGTTTGTGATGGATCTGCCAGTTGAAAACTCAATGTGCAAGACCTCAAATGTCACAAAAGATATGGGGATGATACCACTACAGTCCCCAGTGATAAGTTTTCCCTTCTGATCTGCAAACAAGAAAGGTGTGCACTTTTAAAAGAACATTTTATTCAAGATCACTGGCTTGCCTTTTCAGATGTTTTGGTACAAACTGGAAGACCTCTTTCGTCTAGCTTTTAGTAGAGTTATTCTTGAAAGCTGATGGTTTGTGTGTGTGTGGGGGGGGGAAGTTCTGTGGAGTACTCTTTGTGAACATTGTTCCTTTTGACACTGCAGAAGGAGTTGTCTCAAAATATTCCTTTCCAGACATCCTGGAAGAGATAACGTCAGAGCTGCTGATGAATCTGTCTCTGGATCATTGCTTTAAAAGAGCAAACTACTAAAATATCGGATAGGCTGAGAAATTAAAAATGTCTCTTGAGAAAAGCATTTGCTCAGGTTCTTACCCTATGTTACAGTTTGAATGCAGGAATTTGATCCACAGCTGCATTTTTCTTTCTTTCACTATATTGTGATGACACATCTTCAGAATATTCTTTCCAGTGAAAAAAAAAATCATGCCTTTCTACCTAAGAACACAGCGTGACTTTATGTAGTCATCACCAAACTGTGTGGCTGAGGTGGGGTTTATATGCTTGACAGAGAAAAGCATCCCGCAAATATATTTTTCCATCTCTTTTCATGAATGCTGAAATATGTATTCTTGACACTTTTCCCTGGACTAAGTCAGTAGAATGCCAAATCCATTTTCCCCCCAAATGAGTAATAAGAGCCAAATTTGTTAGAGCAATGACTTGGTGAGCATCCTCTTCTGAAATTAAGCATTTGGAAAGGGTCTGAGTTGGACATTCCAAATTAGTTACCATTTTAATTTGTTATCATGGTTGAATTGAGCTTGGGAAAGTATTTCTTGAAAGCATTTCATAAAATTTTAGTTTGAATGTCTCCAGATCTTTTTAAAGTCGAGGGGGATAGTTTGTGGGCAGAGTTGCAGTGTGGAATGTTTAATGTGCGCCATGAATATGTTTGCCATTCTCTACAAGCATTAATTGTATTTTCTCTTTCATTAGGATTGTCAGTGTTTGATTCTTGATTGCCTTCCCAGGTTTTTGCATTTCCTCATGGTTCTTGTGAACTCATCTATCTAATATCTTTGGAGGGGATTATTTTCCAGCACTGAAATTGTAGAGGTGTTTCCCTTGAGTGAATCTTTAGGTTCCTGTTGTGCTAAGATAATTTGCAGATGTGTCAGGCTGAAGCCGGGCCAGCAATGAGGCTAGTGTGCATATTTGTACAAGTTTATATGCTTTGGGGGGATTCTTTTATTAAAATGTAATAAAATGGAAAGCAGAATTGCATTAATTTGTAAAGAAACAGTTTTAAACATTGGACTAGAATAATATCTTTGTTTTCATAATCTTTGGATTAATTATTAATTGTTCAGCAGAGTAACAGATAAAGGAGCCTGTCAGAATCATAATCCCGTTCTCATGGCATAGTGCAAATAGACAAATTTTGTTTATTTCCTTCTGTTTCTCAAACATGCATAACTAATTGGGGTATTGAGGGACAAAATTATGATAATGAAATTAGTTTTATGGATAGTTAGAGGATTTGTGAATAAATAAAATGATAGGACTATAAAACTTAAACTTTTAGAGGATGGGAACTTAATCTTCATCACTGATGTTTAATTGCATACTTAAGTGTTTTTTATCTTCTTTTAAAACAAATTTCACACATTATAATGTCACTTTAGGTTTGTATGTAAAAAAGGAAACCTTTGTAATCTGGGTTAAGTATTTTACTAAAGGTGTAAGTGCGTGTGTGTGCGTGCATGCATGATGATAGCTATAGAAGCGGCAAATGTGATGTTTGGTTTTTCCTTAATATTTTTATATCATTTTATATGAGAATAAGCCCCATTAAGTTTAATGGTATTTGCTTCTCAGAAGGCATGTATAGGTAATAGATGAAAAACCTCACTGTATATAAACATCCTAAGTGGAATTTCTTACTTGACATCTCTATTGGGTGGGGTTTTTTAAAATGAAAAAGCTAGGAGGTTTCTAAATTCTTTTTCATTCATTCTTTTATGAAGGTTAAATATAGACCTATCTATCCAGAGAATACTGCTTGCTTTGAACTGCATGTTGGTTATATTTTTAATTTTTATACAAATAATTTAAAAGAAAAAAAAATCCAAAGCATTTCAGATGACAAAGACCACTTAAATCTACAGTTATAGAAAGTTGTTTCTGTTTTGATAGTGAAATATGTAGGTATATTTAACAGATTTATGTCAGTGATGCTCACTGTTTAATAATATGCTGGAGGGCAGGGAATTGATGTCAATCTAAGGTTCTCTGGATAACAATTTTTTAAAAGTACAAATATTTCCATAAAATAGTTTGTTTGTTTTCTCTCTCTCTCTCTCAAATACAAACCGGAATATTGTTAGCATGTTGGACAGGAGATAATGTATCTATCCTACTTTTGGACTCTGGTTTTCCACGTGCACTTTTGTCTTTGTGTTGGCTTTCAGATCTGGGTTTAGGAGGTGCTGTGCATATGTCCAAGTCTCATTCCCTCTGGAGTTTACATCATTTGTTTTCAAACTTCCAGTACATTTTCTCCTCCTTTTCTACAAGCTGCAAGGAATTAAAAGCAGAAGTAATTGCTCAAGAGGAATCCGAGATCCAAGTTCTCTGCTTTTTAGCTGATTAAGAGCATTTACTTAGATAAGATCCTCAGTTGTTCCATTTGGAATGCATACTACTATTGGAAAGCACCAGGCAGGCTATCCCAGAGCATATGGCAATAAATGAATACATATATATTCATTGTTGCTATGTTTTCAGCACTTTTTGCCACCCTGTTGCATGATATTGATAGATTATTTGGGGGGGGCATAAAATGCTTTAGATTTCCTGTCCGATATTCACTGTATATGTTGGTCAATCTGTTCTTTGCTTCTGTTGGAGAAACAATCTAGCTGCTGTGTTGTACTGCAGCACTTATAAAACTTACACATTACATCCTTGTAGATACAGTCCTAAACTAGCATTGGTAGTTTGTTTCTCGGTTAGGTTCAATGGCCAAGATGCAGATTTTCGTTTGCTAACTGCAGAGCAGCGAATGAAATATTTGTCTTTGGGCAAACTGCATTGAAGTGATGAACTGAAGTGATATAATAAGCAGTGTTTACTGACGCTTACCAGGCTGCCCATAAATTCGTATCTATGGATACTTGGTGTTCAAGTCACTACGGTTTTCCTCCTAGACTTCAGTTTTTAAACCTCAGGACCAAGGTATATATAACAAGTGCAAACAAGCTTTATAAAATTTTGTAAACAATTTCAGGGAAATCATAAAGGGGTTTCTTTTGCACACAGTAGAAATTGCAGATACAGGTAGTCCTTGACTTACGACTAGTCGCTTGAAAATATGACAGACACCCCACCCCCAAAAAAACAACCTATGTGCCCTATTTTTGAAGTTACAATATTGATACAAAGGCTGCATATACACTCTGTGGTCCCATGATTGCATGTTGAGCACTTGGCAGCTGGGTCACCTTTACAGCCATTTACAGCATCCTGTCTGTGGTCATGTGACCACAGTTTGCTGTGTTTTTTTGCTTTTAAAAGTTTTTGGCTTTTATTTCCAGTTTCTGGCAAAAGCCATCCATTGGGGAAAATTGATTCACTTAATGACTGCTGCATTTGCTTAACGAGTGCCACTTAATGACTGCTGCATTTGCTTAACGAGTGCCACAAAAATGTCAAAAAATTGGGTCTAGTCATGTTGATGTTTTGATTTACGACCTCAATGACTTACATCCGTAATTCCAGGCTTAATTATACTCTTAAGTTGAGGACTACTTATGATTATTCATATTTATAGGAGAGTTGTGTGTTTGAAAATAATGGCAATTTAAAAATCTATAACTTTGGCATATGGTATAAGTTAGGGGTGCACAGTTAGGTCTCCCTGGAGCCACTGTTTGCCTACAAAGACAAAATCTTCACCAAAAATTCAGCTACCTTTGAATGGAAGGCATTTACATCGCAGACTATTTCTGGGATTTTTGTTTGTTTGTTTGTTTCATTTATTTGGGAAATGTACAGTTTAACAAAGCCTGGAAGAGACGACTTTTTAAAGAAACGAAATTATCTGCTCTTTTACTGACTAAGGGAAATAATCAAGTTTCTTGTTTTAAAGTGTGTTTTAATATTATTTGTCCATGCGCAGAATAGTGATAATGTGTCTCATTGCTACCTTATACAGTATACTATAAAGGCTAAGGGTTGCCTGGGAAGTAGTTATTTGTGTGTGCATATTGAATACCCATATAGTCTGAATTATGGAACTTTTCATATAAATGAATGTAAATATGCAATACATGCAGAGTTTTATGAACAATCATAAAGTAATATATTGCAACTTTTTGTAAATACTGGGAAATGGTTGTAAAGAGTGTAAATAAATCAGATTTATATGTTGAAAGTAGAGGTCAATTTTTACTTTTTGCAATTAAATATAATTGTTGATGCACTTTGTCCCATATGGCTTTTTTCCTTTGTTAAATAAATAATGTTCTCTCAGAAGCCTCTGTGTATATATGCTGTATCATGAAGTATTTAAATTGGCATGGGGGAGTATGTTTTAGCAATATGCCATCTGCCAAGAAGGGAAAACAAAACAATTTAATTGCCAAAGAAATATGCTTACAGTATACTCCCAGACACACACACACAATTTATATATAGGTTATTTCGTTGCCTAATTTTGACTACAACATTTGTGGCCCTGGGATTTTTTGAATAAAGAGGGTGTTAGAAAAAGAAAGAGGATCATCTGTTATGGACTTCTAGAAGTGAAGGGTATATTTGGAAAAATGTGGTTTCCAAAGCATGGGTGTCTTTGGGGAAGAAATTTTGGAAATAGAAGGCAGGTAACATCCATCTTGACATCACTGACATTTTAATGCAAGAATTAGAGATGATGAGAAGAAATCAGTATGTATCAACTGAGCTATTCATTTTATTCACCTCTTGAAATATACAGTATAAGGTATTAATACCGTGTTTCCCTGAAAATAAGACCCACCCTGAAAACAAGCCCCAGCCTGATTTTTTGAGGTGGGCCTAATGTAAGCCCTACCCCAAAAATAAGCCCAGGGGATGGGCGTGGCCTGCCAGCCCCTTGGTGCAGCACACATACCTCTAAGTCTGAGCGTAGAGGCAGGAGACGATATGCTGTGCAGTTGCCTGGCTCACAGGAGGCTTGCAGAAGGTTTGTGTGGCAGCACCAACAGCAGACAGAGGCAGAGGCCTGGGAGGGAGAGGGCATCTTCACAACTGCGGGCAAGCTGAGAGACTGTGAGGGAGTGGGCGGAGTGTTGAGATCGCCTGCCTCCCCTCCATGCCTCTGCCGTGTACTTTTTGCCCACAGCGAGATGAAGCTTTGTCTGCTTGCAAATGGGACGCTTTGAAATGCAGCTAATTGCTCTGTTTCAAAGCGTCCCATTTGCAAGCAGATAAAGGTTTGAGTCTCCCTCATTTTCCATCGGGGCGAAAAGTCTGGGTGCCTATGGGGTGCTTGGGAATGGGAGTGTTTTGCCTGGCTGTGTCACTCAGCCTCCTGCTCTGGTGCCGTGCCAGTGCCGGAAGTGAGCTGACAGCCACACGGGCTCCTGCTGTTGGTGTTGCCACTGCCAGGCAGTTGTCGGGGCGTGGCGCCACGGGGGCCCTGAGGTAAGCCATTGTGCATGTTGGGCGGCTCCACACCCCATCTCATGGCGGTGGCACTCAAAAAAATTAAGCCACCCCTGAAAATAAGCCCCAGTGCTTATTTCCAGGCCCAAAAGAAAATAAGACAGGGTCTTGTTTTCAGGGAAACATTGGACTCCCAGCAAATTTTAAAATATAAAACATAATGTTTTCAAATGCTACTGAAATGAGTAAATGAACTGAGCACTGAGTGATTTTTTAAAACAACGCCCTAATTTTATATGTCTTTACAAATTTAAAGTCACATCGAGCTGTACCTGAGAAACTATGAGGATTTGATGCAAACTCTAGGACAATAGTGTATCCTTTTGTTGGTGTGCCACTAAGGCAAGAGAGTACATTAATACATTTAGTTCCAACTAAGATTTCTAATCATCAAATTGATCTCATGTGATAGTGGTTTCGCTAATCTAAACACAAAAGTTATGCATTATTACCACTAGATATGAACTGAGCATACATGAATACTGCACAACTTTCTCCCACGTGGAACAAGTGAACTTCATTGTAACCTGAATTTTCAGCACACACGATTAAATTCATGTTATGAAGATGGACTAATATATTTTGTAAGCATCACTAAAATGTGTAAGGCTAAGTACATGGAAACATCAGTGTGCACTCACTTTCTAATCAATGAGAATTAAGTTCTGCCTTGCTCCTTGCCTGCTTCCAAATCTGAAGAAATAGTTGAACATCAGTCAGTACGTATAATACTAAAATGTTGATCTTAATTGGAAGTGTAGTTCAGTATGAAATGTCCTGCTTTCAGAGTTTCAGATAAAATTTGTGTAGGACTTGGGGTATGAGAAAATTTCATGGAGAGATAAAGCGACTATTGTTTACTCTTTCCAGTTTTCTAGAGACACCCTATTATACAGTACAATACATTCACAAAGTTAACTTTATTGAAGAAGATAATAATAAGTGTACAATTATGATGATAATACTGATAGAATAAATCTGAAAAGAAATTGAAAGAATACTGTGAGCCATTTGTGCATCAAATTCTATCTCATTTATTTGGAAGCAATCTAATGACGATATTTGGCATATGCCCTCACTGAAAGAGAGATGGGAAGGTTAACTTTCAGATTTTTCTAATGAATAGGGTGTGTAGAACTACGCCTGTATTACATTTCATGCTTCTACATCATGTTTAGAAACACTGCAACTTTGATACTTCAGTAAGATCTGTTTTTATAGATTTATGTGGGCAATTTTTACATGGAACAATATTTACAGCAGAGTTCAAAGAACAATTCATCTTTTAGGCAAGTGAATATTTTTTATCAGTTGACCACGTTAATCTAAAACTATACAGAAGAGTCGTGACAACATTGGATAAAATTGCCATGCACATGGATGAGGCCACAGCTGCCTACTGTGGTTCTTGGCACTCTTTTAAGATACCTGATTTGAGTTGTCATTTTCTGGGATATTCTGAAATTATTGCATTACTGCTCTGAGCCAGGAGAACATTCATATGTTCCTAATATGTTTTTATGCAGAGGAATAAGGACCTCGTTGAAAGTCTGTCATCTTGGATGTTAGACGGCATTTTGTCAAAACTTAAAGCACATGCAACTGTTGTATAACTATATCTTCTGCAGACGTAACAAGTGTATTGTAGTCAGTCAGACAGATCATACGTTCAGGGTTAAAGCACTTAATAATGAGAGATAAATTCTTTATGCATTCATTTTTAGATTTATTTACAGGCCCTATAAAGCATCAATTTTCCTGTCTGTGGGCAGAAAAATGTCATTCTGTATTTGGTAACTACAAATAATAGTTCCCAACCATTTTTCATTACTGGCCTATTAGTACAGTACAATACATTCACAAAGTTAACTTTATCAAAGAAGATAATAATAAGTGTACAATTATGATGATAATACTGATAGAATAAATCTGAAAAGAAATTGAAAGAAAGTATATACTATTGGAATACAGGAGTTGTTCGGATACCAAACAAGGAGAATATTCCACAGCAAAGAAGATAGAAAGGAGAGAGGAGTAGAGGGTAGGAAGAGGACAGAGAGGGAGAGGAATGGAAGAAAGGGAAAAGGAGAGGAAGGGTAGGGGATAGGAGTAGGAGAGAAGGTGAGTAGGGGGAAAAGAAGAGAGGAGTGGAGGAAAGGAAGGGAAAGTAGGATGAGGTAGAGGAGGGAAGAGAATGTAGGAGAGGAGGGAGGGAAGGGAAAGAGGAGAAGAAGGGTTGTTGCGAAATGAGGGAAGAAAGGGTAGAAGAGCAACTCCGAATGTAATTAAAATGCCTTATTTTAATGCTTTCTTTAAGGAAAACATGTATATGTAGGATTAATTATGTGTAAGAAAATGTACATTTTATATTATGTGTATAAGACAAATAATAAAACTGAAAAACTTTTCCAAAAAAAAGTTAATTTTATCCATGTCTAAATAAATACACCAAACATAGAACAGTAAATCAAGTTAATTCAGAATCCTGGAGGCTCATAGGAAACTTGGTGAAATGAAGATGCTTCTGGGAAATTTGTTACAGGTGTATTATAGAAGTATTGATGGAGGATTGTGGTCCAGGTTATTAGAAGGTATCTTATTGGTTTCCCTGGTACACTGATGATGCATTGATACAGTGCACTGTATATTGATACAGTTGGATTGACAGTGCCCACTTGGTGCCTGAATTAGTATCGTTTGGTTTGACTTAGTAAGTTAGGTAAATAAACTCAGCTGTTGACAGTTTTGTAAATAACAGTTTATGGGTTAGTATGTGAGGTAAATGCAACCAATTATGCTGTATTCAATAAATGATAATTGAATCTAATCAGCAACAAATGAAAATGTCCTGCACTCTACTGAAAATGAATGGAAATCTTAATTCACAACACAGTGGCATGCCTTCACTACATTTAAATATGAGATTTTAAAAACTATATATATTTCAATAAACCAGGGTGAAATTGGAAGGGAATTGGATTGTTAACATAATCCCCATGTTGAAACTTTCGTATGAGTCTGGGAGAATTGCAAAACAAACATTAGTGAAGCAAAGAAAAATTCAAGATTCTTACAGGAAGAGGAACACATGGGACTTTTCATATGTTTGTTTAGATGCCTTAATGGACATGGTCTGTGCTCAGGAAAAACTCCTAAGATGTGGCTGGTCCAGAAAGTCTTTGGGAATAGATTGTAAAGTGGATCCCCTCCCTGCGGTAAGCGATTATTGCCGCTAGGACTATTTCCTTGAAGTGTCAGATTAGAAATTTGAATTGTGCTTAATAAGCCAGATTTCCCTATAAAAATATAAAACTCCATATAAATCTGTAGTTTGAAGCTTATGTAGAGAAAGCAGCTTAACAAGCAAGCTATATATAGTGCATTAAACCACAGTTTGACATTGGGACATGTTTTTCAGGGTTTGAGGTAAGGGATGAAAGAGGACTGGGTATAAGGATGGTGGACAGTTTAAACCCTTCCTGATGAAGTCTCAACACTGATAAGAATTTGTGAGAATTAGATTACACCAGTGCAGGCAATTGAAATCACTTCAGTACTGACAAATGTAATTGGGTAAGGTGGTCTCTCATATAACTTGGTCCCATGCCACAAAGGACTTTAAAGGAGAAAGGCATTACATTGAAGTAGATCCGGAAGCAAACTTGAAAGTAGAGCATTTTAGAATAATCCAATTGGGAGGTGACTGAGGCATGAGTAATTGTGAATAAAGCTTCACAATTAAGGAATGGCATAACTGGCATACAACATGAAGGTATGCAAATGATCCCTTAGCCATGACAGCTCTTTGAATCAGAAGGACCCCCGGATTGCATTCTGGGGCTGTCAGGGACCATACAATCTGAGCACCCAAGATGGTATAGTCCTAGAACTGACAGGCCTCAAAACTCAAAACCACTGAACGTTGCTAGGGTTCAACTAATGCCTATTCTTCCCCATCAGGCTTTCACAGAGATGTATAATTGAGTATCATCATATCCTCATTCCATAGTGATGGATGATCTCACCCAGCAGTCTCATGTAGATGTTGAACCCTGTGGCACCCCACATTGTACAGGCCAGGGGTGGGATCACTTCTCCCCAATCATCACTGACTGGAATTGACCCTGGAGAAAGGAGGTGAACCAGGAAACACAGTGCCACCCATTCCCAGTCCTTTGAACCAATCCAGAAGGATACTATGGTCAATGGTATTGAAAGCAGAGAGATCAAGTAGGACAAGGGTGTAGGGGTGGGTTCTAAATTTTTTTACTACTGGTTCTGTGTACTACTGGCTTATTTTGTGGACATGGCTTGATGGTCATATGATAATTATTTAGGATTTAGCAGAGGTACTGGTCTACTGGGTGTTTAACTGCTTGCAGAGCTGTACCGATCTACCCATTTATTTTTGCAGGCACTGACCTACTCATGTATTTTTGCAGGCACTGATCTACTCATGTATTTTTGGAGGCACTGGTCTACCCATTTATTTTTGCAGGCACTGATCTACTCATGTATTTTTGCAAGCACCGGTCTACTCATTTGTTTTCTTTTAACACTGATCAGCTGTAGGGCGGCCTTTTGAAGCCCTGTGGCAAGAGTTTAAACAGGTTTTTTTCCCTCTAGCTATCAGCTGGGACTCAGGAGGCAGCAATAGATTGTGGTGGGGCCAAATAAAAGGTAAGAATAACACGGGGGGTGGGTGGATGGAGCATGGGGGATGGGTGGGGCATGGGGGGTTGGGTGGGGCAGAACCGGTTCGGTGATGTCATATCGTCACCACTACCGGCTCAGGAGAACCGGGCCGAACCGGGAGGAACCCACTACTGCAAGGCTGGAGGCATAAAATACATTGAGGGTGATACACCCTCATCAGAGCTCATTTAAATCATGACCAATGCTGTTACCATCCCAAACCCAGGACTGAATCCTGACTGAAAGGGATCTGGAAAATCCACTTCATCCAAGTTCCTCTGAAGTTTCTGTGCAACCACCTTCTCTACTACCTTCCCTAGAAAACAAAGGTTAGATAATAGATAAAAATTGTCCAGTATAGTGGGATCCACTGACGGCTTCTTGAGCTGGGAGCAAACCTCTTTAAGAGGTAACAAAAAAATCAAACCCCTCAGTCAGGGAAGAGATCACCATTGCTAGAACCCATTCATACACCACTATCACCACCCTGGGACAAGTTGACAGATTGCAGGGGTTTCACAGTTTGACTGGCTTGGTGTTCAGTCCTCCAGACTGGGTTTGCCGCAGCACAATCTTTTTAATCCTTTTGGGATTGTACCTTCTTCACTTTGGTGTTACTGTTTTTTTGCTTTCCCAGATGTTTGCGCACACAGACGCCTTCAGATTGCTTTCCTACATTCTCTGATGCTAACGTAGACCATTTCTCTTCCCCCCCCCTTTTTAATTGTCTCATTGTTGCTCTGATGCCACAAGGATCAAACAAGGAACAGATTGTTCCTTTGTACCTATTTCTGCTGTAGAAAGTTTTCAAGTATCAAGTTGAATTTCACAAATGCAAAAAGAGCATTCTTTGGAATTGTGTAGCTTCATTCTAAAGTGCCTTTCTTCACTGCAACTTAAAAAAAAATAGATAACAAAAAATGGCAAGGGAAGTGTCTTGCAGCACTGTTGGGGGGCTGGGGGTGTGTGGGAATGTAAGAGGAATATGCTTCACCATATCTGGGCAGAAATGATGCCCACTGGGAGGTGTAAGGGTTGAATGGAGCAAGGACCTTCTAAAGCAGACAGGAAAACTTGTGGCAAAGAAAGTTTATTTACTTAACAGGCCATTGCTGGATCAACTGCAAGATTAAAAAGAAATCCAGCTGATGACTAGTAGAGAACATAACAGATCATCAACCCAGGATAAAATGGTTGCAGAGGACAGTGTCTGGCCATGAGAGGAAAGCAGTGGTGGGATTCAAGTAATTTAACAACCGGTTCTCTTCCCTAATTATTTCTTCCAACAACCAGTTTGCTAAACTGCTCAGAAAATTAACAACTGGTTCTCCCGAAGGGGTGCGAACTGGCTGAATCCCACCACTGGAGGAAAGGATGTGCTAGGCATTGTAGCAACTATAAGCCTTGGATAGTACAGTGGTCTAAAGCCCTGTTATTAACATCAGCTGTCTGCAATTATTGCAGGTTCGAATCTCACCAAGGCTCAAGGTTGACTCAGCCTTCCATCCTTTCTAAGGTAGGTAAATTGAGGACCCAGTTTGTGGGGGCAATAAGCTGACTTTGTATAAATATACAAAAGTATGAAGGCTATTGCTTAACACATTGTAAGCCGCCCTGAGTCTCCGGAGAAGGGCGGCATATAAATCAAATTAAAAAAAAAAATAAACCATCTACTTAGAAGGTTTTAAATCTTTTAAGATGCTTTAAGATGGAAAACAGCAGTTTTGAAGTGGAGCAGTAGAGACTCCATTTGCAGTAGGCTGGGAGTCAGTGGAGGGTGACCTCCATTCTAGCAGTCGGCAAGTGGTGGGTGGCCTATTCTGAATATGGGACAAGCCAAAAGAGCAGATCTGTCTTTGGTCAGGATGGAGAATCCAGGGTGGCCATCAAATACCTTAGTATTGCCACGGGTCTGGTCTGGTTTGCTGAATCGCATAGTTGGGGTCGGAGAACTGAGATAGAGGTCATATCACAGTCCCCAGCTCGGTCCCCTCCCAATGTCTTGTGTGTTTTATGACCCTGGCTGTATTCTTATTGGCAATTCAGCAGACTCTGTGTCTCCTCAGCCATTTATTTGCATTCTGACTTTTATGCTCACTAGAACTTAATACAAACATAAGCAAAGCCAGAAAGAGAAAAAGAACAACAATCCTGTCTCTCGTTACAAAATGCAGCTTCGTGTTTCAGACTTCATCAAAGTCATAAAGCAATTCAAAATTATAGCAAAAACACTACGTTGGCAAATACAGGAGAAATACAGAAATTCCTATCAGCACACACATTAAAACATCTTAACCATCTGGCTGTTTGAAATGTGTTTTGAGGGAGGGAAGTGAATTATAAAGGGGATTACAGTTTGTAGAATTTATTCCATTCATATCTACAATATGCATATGGAGTTGGAGCTCAACCCAAAATAAATTTATTTACTTATATTTATATATTTTTAGCCTGCCTTTATTATTTTTATAAGTAACTCAAGGCTGTAAACATACCTAATACTCCTTCCTTCTTCTTATTTTCCCCAGAGCAGCAACCCTGTGAGGTGGATTGGGCGAAGAGAGAATGATTGGCCCAAAGTCATCCAGCCAATTTTCATGCCTAAAGTGGGACTAGAACTCACAGTCTCCTGGTTTCTAGCCTGGTGCTTTAACCATTACATAAATGTTATATAATATTCAAGAAATCTGGGACTTTCTTTGAGCTATTCTCACATTCATGGCAACTGATTTGAGGAATTAATAGAACTCCTTAATGTATAAAACTTTGTGCAATTCGAGATATGTCAACAAAGTATGAGTTGTAAGAATAAATATTGCATGGACATTTTTTTTTTTTTGCATGGTGAAGAACTCTCCGTTAAGTTTTATTTCTGCTGTTGGAAATTGCATATTTGGGCCTCAAATTAGTTCTGTGGGTTCATGCACCTTTGCATCTTTCTTTTTGATCCTATGGCCAAAATGTGGCGACTATGAATTGGCTACTATGTTCAATATGTATGTTTCCAGTCTTATTGATGAACCAAATTTTAGATACTACAACAGACTTCTCAGTTCCTGGTTTATCCAACCAGCTGATTCTAGCCTAGATTCCAATTTCTTCAAGTGTCTTATATCAAGTATTGCTTGCAACATTGATGGATCATGTGAATTTATATAGATCACAGATGTCAAACTCGTGGCGTCCCGTTGCCATCATGTGACATTTCATGACGTTTTTTCCCTTTGCAGAGCTGGGGTGGGTGTGGCCTGTGTGTGACGCATCTGGCCCATGGGCTGCCAGTTTGACACCCTTGATATAGATGATGGAGAAGGAGACCAAGAGAAGCTTATTTTTAGACAAAGACAAATATTATGAGGATTTGACATTCTCCTGAAATGAATGTGTTCTACAAAATAAACCTATTAAAATAATGCTGCTTTATTTTTTACGGTGTGTTCAATTTGAAAGGATTTTCTAATGGAATTATTCTGAATGCAATTAGTTAATGACCTTATTTTGGAATAAAAACTTGGGAGCTTATTTATCACTCCAACTAGTGTACAATTTGATTTTTTAAATCATCCCGAGCTCTGCTAACTTATTTATTTTATATGTGTAAGGGGGTCTATAAAATAAATTGATATTGTGCAAGCAGATTATGAATAACACTCATTTTAACGGGTTTACTTTACATGTAAACTAGTCATGATCCTATTAGTATTCACCAGATTTCACAAGTAATTGTTGCTACATATTATGGGAAGCTGACAGATTTGATATTGTCTGAAATTTCCTTATGGATTTACCACTAAATTCCTCATTAATTTCATATGAGTCAAAGATTCGTAACTGAGTCTGGATCAACACAATTATATGGTAGATATGCAGAATGAAAATAGACATGATAATTAGACAGTACTGGTTATGACAACCTAATTTCAAGATTAGACCTGCTCCCTCAGTAATTATTTTATTTATCTGTCCTTAGCTATAGCGATCCACTTAAGCAAGAAAAAGCAACCAATCAACCAACCTTTATTTAAATGTAACACGTGCTAGGGTTTTTGCAAATAATGCTAGGTAGCAAGATTTGTACTTTATGCAGCATTGAAAAACCTGAAATGGTATCAATATAAATTTCTTTGACCAAGGATGGAACCTAGAAAGTCTTTAGGACTTAAACAAACAAAAAACAAGCCAACAAACGAGCCATGAGTGAATGAACTATGAACTGTGGATTCATGTGAGTTGCAAAATATAACAAACATACCTATTTTAAATAAAAAAAATATCTGGAAATATATGCAACTATACATTAACCATTTTCACCCAAGGTCAGGTACGATAGGCAGAAGAATGCTCTCTTATTGAATTATTGCAACACCTTTATCTTTTTGTTCTCTGTTTCCAGAGGATGTCAGAATAATATACATTGCCCATCTTTTTCAGTTCAACCAGGATCGGTGTTGTGAATGCAAAACTGTCACTAATATTTTTTCCATCTGAGTCCATGGATGGTAAACCGCTACCTACGGTATATGTAATTTGCATCCCATAGTATCCCCATATCCGAAAAGGATTGTCCTGGCTTATCTGTTAGCCTTGCCACATTTCCTGAGCCTGGGATGAGTAGGATCATCGATGGTCTGAAAGGACCACAGGGCTGAGTCAGTTTAGCAATGGCTTTGATCCCATTTTTTTTTCTTTAAGAAGTCAGTATTGCTGATTGCATCACAACATGAAATCCTTGTGTCCAAAGAGTTTTTTCCAATGAGTGAAGCAATTCTGGTGGGCAGCTTAGTGTTAAAAGTGTTTGGAGAACAAGAATGTGAAGAGTGTGTGGAACATGAACGCTCGCTCCAGTGGGCTAAATTTTAGAGCTAATAATGTGCCGAGCAAGGCTAGAGCAGCCTGGCCTGCCAAACAACCTGCCCTTTACCCATTTGATCAAACAGCCATGGTTTCTCTGACTGTCCCTGAAGGACCATTCATCTTCCATCAGTGATCCTATATGAGATGGGTGTGTTCCCTCTATGGCTCTGAAAGACATTTCTAGTAAAAAAGATAAATATCCTCCTTGCAGTTCTTGGGCTTTGGGTGTTCCTTACTCTGGGAAAGGATTTAAAGCTGTCTGCCAGACCCGTGGGCTGTTACAACAAGACAGTGCCACAATGCTGAGCTCAGGCCTGCGGATTCCCCTCCTTTCCCTCCTCCTCCTCCTGCTGTTCGCAGCGATGGAGCTGAGCTGGTCCTTTACAGATGAGGAAAAGAAGCAGATCGTGGACCAGCATAACCTGTATCGTTCCATGGTTTCTCCTTCGGCTACAAACATGCTAAAATTGGTAAGTTTGTGGTGACAGGCTTTGGTGGAGTTGGGGAATTCGGAGATTTCTATCTCTTATCATGAATATATGGCAGCTTTTCTTGAGTGTTATAAAAATGAACTTAAAAAAAAACCCTTTGGTGTCCCTGTGTTCAGTTGATGAAGGAAAGAAAGATGAGGAACTTGAATTCAGTGACCAGTTAAATGGCCTTTCTGGACATGCCTTTTATCTGTCTCCTGGTGTATTTTACAAGTTAACTACTTTTTAAAACAACTGTGACCTAATTTTGTGCAAAGGGTAATATGTATGTGTGTGTGTGTGTGTGTGTCTGTAGCTTTTCTGTTCATAAGTCAGTCTGCTCACCTGGAATTTACAGAAAACTAACTTTTCTTCCGGAACTTTTGAATGGAACAATCCTCTGATTCTTATCAAATTCCTGCATTTCATGAATTAGAGTATGTTGTGTGAATCTAAGGTAAGGAAGTCAATGTGGGCCATGGTTACAGGAGTTCTGTACCACATTATATTACTAGGGCTATAAAAGTCTAAACAGGCTTTCATTTTCGGTATGAAGAACCCATAGATATTGGATTACAGTTCTATTCAGAAAACATCCTCTGGGCTTTTACAGATGGGTGGTTGATGGTGATGTATGTATGTGTTTTTTAATCTTTTAGAAAATATGGTTTCAGCACATGAAACTCATTAGTTGCATGGGATACAAAACAGATTTTTTACATCCCAGCTCTGCTACTGTTCTAGGAAACACAATAATCAAACAGGAATTTGCTATTACTGATTGCATTATTTCCCCTTCTCCATGCCTGCCTGTCAACCAGCTGCGACTTCATTAAGGTTCTGTTTGTAACAAGTAGGATAATACCGACAATGTTACTGACGACAAGGTAAATATATTGACCCACTACTTCCCACTACACATGCACATTTTTGTGTATTTTTTATAAATGTTCCCTTTTTGCTGTTCAGACTGATTTCTGCTCCTCCTACTTTTTTTTTTTGGTTGGGGAGGGAACAAGATACAAATTCAGACTCTTAAAACTAGTGTTTAACAAAAAAAGAATCTCGGGATTTGATTTGCTTGGTGGAAATCAAAGGCTGGACATATCCCAAAGATATTTGTAAATGAAGGCAAACTCTTCTGTTGAGATTTCAAGTAGCCATTGATTGAAAACCAGCAGCACGTTTTGAGACTATGGCCATGTTGTCCTGTCACCAGAATGGGATGACAATTGTTTCTGAAGGGCAGTAAGGGATGATGTCACCTTCTATTAATCCCTCACTCACCCCTAAAGCAACGTCAGGAGACATTTTCCTGAGTCACGTCCAAAATACACTTTTCTATGTTGTGTCACCTTGAGCTCATGCCCATTTGGGTTAGTATGCTTCAGTTCATTCAAGTTAACTCCAGCATTAATTGGCTCCCGTGATGAAGCAGAAACACTCCTTCAACTGGAGCAGAGCCTACCGTGCTCTTTCAAAACTTTCAGAGCTGCATTTTACTTGGAATTCTAGGATAGTACAATGACTACAGGTAGTCCTCGACTTACGACCACAATTGAGCCCAAATTTTCTGTTGTTAAGTGAGACACATTTGTTAAGTGAGTTTTCCCTCATTGTATGACCTTTCTTGCCACAGTTGTTAAGTGAATCACTGCAGTTGATAAGTTAGTAATTTGGTTGTTGTTGAGTGCATCTGGCTTCCCCATTGATTTTGCTTGTCAAAAGGTCACAAAAGGGGATCACATGACCATGCGGCACAGTAATGGTCATAAGTATGAAGCAGTGGCCAAGCATCCGAATTTTGATCACATGATCATGGGGATGCTGGAAAGGTCATAACTGTGAAAAACGGTCATAAGTCACTTTTTCTCAGTGCCGTTGTAACTTTGAACTAAAGTCACTAAAGGAACTGTTGTAAGTCGAGGATTACCTGTATAACATTTTCTTACTTTTAAAAGGTTGCTGATTTGAAATGAAAGCATTTTTTTAAAAAAAAACTATACCAGAGATAAAAGGGTCCAGATCCCCCAAAGCCCATAGTTACATGGAAGCTGAAGTGAAAGCCCTCTACTTTGAGTAACCCAAAACAAATGATGAAGTGATACACTGCTAGACTTTTCTCTATGACTTAAAAAAAAAAGCACAGGGAAAAAAGTAGCAAGATCAGGAAAATGAAAATATTTTTTAAAAAAACTGCACTGTTTCAAATAATCTGCCTTTTATTTGCAAGAACTATGGTAATGGGACGTGGTGGCTCAGTGGCTAAGATGCTGAACTTGTCGATCGAAAGTTTGGCAGTTCAGTGTTTTGAATCCCTAGTGCCGCGTAACAGGGTGAGCTCCCATTACTTGTCCCAGCTTCTGCCAATCTAGCAGTTCGAAAGCACGTAAAAATGCAAGTAGAAAAATAGGGACCATCTTTTGTAGTAAGGTAACAGCATTCCGTGTGCCTTTGGCGTTTAGTCATGCTGGCCACATGACCACAGAGACGTCTTCGGACAGCGCTGGCTCTTTGGCTTTGAAACAGAGATGAGCACCGCCCCCTAGAGTCGGGAACAACTAGCACATATGTGCGAGGGGAACCTTTACCTTTACCTTATAGTAATTACAAAATTTATAATAAAGAAGGCTCTAAAAGTCATGCAAAACAGGTTTGTTATACCTGTTTGCACGTGGATTTCAGTGCTTCACTTTGTGTGAATATATATGTGCGTGTACATTTTTTTTCAGTTGTTTTTCACACCTGTAACAATCTAGGAAGACAGAAAGAAAGGTGACTGGTCATTGCTTCCCTGGAACAGGAAGACAGGGCAGTATAACAGCAGGGAAATAGTCTGATGGGAAAATGTGGTACCCTGCATTTTGAGCTGAATACCTTTCAGGTTGTCAAGATGTCTCAGTCTGGACCCAATTTTCTCACGAATTAAGGTGGCATGAACACAGGACCCAAGCAGTTAAACAGTAAGTGCAGACAGGCTCTAAATCCACTCTTTTTCATCTGGTGGAGAGTTGCATCTACAGAGAGCTTTGAGCAGGTATGAGCAAGGTAAGAAAAAATATGGAGTGGGAGGCTTGCTAGAAGAGAAATTGGTCCTTTGCCAGAAAATTAATTCAAGTAGAAATGATTTGTGTAAGGGCTTTGAGTAATAAATTAGACTGGAGTAAATTGAAAGGGCAATGATTGGTGTTTGCTAATAGCTGTGGCTCCGACCACACCTCTGCCTTGCGGTCTGTGTGGCTTTTAGCAGGTTGTTCCCCAGAGACCAAGTGAACCTGCAGCGGAATTCTGAGAACTGACTCTTTTTGATGACAAGCATCAGTAGAATTATAGCCAAAGACCAAAGGGCAGTGGCAGATTTTGGGAGGCTGTCTTCTCATTCCTTTTACTAGCCCTGAAAGAAGAAAAATATATGAATTTCCTTTCAGGGTTCACCCATGGAAGCATGTGGTTTTGGTGACCGAAGGCTGCATTTTACTATCTTTCTGATGGAGGAGAAAGATGCAGCAGGTGGATAAATCACATCCCAATATCGGTGGTGCTGGATTTTCTGATTTTTCCCCTCTTGTTTTGGGAGAAAGTTGGGACTTTGCTTTTTCTAAAAAATGCATCTGTGAGTTTTTATTTTAAAAAAACCAAATTTTCTCAGGATAATATAATCACCATATGAAGGCAAGGACAGGGAACAGTGCCACAGACTAAATAAAAACGAGGGCCCATCATAGTAATGGCAATTAATGCAACATAAAATCCCAATAATCCCTCCAACCAAAACAAAGTTCTGAGAAATGACAAATGTGTTGAGACTGTTCTTAATTGTCCGAAGCCTATTTTAGGTCTTACACTTCACCACTGAAAATGTCAGCAGTATAGTCAGTTTTGCATGGGTCATAAAAAAGAGTGTGAAGGCACAAACAGCATGTTACTAGCACGGGGTCTTCCCAGGTACCTAGCCCAGGTACCAATCTGATCATCATACTTTCTGAACATGAGAAAAACTACTGCTCTGAATCAATCCTTTTCTCTTATTAGAACTCAGTGCTAATAAATCTGGCTGCTAAGGACATTTGCTCACATCGAAAAAGGGCTCGTGGGGCTTTGATAGAGTGATCCTGCCATCATCTGGACTTTGTTGACCCCAGGGGCCGACAGTTCTCTTTTGTTCCCTTTCTGCCCCAAAGCATGAAAAAGACCTATAATGGTGCTACTTTTTGCTCAAGGATTTTGTGAACGGGAGGTTTGCTGCTGTATTGCATTGGGTTCAGTGCAATTTTTTTGGGATGGTGCTTTTTGCTCATGCTACTTCCCTCAATTCTAAATGTGCTTGTTAGATGATTATCTTGACAATCCGTATCAGAGTTATTTATTTTTTAGGGCAGGCTTTAGGGTCCCATGGTTAGCTCCTTTTCCTGTTATGAATTCCTATCCAAAGTCATGCTTTTTATTTTGTTTGGGTCAGTAAGTGCTGGTTGTCATGGAAATACTTACATACATTGAGCTATGCTTGCCAAGCCATATTTAATGGAATGAGAAATGCAGCTGTTAGAGCCCTCCATCTGGCTGTGAATCACAAAAAGGGAATAACGCACCCGGCCTGGATCTACATCAGCAGCTCAGTATTACATCTATGTTCGTATGAGTTTAAAACAGTTTCATTTGCAATCATCAATACACCAGCCTCAAACACAGGTAATCCTTGATTTAAAACCACAGTTGAGCTAGAATTTTGTTTGTAAGTCGTTGCAGTCATCAATTGAGTGAATCGCCCTGTGACTGTTTTAACTATGGTTGTTAAGCAAGTCACCAACAGGATTCAGCAAATCATTCCGTTGTTAAGTGAATCATGTCGAATCCAGCTTATTTAATGGACGCTTTTTTCCCATTTTTTATTTTGCCAGAAACACCGTGGAACACTGCAACTGGTCAGAAATGCAAGCCAGTTGCCAGGTGCTTTGAGATGTGATCACGTGACTGCCAGGGGATGATGTGACAGTTGTAACTTTGAAGACAGGTTGTAAGTAACTTTTTCGAGTGTGCCATAATGTGAAATGGTTGTTAAATGACCAGTTGTAAGTTGATGACTACTTGTACTGCACATTTTGTGCTAGAATTGGAGCAAGGCTATCCAGTTGTTGATTAATCTGTTTGATATGAAAATATCATTATTTATACAGTTGATTGGAATAGACAGTGAGATTGTAACAGAGTACATGTCATGTAGCCTATAATAATTCTGTTGCACCAGTCATGAAACAGGGACATCCATGAGGGGAAGGAAGCCAAAAAAAAATTCACGATCGTAGTCATGATCACTCAGACAACGTCCTCCACATTTTGTAACCTTTTGCATGCACAAGGCTCATAAAATGGGTGGCTCTGAATATATAGTTGCAGCTGTTCTTTGAATTTTTGACCGCACCCCAACCCTGTATGTGCTGCAGGGTAGAGAAGAGACAAAACAAGACGTTGATGGAAAGCCAAAAGGGTCTTAGATAAAGACCTTCATCAACTGTCTTTGGGAAGTGGCAGTGATTATGTGGATGAACTCTAAGTGGAATGGTACTTGTAAAATATTATCTTTAAAATAAAAAATAACAAACCAGTCAGAAGATTTCAGAACAGCGTCAGACTATTTTTTCTTCATCTTCAGTTTTTCAGCCATGTTTTCATTCATTTATCCAAAATCTGAATGTATGTTTAAAAGATTAAATTAGACATGTTTAAAAATGTGAGGATGGATTTATTGAGTTTGGAAATCTTTGGGGTAGTTCATTTACTTTCTGGTTTCTTCTATGATTATTTTGATAATAGATTTTCCTTGGATTCTCATTCCTATAAAGAGGGTTTAGCTGATTATAGATAGTTCTCAACTTACAACCATTTGTTTAGTGACCAAAGTTACAAGGGCACTAAAAAAAAGTGAATGACAACTGTTCCTTGCATGTATGACCGTCACAGCATCCACACACTCATGGGATCAAAATTTGGGCACTTGGCAACCTGCATATATTTATGATGGTTGCAGTATCCTGGAATCATGTGATTTTCATTGGCGACATTCCCAGCTGGCTTCCAACAAGCAAAGTCAATGGGGAAAGCCAGATTAATTTAACAACCACATAATAATCACTTAACTGCACTGATTCACTTAACAGCTATGTCAAAAAGTTTGTAAAATTGGGTGCGACTTATGTAGCATTCTTCTTGCCTAGTAACCAAACTTCTGGTGTTAATTGTGGTCCTAACATGAGGACTTGTATGCCTTTTGTTGGGACCCAGGACTGCAAATGCTATTAATATAAGGATGGATTTTTCTGAGAAGTTCCAGTTACAAACCTTCATTTTCATAATTAAATCTACCAGTTGGATCTTGAATCTTCCTCCCCACTAAGTTTCAGCTGGTTTTTGGTAGTGCTAAAGCAGAAAACAATTCCTGGACTGGAACTTTGTTTAAGAGGTTTCTGCTTATTTAGGAAGATGGCATTCAGGGGGAATGCCTTTCTATTGTCATGGAACAATCCCACACTTATTTCATGTGTTTGATAGGTAGGAAATATGAAAGTACGCTTTCTGAGTGTTATGGTGCAAACAACTTTGCAATGACCGTGTAAGGTAAAGGTAAAGGTTCCCCTCGCACATATGTGCTATGTGGTTCCCAACGCTAGGGGGCAGTGCTCATCTCCATTTCAAAGCTGAAGAGCCAGCGCTGTCCAAAGACATCTCCGTGGTGATGTGGCTGGCAAGACTAAATGCCAAAGGCTCACGGAACGCTATTACCTTCCCACCAAAGGTGGTCCCTATTTTTCTACTTTCATTTTTTATGTTCTTTCGAACTGCTAGGTTGGCAGAAGCTGGGATAAGTAATGGGAGCTCACCCCGTTACGCGGCGCTAGGGATTCGAACTGCTGAACTGCCGACCTTTCGATCGACAAGTTCAGCGTCTTAGCCACTGAGCCACCGTGTCCCTTATAATGACCGTGTATGTCTTAAGAAAGAAAAGGGATTCACTTAGGTTTCTCAGCAAGAGGTAGGAACTTCGGACAATTCCACACAAAGGCTTAAGCTGTTTTTCTCAGCTATATCTGAAATCAACATTAACAGGTCCAGGTTGGATTGCACTGGGTCGGTAAATTGGCAATTGGGCTGGATTGATGCTCTGTTTTCATTACGGCCCCTGCCGTCCTTGACTGATGGTTCCCCTGCTGCTTGACATTCTCATCCATGCAGGGAAAGCAAATCGTACATACTGGAACTTCTGTGAATGATTTACCAATGTCTACTTTTCCTTTTCAGTATTGTTCCCTCTTTATTAGTTCCCATTTTTCCTTTGCCGCCCCATAAATTTGCATACTCCTTGGAGGGGCATCTTCTAATCCCCCTTTCCTGGGTTCAATAAAAGTCTTGGTTGGTCTGCACTAACCAACCTGTTCCTTCCTCAATCTTCTGGGTTTGATGCCCATTCATCACCTCTCTACCCTCCCAAATATCAGGTCTCAGCTAGATTCTCTTCTTCCTCACAAGATGAACAAGTTGACCAGCCTTTTAACTCAGAAACTAAAAGAACAAGCCCAGGATCATCAAAGAAAACACAGATGCTTCTCCTCCAGCTCTCAACCCTGATATACAGCAGAAGATTCTGACCTGGATTTGGAAATTAAGCTTCCAACTCATGGGAATGGCAGTTACAGTGTGGGGAGTATCAGAAGATCATCAGGCAAAGGATTTTGGCCAATTTCAGGGGAAGGCAATTGAAGGCAGCTGCTTTGCAAATCTGACCTCATAAATTAGGGTTGTTTAGCTTCAACTGAGCATGGGTGGGGAATAAGAGCTTTAGGCATTTAAGGGCTCCCTAGAAAGGAGATATAGTGATAACCTGTAGCTATGAGTTATGTGTATTCCTCACTCTTGAATTAGTTTGAACAACTTGGATTGACTCCCTCTTGGAAACCAACTGTGGTACTTGACCATTACAGTTGGACTGGACATTTTGAATCTCAGACTGACTTAGGCACAATACGTGACTCAGGTGAAAAACTAAACCTGATTTATAGCTTGACCAGCATACATCATCCTCAATGCATTTCCTAGTTTATGACCGATTCATTTATTTTCTTCTGGAGTCCAGTTTACCAGATCTTCCCAAAAGTTTAATCTTTCCCTTTTCCGCTTCCGGTTCCGCTGGCGACAGACTTTGATCGGGCTAGCTCTGGCCCCAGAGTCTGATCCCCCCCCATCTGGAGGCCCTTTGGGCCAAGCGCCCCATTATTGGGGCGTTTGCCGTTTGAGGGCGGCTCGCCAGGGGTCCCCTGCCTCACTTCCAGGGGCCGGGAGGCCGATGCTGGCGCGCCCGAGGCTCCAGAGGGGGCGGGAGGCGATCGGCGGCTTTTTTTCGAGGCCGCCGAGGCGCCACAGCGCCTAAGGGGACCGGTGCTACCTAAGAAGGCACAACGGACTGTACTGACTGATTGCAGAGTGGAGCAGGCATCCTGGAGGCGAGAGGGGGGGTTGGAGTTTCCCCCCCCCCTTGTAGCTGGAAAGGTGCCGTGGCAGAGAACTAGGGGGAAGGAGATGGGGTGAAACCCCTTACCTTTCTGACTTTTCCTTGGAGGATGGCTGTGGCAGAGTTTCTTGGAGAGGTCTGGTGGCCCCTCCCCCCGGCAGACAATGGCGACTGTCTGACTTCCTGCTTCTTTATTTATGATTGAAGACAACATTCTCCTCTGGCTTCCTGTTTGACCTACTCTATACTTCGGACTCGTTGCTCCTGTGAGCGCCCACTGGTGGACAGTTGAAAAATTACTTTGATTGCGAATCCCTCTTTCTTCTCTGGAGGTTTGCCCTTTGATTTCTCATCTTCTACTGATCTAAGATGGCTAAGGGCCACAAATCAGCAGCAACTGATATGGGGAAAATTTTGGAAAGACTGGCAATATTGGACCAAAAGTTGGACAAGTTAGATGACGTCCAAAAAGGATTATCTGAAATTAAATCTGAAATGACACTTATGAAAAAAGATTTAAATGATGTTCAACAGCTGGCAGAGCAAAACAAGAAGAAGATGGGGGGGTCTGGAGGGGGAGGTACGGGCACTCCAGAAGGTGGAGGATGGGAGAGGAAATGCAATGTTAACCTTACAATTGGATAAGATGTCTTATTTTCTCAGGTTCCAAAACGTGGAACAACTTGACCAGGAAAATTTGAGAGAAGTGATGGTTAAAATGTTGGGTGAATTTTTAGAAAGAGATTTGGAGTCTATTGGAAGGGATGTGGACTTGGTGTACAGAGTAAACTCACAATTTGCAATTTTACATAATCTACCAAGAGAGATTCATATTAAATTTGTGAGAAGGGAACTGAGAGATGAGATATTGAGAAAACAAAGACTGGGGGCGCTGGTGTACAGGGGCAAGGAGATCACCATCCTGAAGCAGATTCCCAGACAGGTACGAGAATTAAGAAGAAAATATTATTTTTTATCAAATAAGCTGTACCTCAAGGGAGTAGGTTTTAGGTGGCTGATTCCGGAGGGTTTGATGATTTTTTGGGAGGACACTAAGAAGAAAATTAATAATGTAACGGAAGCTAAGGCTTTTTTTGACCAACATAAATCCTTCCTAGGTCGAGAAGATACAGGAGCCGAAGAGGGGGAAGTATTAGATGATCAAGGAGCGGAGGCGGACGGAGCTGTTGCGGCCCGGGAGGGGGAGGGAAGCCAGACCATGGTTTTAAGAGCCAGAACTAGGAAATGAAGAAAGGAGGGGAATCTATTGTTTAAGGTTTTTTTAATTGACATTTTTCTTTTCTCTCTCTTCTTTTATTGTATTTTGTATAACACTCTTTTTTTTTGTTTATATAATTTTTATATAACCTGGTTGTTTGTTTTGATTTAAGATAATAATGTCTGTTGTGTGAGAAATTTAAAAAAAGAAAATAATAATTGAAATATCTTTTTATAAAGATATTGAAAATTCAACATATTGTAAACTATAATATTGTATATTCTTAACCAATAAAAACTTTTTATTAAAAAAAAAAAGTTTAATCTTTCCCTTTTTTACATGTTTAAATAGGCCAGCATGTTGTGTGATCACATACTTTGCTGTACAATGTGTGGGCCCAAGTAAGCATTATGAAAAGAAGAAAAAAAGATGGACTGGCTATGAATATATGGCTACTCATAATAAGTGTTAATGTGGCTCTGTTTCCTGCTCTTGTTTCTTCATCAGATGGCTGTGAACTAAGCATCTAAAATGCTAATCTTTTTTTTTTTTAATTTGATTTATATGCCGCCCTTCTCCAGAGACTCAGGGCAGCTTACAATGCGCTAAGCAATAGCCTTCATACTTTTGTATATTTATACAAAGTCAGCTTATTGCCCCCACAATCTGGGTCCTCATTTTACCTACCTTAGAAAAGATGGAAGGCTGAGTCAACCTCGAGCCTGGTGAGATTTGAACTTGCAGTAATTGCAGGCAGCTGAATGTTAATTACAGTGTTTAGTCTGCCATGCCACCAGGCTCTTGATCTTGTAATCTTGTATCTTACAATAATTTTTTAGAACAATTAATCAGTGGAATGGCTTGCCTTCAGAAGTTGTGGAGGATTTTAAGAAGAGATTGGACAACTGTTTGTCTGTAATGGTATAGGGTCTCTTGCTTGAGCAGAGGGCTGGACTAGAATACTTCCAAAGTCCCTTCCAACTCTGCTGTTCTGTTGTTCTATTATCTCATAGCCCAGGCCTACGAGAGGCCTACAAAGTGGTATTTATAGGAAATGGGGTCAAAAATTTAAAATAGTAGCAATTGCTTTACCTTGGTATTCTTCCCTATGTCTTGCATGTGTGGTACATGTAAGAAAGGGCCAGGTTTTAATTGTGTGGTTGTAGTTGCCATTTTTGGGCTTTTTTGATACTATTTCCCACACATAGCCTAGTTTATGTGAAGGAACAGACTAAGCTTGAAGTGTTCATCTGCTGTGAGTCAGTTCTTTATTTGTGGCTGAAAAAAGATGCACGCCCATGTGTATGTGTGTGTATTTGTGTATAGTCTGTGCAAGTACAAATATTTTAAAAAGGCATTACTTTAGAACCATCTCAAGTGGTCAGGTTTCTATCATCTTGTTCTGATGTATATTATAGTTCTAGGTTTCTTTCTATAAAGGTTTTAACAACGCAGAATTGTAAAAATTCCCTTTTGTCCAGGAATTTGCAACTTCAATAAGGTGAATAAAACTTGGGTGGTAAAAATGCGGCTTACTTTAAACACAAATTCTTGAAGAAATGGTCTCACCTGCTACTGGTTCCAACCTGAAATGGTTGAAATTCTAAATGTGGTTCAATGATCCAAATCTTTTTTATAAGTGCTTAATTTTAACGAGCTACTTTCCTTTCTTATTAAAAGCCACCTTAAGCTTTAGGACTACTGGTTTTATACTAGAATAAGTGTGGGAAGCTTTTCTCTCTCGTAAAGTATCCACCCCAAAATCAACCTTTTGACTCTGGTATCTCCTTGTGCCATTTCTTTTTCCTTCCCAGCCCTGCCCAAGACCAGATGAGCAAACATATAGTCTTTGTTCATTTGCAATATAAAATCAGGATAATTTGAAATAAGAAAAGTGTTCTACCGGACATCTGTGTTACTCAGTTTGGGTCTCTGCAGGTTTTCTTGTAATACCTCTTGTCCCTGGTCACTGGTAGGGTTCATGGGAAGAGTTAAGAGATCCATATTGAAGAAGTCTGTTCTAGAGCAGCAGGGACAATATTTTTGTGGTGGGGATGGATAGCAGTGGTGGGTTGCTCCCGGTTTGCCCTGGTTTGGGCAAACTAGTGGTGGTGGTGGGAGGCTACATCCACCCACCCAGACGTCATCAAAAATGTTCTACATGCGCAGAAGCACCGCAAGCTCATAATGCAAGCGCATGTGCCTGCGCTACCGATAGCAAACCAGTAGCACCAGGATTTGAAACCCACTACTGGTGGATAGGGCTGCAGTGTTCAGATCTCTGTAATCCTAAAATTGACCCATGTTCCTCCTTTGCGTTGGCTGTCGTTGGAAAAGAAAGAGCAGGCAATACATTGTAGGTGCTCTGTGTTCAACTCATTTAAAAAAGGACTTGTATTTTATATAAAGACGCAACTTATTGTCTTGAATTGCATAGACAATGGATGCATTTCATTATTATTGTACTATATCTTTCCCTACTATTAAATTTTATTAAAAGGGTTGGATTTTTCAGTATCTTGTTACCTTTTAGTGGCAACTTGGATTTATATAGCACAAATATGCCAGTGCTATGTTTAGGCCACAGGGAAATTGTGAAAATGGCATGTCAACAGTAGGCTTCTGTAGAGATAGATGATTCCTGAAGTGTAAGTTCCTTTGCTTTTGGTTCCATTCCTCTTGAGATTTCTTTCCTTTATAAAATCAGATATGCAACAGATTCTGTGAACTTACTGTATTCATTGAGACTGAGACACAATCCCTTCAAGGAAAAATCCATAGTTCATAGAAATCTAGTACAAATTGGTAAGATTACACCACTAAAGATTTCCCTCGCACATAGGTGCTAGTCATTCCCGACTCTAGGGGGTGGTGCTAATCAAAGCTGAAGAGCCAGCACTGTCCAAAGACATCTCCGTGGTCATGTGGCCAGAATGACTAAATGCCAAAGGCACATGGAACTCTGTTACCTTCCCACCAAAGGTGGTCCCTATTTTTCTACTTGTATTTTTTACGTGCTTTCGAATTGCTAGGTTGGCAGAAGCTGGGACAAGTAACAGGAGTTCACCCTGTTATGCGGCATTAGGGATTCGAACCGCTGAACTGCCGACCTTTCGATCAACAAGCTCAGTGTCTTAGCCACTGGGGCCCCTTACACCACTAAACACATGCCTATTCTGGTAGATTGAATCTTGCCTAATATATATAACTGTGACCAAGTCCTACAGAATGATATGGTCTGTACCAGAAGCCACATTTATCACAGGGATAGAAATCCTATGTTCAATATCAGATCTAGACCAGTGTTATGTCACATACTTGGAAATTAAAACAAATTTCATTCCCTTCTTGACTAAAGTGCTGAGCATCCTGCATTGCAAATTAGTCCTTTCAGGAAGTCTTCCGAACCCTTCTGTAACTGAATCTATGCCCTTGCCTGACTACTTTGCACCAGAGACACTTGGAACTGCGTAACAGAATATGGTCCAGAACTGAGTACTAACTTGAGTTGTGTACCATAGTATTCCCTAGTCATCCTCCATACATTAAAGTTCTTCCTGCTTGACAACTGCTTCTAAAGTAGCCTAAGGAGCACAGCTGGATAAGAAGGGCCTGTCTATCACTACACTGGAGGGATCAGTTGACAAACAGCTGTTGGATTCTATTAAGCAACGTATGCCAGATGTTTGCATTGGCTCTAGTCTAGCACAGCTGTTCAATTAGGCATGTTGCGCCAGGGAGTGTTTGCATGTTTACTATCCTTTCCTCTTCATGGGAAAAAGAGGATTCATACCAGCTACTGGCTGGAGAATCTTCCTCCACATTATGTCAAATGTGGTGGCAGCCTGTGAGTTTTTGGATTGAAGCTCTTTCTGATGGGTGGGCAAGATTATTGCACTGAGAGAACATTTTTTAGATGTATCACAACCCTATTGCATAAAACCCTGGCTTGGTCTAATGATCTAGTTCAGCACAAGAGTTAGCCTCGCTCCTTTTCCTTTCCTTTGGGGGGAGGGGGAGGGAGGATATGTGCTACTTTACTCCACATGAAGAAAGTGCCATGGAGACTTTAAAAGTATTTTACAGCTATAGTCCAAAATATTACTACCTCATTCAGCAAGTTTTCAGTAAACCCACTTGATAGATTTGGCATTGTGTAAGTTTGCATTATGTACCATAGGATGTAAGGAAAGATACTGAAATATATTTAAAATATTGTACGACTGTTATAGTCATGGATTAAGTATAAAAATATTTAGATGTTGACTGCCTGTGTTAAATGACATGATGGAGAAACAAAAATGCTTATCAAGTAAGGAAGATAAAAACCTGCAGAATTTCAGTATTATAGCTCTCATTGCAAATATTTCTGTGTGGCATTTACAGTATGTCTGAAAACTCTTCTTTATATCCTCTCAGCTTCCTTATTTCAGCAATAACATGGAGAAAGGAACAATTATGCGATAATTTAATAATCTTGAATTCTGATGACATATTTACTTTTGGCTGGAATTTGTAAATGTTGATAGAGGAATTCAGGAACCAGCATTCATTGTCTTCTATAGCCAGAAATTATTAAGATTGTAACCTCAAGAAGCTTCAGCTTTCCAAAAGTTTCTGAGCAACCTGGAATGTGGGGTATATGAACTAATTTGGATGGATGATATCCTGCATATAAAGTGCAAATGATTATTTCCAGCTGAAACTTGGAACAACCATCAAGATTCTTGACCCTATTTTTCTAGCCCCTGATGGCATTAAGAATGGCTATTTCTAGGAAGCCTGGGACTCTGGCCATTTTTCTGGGTATTCATTGCTGTACTTTGCCCCTCTGTGAGATTTTGATGTTGATGATGTTTTGGATTATTGTGATTTCAGAGCTGGGATTCAGACCTGGAAGCCTTTGCCAAAAACTACTCAACAAAATGTACGTGGGAACATAATAAAGAACGTGGCAACCGAGGCGAGAATCTTTTTGCCATGAGCATAAACTTGGATCTAAAGTTAGCGGTGGAAGATTGGTATAAGGAGTACCAGTATTTTAATTACAGCACTTTGGCGTGTAAAGAAGGGGAAATGTGTGGTCATTACACTCAGGTATCTAAATTATATCTTGGTAGAGGCTTGGAGTCAATGTCTAGGAAATGGTGTATCATTGTGCTACCTACTGAAATGAAGAGCCCCAGAGTGATAGAGAGCTTATAAGTAATAGAAAGATAAAAGTTATTCTATAGAGCGCAGAATTGACAGTGATTGCAACTGAGGGAATTTCTTAGGTTCTGACTTCCATTTTAATTCCCAGCTAAGATTGTAGTACAGAAGTTGTTCCCTTAGTCTTGTGAGAGGCATCATAAGTCACTTGTCAGTTACCAAGGGTTTTTTTTTTTCATTTCAAAAGAGCTTGGAGGCACACAGTGCTGCTTAGATTAGTATATAATAAAACTTTTAACAAAACAAAAAACTCACTTCCATCAACTGCAAGTTGTATCCATCAACTGCGACTACAATTCTAATGAAACCAATGGGACACGCATTCATGAATAAGGATCCTGTTGATTTTCAGTGATACTGAAATGGATGACATAGTCTAAATTCAGCTGAATAGCTCCAACCAGTTGTTGCTGTTGGGAAAAGTTCATTTCCATGACCCTTTGTGGGAAAGCCATGAAATTATCATCCTGCCTGCCTGCAGATTTGAATCCCTAGTCCTGGTGGATTGTTTTCATTTTATATTGCTCTTATATTTTTTGGGAACGAATGCTAATATTTCAATAGGATGTAAGGCTTGCCCAAGACTCTTGCCATTCTATCTTCACAATGTCGTATAAAGTAGGTAGGCTGAGTGGGGTGACTCAAACCCATCATACTTGACTGAGTAATTGAACCCAGAACTCCCCTAATCTGACCTTGAGATTGTTGCTTAATGGAAGAGATGCAGTTGCTTCTACATCTTCTTTCCAAAAGAATTTAAATATACAGGACACTACATGATATCAATTTGTATTTTTTTTAAAAGGAAAATAATAATAAACAAGGACTTGAAAATTTCTGATCCTCTGATTCTCTAGGACTCTTAATATCTGTAATTTGGCCTAATGTGAATGAGCAATGAGTACCCCTACCCTTGTAATAAAACAGATTGGATTTAATTTCATCACACATCTTGTGATGAAAATAGTGAACTGAGAATGGAGAGAGAGGAATTGTTGCATGTCAATCCACTCATGGAAAAATACTTGATTAAATACCAAGTATTTACTTGGTTTACTGAATGTACCGCATGAATAATATGGTGCCTGCCAAAGAAACAATGCATATATTATCAATCTCATTTAAAAGCCTGCTGACTATTGAATTTTCTATATGTGAAACCAGAAGAGCCATGGCTCAGTGGTAGAACATATGCATTGTACTGATTTGTTTCAGTATAAGGCAGCATCCTAGAATAAATGCCAATCAAGGTTGAATCTTCCTGAAAATAATCTGCTTCTAATTATTTATTTATCTTACTGCACCCTAACTCTGAGCAGCTTACAATATTAAAATATAGACCTGTATAAAACTGAATAATATAAATACAATATTATACTAAAATAAATCTAGCTAAAAAGATGTCAATCTATCGTCCATCCCCAATGTGAAGCCCCTCCATAAGAGCCCCTAGACAAGTTCTTTAAGCTCTCATGGAAGGTGAGGAGGGCTGGAGATGACCTCACTTTAGGAGGGGGGGGGGGGTATTTAAGATGTTCCAAAGATGTTCCAAAGGGCAGATGCAATGGCATCTAACTTGCATCAATATTTAAAATAATTGAAATAAATACTTTTTCATGTAATTTAGTCAATAAAGCAGCCTTATGGTTCTAAAGAAGGTGAAACTGATAGTAACATATTGCTTCACACTAGGAAAAAAATGCATTTGTACAAATGTACATACAATGTAAATTGTAATAGAAGGTCAGGAATGAGCCTTTAGAAAACCTAAGTAAAAATATTGGCCAATATGTAAGAAAAAAATCCAAGCATGCACAATTTGAAAACTTGCCTGAAAGATTCTGAAGAAAACATGCGGATAAATGTCCCAAAGGTGCTTTTTCAAGAGGCAATTGGACTTTCTGGTTTTTCTCTAAAGACACTTTGCTTCTCATCCAAGAAGCTTCCTCAGCTCCATAGATTCCATTCAGAATCTCCATAGACATGTAGATAAATGGTTTCAGTAGCCAGGTAAAGGTTAGGCAGATGTCACTCATAGACATCTTTTCAGTCTGATAATGAATAAATGGGCTATTGCTTTCTTCTATAGGTAGTTTGGGCCACCAGTGAGCGTGTTGGCTGTGAGACAACATTCTGTGAAACCATGGAACTGATCAACGATACTGATATGCATTTTTTTGTCTGCAATTACCAACCCCCGTAAGTTTCTTTCTCCCCCTGCTTATGGTGTCATCGTTGTTCTGATGCTCTAAAGATTAAAGAAAAAGAACTGCTTGTTCCTTCATTCTTGTGTTTCACTACAGGTCCATGCAAACTTTGTAGCTGGGAAAAATCAATACCTCCACTTAAAAAAACAAATAAAAAAGAACAGGGAAATTTTGTAGATAAGGGGTAGGAAAGCAAGGGAACCATCCTTTACATAATCTGGGCAGAAAATGAAAACGTGCCCACTGGGAAATGTGAGATTTGAATGGAGTGATGAATTTCTAGAAAGAACAATCATTGGCTTATAAGCTACCATTGAATCAATCAAAGACTGAAAAACAAACAAACCACAGTTACTGATAATGAGATTTATCAGGGGAGCCTGGAAACCATGGATAAGGTTGCATAAAGCAGCAACCAGCCCACTGGAAAGGTGGGGAGAATGTGCCCTACCCTGTAACTAGTTAGATATGTTGCTGTCAGTAGATTGGAAGGAAGTAGAGCAAACCATCTGTTTAAGTTGACTTAAACTGGAAAAGAGCATTCAAGAAGTGCAGATGGAGGGACCACAGAAAGTATGGATTTACCCTAATGGTGAATTTAATTTGGTACTGCATCCTTAAGCCTAGGCTTTAATTTAGGGTCTTTTGCATGCAAACCACATGTTGGCCAGGGGTGGGTTCTACTTACCTATACTTCCGGGTCGCATCGCACCTGTGCGCGCTCTTCAGATCATCTATGATGACGTCTGGGTCAGTGGGTGCAGCCTCCCACCAGGTTCTGGGGAACCGGTTCAAACTGGGGGCAACCCACCACTGATGTTGGCCCCTATTATGGGCTTCAGGAATTCTTCCCCCCCCTCCAGTGAAGTGAAGACAATTTCTGAACTGACCACTGCCCAATTAATAATAGAAAACCTAATGAACCAGAATAAATGACCTATGAAAAACTAAGGTTGATAGTAACTGCAAGAACCAGGTGCATGAAACATATTCTTCTAAATCAATAGCACAAACAGGATTCTACTGAGTGCAAAGCAAGAGTTAAAAGACTTCACCAATCCATGAGGCTATATTGTTTTGATGTGCTGACTGAAATTCCTCAGCTATTGCACTGGCAGTTGCTTCAAAATGCTTTGCAGTGGGGTGAGCCATTCCATAATCAAAGGGATCTGCTAACAAGGAAGAAGGTGACACAGAAAAAGTCAGTATTGCTCCCCACAAAATGTAGACACAAACATTGTGAGTGCCCCACAAAACTGCCTCATTTACTATGTGAGAGTGTGTGACATAGTTGTGTAACTGTTGTGTCAGCAGTTTGCAAGATTGGATGGTTTGGTTGTTTCTTGGCATGTCTCCCTTGTGCTAGAAACCTGTAAACTATGACGTGTGTATGAAGGGGTGTATGCAAGCTATAGCAAAACCTGACACATATAAAAAGTGGGCAGAACTTCAATCATATCATCATGGTCACCTACCCCAAGAATACCCCTGACTATGAACAATAATCATCAATAAACAACAATTATCAATAATGAATATGCAAATGAATTATCTTGCTAAGTGTTAACCTATTTTGAAAGTGAATAGTTCAAAATGACTGTGTATATTCAATTAAATAGAGTAGACCTAGTAATATTTCCCTTTCTTTCAAGGCAAGTGAGCCACAGAAAATATAAATACAATTTATAGAATTAAATATTCAGAATTCCCACAACTGCTAATCAGATAATATTACCTTGTACAAAAGAAGCATGATTCCATTTCTAATTAAAGTATAACTGACATTTGATCACAGTATCTACTATCAAATATTGTCTGGATTTAATTGTATGTTTCTAGTTCTAGAATGTGTTAAGAGCTCTAGAGATTTCATTGTAAACCAACTTCAGGGGTCCATCTTACCTAAATTGCGATTATTCTCAGTATCAATCTTAAAATTAAATATATATTTTTTCTTAAAGCAGTGTCAGCCTACATTCTGGAATAAAGGATTCACTGGATGAAAGTTAATTAACTTTCAGGGTATAAATACTTACACAAATATATAGTTAACATGAATACAATTATATTCTCTTTTTCACCATTCAAAGCAGGAACATCCTAGGGCCGTGATGGTGAACCTATTGCATGGGTGCCACAGGTGGCACGCGGAGCCATATTGCCCTAGCTCAGCTCCAGCACACATGCGCGCACTGGCCAACTGATTATCAGGCCTTCCGGTCCCACCGGAAGTCAGGAAACTGGCTATTTCTGGCCTCCGGAAGGCCTCCAGGGGGATGGGGAAGGCTGTTTTTGCCCTCCCCAGGTTCCTAGAAAGTCTCTGGAGCCTGGGGAGGGGGAAAAACAGGCCTACCAGGCTCACCGTGCCATCGAGTGCCAAAAGCAGGGGGAAGTGTGGGGGAGCCACATGCACATATGCGGGAGCACGGGGCGCATTGAATTATGGATGTGGGCACCTGCACCCGTGACCCCCCACACGACCCCCGCTTTTGGCACATGGCGGCAAAAAGGTTATCCATCACTGTCCTAGGGGATAGTGTTAGAAAGTAAAGACGCTGACTATAACCATACAAAAAACACTATGACAAGTGGTGGATTTCAATTTTTTTTACTACCGGTTCTGTGGGCGTAGCTTGGTGGGCATGGCATGGCTTGGTGGGTGTGGCAGGGGAAGAATACTATAAAATCTCCATTCCCACCCCAATCCAGGAGAAGGTTACTGCAAAATCCCCATTTCCTCCCAATCAGCTGGGACTTGGGAGGCAGAGAATAGAGGCCAGTCAGAATTTTTACTACCGGTTCTCTGGTTCTCCAGAACTGGTCAGAACCTGCTGAAACCCACTTCTGACCATGACCCTCTTGAAATGTTTTGTCAATATGGTACATATAAAAATGGGGTGAGATTTTTATTGAACAGATGTGGTTGCCATCTTGACTTTATTTTAATTTCTCTCCCTCACAGACATCTCTGAATCAAAGTATCCAAAGTTCCAAATAAAAACACAAATACTTAGAAATGTATTGCAAACACGTCAATGTCCAGAATACATAAACATGTGGACAAATGAGCCTTTTATGTAAATTATTCTAGAATGACATAGCATCTTTTTCTTAGCTCTTTCTCCTTATGGAATTCCTGGTATTAAATAATCACTGATGGGTACCAAAGATGACCACCTTCTATATTTTAGTGATTGCTACCTTCTATAGGAGAGGAACAAGCTGCTTCTGCTTTGCTCTTCTGCATCACATGTTCACTTTTTAATTCCTAGGGGAAATATGAGGGGACGTAAGCCATATATCGAGGGAGCTTCATGTTCCATGTGCCCAGATGGCTACTTCTGCAAAAACAACCTCTGTGGTAAGTCAGTGGAACCTGAGAGGCTAAATATTCCTCTGTGACTGCAGGTTGGAAAAAAGGCATCTTGTTTATGTCCTAGAAGATTAATTCTTTCCTCCACGATTATCTGTTGAATTTAAATTTAATTAATTCTGCTGCTGGTAGCTACTCTGCTAATACACCATTTCAAAAACTGATGACCAGTAGATGTGTTTGACTTCTACTGTCCTAAGAGGGAAGCTGATTTACTTTTTTATAATTCAGTAACTGCGATTACTGTGATAAAGTGCATGTATAAAACAGATCAGACATTTCTGACTAAGCTTTCTGTCTCATGTGACCACAAATCAAACATATTTCTATGGAGACAGTGACATATTCAATTGAAATCCATCATGAACAAAGTAATGAGGGGATTACTTCATCCTCTCTCATAGCTATGCTATTTTGAATAATGAGCGGATTAAAATATGGACATTTATTGCTGACAAATTACCCCAGAGTTCCAACTGAGGTTTATACTGGAAAAGAACAATTTAAATGACTATTTTTCTTTCATGATGAAGTCCTTTATAGCTCAAAATTCTCTCCAGGTCTGTATAACATCTACATGAAGATGTTAAGGGAGGTCATCCAAAGGCATTGTGTTAGGCCCAGTAAATGATGATGCCTAGTTATTTATCTCAATCCCTATCTGACCAAGTGATGCTAATAAGGTTTTGTCGCAGTGCCTGAGGCTGATGGAGGTGACTTAGGCTCAACCCTGGCACCACTGAGTGCCGCTTATAGATATCTGAGCCACTCAGTTCCAGAAAGGTCCGATTACCAGAATCGTTCAGTGACTGTTCAAAGTTATGATGGTGCTGAACGAGTAGTACCTATGATTGGTTCTCAAAGTTCCAACTGGTGCACCTTGATTTTAGTTATGTGATCACAGTTTGGTCATTTGGCAACTGGTTCACACCAGTTGGTGTGTCTGGAACACCTTTAGTTATGTGATAGCTGTTTGTGACCTTTGTTTCCAGCTTCCCATAAGCAAATGGGAAGCTGGTAGGCAAGATCACAAATAGCTCTAATCGCCCCCGCCCAACCTCCCTAGACTTGCATCATATAGCCCCTGGTCCCCAATACTCTCCCACTCTTTACCTGGTACTCCCACCCTTTCCCACTTAATGACCCATGGTTAAGACAGCAACCAGGACTGTCGGGATCGCTGTCGCTAAGAGATGCAATCACGTGACATTGTGCTTTATGACCTCGCTGCTTAGCAATGGCAATCCGAGTCCCAAATGCCTTCACAACCCAAGGACTACCTGCATTGGTTCTCAATAGGGTTGCAATTCTCCAGATAGAAGAGATCTGAAATTTAGGGGTCCTTCTAGACTCTTGGCTCCCGCTCAAAAAGCAGTTGGAAGCTGTGGCTAGGTGAAACTTCGCATAGTTCATTTTGCATTCATAGCAAATAGCACACAATGCATGGGAGACTATACTCACAATCATTTATGTCTTATAGATTTCTCATTTGGACTATTGCAATACATGTTCCATGGTGTTGTCCTTGAATACCGCTTATAGCTATAGCTGGTGCCGTAGAGGCATGAATAGTTATGGGTGCATCTTAGTATGCTTACTGTATGTAAACTACTACTGCATGAGCTGCACTGATTACCAGTGGAATTACTAGTACAAAACAATTGATCTTCATCTAAATAGGATCTGGATATGGCAGAGGACCTACAGGACAGTCTGTCTCTAATTATCACTGCCTATTTTACAAGATCCAATAGGATTGGCATGCTCTAGATTCCATGAAGTAAACAGGCATTCCTTTTCAGTCACAGTGCCTGCCTCATGGAACAGCATCTCTCAAAAGATTTGGCTGACATCAACCCTCCCATTAATAAAGTTTGGAAAAACTAGATTTTCTCTTAGGCACTAGGCTGGGCAGGCACATAAGAGAAGAGATCAAACATTTCAGACTAAGCTTTCTGTCTCATGTAACCACAAATCAAATGTTTCTACTGGAAATGTAAATATGTTTGTTGTGCTTACTTCTAGATTTGTTATGCATTTTATTTTTTATGGTTGCTTTTTGTAGCAATGTTTTTTTAAACCCTGTTAGTCACCTGGAATTGATCTGCGAGTAGGCAGCCATATGCATTTAATTAATTAATTAAAATCATGAGTTGGTCCTTAGGAACGTGGCTTCTTGATGACATCTGATTACAATGGTACATGTCTAGTTTATGGTGGATTACAAACATGACATCCCAGTCAGATATGATAGATGTAGTCCAAGTCCTTTTCCTTAAACATTGTCATCTTATGGGACCTCACAGGGACCTCTTCTCTATAGCCATTCTGTCCTTTAGAATAGCTTCCTTATAAATTTGCCCTCCCTTCCTTTAGCCTTCAAGAAGGTTGTGAAATCTTGTCTCTTCCCTCCAAAATTGGGCTAGATTAAGGTTGGGTCAGAAGATGAATGTTCTGGGAATAGCAATAGCACTTAGACTTATATACTGCCCTATAGTGCTTTACAGCACACTCTGGGCAGTTTACAAATGTCAGCATATTGCCCTCAACAATGTGGGTTCTCATTTTACTGACTTTGGAAGGATGGAAGGCTGAGTCAACCCATATAGATTGAACTCCTGTTGTGTGGGCAGTTAGCTTGCAATGCTCCATTCTAACCACTGTGCCACCAATGCTCTGGTGGGTATGGAAGGGTAGGAAAGGATATGATCTATTGTTATATTGTTTTTATGGATTGTTGTGAGCTGCCTGGAATCACTGTATGAGATAAGCAGCCAAGTAAGTTATGCATGAGGTATGAGGAAACCAATGCTAATGGATATGTGTACATGCTTAATCTCTTCACAGTATTTTATGTCAATCGATGCTAAATATGAGAATAAATCTGTTGCCTGAGATAGAAAATCCCTCTTCTTGATATTGTTTAAAAATATAAGAATTAAATAACCTTGTCCTAATCTGGTACCCAGGCTGGTGAAGGCCAAACTAAATAATTAACTTTTGTTGTGTCCTAATGGAGTCCCATTTAAACGATGCTCTAAATAGTTGCTGTGTCTCTGGGAGGCACAAATGCTTATTTCATCTTTTATGAAATAAATGTCTGAACTCGGAATTCCTTATAATGGATTGCAATGGAACTTTCCAGAGCACCAACTAAGCAACATTGGCATCTGTTAAAATCCAGATGGCATCTACTGTAGATTTAATTTAAAAGCAAATGTCTATGTGCTGCTTTTTAAAGGCATCCAAAATTTTCAACCTGGGATAGCCACCAGAATCACATACACAGCAATCCCTTCCAGCAGCATAAAAATGTGTGTCAAAGTACAGTGCTATTTCCCTGCCCCACAAATTATTGCTGACTTGCTGTCAATCTGTACTTTCTACCAGATGCTGATGTAGAAGAAACTACTGTACCACCTACAGCCCCTGAGTCGGAAGCAACTACTATCCTAACTGCAAGCCCAGGTTTTCAGTCCATCATAACAGTTTCAACAGCACACGTACCAGAAAGTCCCCAAACTAGCACTGAAACAGGATCAGAACCTCCCACTACAGATGATCAAGACACCACTTCAGGCTTCCCAATTGGCACAGAAGCACAACCCATTGTGACAGAAGGGATGGATGTGGATATTATAGTACCTGACCCGCAGGCAGGCACGGATGGGATTGATGAATCCTTGATGACCACAACCAGTGCTATGTCTTTTGTAAACTTAATCCCGTCTTCTATTTCTCCTGAAACAGAAACTAAAAAAACTATTGGCACAGAGCATCCAACTTCTGCTGATGTCTTAATCACAACCCAAACATCCTTGATCAAAACTGAGCGACCTGTAACTATTCTCACAACTACAAAGACCCCCTCCACTCCCAAACTTCCATCTGTGCCCAAGGCTCCCTTTGTGCCCAAGCCCCCCTCCGTGCCCAAGCCCCTCTCTTCCCCTAAGCCCCCCTTCATCCCTAAGCCACTCCCCGTCCTTATTAAACCCCCCATCTCTAAAAAACCAGCACGCTATCGTTTGATGGCCTATTCCAAAGCCATACAGCGCAGCAGCAATTCTTTCCAGTCTTCTGCAGGTAAGGCAGCCTCAATGTCTGTCTGCCTGCCCTGCCTTGGGTGTAAACAGATCAGCCAACCAGAGGACATAAAGGCTGCACTTGAGGAGCTGACCTTCAGATATCCCTATGCACCTTGCTTTGGCTCCCTTCCCCGATGGCAAAGGCATAGCAAGTGCAGTTGGTGTGGGCACACTCGAAACAATGCTCTTAGAAACACCAGGCCTTACTGGCTCCACAGTTTATAGTAGTACACAATCTAACATATTTACAGGTAGTCCTCAACTTACAACAGTTTGTTTAGTGACCGTTCAACAGTTTGTTTAGTGACCATTTTTCAGCATTGAAAAAAAAGCGACTTATGACCGTTTTTCACACTTGCTGCAGCATCCCCGGGATCACATGATCAAAATTAGGATGCTTGCCAACTGATGCATATTCATAATGGTTGCAAGGTCCCCTGACATGTGATCCCTTTTGCAACTTTCTGACAAGCAACATCAATGGGAAAACCAGATTCCCTTAGCCAATGTGTTCCTAAGTTAACAGCTTCAGTGATTCGCTTAACAACTATGGCAAGAAAAGTCGTAAAATGGGGGAGAAAATCACTTAACAAACGTTTCGCTTAGCAACAGAAATGTTGGGCTGAACTGAGGTTGTAAGTCAAGGACTACCTGTATATCTAAACTCCTCCATTCTTTTCCTTTGTGTATGCCTGTATATGGGTGTCTGTAGGCACACTTTTTCTCTTTTCTCTTAGCTGAGCAAACACTCCATCAAATGTGGATTGAATTGGTCCATAGAACAGAATTTTCAGCAATGTAAGGGGTTTGTTGGGAATTGTTTTCTGTTTCCACTACCTCTACATTTTCCTCAGTTCAGGCTGTGAGAAAACGTCTGATTTCTTCTTTGCTTTTCTCATGATTTTGGCCTGAGTCGAAGTTCAGTAATAACAGCTCTTCAGCTTGTGTGTCTGATCTGAAGCCCCGACGCAACTTTCCACATCACCTTACTTGTAGCATATTTATTTATAGGACTGTGCCTGCATGCCATTCTCATTCCTCCCGTCCTGCTTTTGAGTTAGGGTTAGAATGTCCCCAGTATGGTCTTCTTTATTGATCTGTTCTCTGCCAAAAATGTCAGACTATTAAAAGAAATCTGGAACTTGAAAATAGAATAAATTACAGAAGCAAAGCATAGGCATGTACCTTTACTAACTTCTTTAGCTTATTTCAAAATAGGAATTCATTTGTTCTTGATATAAATGCTGAAGCTTTGTGACCTAGAAAAACAAACCCAAACAAACTTCTGGGTTCATCATATCCTCTGAAAATGTAAGGCATGCTGATACTGTACTGCATGTCCTATTTGTAGAATTGGATACAGTAAATGATTGACTAGGAAAACTTGGCTAAGGAGTTTCCAGAGAAACCTAGTACACAACAATGTAATCTTAGGCTAAATAAGCAATGCCCATGGGGATAAAATATTGAGCGTGAAGTGAATGGAGTGCCCTCATCCAAGCGTTACATGTAATTTTTTTTTTACTTTCAGGACTCTTCACTGCTAAAACATTTTGATCAGGCAATATTATTAATGAACAATAATAAAGTTGGAAAAGCTGCTTTTGTGTCTGCATGTATAAACGGAATCATTTTGTGAGCCTGATTCATACAGCCATTTTTAGCGGTTGCTATTATTAAATGATACTTGATTAAAATGATTCGTTCTTAGCTATCATGCAATGTTGTTGATTTAAAAAACACTGTAGTCATTGGATAACAGGTAATCCTTGACTTACAACCATTTGTTTAGTGACCGTTCAAAGTTACAAAAGCACTGAGTCTTTTTCATGCTTATGACCATTGCAGCATTCCCATGTTCATGTGATCAAAATTTGGATGCTTGTATTTATGATGGTTGCAGTGTCCCAGGGTCATGTGATCACCTTTTGCGACATTCTGACAAGTCAATGGGAAGCCAGATTCACTTAACAACTATGTTATAGCTTAACAACTACAGTAGTCCACTTAATATCTACATTAAAAAAGGTAATAAAATGGGGCAAAACTCATTAACAACTGTCTTGCTTAGCAACATAAGCCCAATTGTGGTCATAAGTCAAGGACTACCTATACAGACATGATGCTTGATTATTGGTAATCACGTAAGTAAGTATCTCTGTGAACAGGCTGCATTTAAGTTCAACCTGAAGCTACTTGACTGTCTTGAAATGTTTCAGTCATTTACATAGACATTTATTTTGTTAGATTCAGTGGTACTCACAGTACTTTCAAGTTGACTGGATTTACAATTGCAACACTGTATCTCCTCTAAAGATACGAATAGCTACAACAGCACACTTTGTTTAGCAAGTCAGTTCTATGGTGTAGCATCTTTCATTTGAAATGCCCCAAGGAATTATGACTATCCACCAGTATGATATATGAAAACGTACTCTAGCCCAGCTGAACAGCATATAGAAAAGTTGCTTTCAAAGCTAACAGTATATGAATCTTAGCTGTTGTGACAGACAGATGTTCTGTTTTGCAGTATCAGAATTAACATGTTTGGATGCTTTGGTGCTCTATTCTGGAATAATTTGTGATGCCTCAAAATATGACACTGATACTGCCTTTCGTCCATCCCTACATTGTAGATTAAGTTTGTCTGCATTTCACAAAGATGATCAGACTACTCATTGATGGTGATTTTGATCCATTCCCTTGATTCCACAGGCAGTGATCAATCTTGAAAAAATTAATGCCTGCGATTTTTATGTTTAGCTGTAGCTAGCCTGTTCTACCAGAATGAAACTCACTCCTAATGTAGAGATGTTTGAGGTATTGCAGTATAAATTCATTCAGTCGTATCTAAAATAAATCAGGAGTAATGTCTTCTCCTTATTAACCCCAATTAGACAGCAGGAATGTGTGATTCATGAAAAGATGAGAAATGTTTTCGAAAGCATAACTAGATAAATGTAGCTTTAAATTATGAAGAATGGAGGCCAAAGTGTTGCAGCTGGATCTCTTATACATCACAGCCAGACAAATGCTGATCTGATCCGCATCTTTTATAGTTTCTAGAGTAACGAGTTCATCTTTTGACAAACCTCAGCTGGCCTAGCTAAGATCCAGTTGAAGGTGCCACTTGAAGCAAAACTCTGCAAATACTGTATTTTTGTTAACGGAATCTTGGGAAAGATACAGCATCTTCTTAAACGGTACAACATTTTAAATGGTACAATAAAGCAGCATTGCAAGGCATGGTTTTTAATACTTCTGAAATAAATTTCAAAAACCTTTTGGCTATAAAATGTATTGGTTTTTTATTGGCTAGCTGATCTTTATGACAATTTATTAAAGGAAGAGTTGAGCTGGAATGTCTGAGAAGCTTTTCTTGGTTCATATCAAATAGCCCATACAGCAACAACAAATTTTATTAAGGCCATTGGCCAATCAACGTGACCTATCCCATTGTGTCTGTCAAATAAATAATACTTTAACAAGGCTTTTAATTTTTGTAGACTTTTAAGTAATCAGCTCCTGGAAAGCAGGAAAAAGATGCAGCCGTGAAGTGCATTTGCCACCCTTTACCCCAAGCCTATATGGTATCTGCATGCACATACCTGTTTGCAAATATATGTACACATTTTTTTTTTTTGGTGTATGTGCATACACACTTGTATTTTCAGGTTAAAATTTGCAAGCAACTTTTAACTTTTACAAAAGGTAAAGCTGTCTGTAGATTTCATTTCATTTGATACGTATTTGGACCTATATAGATTTGGAGTTGGGATCAGGGTTAAGTTAATCAGTCTGGGATTGTTGCAGTTTAAAAAGTACTATGTGCATTTGAGGGAATGATTTTAAAATCTCCTGAGAATGAATTCTTTTAGAAGAAAGGGCACAAATGCAGGCTGGGGCTTCATTTTTGGGACTCCTTTTTCCTGTATTCAAAGCATTGTTTTTTTTTAAACGCCACCAAAATTAAAAGCATATTAGGTTATTATTTATTTTACAATTCACAAAATAGTAATAGTCCCAAACACCCTGCTGCCTAGAATTATGTTTAGCATTAAGCTAATCATGTATCCCTGGGTTGACTGTTATCCTTTTCTTGATGGGATTAGGTTCAACACACCTAAATTTAACTCTACAGTTAGGGTTATGACCTTGCAAGTGTTGCATCATGCAGGAGATGAGAGTTATGCAGGTCATATCCAGGGGAAGGGAGTTATATGCGTCCATTCTATGGTGAACTGATGATGCCTCGGTTAAAAAAAGTATACATTCTTACTAATAGGTGAACACTTGATCCTATCCTGAACCTTAGGAGAAACCAATAGCAACTTTGACTGCCCTCTATACAGTCACTTAATGGGCTTATGTGAGACAGCTGTGCTTTGCCTCAATCAAATGCTTTGTGCTGCAAGGAACACAATGTGCCTTGACATGATGCTTCTGGAAGCTTCCTTCTCATGCCAATAGCTGGGAGAGGCTTCAGCACAGAGCATGTGGCATCTTTGTTTCATTGCTTAAAAGCCAGGGCAGACTGCGTTGCCAAGCAAGGCAGTTTTTAAGAAGCACCTTGAAGCAATGCGAGTCTGCTATGACTTGTATTGACCAAACACAATATCATATGCAAGATCTTTCAGAACCATTCAGATTTTTCTCTCTTTAACAAAGATAAAGGAGGTCAGCTGAACAAACAGAATTCAGCAAGTATGTACAAATAGTTCTGCTCTCCCTCCTCTGTTGGAAGTTGGAATGTAATAAATTCCCTATGACTTAACTATTTTACAATTCAAAAATTAACTATCACTCTGCTGGCAATAGCACAGCTTCTATTGAAATAATAGTATTCCTAAGAAGTTGCTGCTAGTGAATTTTCCAAAGAGTTAATCAAGAACTCTGTTAACCTTAGTTGGAAGCTTCCAATGGGCTTTTTTTCCCTGGGGTCTCCAGTTCCCCTTCTCTCTCTGGATATTGGTGTTCAGTATAGAAATTATTCCATGTTGTGTCATTTTCCTTAAAAGATGATTGTTACATCAAATCCATTTTGGTGTCTTGAATCCTGCTGGAACTTGCTTTTCTTTAGCAGCCCAAGAAAGCCCAATGCCATCTTTGTTTGCTTGCCATTCTTCTTCTCTTCTCCCTTTCCCCAACTTTCATTCAACTCCTTCTTGATAGCTTCTTAGCCATTTCAATTTTTCCTACGAGAGAGACACTCTGTGTGATATCCCATATCTTTTCATCTCTCAGCATTTTCCCCACATTCAGATTATTAGCCAAAAGTAGTTTGTGTGCTTGGACAGTCACATAACAATGATGTTTAGCTTCTCCTTTCTGTCACAGACTCTCCAAAGTTCTGCACAGTTCTATCACTTAGATGTAAATCAATTTGAACTTGGTAGTATATATAGGTTCAAGCAACCATAGTGCTTAAGCTGTGTTTGAATTAGTTAAATTGTGATAGACTCTTGCTTATAACCCACCAACTTATTCTTATTGCTTTAAAAGGTAATATAACTTTTAAAGTCTTTTGGGGGATTGAGATTTCAGCAAGAATATTTCACAGATTTGATATCTCTTGCATAAAAGAGAGTGCTTCATTTGCTAATATCTGAATTGATAATGGAGCACTTGTGTAATTGTAAGATAAAAGGTGTTTAAGGTTAAATATTCTCAGTAACTGTTCCTCCTTCTAGGCACTGAATGATACTGATGAAGACAATGCTGAATAGAAAGCAAGTATGCTCCTGGGACAGAGACTCAGCCTTTCAAGCTAGCTCCATTTCTATTCCTCAAATGTCTACAACAGGGGTGAAATCCAGCAGGTTCTGACAGGTTCTGGAGAACTGATAAGTGGAAATTTTGAGTAGTTTGGAGAACCGGTAGCGGAAATTTTGAATAGTTTGGAGAACCAGCAAATACTACCTCTGGCTGGCCCCAGAGTGGGGTGGGAATGGAGATTTTGCAACACCCTTCCCCTGCCACGCCCACCAAGCCACACCACACCCACCAAGCCACGCCCACAGAACCGGTAGTAAAAAAAATTGGATTTCACTACTGGTCTACAATGCATGTTTAAATTAGAATACAGGCATTTCCTGGGTTAAGAACATCTGATTTACAGGCAACATGTATTTACAAGCAGGCTGCCTACTACAAAAAATGGCGGACGTGCAATGTTTTCATGAACCGCTGAAACCTCATGTTCCTAATATACATCCTGTTTTCAGTGGTTTTCAGCAGTTCATGAAAACACTGCGCAGCTTCAAAGGTTTGGCGGCTCAAGGAAGGAGCATGTCGTCCACCATTTTTAGTAAGAGGCAGTCCATTTATAAGTACAAGTTCTGATTTACATAAAAAATTCAAGTTCAAGATACACTTATTAATGAATCTCGGTCTTAACGCAGGGGGCTGCCTGTACTTCTTGACAGTTTTCATCTTTTTCAAAACTGTAGGCCAACATTCATATTGCTATACTATGAGTAGATCTAATTTTTATGAATCTATGTGTTGCATGAAGAACATTAGTCAATACGTAGGGTACCCTTTGGGAATGATTTAGAAGTACTTGGGGCTAAGAGCAAGCACAGCCCCTTTCTGCAATTCATTTCAGGGGTCTGTGCTTTAAAGTTAATGCAACCATTAAAGCAGTGGCTCTTCAATATTACCCCCCAAAGGTTCATGAAAAAGCCTGAAAAAATGTTTTTGATGACTAGTATTGCTGCAATAGAGCATCTCTGCAGTACTTCTTCATTTTCATGTCTGAAGAGAGCACGCTGTACAGCCTGCTAATCAGAATTCACTTGAATTATCCCCATCTGGCTGATTATCCTTTGTGCCTACCCATAAGTCCTGCTTTCTTTGGGTGGGTCTAATAATTATTCCACACATATACAGCACGCCAAAGAAAAGAATTTTCTATAATTTCTCTGTTTCCTGCTCCCACCTCTGCCTCACTTTCTGGTGGTTCACTAGATATCAAAAACAAACAAGCAAACCCCCTCCAAATCCTGAGAGGCTGAAAGATTATGCTGACGAAAAATCAATTGTAAACAAATGTAAATTAATGCATGTCAGTAACCTGCAGACCTGTGTTGAAATTTGCAGCCATTGTGGCACAATGTTAAATCTGGAAAAAGCTTTTTTTGCCCAGAGATGCTGGAAAGAATGAAAGAAGATCAAATTCTAAGCAAAACATGAAGCTCTCTGCAGGAAGATATGATCAAATGTTATGGTTTGATCTGTTTGGTTTCATTTTCAGAGGAAAATGGCATGGTGAAGTTGAGAACAGGCTGGACTGACTTATCCATTAATAGCCACAGAACCTAGAGCCAACAAAGTTACTATAGTAATGACAAAAGACAACACAAACATATTTAATATGTTTAATTGAAACAGGCAAGGAATGCATAAAATTTGAAGCTCAAACTAAAGGAATTATTTGTAACCTCTAGACATAGCATGAATACTACAATTTAGTAACTTTGATGATATGTAACAGAGTTCATAATTAATTACAAAATTACACACATATATATGCAATATTTCTATTAAGAATATGAATAAAGTATTGACAATTATATTAAATATAATTTTAATAACATAATTTTTATGGAGGCAGAATCCATAAATGCAGAAGTGTCTGGGGTCCACAAAAATCATAATGCAGCCCTGGGAACAGGGAGTGGAAGGAATGTCATGAAATCTCTTCCTTGCAAAGTTTAATGTTATCATAGTGCTGGGTCATGTTGAGGACTTTAAAGGAAAAAATGTTTGCCTTTTCAAAAAAGACATGAGGCATATAAGCCAGTTTGAACATAAGAAGCGTTTTGTACCATAAAACTATAAGTAGGTGGGGAAAATTTTGGAGGACTTAAAAAGATGCCTGAAAATTCTGTTCAACTACTTAATTCAAAAACTCTTATATGAAGCAGCAAAACCAAGCAATTTAGATTCTGACAAACTTTTAGTATTTCTGAGGACTAAATCCTAAGCTTGGGACATAAGGATTTGAGGTCTTTTGAGGTCTTTTTTCTGAAGTAATAAGTAAACAATGTAGGCAGACATACATCATTTCTCCCTAACTGTGCCATGAATTTGGAATATAGTGAAACGATCATACAACAGCTTTTTGTAGCACTTTAAATAGTGACAGATTTATTGTTTTTATGGACTGCATTCATCAAAAGCAAGCAATTTAACCTTGGTGTATGAGTATCAACAAATGAACACACAAACTCTTCTGAGTGTGTGGAATTATTAAACTGGGTGTTTAAACGGTTATTAATTGCAAAATTTTTCACACTGAGAATGATGGCAGTCATATTCAAACTCCTCTGGAGATAGGCATGGCTCCTATAGAGGCTAGACCACAGATCTAAAGTACTCAGTATTGATAGGAGATGAGAGAGATCAAACTAAAGCCTTGTGCCCTTGGCCCGCTCACACCATATTGAACATTTAGATGAAGTTGTTGGAGGACATTATTTGTTGTCTTAATGTCAAGTATTATCAGTACTCTAATGATGATAGCTAATCTGGACCTTTGGCTGACCAAGTGATATTGCTGAAATATTTGATTTTTCACTTTGGTCATAAGATGGGGTTGCACTGTCCTGCTTAGGATTTATCTGCAACTGGGGAATCTTCCTGTAATCTCAACTCTGGCTTGAGAAGGAGATACTATAGAACTATAGAAAAGCAGACCTTTGCACTGATTCATCTTGTGCATCAGATGTATGGTTTCTGGACTGAGAGGCCATTCTCACAATCACCCATGCTTTGGCCACCCATAAAGGCCATTATGGACTTACGACTGGTCTAAAAAGCAGCAGCACCACCAATTATGGGCAAGCTTCACTATACTCATTCCTGATACATGAGGTACACTTATTGTCAGCTGGCTCCCGGTGAAGTCAAAGTGCTGGTTGTCACCTATAAAACCCTGCATGGCTTTGTGACTTGGGGGACTACCTGTCTGCCCATCCTATATGCTCTAACAAGTTAGTCTGTTCTGGATTCCATCACTTAAACAGTGCTAGTCAATAGAATTCAGAAAGTTGACCTTCTCTGTAGGAGATCCACATGGCTCCTACAGTGCCTGCCTTCAGGCAATCTTTGAAAGCTTGTTTGGGTCCCAGGCCTGAAGTTAGATGGGCAGATCTAAAAGAGCGTAGATCCTCTTTTAGTGGCAAATATATATAAACACAATTCATGTTTTGATCACAAGGTGGCTACCACCTTGACTTTGATGACCACATCCTCCAGACACCATGACACTAGGGCTTCCATCAATTTCTGTTGTGCATTAGCTCCTAAAGAAAAACAATTAGCTGTCAAGTACAGAGGATACCAAAGGGGGACTTTGGCTGAATTTTCTGATGAAATATATTTTTAAGTGTATATTTCAAATTTATATTGCCCCCATCTTGCAAAACAAGGGACTTTTGGCAGCATACAAGAAAGTTAAAAAGCAATTATATACAAATAATAACTATTATCATTATTAAAAACATTAGAAGCTACAAAAATACAGCCAAAAATGGGCAAAAGAATGAGAATAATATTGATCATAGATGGGAATGTTAAAACTGTAAATCAGTTTGCTTCAGATGACACTCCCCCACCCCTACATATTATAATAGATCTGTGAAAGTATTATCCCTGGTTGGCATTAACCAAGATTTTTTTAAAAAACTGCTGTCAGGTTTAAAGAGCAAGACTAAGATCCATAGCAGCCATAAATCTCTCTTGCTGCCAAAACAAGCTGATGAGAGGCAGCCTGATGGAGTACCCTCCCTTGCCATGCTGGCCATGGGCATTAATTACTTCTCTTTGCCTGCCCTCTAAGAGAGTTGCAAGGTGGAAGAGCCAACACTCTTTATCTGCAGCCATGTTGCTATAGCAGCTAAAGCTGCTGAACACAAGCTTTTTTGTTAAAATTCATGGACTGGCTCCAAATTCCCCCTCCCCTTCGTCAGAGGTTTCACAAGTCCCTGAATTACGCATTCTGCCTGCAGGAAAGAAGAGTGAAGCTCTGGGAGGCCCGATTGTGCCAGGCTGAGGTTACAGCCCTCACTATGGCGACCACCAATGGTGAGGTGGTTCTATGCACCCTGGCACCAACAAAGCTATTTGCATGCAATGGGCACAAAAGGCAGCTCCCTTCCAAGGTCCTTGCTGTTGGAGTTCAGAGCTGTGCTATGGATTCCCTGACTCACAGGGCAGTTTCTATGTCTCCTTGAAATTGTGAGAAGAACCAGTCTGCTGATCTAAACTTCAGATTGATTGTCCACATTTGGCACTTTGAGAGGAAACTATGATGGCGTAATTGCCCTCTGTTGCTTAGAGATCAGAGTTCAGAAAATGCCCCCTCCAATCTTACTACATTTTTCTCTGGAGGAGTTCCATTAAGAAAAGAAACAAGGATGAGATGGAATAATGCACAGTGTCTTTGAATTATTGTGCTAGAGGCCCTCCAGTGGCAGTATAATGCTACAATCGTAGAAATCAATATGTTGTTCTAAATGTCTGATTTCACTGTCTACTCTCCCACTTGCATTCCAAATTGTAAGAGTGCATTATAGTTCCATTTACTTCTGGAAATGCATTGCATCATACAGTGACAACATGCGCCATGATAGTCCTAGCTCTGATCTTAGCCAGATTGGTAATTTTAGATGAGCAGAAGGCAGCAATAGCTGTCATTATGAGCAAACCTGATCCCATCAGTATCCATTTTGTTATCCATTTTGGGGAACAATATTTAATTAGGATTACTGCAATAGGTGAAATGTAAGGCTGTCATGAAAGAACACATTTTGTAATTTCAAATGCTGCAGAACATGACAGCCAAATTGGGAAATGTCATTTAGGAATGTAAGCATATAGTTGAGGCCTTTTCCCTGGCTACAACTTTTTGTTCAGACAAAATTCACATGTCAGTCTCAATTTGCTCTCATTTGTTTTCATGCAGTTCTGCTGGTTTCTTTTAAGGCTTCAGGATTCTCCGCTTCATAAATGAGATTGTTAATTACTGGAAATGGATTTATTTGCAGACTTTCAAATGCTCTCCTCTGGATTATCTATCAAGTTGGGGTAAGTGGGAAATTCATATTTAAAGGCAAATTTACTTTATTTTACTTTTGAACACCTATGTGAACCAAATACAAATTGTTGATGGAAGTTAATCTTCTCTGAAATTGCTATGCATAAAAACAGCAATTTTACAGAAACTAAAGGAGAATGCACACAAGATGTATTATATTAAACTGCTTGTACAAATGCATGCATTTGACAAATTTGCATATAGAATTGCATATATTAGAAAAAATGTATGTGCATATGGGACAAAATGAATTTGAGACAAAAATGCTGAGGACAGAAATTACAATAGTCATACATTCCTTTGTTATACATATATATATTTACTTTCTTTTAGACATCAGTTTAAAATATTGTTATTTGCTCAGGATTTGTTTCGTTGACTTGGATTGTCTTTATCATTCAACAGATTGAACATTCTAATTCAGATCATAGTTTCCTTCATTGTGGCAACTTGAGCCTTTAGTTTCCAATAAATATCTGGTTACACTTCCTATAACAGAGAACCTCTTGAAAATCTAATGTGTGTGTGTGTATGTTTCTTTCATTTGTGTAAAACCTGTAAAGTATGTTCATTTCACTTTTGATTCTAGTTCGGAATTTGCATCAAAGATTTATGTTAAGTGATAGCTAGATTTCTTTATATTTTCTCTAAATTTTTGATATTTGCATCAATAGAATTCTATCTAGATGTTCTAGCACTGATTTAATTGGGTAAACTGTACTTTTGTGTGTAACCCATATAAATCTAAGAGTCTTTTGCTAGTCAATTACTGGCAGTCAATTACTATCAGCATGCCTGTGAGATTATAGCTTTTAAAGATAATTTATATTTACTTCTATTAAACCTCATTTACAAGTCTAACATCCATTCTTCCAGTCTGGAGTGATCATTTGGGAGCTTTTCCTATTCCCTATTTAATTACTAAAATGATTTTAAGATATGAGAAAATTCAACAATCTACTCACTTTTCCTAATGGCAGACAAGTTACTGGCAAGTGAATAAGCACCAGTCTAATATCTAATATCTGGTGCTTGTTAATCTGGGTAGATTACTTACTGGAATACATGAATCCAGTCTGTGAATAACTTAAAAATGCTTAAGAATCCTGAGAATATGACAAGAGTTTGCTTGCAGTAGCAAATATTAACTAGTTTGTAATTTCTAATATCTACATTAGATCTCCTTTTTAAAATGCAGGTTTCAGTTAGCCAATTTTCCTATGCTGTAGGCTTTTAGGAAAATGTTCCTGTTTGAGAAATTAGTCACATCATGTGGAAGCTTATCTAGCAGTTTTATTAATTATGGGCATCAGGTGGAAAGCTTTTTCTTCTCTCAAGCTTACATTTCTGATTATCTTTAATTCTTCATTTAGCTGTACAGTACCGAGGGAAACTGGAAGGCTACCTTGGAAGACAGCAGTGGCAAACTGCTTGCATACTGTGGCCGACAATATTACAAGGATGTACTGTCTAGCCACTAAAAATCAAACTGCATTTGTGGGGAATTTATCTTCTTCACTTTTCAAGTGTTGTTTAATTGATTTCATTGTTGCTTTATTACGATCATCTTAAATCATCTTTTAAATTTAAATTTTAATTGAGAAGCAGTCAATATGTGAAATCAGCTAGTGTAAGCAAGCAAATAGGTTGCTTCCATTTTAAAACATTTGGAATGTTTTAAAAGGTATTTATAATTTACTGAAATTTCTGGAATTTCAAAATACTGCACTTTTAATTTTTGGGGATTAGGAAAATGCCTTATCTCTGTCCTTTCATTGTTCATGTTCAGGGTAGAAAGAACATTTTGTATATGTGGAAAGCAAGATGACCTAATGGAAAACTAATTTTTAATCCATTTGTGTGGATGACGATATTCTTTTTGAAGATGGGAAGAGGGGCAAGAAGCAATTGGCAATCTTTGGCACGATGGACAATTGCTATAGTTTCATGCCATTGTGAGACTGAACAATGTCCATCAACAAAATTGAAGAAAACAATCCCTACCTATAAAAATGGAGAAAACCAAGATAAGCAGCCGTGATGTTTCATTCCTCTCTGCTAACAGTGGTTTCTGCACTTCCACTGAACAAAAAAGAACTGCTTTGCTTTGTTCTTCTTTCAGAACAAAGACTGGAGGGCAGGGGTGCTATTCAGCAGGTTCTGACACGTTCTGGAGAACTGATAGGAGAAATTTTGAGTACTTTGGAGAACCGGCAAATACCACCTCTGGCTGGCCCCAGAGTGGGGTGGGAATGGAGATTTTGCAATATCCTTCCCCCAGGAGTTGGGAGGGAATGGAGATTTTGCAGTATCCTTCCCCTGCCACGCCCACCAAGCCACGCCCACAGAACCGGTAGTAAAAAAATTGAATTCCACCCACTGCCAGAGGGGAAACCCATCACTGGCAAACTGGATTCAGTGTTGCTGTTGTGAAAATCCAAAACTTTCTTTCATAGGAGTGACACTAGCGTTATTGTAAACGTTCATTTTTGGCTCCACTTTTGTGCCCAACATTATGCATGGTCAAAAATTGTGCAGGACTATTGGACATGAAAATAGTGTTCCGCATCTGCTTTTGCTTAAACAAAAGTTTATACAAACTCTGAGATGCTTAGTTCTTGAATTACTCCTGGCAAGGAACTAAATGCATTTTTTTTAAATGTATTTTTTAAAATATAATTTTGGACTTGTCTTAGACCAAATAACCTAGTACCCAGAATTCTTACTGCATGTAATTCTATTGCAATGTTTATATCTTACAGATCTGGACATAAAAAAGGAACAAGAGTGCAAAAGAAGAGAGGTAACACTTATTGGGAATTGATGGAGCAGGAGGAAGATAGTAATTGCTATAATTTAAAAGGCAGCTATTCTATTTTTTTGGTCAATAGACCTCCACTCCAGTAAGAAAAACATAAGGCTACCATACATGGGTATTCCTGTAAAAATTCTTGGATGGTGGAGAATGATGCGACAAGAAAGAAAGAAAGAAAGAAAACTTATGTGGAAATCCTTAAGCCCTTCAAATGAATTGCTCACTAGTAATACTTATTGAAATACTCAGAGTTAAACTGACAGAAGAATCTAGTGCAACTAAAGATAAAGAAATAAATCATATTAAATATAACAAAAACCATGTTAGTGCAGTCACAGTATAAAAGCTGTAAAAAGAGAGCAAGTGTGTTTACCATAATGTCCGGCTGCAATACATGCCAAGTCATGTCACTTGCTAAACTATGTGTGTTCCTTGCAAGCACATTTCAAAATTTTCCTTGGCAAGCATCAAGCTTGAAGCATCCTGTTTTTACAGGAGGATATGTAAGCCAAGATTCTTGGGATTTTCCCCCCCTCTTCTTCAAACAAATGGCTAGTGCAATTGATTAAAAGGCATTGTGTGGTGTTTTCCTCCTTAATGGACTTTTTTTCTGGAAAGAAAAGAGCTGGATGAAGTGACAAAACATAAAAGGGTTAAAAATGAAAGATAATATTCAAACCTTTTAACTGTTCTACACTACCAGCATAATGCCCCACCTACTGGCAGTTTCTACAGCATAGAAGCCTCCTCATGTTGAACTCCCTCTATCAGCAAATGAGGAAAAGCCAACTATTTTTTGAAATTTGCATTGTTTCATCACAATACTCTGTCACACTTCTTCAGCCTAAGGAAACAGCCCGTTTGGAATTGTTTGCTGTTTTCCATTGAAAAGATTTCTTTCTTTATCTGTGCAGGCTTCAGAATTTCAAATTGGCCTGGAATCAGGGCAAATACAATTACAGTCAATGTCTCTCGTGTTTGCCTATGTATGTTATATGCATGATTGTCTTTCATCCCTAACCTCCAACACTCAGAAATGCTGAATTACTTAGTTCATAACTGGTGAATGGGATGAAGCCACGGACAAGGCCAAATCAAACTCAGCTATAGATAAAGTTAGAAAAAGCAAAAAAGATGCTTGCATAATACATTTTTGCAGTAGCTCAGAACTCTAGTACCATCTAATCTTATATCATCAGCTAGGAGCCACATCCATTGATTGATAGTTCAACTGTGGTGCATCTGAAATAATAATAAAACTGATTTTCTTGCCCAAAAGCACCATAAAGTGGCAGCACATGATGGTTCTTGCTTTGGTTGGGGGAAATTTACCTTTCCGTTTCTTTCTTCTGTTCTGATAGTGATTCAGCTGCTATAACTTTAATTTTTGCATTCTAGAGATGATTATAGGCCAACTTCAGACTATTTTAAGGATTAGGCAACAGAAGCAATATGTAACACTGTCCACCAAATTGGCTGATATCTCCTAAAATTTTAAACTTGCACAAATATAGATCTATCGAGGTATTTACACCATTGATCTGAAAAAATAAAGTGGGAAGTATGTCCGTGGAGATCCTCAGTCATCCAAGTCATAGTTGTCTCAAAGGTGCTTTTTTTTTCTTCAAAAGGCAACTGGACAGTTTTTTCCTTGAGGAGGAGGAAGAAAACGTTTCACTTCTCATCCAAAAAGCTTTATCAGTTCTGATGTGTGTGTGTGTGTGTGGGGGGGAAATGGAAGAATAGGTACTGACCGTTGAGATTGGGAGTGGGAAGAGGGAAGGATAGGTTCTGATACGATGGTGGGGGGATGGAACGATTATATTTCTTTGCAGTCATCTGGTGTTTAGAACTCTCTCTGTTAGCTGTAGAGGCCACTTGGAGGTTTATCTGTGCCCTCAGGGTCACCTGAATCGGGATGCAGTTGGTTGTGGAATTTTCTTGGAACTGCTGCAGGAATTGTGTTGTAAACTGGAGATAGGTGGTGTCCTATTCTTCCTCTGTTGACAGAGGGGTATTCAGTTCTAATATAGATGGGTTCTTTTAAATCATTGGTTTGAAAGAGGGGTAAAAGAACGCATTTATATTACTATGTTAATACTGATTTTGGGGATTGCTCTTTTATTTTTATTTGCTTCATGATTACATGATCATTTTTTTGAAAATGTCAGCTGCAATGCCTACCTAAACAACAACTTGCTTCTTTATAATCCCCATCCAAAGTACCTTGGAGTAACATTGGACCAGATTCCCTCTTACAAGATACATCTAGAGAATCTGGCAGCAAAAATGAATACTAGGAACAACATACTCTAGAAATTATGTGGAACTAAATGGGAAGCTTCAGCTGCCACCCTCAGGTCATCAGCACTAGAATTGGTCTACTCCGCAGCAGAATACTGCACCCCTGTATGGCTTAACAGCTGCCTACTAGTAAGTTAGATGCCAGACTCAATGACACCATGAGGAATTATAAGTGTATGTATTAAAACCACTCTGACTTGCTGGCTTCCTGTTCTGAGCCATATAGCACCACCAGCTTTAAAGGAAAGACCACTAGTGAAAGAATATAGAAAAATTATGAACAACTCACTTCTACCACTGCATGCTGATCTTCCTCATTTATTAACCAGAAGACTCAAATCCAGGAAGCCTCCATTGGCACTTACACATCATCTGCCCAACAACTTTAGCATTGATTCCTAATGGAAAGCCAAATGGGTTGCTGAATGCAGGCAGACATAGAAAGAGGCAGACATATAATGACCCTACAAAAAAGGTGCCAGGCTTTGAACTACCACCTCAGCAATGGACAACTCTGAATAGGATTGACACCTCACACAGTGTCTGCTGAGATTCTGTTTAAATGGGGCATAGTATCCTCTCCTAAGTGTGACTGCGAGGTCCCATGTCAAACTGTGGATCACATCATGATTGTTTGTAAGCTGAGGACATACACTGGTTTAGTATTTGATTTTTTTTTAATACAAATGATGCTGCGTTTCAAAGCTTCGATGACCTAGACATTAGTATTTGAACATAGAGCTTTTAAACATTTATATCACTGTGTTTTACTATTCTAGGTGAAATGTTAATATATTTTGCTAGTCCATGTATGATATGCCATACGCTAAATAAATAAATGAACAACAAGTATCCTGAAATAATGTAACATTCAGGGCATTCTGACAGATAAGGATCTTTTCACATCACCAATGCTTTTTTAAAAAAAGCAACAACAAAAAACACATCCAGTCTTCTCCTACACTCACTCTCAATTATCCTGAACACTCAGGCTGATGTCCCTTCCTCTGATGAGCACAAAAAATGGCTGCCAGCCAAGATTCCCCCCCTCTCTCTCCTTGTTCTGCTGCACCACTTATTCACAATAGTAGGGAATATAAGAAAACTGCTCGCTAAACTCCCCTGAAGCCCTGTGTGAGAGCATTGAAGTGTCATGGAAAAGGACCTGGCCTACTGCTGTTGGGGAAGGGGAGCACCGGGGTCAGGCATTGGTGAGAGATTCCACCAATGAGAAAGCTGCGCTTCCCAACCCCTCAAAATCCAACCATTTTAAATCCAAAAAACAAAGATGGGAAGTCTGGGGCAGCAAGATCAGAAGAAAATGGGCTCTCCTGCCCTGGGGTTGCCAACCTAGGAAATAAATGGGGCAGACTTCCACAGAGACATGCCTCAATAACAAGGGAAACCAGCTGTGCTGCTCCTGCCTCCGCAGGAAGGAAGGAGAAGTGAAATGAATATAATTTCAGCAAATCTATAATGACATGAGCAACAAAAGCTTTTGCAATAATGATAACAAGCCAAATAAACGAAGTAATCGTTTCTTGTGTGTTGACACTTCCTAATAGCATTATCCCAATTTCACACTTGGAAGCAGACATACACAAATATCATTTGTATTATGTTACATTTGCATAAGGGGCAGATTACAGCAACTTTCTATAACACCTTTCAGAGAGAAAAAAGACTGGAAGTTGGGATCACACAGCCACCTGGGCAAATGAGTAGTGTTTGGAAAGCTGATATATATGTTAGTTCCCAGCCCCAGGGAAATTGTATCTAAGCTCCTATTAGGATGCATATATTTTAGCATGCTAATGTATTTTTGAATGAGTGCCATTGCATTGGCTAGCTAGGTATATAAGATCACTTTGCCATGAGAGATAAGGTCAAATATAGGAAGGCTTTTAATTAAGTGTTCAACATGAATCTTTGATGACTAGATTTTCCACAGATGTGGGAGAAAGGGCAGAGTTGCAATGTGGGTGTGTTGGAAGGACGAGAAAGGGAAATCCAAGGTGGAAAAAGAGGAAAGGAACATATCATATGAGAAAATCTAGCAAAGAAAAAAAGTGCATGATTGTTGTATTTAATCCAGAATACAGGTAGAAGTTTTTCCTCCAATTTAGAATCAGGAAGGAGCCAGCGTTTTGTTGGGTTGCTCAGTGTAGCATATAATAGCTGTATCATTCACCTCTTAAAGCAGATTTGCTGCTCCTTAAGGAAGGCAATAGACTGTATAGTTATCACCTGAAATGGGATTTAATCCCTCCCACAAACTATACAACCTACTACCTCACCTCCACAAAGCAACACAAAGGCCTCACACATTTGTATATTTGTAGAACTGCATGCCTGACACCCAAGGCCCCCCAAATGATCATTGTTCATGTCAATAACTTGCATGTAGGAATGGGTAATCCCATGGGAGCAGTTGAATTGACTGTCTCCTTAGGAAAGACAGTAGATTGTATAGTTAGCTCAAAGGGAGAAGATGGCTCCACAACTATTCAATCTACTACCTCAGCCTCAAGGACAGCATTGTTTTGATGGTTAGGACTGGCAAACTTCAATGATGGCTAAGAACATTGATGGTCTTGAGGTTCAGATAAAGATGGCTGATCAAATGCAATCTACAAAAACAGAAAATGAGGAGATATCAGCAAATACAAAGTGTTGGGCTCTTGAAGTTGTATTGAAGCAAGTTTTCATTGGGTTTTTTTCAGACATCCACAATAAATCAGTTTGATAAAGCTTGATAAAAGAGACCCGCTATGATTTTTTTCCCGTTCCACAATTTTCATTTTCATTCTGTAATTGCCCTCTTTTTCCCATGAAAGTATATACAGAGTGGAGACCAGATTGGACTGATCTGCATTTCTTTCTTCCTCCCATTTTGGAAGAGCAGGAATGGATCATTTCATCCTCAGCTCGCATCTCGGCTGCTGAGAAGATGATCTTTTCTTGATTTGCATGAAAAATACTCATCTTGCCCTCTTCTGGTGGAAGCAAGAAGTCAGGTAACCTGGTCCCACCTGCTGCACGTCATTCAATTTTACACCAATGGCTAGTAGGCAGTGTACTTCTCAATATTTGTTCTCTGACAGCCATTTTATACTGTACTGTAACTATTGAACTCCATGATATTAGACTTCGTTTTGTTTTTGGTTTTCAGATTAAGCAGTAGAACAATGAAATGTAGTCTCTCTTTTGTGGAGCAGTGAAACACTGACCTGTCTTCCTTCCTTCTTTTCAGCAATTTTCCATTTCTAATCTATGTGACAGGAAAATCTATAAACTTATTTTTTTCTATCAGAACTCAAAACCAAAGGCCATAAAAAAGAAAAGCAATTGGTGCTTGCTTTTCCAATGTGGATGGGAGGAGTAAAAAAGCAGGGAAATCCACCAATTGCAAACCTTGGTAATTCTGACCAGGTTGGATATCAGGCAGTCATTGTTGTGGAGGAAGGAGCTGAAACTTAGATAAGAATTTCTTAAACTGGCTTCCTTTCCACTCAGTTCACACATGGAAGACAAGTAGCTGAAGGCTACATTGCAAAAAAAGTCCCTACTTAGCATAATTTTCCCTCTACAATTCCTTATCGTCCCCCCCCCCCTTAGTTAAGAATATCTGTTAAGGGAGGAAAAATGAATAATTTTATAATATGTTTAATATAGTTTAGATCTGTCCATTTTTAAAAGTTGAATTATAAACTTAGTTAGAATACTACAGAGATTTTAGACAGTGGACAAAGTCCATTATCTAATCAGCAATAGTACCTATAGTAACTCAATTACCATTACATGGGACACAGAAATAAAATTAATAATAAATGAAAAATAGTGTATAGACTAGAGAGCATTCCCAGATCTAGATCCAAACATGAGGTGTTCTGAGAATGGGAGAAAACAGACTTTATTGCCGTCTTATCTCAGAATAGCTCTTTTTAATGCATGGGGTCTCCCGCTTTAAGAACAACCTTTGAAGGGGCTACTGGAGAAAAGAGTAGAACTGGAAGGAAAGCAACTTTCTTGGCTTACCTTCTGCGCTCATTTCTGCATCCAGTAGAATCCATTCTCTCTCTTTTTCTGTATATTGGGCAAATAATTAAGAGAAACACATAAATTAGTTAAAATTTAATGTGAAAAAATGATTTGTTTAGTGAGTTTAGGCTTTAAGAACAGCCTTTGAATGGGCTACTGGAGGCAGGAGCAGAACTGGAGACAAAACAATTTTCCCTTTCTAAAATAATGAACACTTTAGAAATGGGGGAAAAATGAAAACAAATATTTATATTATTTTTAAAAGGTTCCTACAATATGACAACTAGGATGGAACAAATTTAAAACTTGTAAGAAAATTAGGAATTAAAAAGGATATTTATCGACTCTTATTCTCATCTTTGCTTATTTTTAATGAAAATATTTTCATTCAAGTGCTGAATGAAATGGCAGCTCAAAATGTAAAAACAAAATAGTAAAATAATCCTAATGAGAGAGTGAGAGATAATGATTTCTGAAGAACACACCTAAATAGCCCTAGCCCTAGCCCTAGCCCTAGCCCTAGCCCTAGCACTTATACTTATATACCGCTTCATAATGCTTTAAAGCCGTCTCTAAGTGGTTTACAGAGTCAGCATATTGCCCACAACAATCTGAGTCCCCTTTTTACTGACTCAGAAGGATGGAAGGCAGAGTCACCTTTAGCCCCATCAGCATTGAACTCCAGGCTGTGGGCAGAGTTTGCCTGCATTAACCACTGCACCACCAGGATTAAAGTTAGGTTCTACAACCATGTAGCACTAATTCACTACATGCATTTGACATTTTGGCATCTGGCTAACTTTTCTTTCTGACACTCTTTCTTCTCTGCCCCCCTCCCCCGTCCCATATGCACTTCCATTTCTAAAAATGACATCTTTCTTAAGTTGTCTCCTGCAGTTAAGTGGTTAAATTATGTATGGTACATTCTGTAATATCAACTTGCCTCCTCATTCCTTTTTAAAAGTATTGTTATTACAGTTTAATCAAGCTCCTAGGTTCAGTGATAAACATTTGAAAAGTAGCAACTTCCTGCCAGTTTTCAGCAGGAAGCTGAAGAAAAAACCCTTGAAACCCCAAAGAAAACCAAACTTCATCAATTCAGTTCTTTCAAGTGGGGCTGTTATTTTATCAAATTAAAATAATAAAAGCATCCTGAAAAATTTGAAGCTGTATATCATTTTTTTACAATAAAGTATTTTTTTAAAGATGTAAGTAACAATAAAGTTTTTAAAAAGATGTAACACAATTAACCCCCATATAGGTTTTTAAAAATTATACATAACTTTTTTCTATTTTTCTAGACAATTTTATCTAATCAATAATTTTTAAATAGTTTTCCACAGAAAATATTGGACTTTTACCGCAACCAAAATTTCTAATGCAACATATATCTTTCAGGCAATCATGTCAGATAGTGGTATTTCAGTCTAGCTTGACAGTGGATTGAGTTCATCTTTTGATTTCATCAACAGTATCTAGGAGGGAAATATAAATGCTAATCTTTGCCTGCAAATGTCATCTGAGTCTATAAACAGTCCCCTCCCCTCCATTATAGGCATGAGCCAAGCCTATAACTTTATGTTTGCAGATATACATGTATATATATTTAATTATATATACATTTTATTATGTATATTTTAAAAATTGAACTCTAAATCCCTTTTCATAATCTTAAGCCATTCTGAAGGGTTCTTACCGGACTGAATTTCTTTAAAATTTGTTTATGTAGATGATTTACAAATGCATTTTTACGACCACTAATTTGTACACAATCTTTTTTCACAAAAGTGGGCAAGTATGCTAGAGTACAATTTATATTTGGCCAAACCATAACACTTTTTTTTCCTTTCTGTTCTTTTCTGTGATTTAACATGCCTAGCTCCAAAATCTTTGTACTTATTTCTCTGAAGTTGGAATCATTTATTATCCTTGCAAATATTATTCCATTCCATTAAAAGTATATTGTTGTAGTGTAATATTGGAGCTTGGAAGAACCGAGTTCAAATCCAGCCTCAGCCATAGAAATTCACCATGTGACTTTTTCCTCAGCTAACCTACTTCACATTAAATTGCAGCAAGATTCCCCTGCTATCATGAGTCTTTGGAAGAAATGCATGATATAAATCTATATATGTAAGATACAATAAATGTTGTAAGTATCTGTGGGTAACCCATGCTAATCAACAGAAAACACGTAACCTTAAATCAGAATTTGCCTCAAACTTGATCAAAAAACCTAATTTACTCCATTCATTTTTTCAAATTGTTGAATTAGGCTCTTCACTGAGCCCCTGAGCTAAAAATTTAAAGATACTATTCTATTTGAAGTTTATGAGCGCTGAAGTCTAAAACATCTGAAGAATATCTACTTGTGGAAGACAAGAGGCAGATAGAATTTGACAAATGAATGTTGAGTGTGAAATATTTAATGTTTCTCAATAAAAATTGTTAAAAGACTGCTTCTTGACAAACACACATACACATATACACATACTGTATGTATGTATATAATTTTGTATCATATAATCTATCTATGCACACACATACCACACCAATAGAATTTTTTTTAAGATTTAAAAAAATACAGTACAACATACCTGGCATTAATTCTACGATATGACCAAGTCAAAATTTTGGAGCTGTATAAACTAACATGATTTAAGTAGTGCCTATCTGGAGATCTGATGTAGAAGCATATTTTTATTATTTATCTCCCTGCTGGGCACTTAAATCTGTATAGAAATTCAGATTTCTAAATATTTGAAGTTCTCTGGATATAATAAGTAGCAGACATGGAATTAAACCACCACAGTGACTTACAGTACTCCTAATTTGATCCAGGAAACCCTGTTTCTATTTTTATTATAACAATAGGGGTCAGCGTGTGATCAAGCCCCTGCTTTAATAGAGAATGTATAAGCACAATAGAAAATAGCTGCTGTTGAGAACAGAACACCTAGGAGAACACGGAAGTCACATAGGAGCAAATCCCATGTTTCAGTGTATACATTAAATTTCACAACTAGTTCTTTCATAATAATGGAGCCCCAATAGTTCACAAGATATGATAAATTTGTAAATATTAAATAAAATTGATGCTAAAGTCTTCTGTTCCTCTGAATTCACATTCTTGGATACAGCAGTAGAAATCAAAAGCATGTTCACTCATTTTGAAACTGTACCCAACATTTCATGTATGACTAGAAGAGCTTGTTTTAAAGATTTAATTGAAACAAGCAATTAATAATTATCAACAGTTATAGAATATTTGAACATAAAAGATTCTCAGTGGGTATTATACTGCAACTGAGCAGGAAAATGTGTCTAGCTTAAAGGCTACAAAAAACTTATTTGTTTTGTTTTATTGCCCCTAAACAAGAAACAAAACTAGATGCCTTAGCATTTTTAAAAATTATTCTTTTTGATCTTTAACCCTCACCCCATCTTCAAATAATATATTTACTTGGAAAACTTCAATCTCCTATAAAAATAGTTATGTTCCCACACAGCCTGAAATTTCATAAAAGGAAGCAGCATTGTTTCTACATAATTTTAGAGGAAATATCTATTCAAATCTTCAGAATGAGTGCTGATGAAAAATATGGAACTGGGACTTTATTTGGACACAGTAAAACAGTGTAAGTGCTACAATATATTGTGGAGGGGTGGGGGGGTCACTTAGGGTTTTTAATGACTGGAAGGTTCCCAAGTTATCATATGTAGACAATAATAAAAAAAATCTCCCTTCTGGCAAGAATCAAGCTCTGAATCCTTATTTCATGCACATTTCTAAGAAAAGAGATGTCACATCTATGTTTTCCTGTGGCTTTATATCAAAGTGCAACTGTCAGTGACCAACATCTCTGACCGACTGTCTTAAAAGTCTAGCATTGGCAAAGCCAACACATCCCAAATGCGGCCAAAACAGCATTTTGTATGCAAACAAACACAGCCAATTGCTAAAGCTAAGCTTGCCTGAAAACCCAAATATTTTTGCAGAAGCATTTATAGCTTCAGGTGCTGCTCTATCTTATCAAGAGAGTCTGGCAGATTATAAAAACAAGGAACAAAATAACTGCTTTATAAGTAGATGGTGCTTTCAGCTTTTGTACAAGCACAGTCCAGGGCAGGGCTGCCAAAATTATCACAGGCAGTTCCCAGATAGAAAAGTGGTGCCAGTCTCCCTTAAAATCTTGTCAGTCCTTCAGTGTGATAGCCAAACTTGGAAACAATTAACCTGAAACAAAAGCCCAGGATTAATTTTCGCTGCCTGCATTCTTACAAAATGGCTGACAGTCAGCCATTTTGTCATTTAGATTTACGACAGAAACGGTGCAGCAATCTGATGTTCGGTTCAGGTAATCTTTTCCAATGAAAGCAGCAAGAGCAGCAGCAAAAGTGTTTCGAAATGTTTAAGACTTTCAGAAACAGCATAGACTTGCTGCACGCTGAATATTTGTTCAATTATCCTGCTTCAAAACTATTTTTTTTAAACCTGCAGCAATAACAATAATCAAATGTTTTCTTTTGTGTGTATTCTTTTGAAGGAATGGAATTATTGTTTTTAGGCATTGCTCTCAAGAGAGAGAAGTGAAATTATAGAAATACTACTTGGAGTCCCTGACTTTATTGTTTATATGCACTTCCTGCTCTCATTCTAAGCAGCTAACAATCATTCTGTTAAAATCACACTGTGATTCATAACATGCACATATATAAAAATATCCAGTCATCATGTCTCTGGAAAGACAGAAAGGCAGCACATGGGGGCTACCTGAGTGAAAAACAAACATAAAGGCAATTCCATTGTAGATGGCATTTCAAAGGGGAAAGGTAATTTTCATTTTTCTCCCCTTGATTTAGCATGTGGACTGAGAAGGACGGAGGCATCTATAAAAGAGAAAGTCAAAAAGGGGAAGATGGTGGCCACAACTACATAGTAAGAGACTGGCCCTATTTTTACATATTTGGATGTAAAAAGGGGTGGAGCTTTAAGCACATGATCATGATTGCCGGCTTGGCTTTTTAAAATCTCTTCTGGTGGCATCTCTAGTGAAATTTAGTTTAGTATCAGAGCACATTCTAGTTATGATTTCTTTTTTTACTGTTCTTAAATGCTTGGAAAGAAAACAGATCATTGCTCTGTATTTTTAAATAGGTATATTTAACCTCCTTGACCGAATATGACTCTGCATCCATCTTGCCAGGATGTCCCCCTCATTCTTTTAAAAAGGTTGGATCAAGAGATGAAGTAGAACCTAAATGGAACTAGTTTTTAAAATTACAAATAATTTTATGCAGTTTATGGCACTTTCGACGATCACATTCCACATGGCAATTGTAAGAGAAATGAATGGATCCTCGTGGGAATTAATTGTACTTTCTCAGCAACAAAATTTGGCAGACTGGGAAAATGCAGTGTCTCTGCAAAGTAACTCTTTCTTAGAGATAAGGCTATCTGGAAGTCTGCAACAAGTAACTACTGTATTGGGTGTGTAGTGGACTTAGAAAGGCCAACCACAGATGTTACACCATTTGGGGAAAAAGACCTACCTTTTTAACCAGCCCAAGTGAATATTCAGAGATCTGATACCTCTTATACTACATTTTAAAACTGACATTCTCTCTGTCTCCCTCCCCCTCCCCTGTCTCTTTTTTGCTTCAACTAAATCAAAATCAGGAATTCTGAGCAATAGTTCTAGTAAGTGTGAGTTGAGATGTTTAAATGTACTGACTGATGGTATAATACCATATACAGCTATTCAGGTTAATTCACTGAGGCTTATTCTCTGAATAATAAGAATGAGATATACAGGTAAGTATAGCTTGACTATATTGAAATCTTTAAAACTTCAATTATAATTACAAATACACACATATAACTTTCATGTTCCTGTATCATCTTTTTGATTTACTAATTATCCAATAATCATGTATAAATTATTTCTAAATGTAATCATAACACAAATTGTAATTGCAAATTAGTTCTATGCCAGAGAAGTATTTATTTTACTGACTAAAATATCTTGCAGAAAGCCAGCCATGGTACCTATAAAACTTCAGTACACTAAAGTCTTATGCTATATACATGATGAAATGTTTTGCTGTTTAAAGAATCCAACAGAGATCAGTACAGTAAGAAAGAAAATGGCTCAAACAGTAACTATACTTTGTACTGAATTTATTCAACTAAAAATGAATAGCTTGAAGCAACAGTATTTCCTGTTAAATACATTCTTATCTGCAGCACATAATTCTTTTATTCTGGAAAATCACTTCTTGTTTCTATTACATTTTCCCAAATTCCAGTTCCTATCTATTGTGTACAATTATTTCTCTAGATATAAAATTTTGGTTGGGAAAAATAGGTATATTTTATATTCCCATTATGTATCAAATATGGCATAAAAATGCCATATTTTTAGTGATCCAGAGGAAAAAAGTGAATTTATAGGTATACAGACCCAGACACCTTTACCACTGCTACTGGTGCTAAGTTACTAAATGCCTTAAAGTTCACTGTCTTTCCAATGTGTGCTCAGAAAGATTGTCAGGATTGTTTTCTTCCCTTTCTTATGCCATTGAATAGAGATATATTTCTTGGAGTAACTGATGCAACTGCATATCCAAATCTTTTCTGCTGAATGATATGGTTTATCCATGTGGTGTCTCCTATAGTTATTAAGTGGCAAGGGCAATTATCTTGCAGTTCTAACTCTATCTTCACTACAAGCAACTCTGAAACAGTGTTATCCAATCAGTCACAACAGTGCTTTTCTTAAACATGTAATTTATCATGAGGTGAACACCTTTGAAGGAAAAAAAGCATGCAAAGATAGATATTTAAAAAAAAAAGAAATGAGATAACTCCCATAATTCCCTAATTAATTGAAGTCTACACATCTTAAGGTTGTCAAGTTTTAAAAAACATTGGTTTAAGCACTGCCCTACAGCATGTCTTATCATAATCTCATTGGTCAATGATATACAATTATTTACAGTTCTGGCATTTAATCAAACAATAACTGATTTCAGACATCCAGGAAATGGATAATAAGACCATTTCCTTTGAAATGAACAATCTTCCAACTGATTTGAGGCACAGTCCCACAATCCTCACTGTATTGCATCAAGAAATGCTCCAATGATAACTTACAGTAATTACTCATTTTGGCATCCCAGTCTATTTGCAATGCCCAGTGATGTCAAAATGACCCCCAGGGATTTGGCTCCAACTCAAGTTTTATTCTGGCCCAACTTTCGGTATTTTGTTGAGGATGCTGCATACAGAGTCAAAAAGGCTAGGCTCAACTATGACTGGATAGTTACATCCCAGCTTCTTTGTTTCCCTCTCCTAACCAGGCAGCAGCCATCTTGCTTGCCTTGAAAAAGGGAAGCAGGAAATAAGCAAGAGGGGCGGGGGGGGGGGGAATGTTGGAGAATGTTGGTTAGAAAAGAATAACCAACGTTCCAGAAAACATCTTGCCTCCATGCAAACAGGACCAAAGAGTTAAGCTTGACAAAGATCAGATTCTGAGGCTTCATGCTTTTATTTGGCCAATGTAAAGGAGAAAAGCATCTTTCCTAGAACTGCTTGCTGGCACAAAGTAGAATCATGACTCAGCTTATAAACACATAAACTGTGGAAAATTTCCCAATGGGAAAAGGCAGGAGTAATGGGAACCACCTGGTCATGTCAAACACTATTGACCCTGCCTTAGTAGGAAGCTGTAGTAATATTTCAATATTTAAAGCAATTATGGAGACTATAGGTTCTAGAAGGCTTCTTCTACAATATGCTTACAAAGAGAAAGCCAGCTGTTTTTTGTGTTAAAGGTAAGATCAGAGGAGTCTTTCCTACTTGCCTGCTTTCCATACTGGAGCAGTGATTAATAGCTGAGTGTAATTACTCGGTAATTCTAATGTGTGTGCCAGATCTTAAGTGTTACCTTTTTGAACCAGTAGGAACATTTGACATTTTGGGAGCATGCCAGAGAAAAAGAAAATGGCTGCTGTGGGAGCTTATTTCTAGTTGACCCCATCCTCAGCCCTTCAGCATCCATTTTATATTTGGAGTGGATCAGTGGTGTTTTGGCTTTTTGATCTAGAATGGAAGATGAACATACTTCTGTAAGTGGGAGGATGGGCTACCCTTTTATCTTGTTTTCCCTTTGCCATTGAGAAGAGAATAAAAGCCAAGATGATCAAAAGGGGGAAAGCAAGACAAATACTGGTAGTTGGATCTTCACTAAATGCCTCCTCTACATTTGTGACCAGCACCTTCAGATATCCTCCTCTATTCTGCAGGCTATTTTGTGAATATTCCAGGTGTCCTCATTTTTCTTTCCTTTATAGCCATTTTCTATTCAAGAAAACAACAAAGATATATTGACATTTCTTGTAATGGCTAGCCTCCAGTCAAAATATAATTGGATTGTTATGAAGATAATTTCATTCCAAAACTGGGACTGTGTCTTTGTCTAGAAGTGGCCCATATCTTTCTTAGTGAGATATAGGTCAATGACCTAATGTTACAAGCATTGCTGCTATTCAAATAGCTGCTATTCAATTATCACAGGGTTTACTAATAAAACCTTATTATAAAACTTAGCATCACATTATAAAAACTTAGCATCTTAATAATTGAAGGCCACTAGATTTTCTTCACAGCACCAAAAAGAAATAATAAAGAAATTTGAAGCACACTTCCCAAGTTCAATACAACTGCCCTTTTATATGGGACTTACTGTAGTAGTACTTTGCAATACTGTGAACTCAACTAAAATTGCTCATTTCAGAACATGCCAACTGGATAGTAATCTAACAATCTCTTTCAACCACAGAACAAATAGCCATAGAGGCACAGAGCCCAGAAGCCAGACAAGTTTCATTCAGTTCTTCTATGCCAACTGGAATCAGCTATCACCAATACAGGGATCATTTTCCATTCATCTTAGAATATCCACAGGAGAGGCTTTCTGCCGTGATTAGAAGTAAAATATTACTTTCATGCTAGAATAACTTGTACTGACTTTCAGACAGCTACTGAGATGGAGAGTAAATGATGAAGACATGGCCTGAAAAACAATGAAGGATCTTTGCACCACAGATTAGCACAGGGATGTCAAACTTGTGTTGTCACGGCGTTGTCACATGATGTATCGTGACTTTCCCCACCTTCTCTAAACCTGGTGTGGGGGTGGCCAGTGCGTGATGCATCCGATCCACAGACCATGAGTTTGACACCCCTGGATTAGCAGGACATGCTGATGAGCCCTTTTTATGTTGCATGAGTCAAACCTATGAGCTGTGGGCAGTGAATTAAATGTTCAAATGGGATTATCTGTAGAAAGCTATTTATGAAGCTTGTGAATTATAAGCAGAATAGCTGCTCTGGTTCTGAGCAATATTCCTAATACCATTCTCTTCAAAAGGAAGGTAAAGAAGATTCCTTAGCTCACTATAAAATTAGCTCCTTCCAGTTCTTTCCAATGTAAAAGTCTATTTGAAAAATCCTATTAAGAGCACTCTTTCTGATTGGACCCATTGATAGTATATAGGCTACATATATTTATAGTATTATGTAGGTAATAAAATTTAGGAAAAGCTGACTGAGAGCAGCATTGCCAGGCCCCATGAGTTCTCTGGCTAGCACTCCAGCTGTAGCTATTGTAGAGATGACTTGCATTTCCATCACCTGACCAATGACGGATGGGAGATATTGCATCTTTGGCAGTGTCATTTCTTATCCTTGCATTTGAGAGAAAGAAAGAGCAAAGACCAAAAAACATCCAGCCTGGCTCAGAAACTCCCATATGTCAGCGTAAGGGGTAGGAGAGAATGTAGGGCTGGAGGATATGGTTTGCCATGAATTCTTGACAATAAGAAAGTAGCATGCTTCTAGCCCCAAACTTGGAATCAAGTCACCTAAACAATACATTTTATGTTTTGAGATTTAGACTTAGCTTTGCTACCCAAGGCACATATAGAACTGGTTTTAGACTGTTGTATTAGAACGTGAGTTTTCACAAATAGAGAATATATGCCTATGCTATCTTTGAAAGTTTTAGAAGTGCTATACAGTATACCTTTAAAAAATCTGAAATGAATATCTTATTCATATCTTATTCCAGTGGCAACACTAGATACATTGGAGACATTAATCATGAGTCCAATTAGGTTATACTGTAGACTCCATAATGTCTTTCAGAGCTCCTTTCTCAATTCAATGAACTCCAGATCTGTTGGGGCTGCCTGAATTCTAAGCCAACATGATTATTGGCTGGCTTGGAATGTCAGGATTTTTAATGTTAAGTCCTGTGGAGGACATCGATTTGGGAAATGTTGCTTTAAAAGTTACCAAGACTCTATAATGAATATATAGAGAGGAAAACGTAGCTGAAAGTCTAACTTCTCCTATAGAGGAGCCTATACTTTGTGAAAACAGAGGAACTGGTTTAAAGAAATGACTTCCACGGATAAATTTGTAAGTCCAGACATCAGAGTACATAAAAACTCTGTTTACCATCTATCTATCTCCAACATAAAGAGGAAGCTCATGTATAAAAAGGAGAAATCACAAACTACTCTTTCCCATAATGAATGGAGTTTACAATGCAGGATTTGATAATTATTTCTTATTAAGGGTTTGTGTGCTTCCATGAAAGATTTAGAAGAAGCGTGTAGGACTTGCTTGAGTGTACCATCATGCTGCTATTCACTAATGGAGCTGCGGCTTTTTTTGGGTTTCTATGTGAGCCTGAAAGCAAAATATCTTTGCTTTAAGAATACATTTATTTAAATTAAACAACCCCTTAAAACAATGGTATATTTTTTCAGAAGCCTGAAAAGTTCTGGCTCCTTTAATGAATAACAGAAGTATGGGGCTCACTCTTGTGTGAGGTCTGAACTCTGAAGCCCCTCTTCTGAAGAGTTTTTGAATCCTGCCCAATCCTAATTACTATAACTTTACAGACAGGATATAGTGTCTTATAGCATTTAGCAATTCAACATTCATAGTCAGTGCATTACCAGATCATGTCACAGAGGGAAAAAGGGAAAACAATGACATGGCATGGCAAACAAGTAAAATGAAAATATTAAATTTGACAAATAAGTAAACAAATGAAGCAGGTATAGTTTGATTGCACAATTCAGCTACCGTAAGCTGTTTCTACAGACTGAAAAATCTTCCAATCTGTCAGAACAGATTTTGAGCACAAACAGCAGATATAGTAGGAAGGAGAGAAAAAGAGATTTCTGTTGCATTATCAAAGGTTTCCTAAACAATTAAAAAAAAACAATTAAACAAAATTATATATGAAGTATTCTTAGCCTAAGCAAACTGGAATTTAATATAAATACTGACATCCAGTAATAGAAATCAAATCACTGTAATGTATTATTATCTTATGCCTCATCACAATGATAAGTTAAATGTGGAGGTGATCAACTAACTGAAATCTGTTTAGAATACAAGAATTAAAATGTATTTTAATATAAACAGCTTGTTAAGAAAGCATTTCAAATTCTAAGCATTAAAATTTATTTATTTGTTAAATTTATTTGCCACCTCTCTCGCTGTGGGGCGACGTGCAACAGAAAAAACAGAAATGAAAAGTGTAAACATAACAGTAGCAAAATGATGAAATAATAAAACAAACAAGGAAAATACAGTAATATGAAATTTAAAAATGGGCGGAGAGCAAGCAGAGGATGGAGTGGGGAAGTGGTATATAATATAGTAGTCACCTCCAGTGGGTCCCCAAGTTATGAAAAATAAAAGTTTACAACAATTGTTGATGTTAGTCCACTGATAGCACTCCTTTTAATAAGGATCCCTTGAATTCATAATTATATGTCCCTCAACGAAACAGGCATTGGCAAGCATCAATATGGATAAGAAGCAAAGGTCTGGTTATATTGCGATTTCTAGACTTGAACATATCGTGTACAAATAATGCCTTAAATGCTGTCAAGACTTGTTTTCTCCCTAACACAGCTATGGTTCTTTTATCCCTCTGCTGCATAGAAGAGTTTAATGGATAATCTCCTTTTTCTCTGGTTCAAATGACTCATGGAAGAACTTTAATAGTGGCAAAGAACTTGTGACCAGCCAGAAAATGTTGGACTGCACACTCTAGCTGCATAAGCACCTTGGCCAATGACAAAGGATGCTGGAAATGATAATTTATCAACATCTGGAGAGTTCTACTACATCTCCTGAGAATTTACAGGATGGTTCATAAGTAAAGTTCATTAACAGGAGAAAAGTAGCTAGGTATTGGCAAGGATACCTATGAATCATATGCCAATAATTCTCTAACCTACTACAAAAAGTTTATTTATAGTTCTATAAAGTGGGAAAAAATGCATATAGTTTAAATTCATTTTAATGAATTAACAGAGAAGTGCATAAATCTTGGAATTGTTTGTTTACTTAACAACCATATGTCTATTAAATATGAAAGTGTATATAAACTGAATAAATATCATTTCCATGATGACATCAGTGCAGAAATGATACAAATCTGTCACTTGCAACAGTTTTCATCTATTGTGCAATGATGTCATGCAAATTGTCCAAATCAATGCAAATGACGTTATTACATAATTGATCTAAATTACCATGCACATTTGGTGCTTGGTGAATCACCAAAGGTAAATCAAGATTTCACTGTACTTTCATTCACTGGGCAGCAGAGGGATATTACAAAATGTCTGAAAAAAATGAGGTAAAACAAGTAAGTGTGAAGGGGAGTCTGTTGGTGGAAGATCAAAAAGTCAAATGTGGCCATGAATGTGCAATCAAGGCATTATTGCCACCTTCCCTTTTTTAAAATGTGTATCATGAATACTGGAAGGGTTCATGAGAAGATCATTTTTTATTTGCTATGTTAAACATTTTAATATAAATGTTTGAATTGTCCATTCTGTGATATAGGGAAATATGCACTTTGAACTTAACATGTCAGAATAATTTTAAAAAACAAATGTTAACATATTAAATATTTATGACTCACTTTGCAATTCTCATACTTGTAATTTGTTGATCCAAAGAAAGCACAGTGTACCTATTTTTATCACATCAATGAGTAAACAAATAAAAAATGATCATTAAAGTGAATGTTTGAGTTAGGTAAAACCACAACTTTTGGGGTAGGGCTGCACGTATGATCAAGTTACACATTTTGATGCTTTCTGTAGAGTGAATGGATGATTAAAAGAGAAAAAGAAAAAAGAGATGTCTACTTAAAACTGGTAACCAAAATCTGGTTGTCAAGCAACAGAACCACTGTTTGCTTAGTCTGCCATTTTAAAGAGATAAAGTAATTACATCAATTATCATTTTACCCTGAGATTATCAATACATACACACGTCATTGAACTCACAGTCTCTAGAAGTGTTCCCAATCCCTCTAAAATGAAAGTTGCAAAGTGATATTTCAGCATTTCTTCAGGATACTTCTCAAAAGTAATCAAATTTAATAAGAATGTTGAATCTCATTACATTTTGTTAATATTTGATAAGATCCCAACAGAAATCATGACATTTCAGTGCTGTAGCGGGAGGGTACCTAAACTATTGGGTACTTTAAAAAAATACTATAAAATTTAGTTTAAAAAAAAGCAACAGAAATTCACTGAAGTTGATAGGCATGTTTTAAATTCAAGTGAGGTTTGGAAAGAAAAGGAGGGGGAAAAAATCAGAAACGTTGGATTTAATTTCTCATAGACGAAGATGGATACATAATCTAGCCAATAGAAATATACTCACAAACCTGTACTTTACACAATGGTAGTAAATATTAAATCCAACCTTTGATAGGGAGTAAAAAGAATTGTGTTCCAATTTATACCGAGGAGCCAAAGTTGGGGAAAGTTCTAGAAATTCACACTGAAAGTCTGAATAAATTCTGAATAAGTCTGTATGAAGAATCCTATCTCTTGAAAAATGTTTAATACTAGCTCAATGGGACAAAAAGTCTCCAAAGTTCATCATTATTAAATTGCTACAGCATCATTTTATGAAAGACTATACTAGTTCTGTATTCTTCAACTAAATTAGCTTATTTAATATTAAGCCATTAATATCAAATAAGCTAGTTTTGAGATCAGACTTGGTAGCTAGACAAATTATGTTGAGGGTTGCTTAAACAAATGGTTTCTTGCATACACCAAGAAATGGGAGTATTGTGTATAATGTTATGATTTCCATCATTCCCTCTTCAGCCATATAGTGTTTAATTTAGAAATAATTTCCCAGTCTAGAAATTACATTGCTCCAATATTCTGGTTCTTGTAACCATTTTTTACAATGGCAGATCTTCAATAGCACAATTGCACTATTGAAATTATTCCAGTGATGTGCTTCTGGAAGTATAAATTCAAACATTATTTCATGCTTCCCTAAAATTCCTTCTTTAATGAAACCCTATTTACAAAAGGAATAATAAGTACTTCAAAAGAAAAAAAAAGAAAAGTTAAACGTGACAGAGGATCAAAGGCTAAATAATATGTTTAGCTATAAGTACAAAAAACGGAAATAAACCAAAAAATATACTGATGAAAATTTTTAAATAATTGAGTGTATTCACAAATGAAAAAAATGTCAAGGAAGAACTTTACATCAGAAAGTGATATAGGAGGAAAACCACCATATTCTAAATTACACTAATATATTTGGAAACAGTGGGAAACCAGATTTCTGTTTTCTCAATGAAGACCACATTTTTAAATTTTAAATTGTAGGTTATGTCAAATTAACAGCAATTATGCTGTTAAAGCTAGCAAATAAACCACATGTCTATAGCTGACTATTAGGGATGGTGCAAAAATGTGAAGAAAAGCACTCAAAATGACTGCTTCTTGTTAAAAGTATCTCCCTTTATTCTCAACCTGGTTGAATATCTGCTGAGCTTGGCCTAATTCAAAATGGTGTTGGTAGCCCATCCCTGCCACCACCTTGTTCTTTCTGACAGTTCCTCACATTTCTCAGGCAACTTGATAAATAGATTTTTGGCTGTTTTCTTAAATATTAAATAGTAAAGTACCATCTCTGAATGTTCTTGAGTAATTAATACATGTTACCCCAAAGAAGAAAGGATTATTTCAGGGATGTATATAGTACTACTGAAAACGTTCAGTGGGCAGTGATAGAAAAAGCATAGATTCATGGAGTACAGAAGTTTAATTTGAAAATTGTAAAAAAGATTCTGAGCATTTGAACTGTCGTCTTTGCTTCTTGCTGGATATATTAATTTTTCTGAAAAATCCATCATGCAATTTTCTGTGCACCCACACAAATTTCCTAATCGTGATCTCAGCAGAATTTTAACACTTTCATTTAAATCCGATTTGGGCCTTACAGAAATTCAGTAATGAGTAATTCAGCACAGGGGTAGGTATGTGTGTAATGAGGGAAGTCAACAATTCATCAAGACATTATCTGAAATATCACATTTTACCTCACGCCTTCTTGGTAACAAAATGTTGAAATTTATATTAGGATAGTCAGACTTCAGACGCACTGAAGTAGTGAGAAAGACAAGGAAAGCGTGATACAAAATGGTGGATTATAGCAAATGCACAATAATATGAAATGAAAAGAGTAATTACTCAGGTGAAAGACAACCTCGCAAAACATCAAGAACTGAGAAATACTCTTTACTCTTAGGGTTATAAAGATTTCATCTAGGAGAGAATGGGTTTTCTAGAGAATAGATTATTGGTAAAATTGTGGACAAAAAAGAGAGGTTCTGCATTTTCAAAGAAGGGATTTTTCTCCCAACTAAAGCAAGCCCTCCTAAGAATGAGAGAAACTAGAACCAAAGTCTGTCCTCAATATTACTATTACAATGGGAAACAGGGAATCTAGAAAGAATTAATGAAATATTCCTTGCTTCACAGTTCGCAAAAGCAGTTGTTGAAGCTCTACATTCAACACGTGCTTTTAGTGACCAGAGCTAAGATATTTTTCTGTTTATTGTCCTGAAAAATTGTTATTAGCAGAAAAAAAGTTTTGTTAACAGCACAATGTTTACAAAAATGCAATTGCTTATTGATGGTTTTTTTTAAATTTTCAGAGAAACAAATTCTGTTGTTTTGGACAACAGAGGCCTAAATTAAGCTTGACATAAAGAGGCCAGTTTTATCAACACAAATCAAAGCCACTAAATTCCATTCCAACCTTGCATGGCAAATGGTATATAGTTTGCTGTAGAGTAGTCCATCCAAGTTTATATTAGCGGCAACAGGAGAAAGGCTTTTGAGTGTGAAAGGGAAAATTAAGCAAAGTGGGTATTTTGAAAAATTCACCCACCTTCCTTGTTTCCGAAAAACATCTTCTATAGATTTCCCCCAATAAAAAACAAATCATGATTTCATGTAACAAATCTTGAAGAATATCACAAAACAACCTAATACCCCAAATTATCTTGGTGAAGTCCAAAATTGTGTTAGCGAAACAAAAAGAAAATTTGAACAAGTAACAAATCATCATTTAAATGATAGGTACAGAACAGATTGCAAATAGTTAACACTTACAAAATACTGAGATGAGGATAACATGGCCGAATTCTCCCTCTTCTTGAAGACAGCATATAAAATTCCCCCCAATCATTCCTCCAAAGAGCTAATTATTTCTTTATCCCTTTGTTAGCTCTCTCAAAATTTATGTCCCCAGAAAGGGGCATTTCTTGCAATGTCTTTCAGCCTTGCAAAAGTAGACAATCTTAGCAGGGGCTGCCATGTTGAATTGCAAGTCTGATATGATTCAACAATTTTCTTTCTCCTGCGTAGGGTGGCAAAAATCCAAAATTAAAAAAAAAACTTAGCTTCCAATTACCCAGAATCAAAATATTTTGAAAAATCAAAAGGAAATCCTGATTAACAGTCAGGAGAAATAATATATAATAAAGCCCACCAACAAGTTGGGTTGGTTTTAAAAAAATGGAATTTTTTAACACAAAAAGCGAGAAGAATGGAGGAGGGAAGAAAGGATGTAGGAGTAGCAAGTGCCAAAGCACTTGGACAAATAAAATGGCATTTTAAAATATTTTCAAAAGAGCTACATTTGATTTCGTACCAGAAAGAGATGTGCCGGGAAGGAGAAAGATTTTGCTGCTCAGTAGCCGCTGGCTTTAACTTCGATGATCTGGACAATCATCAGGAATGGTTTCTTTTTTCAAGAAAGGCCAGTTTCAGTGAAACAGCTCCCCCCCCCCCATGCGCTCCCTTTTCCTTCTCAGAGCAGTTCAGCGCCAAGAAATGGGCGGTGCCTGCATGCCAGGCTTCATCCGAATGAGACGCCAAGGCCGACAAGAGGCTGGCATAAAGAAAAGCTGGCACAAATTCCTCCACTTGGAACTCCACTTCAATATACCCTTCAAATAGTCTCCCTTTATTAGCAAACTGGGGGAAAAAAATCCATGGAACCCACCCCCCCTCCCTAGCAAATATCTCTAAAGTTTCTCCGTCTCTATTGAGAACCATTTCCAAAGGGCAATTTCCAACCAATACCTATTCTTTCAACCCATGCCAGTTAAAACAAGCAGCTCATTCTCTCTTCTCTCTGTGTTAGCAGCCCAAGGTATGTACATAAAATAAATGTTGACTTCTACTTTCCTAACTTGAGATGTTGGAGGCGGCAAGCTCCTTTAAAACACAGCCAAAGAAGATGAAAGACAAAATGAAACAAAAAGGAAACAAACACAAAACAACCCTCTTATGTTATACAAGAAGCAGTTTCATTTTGCGAAATGTTTCTTTTGTCGGCGGCAAAAATGGAGTTAAGAGGCATAAATGGAGATGAGGATGGTTTAAAAACAAATCAAAGCAAGCAAACAAACTACCGAGATATGCCAGAAGAGGACACCCTCCCTCCAGCTCCCATTTTCCATTTTTTTCTGTGCCAGCCTTAGAGAGAGAGAAAAGAAATTAAAAAAAGAAAGAAAGCGAACGAGCGAGCGAGCGGGAGAAAGGGGCAGTGAATAGCTGCTCGTTCAGAAATGGGCCTACAGCCATTTCCACTTTGGAAGCCTCAGCAGTCATTCTCTCTCTCTCTCTCTCTCTTTCTCTCTCTCTCTCGCTCTCCCTCTCCCCGCATTCTCCCTGCCCACTCTGGCTTAGCTGCCAAGTCAGAGTTGGCACTGCTTCCCAGGCAGCACGGAACAAAGCCATTTCCCATCCCTGTACAGGCAACTGTCAATAAGCAAAGTGACAGTCACATCTCCTGCATGTTAATCCTAATGGACAGGAGATGTTTGCAAGAGAATAAAAAGCCCCTTCACCCCTCCAAAGCCATACAATAAAATCATTTAAAAAAAAAAAAAGGAAAAAGCCTTCTTCGTCGACCCTATTTGGAAGGATCATTTAAAAATACAGCTGTCTGCAATAAGGATTGGAAAGGGAATGAAGGGGGGGGTAGAGAAGAGGGTTTACCCACCAACACCCTGGCAAACAAGGCTGCTTTGCATCTGTTGTACCTGTTCCTGTTGCCTTCCTTGCCTCTTGGAATCGTGACAAGAGAGAAAAGTCGCCTCTGGTGGGTTGCTCAAAGCTGCGGGTCTGCAGCCCTGTGCAGGAAGTTGGCACCGATCCCAGGTAGGACTTTACTCCCACATTTCTACCCTCCACCCCCTCCTGCTTCTTCCCCTCCCCTTCTTCTTCTCCACCCACCCACCATCTCCCTTGGTAAATTTCACCCTGCTCTTCCTCAACCCTGTACTTAACTTACCTTTTCCCCCTGCACCGCTGTATGCATGGGTGTGCATGCATGTACATTAGGAATCAATCAGATGCACTCAGGACCCTCTAGAATTCAAGCTAAGAAGCACAAACACCCCTTAAGGGTGACCCGGGTGAAAAAGACAGCAACAGCTTCTTGTCTGCACTAGTTCTCCTACATGCTGTTTCACACATGGGTTGGGTAGTGGTTGGGTTAATTCTTTTTTTCCATGCTGCCAAGGAGACTGGACAGAACACAAGGGGGGGGGGGAAATACTCCGAACTCTGTACAGCACAATGAATGGAAAATGTTGAGCTTCGTGAAACTCCCAAATCCAATCCCTCCCTCCCCTCCCCTTTCTGCATTTTTAATACTGCCCGGCTTCTGAATTGTTTTGAGCCCACGGTTGGGAGGGAACATACAGTATGGACTCCCTGCTATTGGCAAGAGTCTTGCTGGGGGTGGGTGGGGGAGAACCGAGTTCTCACAATCAAACAGCGAGAAGAGCAAAGAGAAATTAACATCCAATTAGTGCCATGTTTAACGAAGGAGACAGAGACAGCCGTTGTTTTATTGCTCTGTTCTTTTCTTTTGGATCTGACAGGCAGCGCAAAAGGCACCCCCAGATTGCAGTGACGTCATTTTCTCCTCTTTTCCAAGTTTCACAAAGGTTCGTCAAGTTAAGACAAAAAAAATAAATAAATAAAAAGGAAAAAAAATACATTCATAGCCAAAAACAAAAATTAAAAATAAGATTTCTCGCTCACTTTCTCGTTCTCTGTCTCCCTTTCTCTCTTTTTCTCTGTCTATGTCTGTGTGCCTTTGCTTGTTTTCCGGCTCACTCAGCTTGTAAAAGTTTGAGCTGTGTGACACTCCTCCCGGCCTCCTTTGGCAGCGTGACAAGAACTGCTTTGGTGTATCAAAGAGAACAGGCAGCTTTTAAGGAAGAAACTCAATTCAGAGAGATTAAAGAATTCTAATGTTTTAATCAAGGGAAAGCAAGGGGATGAGGGGGAGCTTTTCCTTACATCTGGTGCAACATAAGTGGCTCTCTACATGTTGCTCCTGCAATTTAGAATTAAAGGGGTAAAGGAAATGAAAGAACCAAAACGAGCCAGGAAAGTAGCATTAACAACCCCACTGTTTCTCTCTCTATAGTTGTGAACTTCCAAGCCTTCTATATGGAGAAAAAATTATTTTGAAATATTCTTGGGCATTTTGGTTGCAGACAAAGTCTTTGCAGTAACACATACGATTCTCACCCATTGGGGTAAGAACAGAAGCCATTTTACCTAACATTATAGCTATATATGTCTTCCTACTAGACAGTCCCATATTCTCCTATCAACAAGAAAAATAGGATCCTTAATAAAATGCTTTTAATTCTGTAACAAAACCTGGCAATTTCTCAGTTTCTCTCCCTCCCAACCCGCGACCTTTATATCTGGGCCTCTTGTATCCTATCCAAACTGCTTAGAATTGATTTCTCCAGCTTGAAAGAAATGTAGCAAAGCTTTACGAGCACGTTTCCCTGACCAAATTAACTGGACTGAGTGATGTCCCTTGGTGACTAATGGCCGCTGTTACAGCTCAGCAGCCTTTGGAACCAAGCAGAGCCCTCTAGAGGCAAACCTACCAATTCTGGGCTAAAAGAATCCATGTTGAAAAATAATATAATACCAGGGATATTTCTGCACTAGGATCATTTTAAACTCTAAGCCATATTGAGTATACTGGACAAAAAGCAACATGTAAATGAATACAGCATTCATGTCTCTATTTGAAAAAGAAATGGTCAGCTCCCTTACTCCTATTCCTTCCTTGTCTCCATGAGGGCAAACATCTTTTTTATTTGAGTTCTACTGTTATGATTCCGTAAGGTAGATTTCATTGTCATGAAAATATAACCAATCATACTACATGGTTGGTGTTGTGGCACTGGGGATAAATTGTGATGCCAGCAACAAAGCCATCAATCTTTTCTTGGCTTGCAACGTTCCCCATTTTTAATCTAGGATGGGGTTTTTGGCTAGATATAGAGATGGATCATGACTTAATAAACATCAGCTGGCAGGAAGAGTACAGTAAGGTTGCTATTGTTAAGAGAAAGAGATCCCAACAATTACAAATAAGTACTGCGTACTGTCCACATCAATCTTGAGGAGTCAGAAAAAATGCACACTAAACATATCCACTTCTTTATGATCTGTTCTGGGATTTTTTTAAGAAGAATGACTTGGCCTTTGAAGTAAGTAATGGAAATGGTTCAAAGCAACTTGGGCTCTGTCATGACAAACAGCTTTGTACCTAACCTGAAGTATTTGAAGATAATCTGGAAATATTTTAAATATTTCTTCCTCTAATGTGAATATTGTATTGAGGACCCAGTTTGTGGGGGCAATAAGCTGACTTTGTATAAATATACAAAAAGTATGAAGGCTATTGCTTAATACATTGTAAGCCGCCCTGAGTATCCGGAGAAGGGCGGCATATAAATCATTTTTTTAAAAAAAAGTGTTTTATTACTTCAAATGATGGGTTCCCTTTTCTGTACAGTATTACAAAGAAGAGCAATATAAAATTTCCTTTAGAAATAAAACTAAATAGACCAGAATCTTTTTACAATTTGTTTTAAATCGATTTCACAACTCCTGTGAAATTTCTAAGATTAAGGAAGATACTGGCAATTAGAAAACCTGAGCAAAAAACTGTTTTGGGGTTATTTGTTTTTGCTGCAGAATGGCATTTTATTTTGTTCTCCATTATTTTTACATAATAAAACAAGAAAGAATTGCTGATAGGGATGCAAATTTTTTTCGTAATGAATGCAAACCTGAACCGAATGAAAATCATTTGCTTCAGTCTTCATTTGTTAAGAAACAAATGCTATTATTTAGGGTTTTTTGTTGTCTCATTCATACCTATTCATCACTGATTCTGGGGCAGAATAGGGCTTATGCTTCTCTAGTGAAAGCAGCTGCCTTTGGCAGTCACCATTTTATTTTTTTACAATGCCTAAGATATTTTACATCATCCGAAGGCATCCTGTGGTTTAAAAAAAGTCCATCAATTTCACAGCATGAAAAATTCTAAAGGATTCAGGAAAAAAATAATCAAATGGTGATTAGAAAAATCAGATCAGAGAAAAAAATTATAAAAGCAATCCAACCATCAGAGCCATAAAAGCAAATGCATTTGAAATGATTGAATAACAAAAGAGGTACGATTTATTTTGTTAGTTAGTATGCTTATAGGCTGCTCCAATCATTTAACTCTGGATGGCATACAACTCCCAAAACATGTAATCTGGGATTGAAAACAAATCATAGAATGTAATACATGTAAAACTGGGACTCATTTTAACACAATAAAACCAATTCCTTACTTGGAAGGATAGTTATAATAATAAAATTAAAATAAAGCCAAATCAAAGCCACTGGCTGCTAATGATTAGAACACAAATGTCACAGCTGAAAGTCATCCCTTTTGATCTTCACCAGAAAAGTTTTTTTTCTACAAAATTCTTTTCGTATTATGCTTAAATCTTGCTAAAACTCACTCCTATGCTCTGTCTTCCTTTAATATACTATTAGTGTATTAATTATGTTACCTAGGTAGTTTGTGTGAATCAGTTATTACCTAAGATCTGGAAAGTTGTTTTTCCTCATTCTAGAACTGCTCTAGAACTTTGTGATGTTGGCCTGACAAAGAGTTCCTTGCCCTGGAGTTTCCTGTTCAAACTAAGCACAGTGGGGGTATGGTCATAGTGAGTTTTTTACAAGAAGTAATAGGAAGTCCACCCTGTGACTAGGAGAATGCCCAGACAGAAGAATGAAAAAAGTGGGGATCAAGATCAAATGTAAAAACCACTTTTCATTGTAAAACTGAACAACTGCTCTCTCTTTTCTTTGCATACTGAAAAGCGACCCATTAAGGCAGTGGTCCCACCCTTTCTGGCTCTGAGGACTGGCAGTCGTGGTGGTGGGAGAGGGGATGGTTTAGTTCATGTGCCCACTGATTGCACAAATGGAGCTCTACGTGCTCATAAGCTTGTCCGCTTGCACTGCCTGGTTCCAAACAGGCCATGGCCTGGTACTGTGCCATGGACCAGGGGTGAGGACCCCTGCATTAATGGACTCAATAGCCTATTTGAGTAATTTGCTTCCTACTGCTGCTACTCCAAGGAAGGGTTTAGGATGTATGCTTGGCAAAAACCAGTCAGCCATATGGTGATATTTCCCTGACATTCCAGCTTGAAGAGCATGCCCTACCACATCTTTCAGCTGTTCCTATAAGACACTTTTCCAAGTTTCCGTGCTTAGCAAATGCCCCACACTATCCAACAAGCTTACCCAATCTCAAAGTTCTCCTGATGGGATAGACTGGAAACAATTACCAGGCACTCAAGGATCCAGAATGTTTGTTAAATATCTTTTATTTTGGGAGACCTAATAAGTCATTATGAAAAACAATGATTGTGGGGTTATCAAAAGCAAATCCCATATAGTAGACTCAATGTTCACATTTTCTACCTCTTTATCCTGTGTCACCTACTGGTCCTAAATTCTCCATTTTGGGCAGGAAGCCTAATTTCCATCTGTTAATTGTTTGGGTCAGAATATGACATGAAATTGTTTTACTTTGACCTTGTAAGAAAACAAATTCTCATACCTGATCATGACAAATTATCAGAATTTGTGATTTCCAGATTTAGACAGCATCTTGTACTCTTGTCCATATCCTGTACTCTGTACCTCAAATTGAGCCTATCATATATAGTTTGATCCAGAGATGGGTTTCAGCAGGTTCTGACCAGTTGTGGAGAACCAATAGCGGAAATTTTGAGTAATTTGGAGAACCGGTAGTAAAAATTCTGACAGGCCCCGCCCCCATCTATTCTCTGTCTCCCAAGTCCCAGCTGATCGGGAGGAAATGGGGATTTTGCAGTAACCTTCTCCTGGATTGGGGTGGGAATGGACATTTTATAGCATCCTTCCCCTGCCATGCCCACCAAGCCACGCCCACAGAACCGGTAGTAAAAAGTTTTGAAACCCACCACTGGTTTGATCATTTAAAAATACTAAGGTAATGCTCAGTATTGCTTATGACTATTGTCAGAAAAGCCAAGATAAATGTTTTCTATATAAAGAATAAGTTTTTTTTAAGGAATAAGAAATAACAGTAAGAAATGCACCAATAATTTTTAAAGATTTGCATGGCTGGCTGAGAGAAAGAATATTTGGGCATCTTTCTCCACTTCACCTTCTTCACATTGCTCCTTTTTTGTCTAGCAGAATAATTTGGTATGTATGAGAAAACTGAAAGAATTCTTGGCATTACATTAAATTGAATAGTTTTACTATTTTGAATGAACAATACATATAATTTCAAACACTCAATTACACTTACCTAAGAATGTGAACCTTCAGTTTCCATCACCTTCATGCAGCTTAGCCAATAAATGATAGTTCACTTCTAATAGACTAGAGCAGGGGTGTCAAACTGGCGGCCCACAGGCCAGATGAATCACGCATAAGCCACGCCGACCCCAGCTCCAAGAATGGGAAAAACATATTGAAACATCACGTTGCAAGTTTGACATCCGTGGACTAGAGGGTTCTTTTCTGATCTAGATAATAATAAGGGCAGAAAAGTGTTCTCATTTATGCTGCTATCTATAGGTTTTAGATATTGTTTCTTGCTTAAAAGGATCCATGCATCTGCCTATTAATATAAAAAAGCAGTAGGTAGGTTTGTGATTGGGCCCAATATATGGAGCAGTTTTAAAACTTGGGAGTTGTGACTGTGCCTATCTATTAAGATATTAAGAGATAGTTTGGTGTAATGGTTAAGGTCCCCGATTGAGAAAACAGAGGCTATGACTTTTGGTCCCACTTTAGGCATGAAAAACAGCTGGGTGGCTTTGAGCCAGTCACTCTCTCTCAACCCCACAGAGTTGTGGGGAAAATAGGAGGAAGGAATATTATTATTGTATGTTGGTACCTTGAGTTACATATAAAGTAATAAAGGTGGGGAAAATCTAATAAAATAAGTTCATACTTCAAACTGTGTTTCTAATTCTTGCTGTGCTTAGAACAGTCCATCTCAGCTGCATTACTTCATTCCTATTACACTTTTTCATTTATATTGGGATCCCTCATTTTTCCTCATAAAACCCTGTAATATGGACTATATTAATAGTCCAAAGTCACCAGTGAGATCCATGATCATATAAAAACTTCAACTTGGATCTCTATAATGATTATCTAACATTTTAATGACTACAATTTTATTTAGACCTTGTCATTTCTAGTTGTTTTGTTTTGTTAAAAAAAGTTGTGCGATATAAAATGGTTGGCTCCATTTTTTTCTCTGGAATGGGATGTCTGGCATATTCTGGATGTGGTTCACATATTTCCAGAAGTGCACTTATCATAATAAGAAATAATTACTTTTTCAATGATCCCCCCCCCCCGTCTTGAATAATATACATCTGGAAATGCATGAACCATTCCAGAATGGACCAGCTCACTCTAGAAAAAAATGGAATTCCTGAGCTAAATATGTTTTGTACAGAAGTATTCTGTTTTGCTCTTATCCTTATAATTTCTATGAGATCTTAATTTCTTTTTAAAAAATATCTCTACAACTCTGTCAGGAGCAGGACAAACATAATTTGTCCTGCTCCTGACTGAGACATGATTTCAATGCCTGCCACTTTCACTCTGAATTCAGCATTCAAGGATTGATCTAGATTATGGGCTTCCTAATGTCACCTCCAAATGAAACACCAAGAAAGGAGACTAGAGATTAATGGATAGCAAAATCCAGTCATGCCCTTCGTGGGAAGCTTACTCCCCTCTCCCCCTCCTGTTGGGATCTGTTGTCTTCTTGTCTACGTGCTGCCTGCTCTGGCACTGTACAACAGGAGCAGAGGAAAGCAAACATTCCTATCACTCTAGGCCAAGGGCGTGCTCCATGGTATCAATAATGGATCCTCTGTTTAGCAAGCAACACTGCATCATCTGCAGTCATATGCTACACTCTCTTATCCTGACTGGAAAGCATCTTCTCTGCACAGTAGGCTACTCTAACCCAGTACAGAGAAGCTACCTGAGCCTGATACCTGGGAAATTGTCACATCCTTTAGAATGAAATTTAGACAATTAAGATAGATCTAAAACATATTTGCTCCTAAACTCATGGGCCAAATATTGTGATTACTTAAATGCTTTCCAACTACCCCAGATCAGTATCGATGTTTGATTTCACAATTTTGATATTGACGCACCACTGATATTTAGGGCCTGGACTAAAGTTTCTCTTTAGGTGTTCAACCAGTCATGCTCTTTCCCAGATACTCAATTCTGTTTTTCACCCTTAAGGTTTCTTGATTTCTCCACTCCTGGTCCAGTTGACTCTGTTCTGTGGCCATTCAGCTTTACTCTAAAACTCAGTGGCCCGATTTCCTTCCTTTTGTGCAGGTATGTTCATTTTGTGGCATTGGTGGTTGTTATTGAAGTTATGTATATTTTGAATTGCCTGACTCCAGCTGGCTTCTATGAAATTATTTTTTGCTACAGATTAGCTGTGTGTATGAATGGTGCATTATAGTAACCTTATGATAATGAAAGTCTAAAGTTTAAAAACATCCAAGGATATCATTAAACAGCTGAAGCTTCAAAGGAATGACGGATACTTAAAATTGTGAGATTTAATCTTAAACTACTCAGCATGATTTTACAGGTAAGTACACAGCCAAATCTTGACCCACAAAATCAGAGTTGATTTTAAATTGCAAATCTGTAAAGATGGGCTTATCTGGCAAGCTTGTGAAGATGGATTTTACTTTCTGCAATGCACTCCATTAGTTTGCAACAAAATTTTGTATCTTTTTCTAACAATGAGGGGAAATGGTAGCAGCTAAACAGCTTTTAGAATTAATATCTTATTTTTAAAAAAAGAACGAACAAGCAAGCCACTATATAATGAAAGTATGCCAGGAGCCATTGAATTTTGAGACGAAAACACCTGCATTGAAAACTTAACTTTGAAATTCTCAGATTCAAAACTAAATGAAATTTTGTAATATGAACACATTTCAAACTTTTATCTCAGCTTTTGCTTGAGTATAAAGCTTCAAAAATATAAACCTTTCTAGATCTGCTCTGACATAGATACTCAAGTGTTTCAAAATTGCTGATCAATTTGGGCGGGTAGAGATGAGCAACTAAACTCTTTTCTTCCATCATACATAATTTTCCAATTTCATCTTTGAGAATTAAAGCCATGGTTGCTTTAAACTTTTATTTGGACTCTGTTTTTTGTTAAGAACACTGCTCGCAAAATATCAAAACATACATTGAAAGACTGAAAGATTAACACTTTTCAGTTACAATTTTCTGGAAACAGCAGGTCTCTTCATAATGGGGGGGGGGGGGAGATGAAATGAAAATCATTTGCTGTTCAAGACGATACCATTATTTCCAAATGGAATTAGATATAAAACACACAGGAAACAAATAAAGAGGGAGATGGGCATATGCTCTCCTTCAAGACAGATACAAGATACAGAGAAAAACATAATTATTCACCATGAATTTTAAATAAGTGAACCACTTGCCACAGTTTGTTACTGAGAAAGACTGAAGAATTACAAAACGGGAGGTACTTAGTGACTTTGCTCAAGGAAATAGTTCTCAAAATTCAAAACAGCTGTATTATGCTAAAAATAGGAAACGATCAGAAGGAAGTGAGCTCTCAGCTGCATGTATCCTGTTTTAGTAGATCTGGGGTACTGTTCTACTTCTGGTGCCTCCTCAACCCAGCAAAGTCTGGACTGGACTTACCACAAGCACAGCTGGGTTTTTAGAAAGAACCGCTCCATCCAAGTTGTTTGCCAAGTTCTTGGTGGAATGCAGTAGTTTTAAGATCCAAGTTACCCGAAAGGCTTCCTCTTGCCACATAGGTTTGAGATATTCAGAAATTCTTCATAGAGTGTCCTCAACAAATGTGAGATGGATGACCAAAAAGAGGAAATAATCTCTAAGCAGTGGCATTCCAGTTATGATATAACCTTCCCAGAGCAGCTCTTTTGATGCCATTTTTGTTGGATTCACATAAGTTGAGCCAACATGTGACTGGTTTTTGGCTCAGCATATTATGCAATCCTAGCTAACTTATGAACCCATACTACAGTAGCTTAGTAACTGTGTAAATTCACTATTTATCCCTTGCAGAGCCAGAGGGAGAATTCATATCTATTTATTAAATAATTTACAGTATATATTTTAACTTTTGATTCTCAATTTAAAACTGCATATTTAAAAAATTAAAATAGTTACAATATTCTGTATTATTTTAAATTGCATTTTAAACCCTGTACTATACTTAATAAACAATACTGTATAAGCTTTTGATGGCTTTAGAATTGATCTGAAAATGTTCTGCTGTCAAATCGCATTCTGAATTTGAGTAACTCTGTACCTTTGCTGAGTTTAAAAAAACCATCCATACCGTCTGCTCTCTGTTGTCTTATTAATACACTACTCAGTTGTACAACCAAATCAGTCAGCAATTTGCCAGCTGACTGAACACAAAAATGCAGAAATTGATATATTCTTCCTCTCTCAACCAAACAAGAATAGGATCTGGCAAAAAAAAAAAAACCCAAACCAAAAACAAATGCATCATCTCTGAAGCAGATTGTAAAATATATCAAATGCTTCTGAGAACAGACTGGGAGAATTATGGAACATTCAGACTAGCCATATGAAACTGCCTTGTATCTAGTCATAGCCTCTCATGAGTCTGAAGTTATCCCAATAGATGGGGAATATCTGTGTCATGTAATGACAATAAGACTATTTGCAAAAGGCAATGACTGAACAAAACTCAGTACTGGCCTTTAGATTAAAGGGATAAATTAAAGACAGAAGTTGGCAGCCTGATAAGAAATCTCAAACAGCACAGGAAAGAAAAAATACCACCTGTATAGTCTAATTTAAAAATCAATATGGCTTTTATAGGTATTGCTTAGATAACCATCTTCCAGTTAAAGAAGGGTAATACCACCATCAGATTTATTAAAAAATTACTGTTTATGGAATGGTACTATTCAAAGCTTCCCATATATAAAGCATTAGTAATCCCTATTTAATCATTCCTACAGTGACCTTGTTCATTAAGTATGTCACTTTTCTCCTCTGACTGAAAAAGTGGATACTGATTGAGGCTAAGAGACAATAATTTGTCTAATGTTAATGAGTCATTTACATGACACAGGTATGACCTTCACTGGGGTTTTACCAGCTCATACTTGGCTTATAACAGTATGTGCTTTCATAGGAGCAACTCATATAGAATTTAATTCAGAGTAAATATAAATAGAATAGTGTTCCTAATTATAAAAGCATTTAATCTATGTAAGTATGTCATAAACTGGTATCTTTAAAAGATAAGTAGTTCATGTTGTTAGCTTTGACTCATATAAATATAACTCTACATTATTGGTGAGCTCAATTTGCACATTTTATGATTAACAACTTTGACAAAACTAAAAGCACGCTAAGAGATTTTTAAGATTAGATAAAAGGGATAACCTTGACTTAAAATTTTGTCCAAAAATAGCATGGATAAAAATGAATAAATGAATAAAATAAGAACTAGGACCTACTAGTTCAATCATTATTTTAAAAGAATATTGCAACGTAATCAAGATACCAAATATCATCATTCTCTTTAAAATAATCTACATTCTAGAAGTTACTTGCTAAAGAATTTCAGAAAAAAGGCCGCCCTGTTACTTAGAAAAAAAAATGCCTTCAAAATTTCACTTTCTTGGCCTGTATTCTGTATTCACTTATCTTTATCTTAAAACAATACAATCAGCTATGATATCTAATTCAGGACAAGAGACAAGAACCATTTTAAGATGGCTTGGATACAGTGGAAAGCATTTTGCTTGCTTTTGGACAATACTATTCATTTGATTAGACCTGGATTTTATATTCTCCACTTGATATCAGAGGCAGAAGGAACTAGATTCAAATGTGCAAATTTTTCCTTGACTAGCTGTATTTATAGATAAAAACTACAAACCTACTTAGATTAACAAGTAATATAACACAACTGAGATAATTTTCAGATTTTATTTTTCAAATGTCAAATAAGGTTTAAATTAATTTACTTATTTATATTAACAAGCAATATTAACACAGTTGAGGTCATTTTCACATTTTATTTTCAAACAGATGTCAAGTAAGCTTTGAATTAATTTGCTGTAACTGTACATTTATTTTGACATAAACAACTTTAAAATTTTGGCAAAGATCAGAAGCCATGGAAGCACCTGCATTTCTAGATTCCATAAAAACAGTTCCCCAATAAATTGTGCCAAATGCTTACATAATATGTTTTTCAGATATAATCTCCAAATCATCAGGACAACTATATCGGTTCAAAAGATCATGATGATAAAATAAAATTTCTGGGCCACTGTATTTGGAAGACAACTTTTCTGAAGTGAGAGATTGTGAACATTTTCCTTTCTGGGTTAAAAGAAAATACCAAGAAAAACAATGACAAAATAGACATACCATACTTCACTGTATGAAAGTTACAAAATTAATGCACTTGGCTCCTGACCCAGAAAGCACTTTTCCTGAAGCCAGCTCAGATCCATTTGGGAATTACTAAGTAATACATACACACATGCAGAAAACATAAAACCTATCACCAGAGTTAAGTGGGATGGAGTCACTGGCTCTATTTACAGCAACACTAAATGGAAACAAGACTTTCTTCTGTGTATAGATAAAGCTGGAACACAGCTTGCTAAGCAACATTTTCAGTATTAATATTGCACAATGAATTAGTGTACTTCAGAATCCCAATGTTATATTTTCATTCTTTAGTCAAGCTTCCCGATGACTAACATCAATTCAGGTTTTTAATAGTAGTACCAAAAAGACAAAGCAGCATATTTCCCATATTCCCTTTGTGGTATCTTCTGCATGATTGCAATTTGAAAATAGCTTTTTCTTACCTTTGTGATATGCATGATTTAACCGTATAAAATTTAGAACTGAAGCCACATGAATTCTCACTTTCATTTACAGTACAGTCTTCCTTTGGCTCTATTTAAGACTATTCACATGAGTAAGTATTTGAATATGACAATTTGTCAGCAGGCAAGAATATTTAATTGGTAAAAAAGATACTTCTTCACCAGAAATATAAATTTACTATGCTATTTGCAAAGCTGCTAAAAGTGGGACTCACATTAATTGAGTGAATAGCGAAAAGTAATATAATGAGTAATTTGATTGTAGGAATTGTAAGTAAGGCCAAGTTGTTTAAATGTTAAACATTTAAATGTTTAAACGTTAGGAAAAGCTCAGCAGTAAAAACTATCTGAACAGTGCAATCCTGTAGCGGTTTGTCCAAAAGCCATTCCAACTTAACTTAGTGAATTTTGAATCAGTAAACTTACAGTTGGAAGTAAATACTAGAAAAGCTAACTATGATCTAATGAGTTAAGTGTTCGCATTATAAATGCTGCTTAGCTGGAATAAGTTACCTGTAGTAGACATCCCTATCCAGCCAAGCTTTTATTAAAAATAAAATCAGTAATGTAGTGCAACATTATTTCATATTTATATAACATTACTGACCAGGAGAAATACTGCTTATGGTATTCAGCAAAGTCCTTTTCTTGGCTCTTACTACTTTACTTTGGTCAGAAATCACCCCAAAATCCTGACTTATAGGTATGATAATTGTTATTGTCAGATGTATTATCTTTGCAGCTGTATTGAATCTTAATATAAAAAATCCTTCTGTCTGACATTTGGAATATCTCTGTATGACATGAGAACTACCACAATTCAACTATCATACATACACAACATTTTCTTGTACTAAGGGCTCTGTCGCCCAGTTTTCATTATCACAGAATTCTTCCTAAATCACAACATACAGTATTTCTTGATTTACAAACATTCGTTTAGTGACTCTTCAAAGTTACAGCAGCACTGAAAAAGGTGTTATGACTGGTCCTCACACTTATAACTGTCACAGCATCCCATGGTCAGGTGATCAAAATTCAGAGACTTGGCAACCAGTTTTGGTGTCTTGTGATTGCCATGTGCAACCATTCCAGCTGGCTTCCAACAAGAAAAGTCAATGGGGAAAGCTGGATTTGTTTAACAACTGTATGATTCACTTAATATTTGCATTGATTCACTTAACAACCATGGCAAAAAGATCATGGGCATGACTCAATTAATAACTTCCTTGCTTAGCAACGGAAATTCTAGTCTCAATTGTGGTCGAGAACTACCTGTATCAAGCTTAAACTTGTAATCAATAATAAATAAAAAATAAAAATAAAAAAAATTCTGGATAGATCCATGTAAATAATCCATTCTACCCTAGGGTTTAAGGTCCCACTTAAGAAGTGCCTTTGTCAAATATTTAACTTAAAAAATAGATAATGCAAAATAAGCTGCCTAGAGATATTATAAAAACTAAACAATCAGGTTTATACATGTCATGATTAAAAAATTCACTATTAACAGTTTTTGTGGTTTTGCTAAATGTTAGGAATGAAAGGTATTCCAACATCAGTTGGATTTAATATATAGACTAATAACATGGCAAAACCCAAAACTGATAAACAGATAAAGTTTAAGCTGTTTTCTCTAATGGTACTAAAGGGGGGAATATGCATTCCATCTTAAATCTTATTTAGGGGAAAATATAAATCAACTTCTTATATCCTGCAAAGCCATGACTATGCCTGAAAACCTGAAAAGTTATTATTTGGGCTGCCTCTTTGATCTAAGGCCTGACCAGCACTGTCCCCTTCATTTGGCAGGCAAGATCTGGCCAGAAATATCTGAACTGTTTGTTGTCAAGCTTACTGAAATGAGCTGTTCTTACTGCTGAAAACCTTCCATTTGACAAATGAAAAAGAATGGTAAAAACAAACTGTTTTAGAGTCTCTTCTACAAGGATCTAAGTTTGCTTCTGTCTGCCAAATGAAATTAGTCAATGAAAAAAGTTGCTGGTGTAGATGCTCTACGAAAAAGTAGGCTGGAACCTCTGAAGAGCTGCCCCTGGAGAAAGGAGAGGAACATGTTATAGAAAATGGTTTAAGATCTGTTGCAACTTCTTGCTGATCAACCAAGAACTGCAATAATCACAGGGACAGAGAGACCACAATACCTGGCAGTGAAACTTCAGGCTCAGCGAGCATGGGAATATATGTTTAAAAAGAATGCGGAGGGCTGGACAAAAATCGTAACTTTTTGAATATTGATGAAAGGAAGCAAATATAATGCTATTACAGGATGATGTCAGCCAGGGAAAAGAAATTGCCTAGAGACTAAATTCACATTGAACACACATTTATTTTCAGTGGCAACCCCTGGTTCCACCCCCCCCCCCATTTTAGTGTCTGATCTGTTTCTTCTCTATTCCTAGTAGGATTTCAAATGGAAGCTTCCCAAAGCCTTCATGAGGGCAAAATAATTCTCCTCACTAGCTATTTAGAAGCTTTTAAGGCACTCTTTATTTTTCTTTTAGGCAGCACAACAGATAGACATTAAGCGAACAAGGTTCAGTGACAAGGAAACAAAAACTCTTCGGTTCTGAACAGTGGTATTTAAAAGGTTTTATAGCAACTCAATTTAAAAAATATACAGCTTCTTTGTTATGAGAGCCAGAGAGCCACTAGAATGAGAGACTTCTCAAATGTACCACAGTGGGGGTTTTTTTGGTAGATTTATATTGAATGTAAAATCAGTTTCAAGTTCTTGCTATGTCTGATGAATAGAAAACCTTGGACTCTGATTGAGATACATTGTTAAAGTTTATTTTAAACAGTGTCATTTTTTGTTTTTCGAACAAATCTACTGTATCAATAAATGGTTACAAATGGATACGATTAACTTAGTTACAAACTAAGCAATAATGTGATACAGTTCTATAGGTTTTGTTATGCAAATATCACAGGCAACACAAAATCTGTTTTCACTTGCAAAAATCTATCAAAGATTACTAGACATGAAAATGAAACACTGTTCTTTCCAATGAACAACCTTAATTCTCAAATATTTCTGTTTCCCCCCCCTCTGCACATGAATGAAGTTTGTATAAACTTTTGAGAGGAAAGAAGAATGAGATCTTATTGCACGGAGAACATATCACAACACATAGAGAAATCATAGACTGATGCCCCTATTTAGACACAATATATAATTAGGGTATGTGTAAGCAAATAATGGGGGCGGGGGGGGGGAGAGAAAAGAATGAGCAGAATCCAAAGCCTGCAAGAATCAAATTGTCATCTGATAATATGTTCTGATGATATTGTAATTCTATTTTTTAAAAAGAAGTTAATAAAGGCATAGAATGTTCCTGTTTGCACATCTCAATATATGCTGAAAAACACCACTGAACTGACAATACTAACGTTATAGAAAATAAAACATATGGATATAAAGACAAATAATGATGTCATGGTTTGGATTAAAATAAAGCAAGAGATATATACAATTAGAAAAATGCAACTAATGATCTCAAGTGTTAAAAGTACAAGGGTAGAAAGTAAACAGGAATCAATTATTTTGATTCATAGAATCAATAATTTGATGCACAGGTAAGTTTAAAAATAGAATCTTGATTTTCAATAAAAAATAGTGTTTTTATAAGAAACAAAGCAAAATTTAAAACTGGATCCCTACCATTCCTTGCCAGATTTCTAGTTGTGCCTTTTAGCAATACATATCTAGGAAATCTCTACTTAATATAACACATATAAAGAATCCATGTATTGTAAATTCCCTTCAGTGGGAAAAGACTGAAGGAGCTTTCAAAGACTAAAGAAAGAAAATGTAAAGATAAAAGGTGAGGGAAGACAATCTTTTTCATAGTCAACGAAAGAGCCATTTTATCTGCTGCTTGATTTTATGTTCTTGTAATTCAGAATAAGGTAAGAAATAGTAAAAAAGAAAGAAAGAAAAAAGATGAAATTATTTACATGGGCCAGTATCCATTTCAGAGAAAGAATGATACTCACCTGAGCACTAAGGTGTCTCCAACAATGAATCCAAGAAGAAAACACAGGGGCATATGGAGGGAGCCCTGCAAGTAACCTACATAGCAGAGAAAGCTGTTACAGAGGAGAACACACACATGACCTAGTACTGAGACACAGAAAGTAACCAGCAAGGCATATGTGGCAACAAGTATGTTTGCTGGAGAAAAAAGCATGTTTTTGCCTTAGAAAGTAACTGGCTTGTGTTTTTCCTAATATAAGATTATAATAAATGTTTCTATGATGTGCTGGATATGCCCATTTTCTGGATTAGGCAGAAATTTCAATTTTTAAAATCTTAGTCTGTACTTTATAATTTGCTCATACTGGACACGGTTGTCCCAAAGGTGCTTTTTCAAGAGGCAACTGGACTTTCTGTTTTTTCTTTGAAGACGTTTTGCTTTTCATCCAAGAAACTTCTTTAGCTCTGACTGGATGGTGGGGCATCTTTGGGACAACCATGACCTGAATGACTGAGAATCTCAATAGACACTGGATATGGTTGCAGTTTATTATATACTGACCAAAATTTAATATTGACTAATTTTAAGACTGACCTAAAATACGAAGTATTTTACATTGATCTGAAGCAGGCAAATGTATATCATGTAATTTTGAAATGTTACAGCTGGTTTTATAAGGCCTGTATATTCCCTTTCTATTAATTTTTCCTATTTCTCTTTTCTTCTTTTTCTTCTTCCCTTATCTTTTTTCTGACTGCATTTCTAAAATAAATTATAATAAAAAAGAAAGGAAGTTATCTGAAAAATATATTACTTGTGCATTCTATAGTTAGATATTGCACAAATTGATAGGATAAAAAATTCTTCAAGTTTTCTGTCATTTGACAATTGTCAATGTTTATAAATGTGAAACATACTTGCAAAGAGTTTATATGCTTTATGTTTATTAAACTAAAAATGGATGTGGTTGATAAAAATGTTTGCTCCAAACACAAACCAGACACATATACAACCAAACCAGTTATTTTCTTCCTTCATTGATTGCAAATCTATCCATATAAAATAAAGCCTATTTTCTCTCTCTCTCTCTCTCATTCTTTTTTCTTTTTTGACAAAGAAGACAGGAAAGTAGTGTTGGTTTTCTTTATGCATACAAGACTTAAAGTCTTTTATCTAGGAAATTGAGACTATTGAGTAATTCTGCCAAAGAGGAAGCCCACTAAATTTTCACTGGAGAGATTAAGCTGTATTTGCTGGAGTGGGGGTGAGGATTAATATCACATACCCACAGTTGTTCACTGCCATGAGATCACCCACAAGAAGAAAAGGGTATGTCAACATGCTCACGGCAATCTGTAACAAAGAAATATCTGAGGCATTCCTTCTATTCTTCACAGTTAAGAAAAAAAAAGTAAATACTGTAGGTAAAGAAGGTTTTGTGCAAAAGAAATAGGAAAGGACCAGTTTACTATTTTTTACCAGAATTGGGTTACATATTAGTACAGTAATATACTTATAACCAACTTGCTGGGCCACAGAAACAATTGTAAATAATACAAAAGTCTGCACTTAAAATAGTTCTCAGTACTTAGTGTATTGCAGCTACTTTTCTGTTGATATGTACATCTGGAAAACAGAATATATCTTCAGTTCCTATTAATTGCAGCAAAAAATTTCTCACTAACTGTTCTGAAAAGATATCATGATATTGCTTTTGTCTTATTCCAAGCCAACTGAGATGTAAACTGATATTGCCTTTACTTATAGTATAGGGCCATGATGGCGAATCTATGGCATATGTGCCACAGGTGGCACACAGAGCCATATCGGTGGGCACGTGAGCTCAGCTCCACCAGCTGATTTTCAGTTCTTCTGGGCCACTGGAAGTACGGAAAGAGGCTGTTTCCTTCCTCTGGAGGGCCTGGGGTGGGTGGGTGGGGAAGGCCCATTTTTTGCTCTCCCCAGGCTCCAGAGCCTTTCTAGGAGCCTGGGGAGGGCGAAAATGGCCTTCCCCACCCCCACAGGCCCTCCAGAAATGGTCCATTTGCCGTTTGCTGGGAGAGCAAAAAATAGGCCTACTGGGCCCACCATGCCATCGCATGCCAAAAGTGGGGGGAAGTGCGGTGTGTGTGTGTGTCATGTGCACATGCATTGGGGGTGGGGCACATAGAATTATGGGTGTGGACATGTGCGCATGTGACCCCCCCGCACTCCCCCTTTTGGCATACAATGGCAAAAAGGTTAGCCATCACTGGTATAGGGTTATAATAGTGTATTCCATTTCTTTTATAAAGCCTGAGATACAAATGATAATTGATCTCTCATTTATGATGTGATTTATGACACAGGCAGGGCTGGGATCTGCCATCTCCATAAGAGCAAGGAGAGAAGCATGCATGGGGAGCGGACTCGTTTTCTACTGGAACTCCAATTACATGGAGCTGCTCCCCATCTGCTTGCTCAGCACTGGCACCTGATACCAAGACTAACAGGGCTGGATAAGGTAACAGGGGAGTGGGACAGAAGTCAATTTCTCCACTTTCAGATCTCCAATCACATGGAACTGAACCATCCAACTAGAGACCTGAAAGGAAAGGCTTGGCTCCTGTAACCATTCGTATGTGATGAAACTTTCTGAGTTTGCTGAACTCACACAGATCAAAAAGTTTTCAAGACGTCTCAAAAGAACTCAACACAATGGGTTTTTTTTACGGTTTTTTGTAATTGTATTACAATTATCAATTGACGAGGTATTTGTAATCTGTCTCATATCTAAACCTTCATCTGTGTAATCCACCTGTTTTCCTCTCTCTCTCTTTCCCAACATTTCCTTTTATATTATATGTATATCAAGTCACTCAAACATCTGAATAGTGAACCACAACTCACAAAAGCTTACGCCTTTTAATAAAATCTGTTAGTTGGAAAAGTGCTGCCAAGACTTCTGTTTTCCCCCCAATTCAGGGAGTGGAATTGCCTTTGGCCATGCTAGCTGGAAACTGCACTCCCAAGATATTAGGAAAAGATCAAGCCTGGGAGGAGCGACAAGAGCCATGAATCAGGAACATACAACTATACACATTACAAAAGGCACAAATCTTACATACCCCCATCACAAATTTAGTGTAGCTCCGAATGACAGAAGCTTGGTTGAACTGTAAGAGAAAACAACAATAATCCAAATCTAAAGTTTCTTGGGGACCAGGGCAACATATGTGTTGAATAAATACAGGAAAACACTTGACAATAAACTCTTGCTAAGGCACGTGCAAAGATCATGGCAGAAGCCTTAACATAATAGCAACCTCATCAGTAACTGACCCTCAGAAGGAGTGGCATCATTTTAGGCTCATAAGAGGTGAGAAAAAAAAACAGTGGAACTATAATTTTCTTAGGAAAAAATTCAGGAGATTAATTAGAAGACCCTACTCGACTATAATAAATTTTAGTAACACCAGACCAACTGTAATATTTGAATCTTATTAATAACCTGAAATACCAAATTTTATTATTAGTTAGGAAATAGCTTTCAATGTTCAATAGATTTTGTTTTTCCTTAGACTTAGTTTACTTTCTATAAAAAAAGACAGTGAGTGAATATGGGAAAACTGTCGGCATGAAACAAAAAAAACAAAACAAAACAAAACAAAAACTGGCCAGAAGGAAATGATTGTTGTACAATAATACTTAAGCTTGTGAAAATCTAGTTTCTTCCAATCCATTTTCTTGCTCGACATTATCATGAATTATTTATTAGATTTATATCCCTTTCTCCCAGGCTTGTATGGAAGTCTACCTGGGGATGTCTGTTTATCCTCCCAACTACCACACATATGAGGTGGATTGGGCTGAGGATATACAACTGGTTCAAAACGAATTTTCATGGCTGAGTATGAATGTGCACCTTAGCTGGGAGCAGCCTGAGGTTTTATCCACTACACCGCACTGGATCTTTGGGGAAGAAATTTTAGAGCCCAGTAAGATTAGGAAGGTCATCACTCACATTGTCATCCACAGCATAAGTGTTGATAAAATGAGCCAGAAGGTTGCAACACCACAGAAAAATAAGATCACCTAGGACATGAGGAACTAAACCTCTGAGGGAAAAGAAAAGAATAAGAGAAAATATTAAATAAAAATACTCTTAAATTAACCTCATACAATTTAGAGAATAACAACAGCAAAGTCTGTAAAGATTATACATATGAAATTTGTATTTGGAATACAAAAACCCTAGAGAGATTGTTTGGAACTTAGAGACTAAATCAAGTCCTAAGGCATGTAGTAAGAAAATGAAAGATACAAGATCTTAGAACTTCATCAATGCTCTAATGCACATTGAGGAAAGAAAAGGAAGAATGAACCCCAGGCCAAATGTTAATGCACAGAGAACAAAGAAATCTGATATACAACAATATGCCTTGGAAAACTAATCATAAATATGAATGTATTAATTCAGCAATAGTAAATAATTTTGAGCATGCAGAAAGCAATGAGGATGAGTAAGAGCCATTTAGTATCATATCTATATCTATAGGATAATAGTCACTAATTATGCATGTGCCTATGTTTAACTGCAACAGAAACATTTTATTAACTCAACCATCGAAGAGTCCATACTGACTGGAAGCCATGTTCTTGCTACAGCCTACTCTGTTTTCTAATTAACTGCTAATACTAGTACTAGTCCATATACTTTAGATGTTACCCCTTTGTTGGCTACTCTGTGCCAGGCAGGATACAGTGGATGAAAAGTCCCTTTTTAATCCTGGAGGTTAGCTTTCAGGCATGCAAACTGTTCGCTGGTTAAAATTGCCATGTTCATTTCTGTTTGCAAGATTTCAGAAGTGATTTGCATAGTTTCCTTCCAAGAACTGAGAGAGAGCGTGATTAGCTCAAGGCCACCCAACTGGCTTTGTGCCTAAGGCAGGACCTTGTGGTCTCCTGCATTCCAGCCTTGTGCCATAAGCAACAATCTGGATTTCTCACTTCATTTTATAAAGTACCCATACAATATTTTAACATTTTTTTGCTGTTAGAGAGGATTTGAACCATTCAGAAAAGTTAAAGTAGAAACTCTTAAGATTTTTTTTTAGAATCTTGGGAAAAGCCAATCATATGAGATGTCAATCTTAACCAGTGACCAGGAAATGTATAGGTTGATCGTATTCCTAATTTAATACAGTGATGTCTATTTTCCAATTCAAAATAACTTTACTGATTTATTCTATATATCGTTAAGTTAAATTTAGCACTGATTAAAATGTAGGTGCTGAAACAGATTAATAATTTCCTAGTTTGAATCCGTCCTAATAATTCACTGTGCTTAAACAGGTTTTGCAATTCTTCAAAAATATATTTATTTATTTATTTTATGTAATTTATATGCCGCCCTTCTCCCCAGGGACTCAGGGCGGCTTACACAAGGAACATAAAAAATTATATAAACATTAAAATCAGAATCAATTTAAAATAGATTAAAATAAATTCAAATTCAAATTATTTGAATTATCTAGGAACTTTATGAAGGGAAAAGTTCCAAGTCCAATTGTATTATGAGAGATAGTTATTTTTAGGTGGAACATGAATTGTGACTGACCATGGGAGACAATAAATTGTCAAGTATTATCTCTTCCTCTCTTTTATATAATGCCAAAAGGTATTAGAACATGTAATACACTTTTAATAAACAATTCTGAACTTTGAACTGAATTATAACACTTAAGGAAAGCTGATTGTTCTGAACAAGAGCTGATTCATCTCAGTGGTTTGAGAATTGATCCTCAACAACAACACAGCAAGTTCAAGCTTAATTAAATTTGCTGGCAATTGGAATAGACTTACTTACACAAAGAATCCCAAGAGTCCTTCTTCTTTCCAAATTGTCTTGACTGAACTAAATATATTGCTGTTGACAAAGGAAAACCATTAGATCTAGGCCAAAATACTCTCTCACACCTCTTCATCCTAAAGTAAATTACCACATTGCTGCCAGTATTTTTCAACAACAGGAAAGGAAACATATATTTCTTAGAAATAATTATTGATATCGATCAAATATTTTTATTACTATTGGCCAGTGCAATACTATAAAACCCCTTGTTATTATTCTCAGATTAAGCTATAGAATTTTAAAAAGATCTCACCTGTATTTAACCTCTCGTCCTACGAACTGGACCATACAGCGCATAGATATTACTTCAGAAGAAAAAACAAGAGATAAGAATATAGAAGTAGTTCACTTACATATTTTTATACTGAGAAAATATCTCAAAATTGAAGATATTTTCATAATAGTGAAAGGAGTTTCAACTGAAATATTCTATAGGTCTCTGGAATTCAGAATTCTCTTTCCACAGTGATCTATCAGATGAAACCTAAAACAATTATCTGCAAAAGTAATAACAATGGCTTGTATTCCTAGTGACCTGGAATTCAGAGCCTTACTTATTTTGATATTAAAAATATAATATTTATAAATATGAAGATGACTCTGAATTTAAGAGGACATTTCACCACAGGAAAAGTAGATAGGAACAAAATATATACCAACAGACAAAAATCCTGTGATGTGCCTAACTTTTTCATTTTGCCAATCTAGAATTGTCAATTCCAGCTGAAGCCAGTCTGAAAATGCCTCTTCAGTAAATGTGTGCCAATAAAATACTTTTGTGCACATATCGTATACTAGTGTATATTAGCCAGATAGGAACCATACTCCAATATAGGCCAGGGCCCAAAGAAACAAATTTTAATAACTTATTATAGTATTGTCTGTAAAACAGGATACCCAATTATAAAATCAGTAAAAACAGCAAAACAGGGGGATATGAAGAAGAAGTGAAGGGGAATAGCACCAGGAAGGTGGAAGTTAAGTGGAGAGAGTACGGAAGAAGAGAAGACAAAGTTTTAAAAACAAATATATCGGGCAAAAAAGATCTTTTTGCAAGCTCGGTCTAATCTTCCGACTAATTTTCAAGGCATATATACTTTTCGAAAGAAACATCTAGCTATTTGTATGTCCTGCCAATTCCTTTGTTTTCAATAGATCATCAATTCTCCTCGGTTACAATTGATTAATGTGGTGGGGTGGGTGTCTTATTAGGTAAATATGGTAATATATGGACGACGTAACCAAAGGTGTGCAAAAGCTTCTCAGAGCAAAAGATTCTGTTGCTGAAACACCTCGTTTTGACTTCATCAGAAATGATCCCAACTCAAAATAGATAATTCTGAATGAAAAGTAGAGGTAGGCTAAATCCATGTCATGTCCAAATCATTTACTGTATGATGAAGTTGAATATAATGTTTCTGGTTGAAACATTTTGCACAACACTATCCATGACAGATAACCACTGATTTTACCTCAGAATCAACTGAAAATTGGTCATAGTAAAGTGAGATAATGTGCTTATCTTATGTAAATAAAATAAATTTGAAGTATAAATTTTATAATTTTATAGGGAAAAATGCCACAAAATGAATGTTTAAGTGGAGATGGGACTTGACAAGAGCAGATTCCATAACTCACCATGAAGTGGATGAGAAATAATTCGGGATACACATTGCATCGTCATCTCATGGCAAGTCTGATAAAATATCAAAATAGAGCACTTTTTTATCTTAAGCAAATCATCTCACAAAAAGTACACCCTAATGAGAAACTTCTTGTTTTAAGTATCTTAGTTTCCTTATTTGAAAAAAGTATTTGCTGGATTACACGGAATATAGTAATATCGTTTCTGTGCTACTCTAAGTCATTCTCTATGTTTTACACTATTGCTCTGAAGGACTGTCATACACTGTATATTATTCAGATACAGGTAGTCCTTGAGTTACGATGGTAACCAGGACTAGAATTTACATTGCTAAGCAATATGATCAGAAAGCTTGATGTCACATGATGCTTAGTGCCGTTGCTTTGTAAACACAATCCCAGCACTTCCTTTTGCTGTCATTAACCAAATTCCACCAATCGTTGGTGGAAGACCCATCTCAATCCAAGCCATGCCTGGCTTGGTCCCTCCAAGCCCTGAGCCTCTGTTCTTCCAAGATAAGGGACTCCATACCTTGCAACTCCCTTCAACTGTCCATTATGTCCCTTTGGCCACCCTGCATCCTGTCTCCTGGGATGGCAAATAGTCCCAGAACTGCACAGGTCAGGAGCTTCTTGGCACACCATGGCTCTAGGGCTGCAAGAAGCCTCTGAACTGCAATGCGGTGCAAAGCTGCAGCTGCCCCAGCTTGGATCAGCAATACAGTGCAAAGCTATAGCTGCCTAGGAAGCACCAGCTGCCCCAGCCTGGCTCAGCAGTGCAATGCAAAGCCCAGCAGCCCCAGAAAATCCCAGCCCAGTCCCAGCTGGCATTGACTTCCTGCATCTGAGGTCTCTGCTGTTCTGCACTCCCCCACCAGGTGTCTGCCATTGCCAATGCAGTATGCCTGGCTTGGCTCTTTGTGAGCAGGTAATGGCCGCATGAGCCCTTTTTCTCCAGGTTTCATACAAGGAAATGGTTGCACATGACTTTGGGAAGAAAGCTTTATGCAGCCAGCAGCTGCCTTGCAAAGGGCCAGGCTGGGAGTGCTTGGGTTAGCAGCAGGAGTAGCAAGACAGAGGTCAGCTGGGCAGTGGAGCCCAGGATGGCTGGGGCTGTTGAGTATAGGGGCCAAAAGGGCACACATGGGGGGGGAACAAGTGGGTGCAGAAAATGGTAGCATCCCTGTAGTGGTAAGTGCGAATGTGCTGCCAAGTGCCTGAATTTTGATCACATGCTAGGAGTAGCATTGCAATGGCGGTAACCTTGGGGACTGAGCCTAAGTACTATTTATTCAGCCCCGTAATTTTGAGCGGTCATTAAATGAATGATCATAACTTCAGGACTACCTGTAAAAAGAGGCTGAAAAGATGACAAAGAGAACCCCAAAGTACCCATGCAGCAAACACACAATGGAGTAAGTTGAAAGAGGAAAAAGAAATCAAGCTATGTAAGTTTGAGAAATACTTCAATTTTACTCTGTGTATTACAGGAATTTTTAAAAGTGTTAGTTCATTTTTAAACTTCCTGAATGTTAAAAGATTGGCCTCACTTTTAGTAGTCTCAAGATTATATCTATTAAAAATAGTTAGAGGAAAACCTGTTAACATTTTTAGTGTTTAGTATTAGAACAGATTAGTAGGAGAAATCTTAGCATCCTTAAGTTTACACTATTTATGTAGTCTTTCCCACCTCACAAGGCTCTGAGGCATTTTTTCAAATTGGGGTTAATCACACTGGAAAAGAGAAGATTTGGGGATTCAACATTCATATCGATCTTAATTATTCTTTGAAATATATAATCTTTCCAAATACAAAATATTTAAGCAATGAAAATTTGCTTTAAAGTTCCACCTCTTTTGTCACTTTCCTGAGAGATGTCTTCATATCATCCTTATTGGAAACATGCTCCATATCTTCTAGAGGGAAGGCCTGAGGTATAAGAGAGAAAGTAAATTAATATTCAAAGAGACCTGATTATGATAAACAAATAGTATTTGACATATGAGATTTTTCTAACAGTGATACTCCCATGATTTGGATAGAGGAGAGATGATCACATCTGTACTTTACTTATCCTCCAAGGAATTGGAGCGTGCATGGGGTGATTATTTTACTATACCTTCATTGTATTTTGTTGTAACCAGCACCTGGACTAATGTGATAATTGAATATACAAAAAGCCCTCGACTTATGACCTCAATTGGGACTGGAATCTGACATTAAGTGAGGCATTAAGCGAGGTGCTTATATGACGACTTTATTCAATGGTCACAATCCTGGCTCTCCCAGATGCGTTTTTACGCAATCACATTGGTTGTTAAGCAGACAGATTGAAAGAGTTGCCTGCCAAAGGAGAATCTTCAGGATTCAAGCTTTGTTTCTGCAGCCCATTGCAGTATTTCCCCTACCCTCCATGTAAGGAACTAGTGTGTGGGTTGCAGGAAAAAAACCCCTTAAGAATCTAAAATCTAAAGTTCATTTCTTCAGCCCACCATAAGATTTCTTCTCCCCTCCAAGCACTCTTTCTGAGGCCACTGTACTTTCAAACTTTTGTTAAATGACCAGTTGTAAGTCAAAGACTAGGAGTATGGAGTGAAGACTAACCCAGAGGATCATTCAACTTTGCTTTCCCTTCCACCCCCCCACACACCTCAACTTTTCTTCTTTTGAGTCATAGCACTGCTGCATAGCACTGCTGCATTAACATAGTAATGGAAACATAGATTTCTGCCTGTTCTGAAAATGTTCAGCTCTAAAGCATGCTGGTGCCTCTTGTTCATGAACCACAGCATGGTTACACAAGCCTACACTTTGGTTGAAGAAAGATGAAAGAAATTCTCTTCCAAGCAACGGACACAATGGAGGGAAATGATAATCTGCATAGTTGAATGAGACAGTGCTGAGGTTTTGGAGCTTTGCAAGCAGGCACGGATAGTGGCCAACTTGTCTTGGCAAGAGACAGACCAACCCATCTCCCATTCTTAATGAGGATGTGTCATTAAAGATTAGGAAAGTGAAATTAGCAATCCCACTGTCAAAGTCAGGCCAAGGATATACAAACTAACAGGCCTTCATAAGAAATAGAAGATTACTAAGAAAGGATGAGCACTTTTTTAAAATTTGCTTTATATGCAGCCCTTCTCCGGAGACTCAGGGAGGCTTACAATGTGTTAAGCAATAGCTTTCATACTTTTGTATATATTTATATAAAGTCATCTTATTGCCCCCACAATCCGGGTCCTCATTTTACCTACCTTTGAAAGGATGAAAGGCTGAGTCAACCTTGAGCCTGGTGAGATTTGAACTTGCAGTAATTGCAGGCAGCTGATGTTAATAACAGTGCTTTAGTCTGCTGCGCCACCGGGGCTCTTATAATTTATTAAGAATATTTATTATTCTTGCAAGGTTAAAGACTTTCAGATAGTCCTAAAGCAACTCGATGGTGCCTTAATAAGAAATATTAAGGCTCTTATTAAGAACCTTATATTAAGGTTGACTCAGCCTTCCATCCTTTCGAGGTAGGTAAAATGAGGACCCGGTTTGTGGGGTCAATAAGCTGACTTTGTATAAAATAGAACACTGCTCGGGGGGCCCCCCAAAAAGCCCTACTAAGCAGGTATATACAAAAGTATGAAGGCTATTGCTTAACGCATTTTAAGCCACCCTGAGTCTCCGGAGAAGGGCGGCATATAAATCAAACTAATAAAATAAAAAAAATAAATAAATATGGTCCAGGAAAGCCATCACTATGCAACTGTGGCATAAAATTCTGTACAACTCGGGATATAGTTCACACTATTTTTTTTAAAAAAAATCCAATATGTTTTGAGGGGTTCCTCTATGAGGTCAGTTACTGCCACTGCTTTTCAAGTTCAACACCTCAGGTTCTAAAAAATATTTCACTATTCCTGGTTGGAAGAAACAGCTTTATTGTACAACAAGAAGGGTTGTTGCCATTGTTGCCACCGCTGCTGCTGTTTTTGAATTTGAATCCCTTCCAAAGTCCAACTAGGCCAATGCAGAAGTTGAGACTTCAGCTGTGAGAAATGTTGGCCTGGACATTTATTACATAATTTGGCCTCACAAGTAGCCTTTTTAGCACAAAGAGATTAGAGAACAAATATGTGACATACTGTACCTTCTTCACTTGTTCTCGGTTTATGGTAGATAAAACGCTAGAGATAATACGAGGAGAAAGACCACGGAAAAGGCCCATTTTCCCATCCACTTCCACAATGTGCCTGGCTAGAAATAAATTACACTGAAGTTACTTCATCATGATTCTGCAAAATCCCTAACATTCAGTTGACTGGATATCTCTACATAATAATGTACGTTAGGATTTAAACTATCCATTGACACTAAGATGGTAAAAATTGTGAGAAAACCTTGTATTTTCAACTATTCTTTCAATTGTGATCTTAAGAATTACACTGGATTTTATAGTGCTAGGGTAAAGTATGAAGATTCCTTTAACTCGCGCTTAGCTATGTTGCCTCCTTCCACCCAAAAGGCTTTAGATTATTATCTGCAAAATTTTTGAAAGGAATTTTATAGAGTTTAAGGTACTATAAACTTCAGATAGCCGGAGAGAAAAGAAAAATGCCCTAATATGCTATAATACTGCAATTGCTTACTACTATGCTTGTAAAACTGACTCTAAATTTAGCTAACAAAAGTAAATTTTGTTCCCTAAATATGCCTTTTATGTTTATAGGAGAAACTGCTTCATTAAAACAAGTCTACAAAATGATTATAAAATAGTATTAAGAGTTCAATCATGTAGTCAGCAAGCAAAAAAACCCCTGTATTACCAAAGAATCCTAATTATGAGCTACATAACTGAATAAAGTTTTATAACGTATATCAACAGCAAATACTAATAAATACAAATTATTGGGTTTTTTAAAAAATGTGTTTTTTCTGTTATTGTACTTGTCATATATGTGCCCCTCCATTTTTAACTGAGATCCCATCTCTTCCAAAATAGATCGCTAATCAATATCAATTGGCAAATGCTAAGAATCTTTCTCCTAGATAAGTTAATATGGTAAAAAGAAGTTAGCCAAATCCTCAATTGCTGTAATTATTATTGAAACAAAATCTTTTTATAGAAAAGGACTTTTAATGAAGGAATTTTTTAATCTTTTATGATTAAAAGATGCCCATATATTTAAATTTGTTTGCCTACTCAAAAAGAAAAAAAGCTAAATAGAAATATAAAGTTTTTAATGGCTTATTCATCACTAGATTTTTTTTATATATTAAGGATCAAATTGTGAGTTTTGCTCTAAGCACAGTCTTCTAAATCAAGAAGAACCAAATATTTTTTTATATTGCTTTTGCATGTCAAATAACTCTTAGCATTATAAACAAAACATTTCCCTAAGTATGTTATACATCTAAATAATAACAAAATCTGATTCCTACTTAGAAGCAAGCCCGATTTCATTCAGTGGATATGTAGAACTAGAGAAAAGTATACTCAGCAATCATATTAAAAGGAAGACATCTGAGTTAGCAATGTATTAATATTTTTTTATTCATTATTTGAGTTGGTTACGTTATTCTCATTAGACTTATAGGCAAATTTAATCAGGACATGCTCACCATAGGTAAAAAATCCAGGAAGGTAAAATACTTTCCTCCCCAGTAAATTTCTCCCAACAGTTGCAGGTAGAGGCTCATGCCCAACCTAAAAAAAAATTGAAAAAGTAACACCAGTTTCTTACAAATATCTCCACCCAGTGAACTTTATCCATAGCTTTATAGCTCAGATAGGGGCCACTCCTTGTTGCTCTCAACCCCTACTCTATTCGCTTCTTTCTTTTTTTATTTCAATCACTGTTGACTCCTAGTGACTGCGTGGACTAATCCCTGTAGTTTTCTTGCAAGATTTTCAGAAGTGGTTTACCATGGCCATCTTCCCAGGGCTGAGAGAGTAACTTGACTGACCCAAAGTCATCCAATTAGATTCATGTCTAAGGCAGGGATAGAACTCATGCTCTACAAGTTTCTAGCCTGGTGTGCATGCATATATGCACACACGCATGCACATACACACTTTATTTATAGGCGCAAAGCACCGGTACTTCTTTAGTAGGGTTGTTGTTTTATTTTTTTGCTAAGTGAACTCTAGATACTTTGGCAAAAAATATCAGACACATTCTAGTTCTCTCCTTTCCATTGAATTAATTTTTTTCTGAACCAAAACACATTATTAAATATGCTTGAGAAGACTCAACCAGTAGAAAAGAGCCTTCTCTACCGTTCCATAGGCAGGGGTGCTTATTGCTATTCTCTCATTGTTATCTGAAGCACTTAAATCAAAAGCAAAAGGATCTCATACCACTGCTTGGAAGGAAAGCCAGCAGTAAATCTTAGGGCTCTTAGAGGTGGCAATAAAACATCAGAAGAAAGCCATGGCAAACGACTTCACATCCTTAACCCACCCACACCCAATTACAGTAACAGATCTGTTAGGATCTATTAATCCTCTCCAGAAGTCCACCCATCTTAAAAGCAGCCAAGTTGTTTTTTATTTAAAGACTTTTTAGAAGCAGCTAGTCTAAGGAGCCAAATTCATTTATGCTATTTGTGCAAGCACCAAAGAGGAGCTGTAGGGAAACCGGCACCTCTTTCGCGAAGCCAGCCCTTTCATCATGAACCCCCCACAGACCCTAGGAGCAAAAAGCGAAGCCCCCATCGAGAACTGTCTTCGTGGGGCGTCCCGCGCCTCCACACGGTCGCCCCTCACCTATTAAGGCTGCTAGTCCACAGGTCCCCAAACACCCCTAACAAGACATCTCCGAAACCTGCATTGGAGGTTTGGTCCCCAAGCCTCACCTGCACCAGAAGCTTCACGTAGAGCAGCGGGTGGCTGAGGACCGTGAAACCAGCGCTCAGGGCCACGAAAAGAGCGTCGGCGCCTTCTGCCGGACCGGGTCCCATTCTCGGTCCGGCGGGAGTAATCCCAGGACTCACAGGGATGTCAGCCATTTCCCCCCCCGCCCCGCCCGCATCCAACCAGGAAGCGCTCTTCCGCGGTCACATGACCAGACGCTTCTGCGTCATCACAGCCTTCGAAGCAAAACGCCCAATCGCAAGGAGCGGCTGGCTTGGCCAGCCTCCCACATAGAGATAAAACGCATCTAGAAAGGCGAAGGGCAAAATCGGAATACGAAACGAGGGTACGATTATCGCGTTTCCCTCCTATGGCCGAGAGAGAAGGGAAAGATTGTGTCTCTGGTCTCGCAGGAGCGAGGCCGACTAGGGGATCTTTCTGTTATATTGATTCAATTGAAAAGGAAAAGTAATCTGGTTCTCCTCTTATCCTTCCCCACAGACCCCGCCCCTGGGCGGGTGGCGAACTCTCCATAGCAAAAAGAAAAAGGGAAAAAAAATATCGCTACAATATCTGCATTTTCGCGCGCCTGTCCTCAGAGGGCAGCATCAAAGAAAGGAATTCGTATCTTCTTATGTATTTGACTTGCATTTGGCCTCGGCGAGCATTTATTTTATTTTATTTTTGCAAGAAAGTGATTCCCCCCCCCCCCCCCATGCAGACCTCCTTTGCAGACCGAAGCCACATAGCAACGTCGAATGATTAGCTTGGCGCTCCAGATCCCCCGTGCTAAATTCCCCTTCGGTTGTCCCAAAGGTGCTTTGCTATTCAGGAGGCAACTGAACTTTTCTTGTTTTTTTTTTTCTTTGAAGACGTTTCGCTTTTCATCCAAGAAGCTTCCTCGGCTCTGATTGGATGGTGGAGAATGGAAGGATTTATATTCCTTGCAGTTGAAATCCACAACTCTTAAAGTTACCAAGTTTGGAGACCCCTGAGTTAGAGTATCTAGTTAGGGTAATGAACTTGGTATCTGTTTTAGGGTAATGAAACTTTTGCAAGAAAATAAGCAAACTCAGAGAACACCAAGGATCCCTTGGCGTTCTTTTTAGAAAGTCGTTGAGACTACTTCTTGGATGAGAAGTGAAACGTCTTCAAAATAAAAAACACACACACACAAAAACCCCAAACAGTCCAGTTGCCTCCTCATAAAGCACCTTTAAAACAACCATGATCTGGATGACCGAGAATCTCCATTGACTTTGCCCTTCGGTTGTGACAAAATCCAATCTCGCAACTTGACTTCGGTCCCTCGTTTCACATAAGCCGGAGACACTGGCTGATCTCGGTCAAGAACTGGCTGGAGGGAGAGCCCGCTTCCACTGGAGTGGAGACATAAAACTCACACGTCCGTTATAAAGAAGAAGCCGAGGGGGAAACTATTTCTTGCCTGGATAATGGTTCGAAGCGATCAGCCGGACGTTTGAATGCGTTTTACCTTGTTCTGTCCATTAGCTCTGAACACTTGAATTGAAGTTCTTCGCTGCGACGCTCGGAAGAGCTCCTGTTGCGCCGCCTGAAAAATCTCTGAAACTTGAGCCGCCTGGTGGTCTTTCGAATAACTCAGCTAAATATGAACCCGTTTTTCTGAGGGATCCTTGATGTTCTCTGAGTTTGCTTGTTTTCTTGCAAAAGTTTCATTACCCTAAGACAGATACCAAGTTCATTACTTCATTACCCTAACTAGATACTCTAACTCAGGGGTCTCCAATCTTGGTAACTTTAAGTCTTGTGGACTTCAGCTCCCAGAATTCCTCAGCCAGCTTTGCTGGCTGAGGAATTCTGGGAGTTGAAGTCCACAAGTCTTAAAGTTGCCAAGATTGGAGACCCCTGCTCTAACTAGTGCTAGCAAGCAAGCTCAGAGTGCCTACTAAGGACCCCTCATTCAACCCTGAGCTATAAATAGCTAGTGGATTTAATAGTGTTACTTTTACATAATTCAATAAATATTCTACGAATGCATCAGTTTTACTTTTTAATACATTTTTCATATACAGACAAAAGCTCTTTTAGGATCTTCAATAATTTTTAAAAGTGAGAAGGGGACTGCAGAGCATAAAAAAAGAAGTAAGAATTAATATTTTAAAGTATTAAGATAGTATGTCAAAATGTTAATCTTTGATCTAGACACCCCAGACTGATCCCTGAAAGGACATCTGTGAAAAGTGATTATATTTAACAATATAGAGACCGTGACATTTTTTTGACATCTTCCCATTACTTTCCGATTTAAGATTCTTGTTTGAAATAGGACAGGGATACATTGTTACTGTGTAAGCTGTGAGCTGTTAATGACATGCCTTCAAGAGAGAGTAATGACACTGGATATATTATAGAAGAAATGTTACATTTCACCACAAAAGGGGCAAGATGACAGCATAACAGTGTTTGTATGAGAGTTATTCATCATCTGTGTGCTGAAATCATGAGAGGGCTGTGATTAGCAGCATAGTAACAATATAGTAGTAACATATCCCATAATAATAAGTAATGACATTTGTTTGCTCCCTCCTCAAGAAGCAATTTTAATTCCAGTTTTTTTTAGTGTTCCTTATGAGTAGCTTCACTCTAAAAAGAAAATCTGTTGTGTCAAAAGTGCTCACAGTTTTGTTAGTAGACAATTCAATAGTTAATGAATTGTCTGTCTATTCAGGTTGTCATGCAAACAATGTATATGCCCTGAAGTAGTCATATGGTGCATCCTAGAGTTTGAAAGATTTAAATTTTCATGTTTCAAATCAATGTCTGGATTTAAAGGATAAACTGCAAAACCCTGTAAAAATATATTTAATATATAGGCATGTATAATTAATTCTGTAACATTGTTTATCCTAGACAAGCTCTTTTTTTCTGTCTCTCTGGTGGCATTGAATTTTATATACTTTTGACAAATAAATAAATGAAAGCTTAATAATATAACAGAACCATATCCATGAATCAAGAAAGAGACAATGGTAAGTGAACAGAAAAGTTAAATACATTATAATTAATACAAAATATATTTTGTGAAGCTCTGCATTTTGATCCTTTCACTTACAGTTTTGCCCTCAGTACTTCCTCAAAAGCTTCCTGTTTATAGGATGTAATTTACAAGAAGCTTTTCTTGTCTCTCAGAGAAAGAGACAATTTGTAGATTGTTCACTTGGTCCTATCAGTTTTTTTAATGCAGCTATTTCTCAGAAAAGTTCCAAGTAAGACACCATAAAGAAGAATAAGGATGATGGAGGAGAAACAGAAGCTTCCAGAAACCTCAGTGGTCAACCTGGTACATATATTTGAGAACTTCAGGTACAAGGGATTTTGGGAGCTGTTGTAATATCATGGTTGAAGGCCAGATGAACAAGAAAGCTCAAATAGTGGAAGATTGAAATATAGATTTTATTATATTACTGCTTAGGAGAAAATGCTTTGAAGTCAGAGAATTGTGGCTACACAAAGATAGCTTTCCTCTTTGGAAAAGTGATAAGGAATATTTTTTCCTTGGTGCGTTAAACCTTGGAGTATAGACCTGCATAGAAGTTATTTAATAACTTGGGTATTTGACTATAATAAAGGTTTGATGTGAATGTTGTTTAAATTAGGTTAGAGTCAAGAAGTTTGCTTCCCTGCTATGAAATGGTATATTCAATGTATTTAATTTTTGAAGGTGTGGTTTCCAAATCTGTCCTAAATTTTCTGCTGCCTTATAATAGAACATGATATTTGGAAACTCTGTTTCTCATAGTTGATGCTGAGATACTTTTATTTTTCAGCTAACTAGAATTTGCCATGGAATTAGCTGGATTTAGTCTTTTTATTCAGATACTTTGCTCAGATTCTTTAAATATTCAGAAGAAAAAGAGAAAAAAGGTTCAGGAACAACAACTGTAATGCTGTGCAGGAAGAATGGAATAGCAAACTTAATTCCTTTGCTATCATCTACTGATTGCCTGGAGTTTTGTAGATTAGATCTGGTGTCCAGGTCAAATAGATTTTTGAAATTTTATTATATGATTTAGGAGTCTCCATTTTTATTAATCTGGTTTGGCTGATCTGCAACCTTCTGAGTACAGTTCTTTTCTTGATTGTGAACTGTGGTTTGCTCTTTAAAATGAAACTTTGGTAAAAGGAAATAATTATTGACTTCGGGAAAAGTTGAGGAAGCTTAAGTACGTTATGAAGATTGTGAAACAGAAAAGAGGATGTAGTCCTTGGGAGTACTGCTCAGTTTGGAAAAAGAAATGCAGCTTTATTTTTGCATAGGCTGATCTTATCTATACAAGACAGAAACAAAAAATCTGATGACTACATAGAAAGGAAGAAAGAGAGCAGAGTGCACTTCTGAGGATCCTCCACCCCATATCTATTTTTTCATATTGTAAGGTAGCATTGGGAATTGGTTAGATTCATTTTTATTATATTTAGCTACATTCCTTCATTTATTCAGAAGTAAGTCACAGTAAATGGCATCAAGTAGAACTTAGTTCTAAACTGGAAAATGCCTCACTAAACTTGATGAGACTTACCCTGTTTCCATTAAAATGAGGCATCCCCTGATAATAAGCCCAATCAGGCTTTTGAGCCCATGCACTAAAATACCCCCCCCCCCGAAAATATTTAAACGCATGCGCAGCTGGTCCCTGCCATCTCCTCTGGTTTCCTCCACGTGCCCCAAAATAATAAGGCCAAGTACTTATTTTGGGGTTCAAAAAAATATAAGACAGGATCATATTTTTGGGGAAACACAGTAGTTTTGTGTAAAGAATATAGTACTTTATACTAAGGTAAACATTTTTGGAATTAAAAATCAATATTATTAACTGCAAAAATGACATAATTTCAAATACAGCTGTTTATGAAATTACAAATAGAAAAAGTGATATTAAATGGTGTTCTACATGTTATCTTCATTTAAATGATACCTGCTACAATATTACAATTGTTTATATTTTACTTTTCAGCATAGAATCCTATCAGAGCGATCAGTAATAATGACAAATGTCCATGTTCTGCCCTGCATATTTTGCCTTAGAGATCCATCTGTAGTCTATCTCAGGGCATAGCAATTTTTCCAGGTGTTGGGTATTACTGCATGATGTGAGGGGGATCAGCAAAATACAAGCAACTAATTAATTAATGGAGGTTTGCTGGGTGACTTTGGGTCAGTCACCCTCTCCCAGCCCATCCTTCACAAAATTGTGGGGGGAAAAGGAAGGAAGTGGTGCTATATATTAAATTTTGAATTCCTGAACGAAAATCTAGAGATAACCAGATTTACTGTAAACACGTTTACATATTTCCCCTCTCATTATGGCTCTCATGATATGGCTTCCATGTTATAATGTGTTACACAAGATTATTGAAGAGATCAAGAAAGATCAATTTACTTATAATGTTCTACAGCAGGGGTGTCAAACTCGATTTCATTGAGGACGCATTAGGGTTGTGATGAGGTCAGTGTTTAACCTCAGGGGGCCGGGGGGGAGGCATGGCCAGCTCGATGTCACTCATGTTGCAGCGCCTGCCAGTGAAAAGGAGCGGCCCTCCCAAACTCTGTTTTCACTGGCGGAGGATTGCAGGAGACCGTCACAGTTGAAAACAAAGCTCCCAAGCTCCATTTTCGCTGGCAGAGGCACCGCGGGCCGATCCTTCGTTGTTCCTAGGCGGTCCCACAGACCAGATCTAAGCACCCCACGGGCCAGATCCAGCCCGTGGGCCTTGAGTTTGACACTCCCGTTCTACAGTTTTTCCAAACTTCATTTTGTATGATTAAAGAAACAACAGGCATATATGGCTTTTCTGTGTCAATTGGAGATTGGAGGTTTTTTTTTTCCTGAATTCTAGAACCAAAAACAAGCTGGATTGATCTTGGATCTCTATGAAGAGGATTGGATTACTTCTGCAGCCAAAGATCTAATCCACAAATAGACCAGAAACTCTTTGCAATGTTGCATTATCAAGGATTATCAACAAAGAAGAAACAATAGCTTTCTCTGCTTTGTTCTCTTTTGATACCCAATAGTCAGTGAGTGAAAGTTTCCTATCTTAGAGACAGCATGATCTCATTCCTGCATATCATGCTATTGACAATTCATAACTCTAGTTGCATGTTCAAAATTAGTAACCCTATCTGTGCTGTTTATTGCGTAGTGGGCTTCAGTAGGCAAGAAGCAGACCAGCATAGCTACAACAGCACTTATTGACTCAAAACTGGAACTGAGGAACAGCAAGCAAATGCCTGTAATTTATACTCTAGGCCCACAGGGCCTTAACCAATCATAATCCTTGAAAAAGCCCGCCCAAATATGAACGTTCTAAGTTTCCCTCCAAAACAGTTGGAGTTAACAGTTAGGGTCATCTAATGGTTAGTTTTACTAATGGTGAGTTAGCAGGGCTAACACAACTATATATATTCAATACAAAACCTCTTGTTTGTTTTCAGTGATGAAATTTAAATTCTATTTAATTCTGCCTTTAAATAAATACTATTACATTGAATATGCATATTGACTTATATAAAGGCATACATGTTTTGTTTTTGGTTTGGGCCTCCCTTTTTATTTTGAAGAAGTAAATGGAACAGAATTTTTTAAAACCTTTGTTTTTCTGTGGACAGGCCCTGTTGCAGTTCTGAGAAAGAAGAGCTCCTTCCCCAGTTGAGGTTTCAACCAACAACTCCAAGTCCTATGGCATCTTCCATGCTGCCACCTGTGACATGTGAAAAAGCCATGAGAGACATTAAGAAAGCTGCAGTTATACAGCCTGGCCAGGTGCACTGCAGTACAGAGTCTCTAGAGCAGCAACAGCAAGCTCCTAAAATGCTCCCTGTCAAATGTCTCAGCTCTTTTCGAGACAAGTTCACTGTCAGCAACTGGAGGGCAAAACAAGCCTCAGATTCTCAGCCATACTTCACCATGCAATCTGGAAACAGCAAAAATCAGGTAATAGGTTATACCAAGGCACTATTGATATTGTGTACAGATTCTACTGTTGGGATTTGCAAACCAGGGATAGTCCATAAATATTCTTTGGATGGTGTGTAGAAAGGCTGTGGGACAATCAAGTATATTTTGACATGAGGCACTTTGATAGTTTTGACCAAGTTCAAATAATTGAGCTGTTTCATATTTGCATTGGTAATAATAATTAAGAGAAAATGATATCCCACTATAAATTATGTAGGTGACCTGATTTTACAACCATTTATAAAAGGCTCATTGAAATTCATGAGAAATTTCAGATATTCCGTAAAGGAGAACAATTACGATTACTACTGAATTACTACGTTGGTGATACAGTCTCAAAAGTTGCAAAAGCTGCATATCATCACTAATGATATCTCACTTTATCAAAATACTTTAAATGGTTATGAATCATAGGTTTCCAAACCTATTTCTCCTTACTCTGTATTCACAGGAACCAGAGGAGAAAAAAATAGCTTTGGAGCTGCTGGAAACAGAACAGGCCTATGTGGTCCGCCTTCATCTTCTAGACCAGGTTGGTTGGCAGCTGCATTTCAGCTTCCTGATATCCATTATCAAAAAGCTGAAAATAAACTACTTCCATGATTATTATTTTACTTAATAACAATGTATGAAGATATAATAAAAATTGCTTTCTGGCTATTTTCATCCTGTATACCGTATTTTCTGGCGTATAAGACTACTTTTTAATCCTCTCAAAAGTCAGGGGCTGTCTTATACGCCGGGTATAAGCCTACCGACGCTCCGACTTCCCCAGCTGACCCCCAGTGATGGCGAGCCCCAACTGTCTGGGGAAGTCGGAGCGTCGGTAATATCCACCTGGATGCCTGGGACGGTGGGGGAAGCTCTGTGCAGCCACCAGCTGGGTCCAGCATTCAGCGGCATGCAGCCTTGACGAGATTGGCACAGCTTCCCGAATCTTATTGATGGCGCTGACCGATGACGCTACGGGAGCGCTGACAACATTGAGGGGTAGTCTTATACGGCGAGTATAGCCCAAACCCTATATTTTAATAGGAAAAGTAGGGGGTCGTCTCCAGCCGTCTTATACATCGGAAAATATGGTAACTTATTTTTAAAAATTCAATAAATCTCAGATTTCTGTAGCAAGCAAGCAATTTTTAATACTTTGAAAATCCCAAAATTTTCACATAGTAAAAACAGAGCCCTTTCTGATATTCCACTGTCAAAGTAACTCCTAACTATTCTCCTAGTGGGACTACATTGATTTGGAAAATTATATGAAAAATAAAAATCCTATCTGTCCCTTAGTCAGTTCTGTCCCTGTATCTTATAATACTTATCTGGTTGTAGCTGAATGAGGGATGGAAGCAGGATCATTTCTTCTGCTCTGCTAAGGATTTTTATTTATATGATATCTTTTATTTTGTTTCTATTCCACATGACCTTTAATTACTATTATAGTAATTATAACCACATAATTCTATATTATAATTATAACAATTGGTACTTTAACTGCCATAAATTTAGAAAATGCTAATCCAAATTTCCTGATTTTTCTCCTCCCATGTTATCTCTCTCTCTCTCCTCCTCCTCCCCCCCACCCCTTTATGTTATGCTTTTAACATCCAGGTCTGCAGGGAGATGTTATTGATCTTACAGAAGTTTCTGCAGGAGACTTTTGGGTTGAAAAGTAGGGTGAAGCATTGTAATTAAAACTGTGTTTCTTCATTGACTAGAATGTTCTTTACAGGTGTTTTTCTCAGAGTTAATGAAAGAAGCCAGAACTACAAAGGCATTTCCAGAAGATGTAGTCAAAATGATATTCTCTAATATCTCCTCCATTTACCAGTTCCATTCCCAGTTTTTCTTGCCAGAGCTGAAAAAACGTATGGAGGACTGGTAAGTTATGAAATCAGCCTGCTTATCTTTTTTTGCCCACTACTTTCCTGGAAAAATATAACAAATTTAATAGCTTATTGAAAGCTAGATTCAAGTAGTTTAAGCTTGAGTCACTGAGAGTCTTATCTGAACACTTTGTCCAATCTTGGAAAAACATCTTATGTATGGAGAAGGTTGTGTTATGGTACATAGTACCTAATGCAACCTTCTAACTGAGTTTATTTTTATATGTACATATAATTTTATAAAGAATTTCAGTTATAATAGTAAAACCTAATACAAACTAAACATAAAGAAAAAAGAGCAGGAAGAAGGAGTAAAAAGTGCAAGAAAAAAGAAAGAGTAGAAATAGAAAAGAATATAATAAAGAGAAGACCAATATATTAAAAAGCGGCTTCCAACCATCATCACTCTCCCATCATCACTCTCCCTTATGACTCTGCAATCTCGTAATTTGAGGTTGAGTTGGGGCAATTGGATGGAGCTGAGCATTTACTGCCTGGATACATTTCTTGATGCCACATGAAGTTTGCCGCAGATATTTTTTTCTTTGTGCCTTAGGAGAGAAACATCTGTTGCTACCTAGGATTGAACTTTCAACCCTCCAACTGGGAGGTGAGCATCTTCATTACTAGGCCATCATGCCACTCACACTTTCAATTTTCATCACAACAAGCACAAACAAATTTAGTGACTCTTTATCCCCTCAAAGGTTGCAAACAATTATGTCTCCATTCCATATCCTACTTTTTATGTAAAACAAATCCCTAAATCTTTTCAGTGCTGGTATCAGCAGAAAGTTCATAAAAGCATGTCAGAAGTAACAACATATCTTTTTTAACCTTGGTCAAATAAACCAACTTCATATTCCTTCCTTTTATTTTTATCGGTATTAATCTTCATTTCATTCAAATATTGTAGCATTTGATTTTATCTTAATTTCTTCTTTATACCATTGCACATATTTCTTTAAGTCTTTAACAAGCCTCTTTTGTAAATGTAATAGGAAAAAAAATCCAAGTCATTTTCTTGGTTTGTCTTTTATATTTCTCTTTTAAATTTTAAATCCTCAGCAAGTTTTGTAGATCCAGTGAAACATTCTTTTCTATGTCCTTCTCTTGGCCTATCAACTGTAAATCCATTTTTGGTATCATCTCTATCTTGTCAGATAAAATTTGTTCTATATACAATATGTGATGTTTTCAACAAAATCTTTTGGACATTGTCTATCCATTATTACACAATGTTGATATTGTGGCTTATTTTCTGATTCTATTCTTCAAAAAACTTCCTTAGTATTTTTATTTTTATAAATTTTTGAATCATTTTACAACTTTATAAATGTTTCCTTTGTCAAAAACCTTAATCCACTCTAGTGTCAGTTTTTCAAATCAGGAAATTGCTTATCTTTGTTATGTCTTTTAAAAACAAAACAATCTGTTTCCCATCATAAAATATTTGTTGTTTATAATTAATAACAAAATCTTATTATAAAGGTTTCACTATTCTAATTTTACCTGGGTGTTTAGTCTACTTATAACTTTGTAAAATCAAATTCTTATTTAGCTTTTACCTGTTTATTTCAGATTTGTTAAAATATCCTCTTTAATTCAGGATTAAAGGCAGTTCAAAATAATGATTCATTGTTGTTTTCATAGATACTGTTCCAAAAGTCTCTAATAGTTTAGAAATAGTTAATGAGCAATTTCTGAAAATAATTAGAGCACGAGGTTTGCGAACTTAGTGTCCTTTAAAAGATTCAGCCATTGTGAGCAAAATGGCTAATCCCATTGTTTCCTGGTGCTTAAACCCACAGAAAACCACTATTCTGAATTTTCTTCACAAGGAGCAGTCATCTGGAGCACATGTGGACCATCTCCTGTCCTCTTTTTCTTTCTGCAACCTCTTTATCTGGAGAGGTTCCAAGGAACCAGTCTACTCACTGGTTCTTTGATCTTTGCTGTGATCATCAGCTTCACTTTTATAGAACAGTCTTCAGTACACCATACCTCCCTGAATGTCTGACTATCTGACTTTGTGTTGTTTTCACAGTAGGCAGAGAAAAGGATATTTTGACAAACAGCATTTTTAGAACATTGATACTAATGTTGCTATATTAGTGATACTATTTTTCTTTATTTAATGATTTATTCCATCTGTTTGTATTCTTAAATTCTATAAAAAAATAACATCCACAGCAACAATTCACTTCTTATGAACACTCCTATAATATGATGCAATTCATTGATTGATTTTGTGCCATCAATTTGGCATTAATCCATCGTGACCATTCACATTTTCTCTAAGGTAGAATGTAATAGGTAAGTATTTTTTAGTATTTACCCTGGCAGTTTGTAGAGTTAAATTGATTTACATTATATTCCTATCTGTCCCTATTTATTTTGATATGGCTCTCCCCTTAATAGCCTTTAAGGCAGTGGTGAAATCTAAAATTTGTTACTACTGGTTCTGTGGGCGTGGCTTGGTGGGGGAGGGTTAATGTGACTGGATGGGCATGGCCATTTTTTAAAAAAAACTTTTAAAATGGTGAAGAGGTTGTAAAAAAATTATTTCAAAAGGCTCTGACGATCCCAGCTGAGTTGCCTGATCGTCAGAGGGTTTTTAAAAAACCCTCTGCTGATCAGGCAACTCAGCTGGGATTGTTAGAGCTTGGATCATCAAGAGGCATTTAAAAGAAAAAAAACCTCTGATGATCGCACAGCTCAGCTGGGCATGGGGGGGAGCAAGGATTTTTGCTACCAGTTCTCTGAACCACCCGCCTCCATCGCTACCGGATCGGGCGATCCGGTCCAAACCGGGAGCATTTCACCCCTGCTTTAAGGCATACATCTCTGTAAGCTTCTGTTCTTAAATGAGCAAGTTTATATCTGTTTTTACAGAAGTACCTGCTATCTTCAACACTTGTTACAAGCTCTGAAAAGTGAAATACCATAGTGGGTAATATAAAAAGGTTTTGGCAAAAGAGAAAAGCTGACACAGATCATTTATTACCTGTTTACCTATTTGGAATATATATCAAACATATTCACCATCTGAATACAGATGGTGCAACCATCTGCAACCTATTGTAATCATTTTTGAAAAGAAGTTAAAAGAAAATTAGTACTACTTTGCTGGGATGTATTTTTCAGAATCAAACAATTGCTTATTAAATAATAATAACAATAACAACAACAACAACAACAACAACTTTATTGCCATTGTATGTGTATACACAGTATACACATACAATGAAATTTACTTGACACCCAGAGACCAGGTCCTACACTCACACAAAAGATGAGTTATGTCCAGGTATGAATCATAAGACCAGTGATAGATGCAGCTGGATATTTCTCCAGGAGTCTCCAGGCTAGTCTATTTTAGCCTTTATTTTTTGTTGAGATACCAAAAATGTTCTCTTATAATTCTTGCTACAGGGATTCCAATCCCAGAATTGGGGATATCATCCAGAAAGTGGCTCCTTTCCTGAAGATGTATAGTGAATATGTGAAGAACTTCGACAAGGCGATGCATCTGATCACTGTGTGGTCGGAAAAAGCCTTGCCATTCCAGGAACTCATCTCAAGCATTCAGGTGAAATGGTTTCAGAGCTCATTATACAATTTGTTTTTTTTTAAATTAAGATTGGTTTTAATTTTAATTACCCTGTTTCCCCCAAAATAAGGCATCCCCTGATAATAAGCACAAATGGGCTTTTGAGCGCATGGCAATAAGGCCAATCCCTTATTTCAGGGTTCAAAAAAATATAAGACAGGGTCTTATTTTCGGGGAAACACGGGTAGCTATATATTTGTTTAGATATATAATTTAGTGTGCATACATTTTATCTGAAATTTCTGGATTTACTGCTTTGAATATTAAGAATTTATGATTGTTCTCAACCATTGCATAGTAGAAGGCTTAATGGGTAGTCTTAGAATCCCATATAGTCCCTTTCCATGCTTTCCAATGCAGGATAGGAATACGTTAAAAAAGTACAAAATTGAAGAAAAATATTTTTTAAAAAATAAAATAAAATTCCATGTCCAAGATCTAATAAGATAATTGGAAAGGAGTCGCCTCTTCATTTATTACCTTTTTGAAATATTAAATTTCTCTTCTTTTTTCTGTCCATGGAATTAGAGTTAGGAAAGGAACTTCTGTTAGCATGAAGAGTAGTTTACTACATTTATTCTCTGTGTGTATGTATGTTGTACAGGGTCAGGGTATAAAGAAAGTGTTAATCCTTTTCTACTCAATAGGATTCTCCCAGAAAGTCCCTTTTTATCAATTCAATTTCAAAACAATTTACAATAATTCAAAATATTTTTTTTGTTGGCACCAATTCATTGCTTTTTTTAAAAAAAACATAATTGTTGCATGTGTGGGAGAATTATTGTTTGCAGGGAGGAATGACTAAGCTTTTCTTCCACAATTGTGTGTCTTCCCTTTTTGGTTGTGTTCTTAAAAAAAACCAAACCCAGTCTCTGGGCTGAAAACATGCCTTAGTGGTGATGGTCTAGAAGAAGAGATGTTAATTTTTCTTTCCTAACTACAATCACCTTTGAAAATAGGTGGGCTATACTATAGGAACAATATATAGGATCAGCTTTGAGAATAAGCCTCTTCATAGGCATGAAGAGTACCTTGAGGTGGTGGCATCCACCTAGATTGGTACTGTTTGGTTGTTGATTTTCTGATTCGGAAATTTGAGGATGAAGTGAAGGTTATTTCAGGAGCTATTTTCCCATTCATCAAAGGGAGCAAAGCTTTAGGGTGAAAACAGAGCCTTAGCAGAAATCTGTAGTCAAGATAGGAAGGTTGTGTATGTATATATGTATGGATACTAATGAATCCTTCACTGTCCTGGTTTTACTTTCTTTTTCTCTAATTGTTATTGTTCTGCCCAGAAATGGGAAGTGTCTGCTAATTTAACCTTGCAGCATCACATGTTGGAACCAATACAGAGAATTCCCAGATATGAACTCCTCCTGAAGGATTATATTCAAAAACTACCTTTGGAATCACCAGACAAGGAAGATGCACAGAGTAAGAGTTTTACTTTGGTCTTTTCTTTTAGAATGGGAGCAACAACAACAAAAAAGAGAAAAGTGATCAATCTTGCCTTTGAAATGATGCCTTCTGGTCTCCTTACTGAATGATTTTAGATGTTCAGGGTACTGGTATTCTTTCTAATGTGCCATAGTTTGTCCAAACTATTCCTCTGTTGCTCAGGGTCACAATTGCTAGTATAGTATTGGTCATGAACTAACTGTATAAAAGAGTTGTAAGAATACTATTATTTCTTGCAGAAGCTTTGGAGATGATTTTCACAGCAGCTAAACATTCTAATGCTGCCATTGCTGAAATGGTGAGTGGCCAGCTCAGGGGTGTCAAACTGGTGGCCTGCGGGCCGGATGTGTTATGTGCAGGCCACGCTCACCCCTGCTCCACGAAGGGGGAAATCGTCACAAACCATCATGTGACGAGTGTTGTGGTGCGCCAGCAGCCTGGAGAGCTGGTAGCGGAGTTAGACAGTGAGGAGACTGGGGAGGAACATGGGCCAGTCCTGGAGTCTGGGGAAGACTCAGATGTGGGCTCTGCGTCGGAGGCAGAGATTGGGCCAGAGCCATCTGGGAATTATGCGCAGACTCCAGAGCCTCCAGTGCTGGATATCAGAGAGGCAGAGGAACAGGAGGAGCCTGTTCCTAGTGCATGCAAGCGTAGAGCTGCCAGAGGGCAAGAACAGTTAAAAGTAAGGGGACGACTCAGGAGTAAGGCCTGGAGATGATTGGCCCATCCCATAAGGCTTATAAGAGGAGCAAAGGCACATGGGACCTTTGCAGGAAAGCAACGTTAATTCTGTTCCCAGTCGGCATCTCTGTTTGATTCTGGACTCTGTGTGGCTTTGCCAAGTTGGTCTTTGGCAGCATGTCAAAGGAGATAAAATTTGGTGATTATCCTGACTTCTACCGAAGGACTTTTTGCAACTAATTGGGACTCAGCTGTGAATGAACGTAATTCACAGCTGTTGCAATAAAAGAGGTTTTTGGGACTACTCGTGTGTTTTAATGACTCAGGAAGCCGAGGTCACAACAACGGCAATGTGACGCGGCGAGTTTGACACCCATGGTGCAGCTGATTAGTCATCTCATTCTCCTTCACTATAGGCAGGTATCTCAATAGCCGAGTTACTGTTTTCCATTTTGTGAATTTTTATCCCATTATTTCTGCAGGAACGACTCCAAAACCTATGGGACGTATATCACAGGCTAGGCCTTGATGATGACATTGTTGATCCTTCTAATGAATTTATTAAAGAAGGACCCATTCAGAAAATCTCTTTCCGGTTCAGCAATACCTCAGAGAGATATCTGTTCCTGGTGAGATATTTTTATTTTATTTATTTCTTAAATTTATTTGCCACCTATCTCACCATAGGGCTACTCTAGGCGGCTAGTTTATTAGTTGTAAAGTGATGGAGCAGGACGATTGTTTCAAGTTTCTGATGGGGACATCTCTCTGACTCCCAAATTATTTGGAATGGGGAAATATTAAAAAAAGAATATAGAAAAAAGTGAAGGTATGCAAGTATCCCTAGACTTATAAACATTCATTCAGTGACTTCAAAATTATAATGGTGCTGAATGAATGGACATATGACCTATATTCAAAGTTATGGCTGTTACAGCACCCCTTCAGTCTCCTGATAAAAATTTGGGTGCTTGAATTTGCCCTTCCTTACAACTGGTTGCCCACTACCTGACTATCTTTCCCTCTTCTGGCTCTCCTTCCTGCCCCATCATGCCTTGCTCCACTTATATCTTCCAGAGATTGCCTTTCCAGAAAAGCATTTGGATGATGTGATGCATGGCCTCTATAGGACGGGTCCCCCATGCCATTTTCATTATATCTCCAAAAGGTGCAATTTTCCAAATCATGCCCTTCTGAGAGATCACAAAATTGGTGTCCGCTTCCACAATGGCACAAGGTGGCCTCTGTAGGAAAGCCATGAATCACATCAATTGGGAGAAATTTTGGAAAGATGCTCTTTGACAGAAGTAAGTGGAGCAAAGTATGACATGGCAGGGAAGAAAGCCAAATCTGTGGGTCAGAAAAGAGGCACAAGGCTGTGGGTCCCAGCAAGGCAGGAAGTTGTACATGGGTGACTTGGGGTTTGAGGAGACCCTGGGAGGCTTGGCTCAGGTGACATGTAAACTGGGGAGCTGCTGCAGGGTGTGTCTGGGCCTGAAATAGAATAAGAGGCTTAAACCTGCACTGGACCTCTGGAAGGCTTTTGCACCTCCTTAGGCATTCTGGGTTCCACTTAAGAGCGCACATGGTAATAGCCACAGTGGGGAGATACAGAGTGAGGTGGTCAGAGGGTGCTTTGCTTTATGATTGCAATGATTTACAATTCCAGGCACGATTGTGGTCATTAAGTCAAGGACTGCCTGTAAAGGAATGCACTGGCGAGGATCATTGGTGATAAAATATTTTATTGCGGTTTACAGACATAATCTGAGAAGCAATTGCAAACATTGTTATGATTATAGTTAGGATTGTTATATAAACATCAGCTTAGCTTAACTTATTGGAAAGGGGAAGTAAGAAATTTAAGATTGTCTCACTTTGATGTTCTTGTTTATAAGAGGGTGCAGAGAGAAACTGATCTGGCTTTCAAGTTGCTGCTATTATACCTTGCAAGCAATAGAGTTTCTATAGTCCTTGTGACGTCTGTTTCTTGACCTCTCTTACATTGAAGTGATGACACAAGGTCTATAGCCATGATGGCGAACCTATGGCACGTGTGCCACAGGTGGCATGCGGAGCCATATCTGTGGGCACATAAGCATTGCCCTAGCTCTGCTCCAGAGCGCATACGTGTGCCGGCCAGCTGATTTTCAGGCTTTCGGGGCCCACCGGAAGTCACGAAGTGAGCTATTTCTGGCCTCCAGAGGGCCTCTGGGGTGGTGGGGAAGGCCGTTTTCACCCTCCCCAGGCTCCTAGAAAGCCTCTGGCACCTGGGGAGGGTGAAAAACAGGCCTACTGGACCCACCAGTAACCTTTTTACCGTTGCGTGCCAAAAGCGGGGGGAGCACAGGAGGGCCATGTGCGCATGCGCAGGGGGCATTGAATTATGGATGTGGGCATGCATGCACATGACCCCCGTGCTCCCCCCACTTTTGGCACGCGATGGCAAAAAGGTTAGCCATCACTGGTCTATAGAGAGAAAGAGATTATGTTTTTATTTGGTCTTTTATTAATAGCAATTTGGTTTTGTCCAACTTTCTTCAAACCCAGTGTGTATTCGTGTATTTGTTTTGTTTTTGCAACTTTTAGTTTAATAACCTGCTGTTGTACTGTGTACCAAAAGTCATTCAAGTGGGTGCCGAATTTCAAGTACGCCACCGGATTGATGTCAATGGGATGAAGGTCAGAATATTTTATTGACTGTTCATTTATTTATTCAAGCCAATTTGGAAAACAGCTGTGATGACTTTTATGGAAGTTCCTTTGAGTAAGATTGGATAGAGTTGCCACTAGGGCAGAGAATTCAAGAATTCGAAAGGAGGAAGAGAGAGGGAGAGACACCCCCCCCCCCAAACAAGTAAAGTGCTAGGTAGGGCTTTGCAGATTTTTGAAGATAAATCTGCTTTAGAGCAAGGGTTTTTGAAGTTTTTATACTACAGAATCTGTTAGTTTAAAAGTATTTCCCAGAGCCCCTGATCAAGAGGCAAAAACTAGTAGCAGAAAATTGGTTGTGTTTGAGTGAACTTAGTTTCTCATGGAACTTCATCAAGTTGCCATGGAGAACATAGTTTGAAAAGTCTTACTTTAGAAAATGCAGGGATTGTCAACACCTCTCTGCAACTCCTTAAAGCAATGGACTCTTTTCCTTAGGATCGCTCAGCTATTCTATACATGTCTTGCCATATGCTCCCTAGAAAAGATGCTTTCCTGCTGTAATGGTATGTGAGAATGACCTTGAGAGACAGAGGGAAGAGTCATAGACTAGACAACGGTCAGATAAGAGGCAGAAGGTATGGCAAATGTCTCAGAAGGGACCAGCCCTGGTTTCTTTGACTGTAAAGAAGGAAACAGATATGTACTTTCAGACTTGCAACTGTAACCTTACAATAAAGATTACTAGAGCTAGTACTTCTGGGTGTCCTTCTTGTCTGGACTCCCTTGCAACGCTGATACCAATCTTGCAAGTCTCAAATTGCATCTGTTCCCCCTTGCCTTTACAGTCCAAGAAACCAGGGACCAATCCCTTCTGGGACGTTGGGCTTGCTCTAGCAAGGGGGAAAGTGAAGTAAGAAAAATATTTCTTTTGTATTCCATTTGTTCCAAACATTAATGTTAAAAACACAACATATAATATCAGTTATAGAGAACTATAAAAACCTGAACACAACCATGCTTCAAAAGAGAAGTCAAGGAAACAGATTAAAAATGTTATGATTATCTGAAAGTTGAGACAGTGCTGTGCCCATTCTACTTAGCTTCACACCAGAAAATAATAATTTTCCACACTGAACCCCCCTCAAGGGAGATTATATATATGTCTGAAGTAAGCATACTTTCATAGTTTAAATCATATATAACTGAATGAGCTGTATGAAGTACATTAGTATTTACTCTCATTTCAGTGCTCTAATCTTTTTTTCTTTTAGGTTCGAGAACTAAATGATGTACAGTTTCCTCATGCTTTCCTTGTGTCAGGGAAGCAGCGCACTCTAGAACTGCAAGCTAGGTAATTAAGCCACAAATGTAGCCTTTTTTTATTCTAGGAAAAGATCGTAAACTCTACCTCTCCAATAAATGACATCTCTTTCTCTGCAGGTCCAAGGAGGAGATGGATGCCTGGCTTAAGGTAGCCATTGCTGCAATTTGTTTTTTTAAAGCTTAGGGAGCATCCTGGCCAATGAAGAAACCAAAATACTCTCAATAAGTATAATGGGTTATGAGAATAACCTTGAGAGACAGGAAGAAGAGCTACAGTCTAATAATCAAGTCTCATAAGAGAAATCTGAATCCAAAACATGAATGGGATGTGGAAAGTTTCTCAGAATTTTTCCTCCCTAGTTCTTTGAAATGACAGAAGGAGGCGGTGGGAGCAGGGGTGAAATGCTCCTGGTTCGGACCGGATTGCCCGATCCGGTAGCGATGGTGGCGGGTGGTTTGGAGAACCGGTAGCAAAACTCCCTGGCCCCCCCATCCCACCATGCCCAGCTGAGCTGCATGATCATCAGAGGCTTTTTTTTTTACTTTTAAAAGCATTTTTTCTACAACTTCTTCCGCCGAAAAAATGCTTTTAAAAGTAAAAGAAAAGCCTCTGATAATCGTGCGGCTCAGCTGGGATCTCAGAGGCTTTTCAAAGCATTTTTTTAACCACCTCTTCTGCTAAAGAGGTTGCAGAAAAAAATGCTTTAAAAGTCTCTCTGATGATCCCAGCTGAGTTGCCTGATCATTTTAAAAAATGCTTTGAAAAGTCTCTCTGACGGTCAGGCAACTCAGCTGGGATCGTCAGAGAGACTTTTAAAGCATTTTTTTCTGCAACCTCTTCAGCGGAAGAGGTGGTTAAAAAAATGCTTTGTAAAGGCTCTGACAATCCTAGCTGTGTTCCTGATCGGCAGAGGCTTTTCAAAGCATTTTTTTTGCATTTGGAGAAAAAATGCTTTGAAAAGTTAAAATAAAAAAAAAAAGTTGACCACGCCCACCCAGTCACATTACCACCACCACCCACCAAGCCACGCCCACAGAACCGGTAGTAACAAATTTTATATTTCACCCCTGGGTGGGAGGATTTGGAAGTTAGATTTCTCTTGAGATATAAAATCTCCTTTAAGTCAGACTTCATAGACATATCATTCTTGTTTTCTTAGCAGCAATGTAGAAGTGGCTTAACTTTGGTATTTCTTAAGAGTTCTCCCATCCAAGTCCTAACCATGCCGTTCCCTATTTGGCTATTCAAGATCAGATAAGGACAGTTGGATGCTACCACATAGCTATACCTTAAGAAATGATCCGCAATTAATGCAGTATCCTTCAATATAGAAGGTACTGGTGCTGGTAATTTCTAATTTTGGCAACAAGATTAAGACCTTTGGGAACCCACATGGGGATTTTTAGTGGCTCAAACACATTATGTCAGGGGTGGGCAACTATGGCCCTTTTATAACTAGTGGACTTCAACTCCCAGAATTCCTGAGCCAGCCATGTTAGCTCAGGAATTCTGGGAATTGAAGTCCACAAGTCATAAAAGGGCCATAGTTGCCCACCTCTGCATTATGTGATAGGGCAGCAGCCCCGTGCGTTTAAAGGGAAGTCAATTTCATTTACCTATACAATGGGTAATAGAGGTAAAAGCAGAAAGCTCTATAAAGGCTGGGGAAGGTTTTAGAACTTCCCTCTTTATTCTTAAAATCCCCCACTCATATACACCCATATATAAAGCCACCCATGCTTCATCTTTGATCAGGTCAGTCTTAGATTAAATAGATAGGAGCTGCTATTTACACATTTTACATGAAAAATATATTGAAACTGAGCTTCTTTTCAGAAATCCTTCTGTTCAAAATGTTTTCTTCCTCCCTCCCAGACCTTCCAGTCTGCCATCAACAAGAAAGAAAAGAGGAGTGAAACCTTCAAGGCTGCAAGCCAAGGGCAAGAAGCAGAGGCGCAAGACTCCAGTGTAAATCTCCAGTTACACACCTATTGTGACTATCCCATTTGCACTTTAGAGCTACCGTTATTCATTTCCTCTTTTAAAACCATGAGGTCATTTTCCAAAGATTGTAACTGTGTAAATTTACAAAGACTTTAACAGACTGTGATAAACAAAGGGGATCTAACAAAGTTCTGTCATTATGTCACATTTACTCTAGCCGTGCTACTTTTGAATTGAGGCTGTCACACCCCCCTGTGTGTCCAGAGGTTGCTTGATTCAGAGTCTCTTTTCTCGCAGCAGGGCCAGACACAGGAGCTGGGCAAGTGGGCTCCCCAGTGGATAAGAGACAAGCTGGTCACCATGTGCATGCGCTGCAAAGAGCCATTCAATGCTATCACACGAAGAAGGCATCACTGCCGAGCCTGTGGCTATGTGAGTGAGCTTATTTGTTCTCTACCCCCTCCCCAATTGTTTTGGGATAGAACAATCAAGTAATTGATAGGTTTTGCTGACCTGAAGAGCTAGTACTGAAAACAAGTACTAGCTTATGGTACTTGTATAATCTAGCACACTAAATGATGGCTAGCGCAATGGCAGACTTGAAAAGCCTTGACAAAAAAACTGCAGGGACTTGTCCAGGGGTGAAATTCCAATTTTTTCCCACATGGTTCTGTGGGCATGGCATGGTGGGCCTGGCAGGGGTAGGATACGGCAAAATCTCCATTCTCAGCCCGCTCCAGGAGAAGGATATTGCAAAATCTCTGTTCCCACCCCACTCTGGGGCCAGCCAGAGGTGGCATTAGTATTATTATTGCGATTTATATGCCGCCCTATCTCCAATGGACTCAGGGCGGCTCACAACAGTAAAATACACAATAACATTAAAACAATGAAATTAAAAGTCCGAATTAAGCAGTTTAAAATCAATTTAAAACTATTAAGAACCCCCCCCCCCAATCAGTCCAGGCTACAAAACAACCAGGTCTTCAAATCATGGCAGAACGAGCAAAGGTCAGGGGCCATCCGGAGCTCCAAAGGAAGTTGGTTCCTTTGGTATTTGCCGGTTGTCTGAACTGCTCAAAATTTCCGCTACCAGAACCTGTCAGAACCTGCTGAATTTCACCCCTGGACTTGTCCAAGAACTGGATACAATAAACATTTAAAAAAAAAACAACTCACCACATTTAACCTTCTCCAAACCTGTGGTTTTTCTCCTGGAGGCAGGTGGTGTGTGCCCGGTGTTCTGAATACAAGGCTGAATTGCAATATGACAAGAATGGACTCAAACGTGTCTGTGCAGAATGCTATGTCTTCCTCACAGGGAATTTGCTGCCCGTCGAGCAGCATGGGAAGCACAAAGGCATTCTGGAGGTGAGGGAAAAGCAGAGTTGGAAGGTCTGCTTCTCTTTTCTCAGGCTTGTTTCTTGGTCTGTGGATAACTTGACCTTCTGGGTAGAAATGTTGTTATCACAGCAATTTCACTTTTGTCATTTTGAAAGTACTTATACAGCAAACACTTCCCCGTCAACATGACCTATACAGAAGTATGCACACATAGCCATCATGTTCTTTCCTTTCAGGCAAGCAACATTATGCAGCACAGGAAGGAGAAAAACATAGAAGAGCCAAGGATATTAAAAGCCTGAGATACAAGGGGGGGGGGGGGGGAGAAACGAAACATGGCTAAAGCTAACTAACATCTCACTTCTTTGTCATCAGAGCCAACTATGACTCTCTCAGACTCTCATCTCTTCCTGAGCCCTTCACTCTTCTTTCATAGGGTTGTTTCATTATTCTTTCTTTCTTTATGACCAAACCACCTCAATATACTGTATATATTTGCAGATAAACTCATCTGTGTATAAGTCAACCTTCAGGGTTTTTTGTAGGTTTCCACTCCCAATATATTCTGGAAGGCTTCTTTGTTTTTATATTTGTATCAATAACTGTTTTTGTTTCCAGAAAAGATCCATTTTACATTTTCACAACTGGCTTATCTCTAGGTGGCACATTTTTCATGTAGTTTGGTGAAAAAAAAAGAGCGTCAGATTTATTTGTGGTTGGGCTTACTTGTGAGTATGTATATATATATATATATATATATATATATATATATATATATATATATTAAAAAACCATTGCTATGTATATTTGCAGATGAGCTCATCTGCAGATAAACTAATTTCAATTTTGGCATGTATTTTGGAACCTAAAATTCATGACTTATCCACAAGTACATATGGTGTCTTTTCATACTTTTTCCCCCCATACTCACTCATTGCTGTATTCAGCCTATCATTTCTACTCCTACTCCTACCATCTTTTTATTAGCATTTGCATGTCTTCAGATTTCTTCATTGCAGTGAACATCCTTCCAAGGTGGAAAAATATATTGCTCTATTTTTCACAAGTTATAGATCAATTGCAATTGTTCACTCCATTTTCCTTGGCATAACTTTAGACTTCAATAGATTGCTTTTCAAATCCATACTCCTTGTTGTATCATCCATTTTTCTAATATTTGCTACAAATATTTGAGTCCTCAGCTAACAGTTATGGTATTGTGTGCTTACAAAAATCTGAAGGTTGGCATATACATCATGACTTCACCAAAACACCTCTAATGTCACTACAAACATTCATTGTGCATTGATCCATGAATACATTAAGCAAAAAAAGGAACAAAACATATTCTTCCCTTCCCCGCTTTTCAACGTTGAACATTTTTATGCATTCCATTTATTCTCATTCTTTATTTCTATCATATGCCACTGTAATTGCAGTCAACTAAACTTCAACTTGATATTTGCACAAAATATTGAAGCATATTCACTTTGTCATATGTTATCTTTACATCTATAAATATAGAATAAACTTTGTTTCTCACATTCATACATTTCTCAAAGACCTGCTGAAGAGCAACACTCCATTCAGTACATTTCTTGCCACGTATACTATAAAGCCCGCTCCAGTTCCCAAATATTGTTCACTGTACTTTATTTTATTTTATTTTATTTTTTATTTATTTATATGCCGCCCTTCTCCGGAGACTCACGGTGGCTTACAATGCGTTAAGCAATAGCCTTCATACTTTTGTATATTTATACCAAGTCAGCTTATTGCCCCCATAATCTGGGTCCTCATTTTACCTACCTTAGAAAGGATGGAAGGCTGAGTGAACCTCGAGCCTGGTGAGATTTGAACTTGCAGTAATTGCAGGCAGCAGATATAAGTGGATGTTAATAACTGCCTTAGTCTACTGAGCCACCAGAGCTCTGCTTGCTACTTTTCCCTTTTTATATGGGAACAATAATGGCTCTCTTCCATTATATGGTCCATGATAAAAAATAGATGCGAACTTTTCACATGTTAAACAAGTCAAACAGCCATGCCATAAAAACAAAACCCTCTCTGTATTTTTATATTTTTAAATAAATACATTTTCTATTTGCACCATCTTTACCTACAATCTTACAATTTTTCAATGTGATTGCAGCATTTATAACTTTTTCACCATTTTTTTCTTGGACAGTAATATTTATAAGATTCTTTTCAATTTCACTCTTCAACATACCTCTATCTTTCCCATATTCATGTTTAAAACATTCTTTCCAGCACTGTCTTATTACTCTTTCCTCCAAAAATCACTTCATCGTTGTTAATTGCTACCAGCTTCTTGTTTAGCTCTTTTTACCATTTTCAGAACCTTTTTTGATTTCCATCAAAAATTGCTTTGCATTTTCTTTGCCTCTTTTAATGGTTGTGTGTTCTATATTCTTTGCAACTATTGTTTCTCTATATACACGTTATTCAAATCCCTTTTATGTTCATTTCTTGCAGCACTAATTCTATTATATGTATTTTTCTTCATTCATGGTCTTTTTCACTTTCCACTGCCATCAAGCATCCTTTTTAATAATTTTCATTACCATATTCTAGAGATTTCCTTGGGACCCAGTAACATATTTCTCTTCATTCTGTACCAAGTAGCTTCAATATCCTCTTTTTCACATCCACTTTCCATTATTTCTATTGAAAGATTAATCTATTCTTGAATATGTTTTTAGCAGATTCATCTCTCTCTCCCATTATCACTAGAGCATAATATGCAGTTATTACCACCTTACAAATTCAAATTTCTTTATGCACCCACAACCACCTAAACATCAGTTCATACTGTCTGATATACGTTTTAGCTCTTTCATGTACAGGTAGTCCTCGGTTAACAATGGGAATTGGGACCAGAATTTCTGTTGCTAATTGACACAGTCATAAAGCATGATGTCATATGATTATACTAGTTCCAGCACTCCTGGTTGTTGTCATTAAGTGAATCCCACACTTTGAACTTCTTGCTGTTTGAGTGTCCCTCTAGTCATATGAGTGTGATTCAGGCACCTGACACCTGCTTGCAATTAATGTTGCAGCATCCTATGACTATGAAGTTGCCGTGTGAGACTTGCTGCCTTCTCCATTGACTTTGCTTGTCCAAAGCCAGCAATGAAGGTTGCAATTGATGTTCACATGACTAAGGGACACTGCAATGATATTGTAATTGCCAGCCAGGGGTTAAATGCCCAGATTATAATCATGTGTCCGTGAGGAATCTATGATGGCCAGAACTTGAAGGACCAGTTCCAAGTACCACTCATTCAGCACCATTAAAAGTTTGAATGGTCACTGAACAAGTGTTTATTAAATGCGGACCGCCTGTAATATATCTATATTTTTTCTTGGATTTCATTCATTAATTCCTGTTCTTTTCCATTTACTTCTCTTACATTCTAAATCTCAATCTTTTATATGGCATAAGTATCACTATAATTGTGACAATGTGACCTGTTGTCCATTATGACTTTGATCATAGATTGAAATTTTGTACAATATAGAAAATATGTCAGCTAATTTACCAGCCTTAGTTATAACCATATGCAACTTTTTTTTTTGCTGAATTAAAGAAGAAATTAGTTTTGGCACATTTTGGCAAATATGCTACATGTGCAGCCCAAACCTAGTTTTATTCTGAGTATGTTCACACTATTCTATGCAGACTAGAATCTCTAACCTAGAGACTAATTTGAAATCTAATTTGAAATTTGAAATGGTTCAAGAACTAAACTGCTTCTAAATGCAGTGCATAAGGGACTAAGTAGTATATATTAGCATACATATTAAGAACCTCTGGTTAATGTGCCTAATTTGGGCATGGGAAGCTTAGTTTAGGTCCTTCCTTCCAAGATAAACTCCTTGATTGATTTTAGACAAACACTGACTCTCAGGTTAGCTTGCCTCTGAACTGTTCTAGGAATGCAACTGGAAAAGCTTTCACCTTAAAAGAAAAAGATCCTTACAGAAAGACAACTCACTGAAAAACACATCTGTTTAATTTTAGTTAGATCGGGATTAAGAAATGTAAGGATCTGCTGGTTCCATTCAGCCAGTTGAATTCTGGATTGCAAGGCCATTATGAAGTTTCATTATCAATGCATGGAAAGCCTGGATGAACTAGAAATTTGGGATGCATGACATTACCTGTTTTGAATCAGATCTGCCAAATATACGTCATTCTAGAAGGTCATGAGATTCCATCTAATGTCATAATTTTATGAATCCTGGCTAAGTAATAGGAGGTGGAAGAAGTTTAAATAGCAAACATCATGTGATTAGATTTTGAGGAGCAATTTTGTCTATAGAAGTTGTTTTTGGGAGATGGTCAAGCTACTTACTGGACTAAGGAAAGATACTTAGTTATCAGTGTTGATGCTTTATAAAGTATTTCAGATATATTTATGCTCCACAGTGGATTTTAGCCATGCAGCTGAATGAAATCTCCATGTTCTCTTTTGGGTAAGAGTTATTAATAATGCTGTGAACCATTTGTTTAATTGGCAGAAAGAATCTGCAGAAATATCAGGGCAAAGCCTAATGTGCAGTTTTCTGCAGCTTATGGATAAGAATGGAAAGGGGAGCATGCGTGGCTGGTTTGTGATCCCACGAGATGATCCACTGGTGTTGTATATTTATGCTGCACCTCAGGTATGTTTTTGCATAGAGTTTATTATGATGGAAATTAATAAGGCTTATAAATGAGCTGCTTCTAGAACCCTGCCCTTTGATGATTAATTCTTTCATAACATCAAGCTTGGGTTTATAAGAACAGAGTAATCAGTGACAGGAAGTTCTCCATTCCAAACTAGCTGTAAGATGTAGTTGTGAATATTTTTCAGCTTCTCCCTTCTTCCACCATTTCCCATCAGCATATTCTCAGAAAATATATTAGATAGACTAATATGCTCAGGGTGATGTATATATCATTTATTTTACTATTTCCCTCATAACAAGAATCCCATGGAGTAGGTTGGAACTGAAAGATGGTGACTGGTTTAAAGGCACTCTGTGGGCTTCAATGGCTAAGTGTAGACTTGAGCTTGGGTCTCCACAATCTTAAATATTATTTAATTATAGAAGCATTTTTGTTCCAACTTCATCCTTCCCAGTGATTTTTCCACTTCTGGAGGGAAATCATCTCACCCCAATCCAGGGGTGGGCTGCTGGGGGTTCACAGGGGGTTCAGGAGAACCTCTAGCTAAGATTCTGTGCAGTTTGGAGAACCCCCAAATCCCACTCCTGGCTGGCCATGCCTACCCCTCCCCTCCCCTCCCCTCCTCTCCCCGGAGCTCCCATGCGGCCCGTTTTGAATGCAGGTAAGTATAGGGCATGCATGGAGGCTCGAGGAGGGCGAAAAATGGCCTACCGAAAGTTCAGAATATTTGGGACTCCAGAGGGCCTCCGGAGCCTGGGGAGGCCATTTTCGCTCTGCCAGAGGCTCAAGGAAAGTCTCTGGAGCCTGGGGAGGGCAACCTCCCCCCTTGCCATGGTGCATGAGGCCAATTAGGCCACGCCCACCCAGCAACTGGTCAGAGAACCCCTTGCTAAAATTTTTGAAGCCCACCCCTGCCCCAATTTGATACTTTTACACGTTTGGGAGTCACCAGGGCAAGGAAGGTTGAATGTATTCCACTGAGGAGAAAAGCAATAAGAAGTAGAGAGTCCAAGCTGAGCCATGTGCTGCAGTTTGACATGAGACCAGAAGTAATTGATGAGAAACCAAGGTAGAAATCCGAATATATGAGAGGCAGGATGCACAACTCCCAGCACAAACAAGAAGACTTTCTATAATTTAATATATAATTCTGCTTAATCAAATATACTTCAGAGTGATCTGAAAATTTCAAGTTCTAGCTTTGGGAGTTTCTGATCGTGAATAAAAATATTGAATAGAGAGGAATGAAGTAAGCAATTATTTTATTTATTACATTTATATGGCTGCGCATCTAGACTGCATGCAACAATTTTAGTTAACTTTTCCGTAGTTAAGCAATAGCAGCCCCTTGAGGCTGTTTGTGGTAAAACAAAATAAACCAAATTGAAAAGGGGGAAAAAAACTCCCAGACAACTATGGACAAAACTAGTTTGGGCTTTCAGTAGTACAGAATCATATCAGTGTGATGGTAACAAGGTGATCATATCTCAAGAGAGATATGAAATTAGTTATGGGATATTTGAAAATAACTGTGTTTGGAACCTTTCCTTCACCCAACCCAGGATGTCAAAGCCTATGCCTCTATCCCTCTGTTGGGTTACCATATCAAGGAGCCATATCAGAATAATCCCCGTCACATCTTCCAGTTGGTACAATCCCAACAGACCTATACCCTGGTTGCTGAAACTGAAGAACTGAAGCAACGCTGGATGAAAGCCATTGAACAATCAGCCAGGGGAGGAGAAGAAGAAGATTCGTTTGATGATCTGGAATAATTCAAGCTTCTTCTGAGGCTGTTGCATGCTCTGAATTGCCACTGTAATAAGCACCAAATCTGTGTTATAAATTCAGTCGTATCTTTCAGTTATAACTTTTCACTGGTTTCAAATCATAGCATTTTTGTCTAGTAAATGTTTCCTTGGTTTACTGGTGAGCCTGCCAGTGAAACTACTGTATATCTAGCGAACTATTGAAGTCCTAATAAATCGTTGATTCGTCATTTAACTTTGCAAACTTTTATTGATAGACTGTCCTGTTCATATCCATATTGCATGCTGGTACAAATAATACTTCCTGTTTGTGCATAGACCGTTTCTGATCTACAGCTATGTCAGGAAAATTATTCTCTGATCAGAGATTCTGACACTGAAGAATCCAAAAGTGCTTCCTTCCATCTATATATATATCTAAAAAAAGGTGAATGGGATCTTTATCCCAATTCCAACTAAAAAATATAACCAGGCTCAACCTCTCTTTCGGGTCCAAGAGAATTGTGTCCATGGCATGCTAACGTACACTATTTTTAAAACTAAATAAAATAAAATAAAAATTTTATTCATGGAGGTTGGTTAAATTACTTTTGCTATAATAGCTAAATTAAATCTTCATATTTGGTACACTCGTATCACTCGTATCTCTGGGGGTAGATCGTTCCAGAGGGTAGGTGCCACCACAGAGAAGGCTCTCCCCCTGGGGGTCGCCAGCCAG
>WNWU01000004.1:14397773-14418314 GCA_012654045.1 Ptyas mucosa
ATAGATAGATAGATAGATAGATAGATAGATAGATAGATAGATAGATAATAGATAGAATGAATTAATTCTTTATTGGCCAAGTGTGATTGTCTTGGTGCATACGCTCTCGGAGTACATAAAAGAAAAGATACATTCGTCAAGAATCATAAGGTACAACACTTAATGATAGTCATAGGGAAACAGTCAATATAAATCTTAAGGATATCAGCAACAAGGTTACAGTCATACAAACATAAGTGGAAGGAGACGGGTGATAGGAACAATGAGAAGATTAATAGTAATGCAGACTTAGTAACTAGTTTGACAGTGTTAAGGGAATTATTTGTTTAGCAGAGTGATGGCATTTGGGAAAAAATTGTTCTTGTGTCTAGTTGTTCTGGTGTGCAGTGGTCTATAGCGTCGTTTTGAGGGTAGGAGTTGAAACAGTTTATTTTCAACTAGGAGGTTGCAGCAGAGGCTGGTACAGTAGCAATACTTCCAATAATATTTTCAAAAGCAGGGTCTCACAGTCGGCAACTTGTGGAGCAGCATTCTTGAAGGCCAACAGAGACTCCTGGAGAACAACTGCTATCCCCACTCCTCTGCCCTGGGTTATTGGCTAGTGACATACCCTACACCCAGATGGGCACATTTCAGAAAGGAGACCGCTTCTTGCTTTGGGGCCCAGCCAGGTATTGGTAATATATGCCAAGTCAACCAATTCATCACTAATAAGATCTCAAATAAGAGGAGCTTTATTATTGATCAACCTGGCATTTTGCAGCAGCAACCAAAACGCTGGGCCTCACCCTCAATAACAACTGTTTACCTTTAAAAGCTTTGTAGGAAAAGTGAGCTTCCAAGGGGAAACTCCTTCTCTTTATATACACAAAAAAAATTGAGGACTTCTAGGGATCATTAGGTCAATATTTTCCTGGTGCAACCCATTATGGACCCATAAACAGAACAAAGTTGAGATATTCCACTAGATGGCTGAACAAATCTTCCTAACAGTCATAATAATGTGCATTTTTCTAGTCCTTGAACAGGCAGAAAAGTAAGCTGGCATAATATGCATTGCCCTAATGGTCAAGATCATCTTCTTTACTACCAAGTCTTGTGAGTGGTACTGTTCTTAACAGATTTACTGCAGATCAAACAAAGAACAGTGATTGGTTGATTCCCCTGGCTTTGTGCATCCTTCCACCCAGCATCACCACTCGGTGAGAAAAACACTTTTTTTTTACTAGTGACGCTTTTTAATGTGTGGGTGGGTTTAAGCAATATAGATTGGCTACCTGCGATAGATATTTTAGCCATTTTTCAAGTTGCTCAAGTGACAGGTTGCTGGCATGTCAGTGTTCTGCATCAATAAACTATCCCTCAGAATATTACTGAAAACAGAACTCCAGACTTCTGGAAAACAGGTAAATCTATGTCCAAAAATAATCCATCTGCAAAGAATGGGTGAGGGAAAAATGGGAAGGAAGTCAGATGGCATATTGAGAGAGCTCATTTCCGCTTTACCCCAAGGCCATTCACAGATCGACACAACCTTCTCAGCCAGACTACATTCAGAGTCAGATTTACTGATCTTCCAAAACTTGGAAGTAATTGAAATTTCAGGTCACAAGCACCACAGGGGGTTGCAAGGATCATTGGAGCATTCTCTTCTGCCCATTACAATGTTCATCCTCTGCACCTATCTCTCATCAATCATGCTGGAAGGGGAAAACTTATTAGAACTTTTCTCAATTTTCTCACTGGCTCTCAAGTATCCCAAATTTGTAAGTGCTACAAGGGAGTGGCCATGCTAGCGATAAGTAACCATGTCTTGCAGTGCCCAGATGTATTTCCCAGAAGCACAAAATATATTGTGACCTTGTAACCTCTCACTTGGATTACTGCCATGCAGTCTGCATAGGGCTGCCCTTGAAGAGAATTCAGAAGCTTCAACTGGTGCACAATGATAGTGTGAATAGTGTGAATATTCGATATATGTAATAGTAAATAGTGTGAATATTCGATATATGTAATACCCCTACTGTGTGAGCAGCATGGTTGCCAGTGTTTCTGGGTACAATTCAAAGTGCTGGCAGTTGCCATTAAAGCTCAGTTGTGATCGTAAGCCTGTATATGGCAAGCTTGTTTGGAGAAAACATTAGAAAAAAAAAACTTTAAAGCCAGAGCACCTAAAGCTGAATACGAACTCCTCAGTTGTGGGCTAGAGATGAGGTGAAAAGCTGCATCCTGAGGACATGTCTTGTACATAGGGTTTGTTGGGAATGTTCAACCATAAGTTAAGAAGGGTGTTAGGATCAACCCTCAGTTACTGAGCTAAAAGCAGCTTCTGAGTGCAATCCTGTTTGTTCTGTAACACTCAAAATAGTGTTTCCTCAGAACAGTTTGACTTCCACTTTAAGCCGTCTGCATTTCTTTGTAATTACACCTCCCCTCTCTCTGCACAGTAAGATCAGACGTTATTTATCTTTCATCTGTCTAACACTTAATAAATCCAGCCAAATGTTTTCTGGCTCAGAATGTTTAGTTGGAAAACTGCCCGTGTTCACTTTTTCCCCCTTCACCACCATCACTGGGTTCAAAGTAGAAGCACTTCTCTTGTTGTGGGTATGATGGTCTTTTGGTGATGGGGGGAGGTTGCCATTGTTGTGCCCCATAAATAACTCATTTCAGAAGAATATTATGTTTTCATATAAAATAAGTCCAAGGAAAAATGTTAAAAAATTAAGATTAAGGAGAATGGATATTGAAGAGTAATTAAATATCCCTGAATCTTGAAAGACAGAATATCTCATGTAGAAAATATTTACCTAAATTATGTATCAAAAGAAAACAGATACTATAGTACTGTGATGGTGAACCTATGGCACGGGTGCCACAGGTGGCACACGGAGTCATATCAGTGGGCATGCAAGCGTTGCTGTAGCTCAGCTCCAGCACACGTGTGCGCCGGCCAGCTGATTTTTGGGCCTTTAGGTCCCACCGGGAGTTGGGAAATGGGCTGTTTCCAATCTCCGGAGGACCTCTGGGAAAGTGGGGAAGGCCATTTTCGCCCACCCCAGGCTCCTAGAAAGCCTCTGGAGTCTGGGGAGGGCGAAAAACGGGACTACCGGGCCCACCGTGCCATCATGTGCTAAATGCGGGGTGTGTGTGTGCACATGCGCAGGGGCGGGGTGCATTGAATTATGGGTGTGGGCACACACGTGGGCAACCTCCCTGCGCTCCCCCTGCTTTTGGCACGCGACGGCAAAGAGGTTAGCCATCACTGCTGTAGTACAATAGATTCCTACAGGTAGATATAGAGAAAATGGCCAGATAGAAACATTTATTTTAATGAATTGATATATTAATGAAATGTCTGCAAGCAAACAATCAAGCTCAGAGACCACAGTTCAGCCCTGAGCTACATGTATTCTCTTCTCTTCTATTATAACTATTTATTTTCTGTCTACAAGGTTACTTTCCTGGATAAGCTTACAGTTGCAATAGCTAACAATTCCACTACACTGGTGATTCCACTTACTTCTGGCTCATCTTTATTAACTTCTGGGCCAGTTGTGCACGATAATATAAATATTGAGAACCTCAGAGTTTGCAGTTCTCTTAATCCCTTGCTTCTGATTCTTCTTAGCCGAGTATACATATTTTCATATATTTTGAGCCAACTTTATTGCTCATCAGTAAATTTTATTAGCAACAAAGCTTCCAGATGTCTTTTCAAAGACTATGTGAAGCCTTGAAAGGGTGATTCACTTTGATGCCTCAAAGTGAATTCATGGGGCAGTCTGAAGTGTTGGATTGAATCATGTGCCTTGAGTGGTTTTTAATGGTGTTTTTGGTGCTTCTGGCTTTACAAGGTCTGAAACAATGCTGTATCCTTTCTTCCATATATGATGAAACCTAAAGGGGCAAATTGAGTGATGTGATGGACTCTCAGATATTAACATAACCAGCCAATGAATTTTATAAAAGCACAAAGTCTGCCTATCAGAGTGGTTGGGGAGGCCTGTTCTGCTGTTTTGTCTCACTCCTCTAATAAAATATGTTTAAATAGGTTGGCTTGAAAGTAAAAAGAGATTTTCAGATTTATTCAACTGCACTTTTAAATTTTGTTTTTTCCTTTCTTCTCTGTTCTTCTAACTTCCCTCAAATTCAGATATTTTATATTTATTCTTCCTTACCCCTCAAACCATTTGCCTATGCTGTCCTTATTAATCAGGAGTCCCCAATCTTTTTGGTTCTGCAGACCAACGCCAGCAGCGTTGGCGGTTTCAGTATGGGAATGGTTTCATGTGTGCAACCTACATCCTGCACATGCACAAATGAATCTTCTTGCACTCATCCACCACTTCAGCTGCCCGGTTCCCCACAGGCCCAATTCCCAACAGGCCGTTGGGGACTCCTGATCTAATCTGTCTCAGTTGTGAGGAAAAACTAATAGAGTGTTTGCTATTAAACAACTGTGTGCATATGGATTATTTCTTGGTATCATAGTGTATTAAATGCTCAGGACAGATAACACATACGTCCTAATAATAAAAGCCGCCTAGAGTTGTTGGATACAAGATGAGTGGCAAATAAATTTTCTAAATAAATAAAATAAATAACTATTTTTCCCACAAATTATTGCATAAGTAGCACATAATGTATCATTTCCAGGTGACTAAATTTGCCAATGAGTTCTGCCAATAAACCTATCTTCCAGAAAAGCATCCAGTTCAACCAATCAAATCAATGCCTAATGTATTGTCTTTAACTAAGCCACTAAGGAGCCTGAGTGGCGTAGCAGGCTAATGCCTCCTACAAGGCAGCATTTAACATCCAGTTGCCTGTAATTACTGTAAGTTCGAATCTCACCAGGCTCAAGGTTGACTCAGCCTTCCATCCTTTCTAAGGTGGGTAAAATGAGGACCCAGTTTGTGGGGGCAATAAGCTGACTTTGTATAAAACATACAAAAGTATGAAGGCTATTGCTTAACGCATTGTAAGCCGCCCTGAGTCTCCGGAGAAGGGTGGCATATAAATAAGAATTAAAAAAAAAAACTTAAAGGACAGTGTAATGTGGGGTTCTTGGTGTTCTCTGGAACTTGGTTGCTTACTTGCAGATGTTTCATTACCCAACAGGGTAACATCATCAGTAATGATGATGTTGACTATGTTGACAGCTCAGAGAGCACCAGGAACTCCACAGTTCAACCCTGAGCTACAAATATTCTCTTCTATTGGAAGCATAATAATGGATAGACTTTTCTTCATTGGAATGATAAGGTTGCATTTGGTTTGGAGGAAGAGGCTGTGACTGGCTCTAGCAATCTCCCCCGGATGAGAATTGATTTGTAGAGGAGTGGCCTGCCTTAGATTTTCCAGCTTGGAAGAATGGAGAAATTGTACCCCTAGTTGCTCAGTGAAAGTGGCTGGGAGGAATTGAGTTTGTGTGTGTGTGTACATATGTGTGTATTTTAATTGGGGAGGAGTTGTTAATGTGAAACCATTACATGCTGTCCAGAAGTGACCAATGAATCAAGTCATTTACTTCTTGATGGTGATTTTAGGTTGATGATGGGGATGGAGCTTTTTGATGTCAGGTCAGCTTGTAATAAACCCTCCTCACCCATGACTTAATTATGAATGAGAGAGCTAACCTGGCCTGTATAGTATTACTGAAATTTGGATGGCCACAAGTGGGAGGACATAAATGCGCATGTCTGGATTTCTGGTGTTGCATTAGCCAAGTCTCCATGGTAGTGGTGGTGGAATAACTATGGTCATCTGTGATTCTCTAATGGCTTTTAGAGGCACTGCCATGCAGATGTGAGACTCTGTTTGTAAAGTTGGGCTCTAGGGGTCAGTTAGGAATGAGGAAGGACATGTTTCAGCTCAAATCTAGCAAGACTGAGTGACTTTAGTCTTCCTGGATCTGGGAATTTTCTACCTTTAGTTCTTGAGAGGATTATATAACCCCAAAAAGAACCCATGTGTAATTTGGGAGCTCTCCTGGACTCATGGTTCTTGTTTGAAGAGCAGAAGGCAGCAGTGGTGAGGATGAAACCTTTATGCAACTTTGTGTTATGAATTAATTGTACTTTTCCCTGGACTTTGAGGCACTGTTCACAGTCATTTATGCCTTGATCATCTCCTCAATGCAATATACTCTATATACAGAGTTGCCCTCGCACTAGGAAACTTCAACTAGTCCAGAATGCAGCAGTGATTTTAAATTTATTCCATTGGTTTTTTAAATCTATGTTTGCCACTCAGAGTAATTGTGAGGTGGGTAGTATATAAATCAGTACAGTAAATAAATTTCTGAATTTCTGTGCAAAAGATACAGGGAGCTGTCTGTATTTTTAGAAGCTATCTATATCTGCAGAAGGAATATTTCAAGATTTTATTGTAATGAAACTCATAAGGCTAATTAACTGAAATAGTTAATGTCTTCTAAATATACATCATTCTATTTTGATCCCATTCTGCTAAAATTATTGCCTATACTTGAATCATTAATTGAATTTAATTGTTTCAATTTGTATCTTATTGGCTTTGAAACTCAAATATCAAATTCAAAATCTTGGCTGAGTCACATATTCTCTTTATGTAACAAAGGAAATAGATTTTTTGAAAGGGGGTGATGGATGTTAGGGTATATTATATTATAATTAAAAGCATAATTTCATTGTTTTTTTAATTCCTTTTTGGAATCATTCTATTGATGTATTCAAGTTTCTTAACTTTATTCCTAGTTATCCAGATGGCCTAGAATAGGAACACTGCTGCAGGATTTAAATCTTTGTGCAATGTGGAACAAATATACCAGAGAAAGAAAGTTTTAAATGCCTTCTTGAACTCCTATCTTGCTCCTGCAGATGTTTACACAACTACATAAATTAGTATGCTGTTTATTTATGGCACAAAAAAAGTTTCAATATTCAATACTTTCAAGTGTCTCTTTTTTTAGACCTACATAAGAAATCTGGCCTAAATTTAACAAGGAGATAATTTCTACTATACTAAAACACAAAGACTTTGCTGGCAGAGACAAATAGGAATCTATACTTTTTATTTTATTGGAGTAGTAGAACTTCAGCAACCTCAGAGAAGAAATGGGAAAGTAAACAGAGAGTAAGAGCAGAATGCATATAAGTGGGTGGGTGTAATTCCTTCATGATCTCAGCCTGTATCCCATAAATTGAAGTTTCTTGGAAGATGTTCCAAGGGGCTGACACTATTGACAAACCTCAGAAGAAAGTTATACTATAATCTGCACAAAGGCTTCACGCTAAGAATAGGGTGCAATTGCACATAAATAACATACATGATTTGAAATTGCACTCCAGCTCCTGATCTTAATCTCTGGATAAAGCAGTCAAAGCAAGTCCAGAAGTTCTTATTCAGATTAAAGTTGAATAAAGCAGATTGTATGGAGAACATATCTCAGCTGAGAAATCACTCAACAGTAAATTAGGAGTTTGACGCTCAGGAAGGATCCCAAGTAATAAAGATGTCAACTTTCAGTGGTTGTTTGTTTATTGCTAAATTGTCAGTTTGGAAAGACATCCAGATAGCATGACAATTTACACAATGGTTATAACTTTAAAAAGGTTGAATCCAACATCTGGTGAGAACTGTTACTTGAGGACAAGATTGTGATAAAATAAACTAAAATTTACTTTAATAAAAACCAATCAGACTTCATAAAATGCGAGAATAAAAACAGTCACAACTCAGCACCCACTGGAGAAGTCCATTCTTTTGACTGAGAAATTCTCAGAAAATTAAACTAAATGGCTTCCAAGGTACTGTAAATATGCTTTATATGCCCAGATCTAGGCATCATACAGCTTTGAATAGTTTGACTTTGAATAGTTTGACTGCAGCAGGCACATAATTGTTGGCTTATTATGGCTTACAAATCTAATTGCCATACTGGAAGTTTTTTCTGCACTCATGTTATGAGTTTGGTAAATTGGTGAATCCAACAAATAAAATGTGAAAATGTATTCTTAAATATTTGAAGTCCGTAACTTGTTCACTTGACCTTTCATTAATTTTCCATTTATCGGGATAGGGTGTGAGGCTTTTTGATAGAAATTAACTCATTTATTATACAGAAGCTGGTTTCTAATTTTTTTCTAAGGCAGAAACATATTAGTGCACCAAGGCATCGATGGAGATTTGAATTATTTGATCAAGGAAACAAGAGCCTTTCTCACCCATCAAAGAATGAGACCTGGAAACCAATTTATGCTCTGTTATGCAATTAAGACCTACCATTAGAAAGCTAAACTAGTGTCTTAATATGAGATAATGGTACAATTAATATATATCTATAGTGCATACAAAGTGTATTATGGGAACTTTCAAAGTTATCAATGAACATAAACTACTTGTGGTAGGCACTAGAACAAATGAGGACAGGTAATCTAGTATCAAGATATTTTGAACTTCAATTCATATGTTAACAGAACAGAGCAAAATAAGAGAGTTGGGAGGGACCTTGGAGATCTTCTAGTCCAACCCCCTGCTTTGGCAGGAATTCCTGATTCCAGTGATTTGTAATTATTGTCCATTCTTGCTGTAACTAATGAGAACTGAAATCTAAACTATCTAGTACTGTATTGATAAAACAGCTTAACAAGTAAGCTAGAGGAGCAATTAACATCTCTTCCTGTGGCTGTAAGCCCTATTCCTGCAAAAGAATAAACTACCTAGGGGAAAGGGTCAATTACTCAATTATTTTTAAGTCAACATCACATCAAAACCTGGTAAATCCAGACATCTAAGATAAGATAAGGACTTTCATATGCAATAGCAATAAACCCAAACATAATTACCAGAATGTTTTGCTCCAAAGAGTCCCAGCACTTCCTTCATATCTATGCCATCTTCTTATAATCACAGTGGTACTCTTGCATCAAGATCTGTTTTTATTGAGATCCATTTTTGAATTATTATCTATCTTCAAATTGAGGACTTAGTTGCCTTGGATCTGAAATGCATAGACAGCAAAAAGATCATAGGAGCTGTGACATGTTGTTGCTGTCAGGTCAAAGTTGACTCATGGCAGCCCAGTGGATAATTGCTCTCAATCTTCAGTCAGGAAACTAATTGTTGCTCCAGTGACATCCACAACTCTTGTTATTGTTTAAATCCATTGCATTACCAGTCTTCCTAGTTTTGTTTTCCTTCAACCTTGCTAAATAGGATATCTTTCTATACTGATCATTCTCTTCACATCAGGTGTCCAAACTGATGAAAGGAATAGGCTTGCCTATGCTTGATTTCCTCCAGTATTAACTGATGTGTTCTTTGTGCAGTCCTTAGCACTCATAGTATCTTTTACCAGGATCGCAATTCAAAAGAATCTATTTTCTTCTGCTTTTGTCAGTTCACTGTCCAACTTTCTTATCCACAGGTTAATATTGAAAACATCATCATCTGAACAAGTTGAATCTTTATAGAAGAATTATCACTGCATTGAAGAATCTTGTCTATGGCCTTTATGGCCTTTTTTTCCAAGAGCAATTTTTGGCTATTTGTAGTTTTAAAGATCCAAGCTAACTGAAATTGTTAACTATTTCTATTTATTCAAGGTAAAATTATCGATCTTTGGCTTGTTCACATTATAGCGCAGGTCTATTTTGAGATCTTGTTCCTTGCTGTTGATAATAGATGCTTGAGATCATTTTTGCTTTCAGCCAGTAATGTGCTATCCTAGACATATTCCTAAACTTTTTTCCCCCAGTTCAGCTCTTCTGCTTTCATTCACTATCATATTTTAATCTTAAAGAACTGATCAGCAACAGCAATGTTTTTTTCCCAGGCTGCAAGCCCGGCTCCCTATAACTCTCCCCCAACCTCATTTTGGGTGCCTGCCTGGAGGCTCGTTCATTCCTGGGTGGAAGGCTTGCACCACCTTGCTGGAAACAGCTGATTGGGAGCAGTCAGAAGTTCCACCCCAAAGTCTCTCTGTTCCCTTTATGATGGGAGCAATCATTTAACACAGGGGAGGAAATAGTAAACCCGATTTTCATTCACTTAGCGACCCATTTGATTCAGTTAATGAATTTGATTAAAAATGTCGTAAAATTGAATCTCATTCATTTTATGATATTTTTGACTTATGACCATAATGGGTTGGCTCCATTAGGGCCGTACCTCAAGGACTATCTGTACCAATAGTCCTCGACTTACAACCACAATTGAGCCCAAAATTTCTGTTGCTAAGTGAGACAGTTGTTAAATCCCACCTGGACTATTGTAATGCTCTCTACAGGGGGTCCCCTTGAAGAGCACCCAGAGGCTCTGACTGGTCCAGAATGCGGCTGCGCGGCTGGTTATGGGAGCATCATGGCGCTCCCATGTAACACCTCTCCTGCGCGAGCTGCACTGGTTCCCGGTGGTCCTCCGGGTACAATTCAAGGTATTGGTTACCACCTTTAGAGCACTCCATGGCTTAGGACCTGGGTATTTACATGACCACCTGCTGCTACCAATAGCCTCCCACCGGCCAATTCGCTCCCACAGAGAGGGGCTCCTCCGGGTGCCATTGGCCAAGCAATGTCAGCTGGCGACCCCCAGGGGGAGAGCCTTCTCTGTGGGGGCTCCTGCCCTCTGGAACGAATTGCCCCCAAGATACGGAGGATTCCCGATTTACGCACCTTCTGCTGGGCCCTCAAGACACTTTTATTTCATCGAGCCGGGCTGGCCTAATTAAAAAAAAAAATCTCTTAATTTTTATTGTTAATTCGTAATTTTAAATGTTTCAATGGGGTAGTTTCATTTTAATTTGATGTGGGCCAAAATATTTAATATCTTTTAAAACTGTTTTTAAATTTTATATTTGTGTGTTTTAAGCTGGCTGTACACTGCCCTGAGTCCCTCTGGGAGAAGGGCGGTATATAAATTGAATTAATAAATAAAAATAAATAAATAAAGTGATCTTGCCCCATTTTACAACCTTTCTTGCCATAGTTGTTAATCGCTGCAGTTGTTAAGTTAGTAACAAGGTTGTTAAGTGAACCTGGGTTCCCCATTGTCTTTGCTTGTCAGAAGGTCACAAAAAATGATCACATGATCCTGGGACGCTGAAACCGTCATAAATATGAGTCAGTTGCCAAGCATCTGAATTTTGCTTAAGAAACCATAAGCATGCTGCAACGGTCATAAGTGTGAAAAATGGTGATAAGTCACTTTTTTTCAGTGCCGTTGTTAACTTTGAACGGTCACTAAACAAACTGTTGTAAGTGGAGAACTACCCGTATTATGATTTACTCAGTATGCAGCACATCACAACTATCAGATCATGGCACCCACTTTATGGAATATCCTCCCTCCCTTCTTCTGAAATGAGGCTAACTCCTTCCCTGTTGAACTTCTGGAAGTTCCCCAGGATCTGATTATGTCAGCAGGCCTGGGGACCCCAGGGGACTGGTGAGATGTTGAGGTGGCTCCAATATTATTGTTAAAATTTATTGCTCTCTTGGAATTTTTAAATTGTTTAGTAATAATTGCTTTTATATGTTTATTGTTTTTAAACTTCTACATTGCCCAGAGTCAATTTTTCCTGAGATGGGCGGCCATATAGATTTGATAAATAAATAAAATTTGTGGCTTTGTGGTGGTATGTGCGATGTGCCTGCATCCTCCTGACATGTCAGGTAAGGAGATGCTCCTGGCCCGCTCTAGGGAGAATTTGGACTTGCTAGCCTTTTCCTGGATCTCTTTAAGGCCAGGGCAGCTTCTCCAACCTAGTTATGGTTGGATGAGACTCAAGACTCCAGACTGAAATTCCTCTCGGAGGGCAAAGGAATGCAATCAAGATGGGCGACTTTTTTTCCCCCCGCACTGCCTGCAGAACAAGCTTTTCGAGTCCCAGCTGGAGAAAACTGGCTGAACTGCAGCTCGTTGCCTTGGCAGCTCCTTTGACAGCCTGTTTTACGCAGCAAGAGTAATGCAGAAGTTCCTGCTGCTTAGAGGATAAACCAGGCACTAAAAATATCCCTGTGTGGAAGAAGCTTCCCAAGAAGCAGCCGCCGCGTGGCAGCATCTCTAATGAGTGAGCCAGTGAGGAGTTCATCCAAGGACAGGAGAACATTCCCTGCCTCCTCCTCCTCCTCTCTCTCTCTCTCTCTCTCTCTCTCTCTCTCTCTCTCTCTCTAACCCACTCCCCTTCCTTGCTGCATTATCAGGCGTGGCTGGCTGGCTACAGCTCCTTCCAGCATTCTTATATGGCTGCCAGCTGCATGAGCAGGGACCTGCGATGGGAGCCAAAGGAAAGGCAGCTTTTTAAATGGAGGCAGGAAAAACGAAGATCAAATGCTAAACTGGATCAGGTTCTTTTTTAATAAAACAAGAAGGAGAGAGATTGTGGTGATCTATTAAAAGCTACAAAGATGATGATTTCTTTTTTAAAAAAATGAAAGTGACAAGAGAACAAGCCACGTACAAAGCATTTAAAGAGGGTAGCAAGGAAATGGGTCAGATCTGGCACCAGAAACGCGGCAGCTTTAGATTTATGCTGTGAAGTTCAAGCTCTCATCATCAGGGATTGAGGCTATGCAGTGTATTCCTGACAATTCCATTACGGTAACATTACATTGAAGAGAAAAAGTAGCACTGAATGCAGAATTCAGCATTCTTGGGACCTCTTTCTGCCAGCAACAATTCAGACTCAAAATTCTTATGGTCAGCTTTTATATAGGGTCAGAATCCAAAGACATTCCGGAAGTTAGGAATGGGTACATAGAGCAAGACTGTTCCTGCCTGGAAGCACTAGGAAATCCCAAGACTACAGCCAAGATTGGAATTTGGGTTGGGGGGGGAATAATCCCCAAAGGAAGCCACAGCTTTTACCAAGAAAACAATATAGAGAGGTCTATTTTGTCTCTCCATTTGAGAGAGATGTATTCATGTCCGCTTAGTTTATTGGTTGCTGTGGGACTTAACTGTCAGATACCTGGGGGCAGAATTACAGCTTCAGTAAGATTTCCAATGTTTCTTGGTACAGTTTTTAAAAATCCCATTTCATATGACTGCTTTTTACTCAACATTGGCATTGACTTCGGTTAGTCACATGGTGCTGTAACCAGGGGAAAATCACTCCAAAATATTTGTGTCTTAGGGCTGTTTTCTCTAGTAAAAGATAAAGTCCATTTTTTTCTTCTAGAACTCACTTCTTTCTGGCAATCATTTCAATGTCAGGACATTCCGCAGTGCTGCTCTTTCTTTGTGAGTAGGCTTTTTGTGATTGCTTTCTCCCCACTTCTGGAGACACATCAGTGTCTGTAGATGTGCGTACGTCATATCATTTCTGCCCTCAGAGCAATTCAGATGCCCCAGCAATATATTACTAATGCTTTAGGTGTAAGGTGAGGGGTCCTTTGGCTCACCATTTTGCTAATCTCATTCTAAAACTTTTAGTGTATTCATAAAATATCCTTTCTTCCCCCAGTTGTGAGATGCATGTTAGAGAGGGCAGAAACTGATCTTCTCACTTCCTCCACTTTCTGCCTTACCCAAGACACAAACAGTCATAATTGGGTGTGATCTCTATAGTCTGACAATGGCCTAAACCTCAGCCTTCTACCAGGAGATGACAGATTATAAGATATATTATGCATAACCATCACCGGAACATTTCATGGGAAAAGCACTCACCACTTTAGACTGGCATCTAGTTTCCTTATTGCATCTATCTATCTATCTATCTATCTATCTATCTATCTATCTATCTATTATAATTTGACAAACAAAAATGAGAACAAGAATAAAAGAATAAAAATACAATGACAGGGACGATAGGCAAGTTAGTGCACTAATGCACGCCCCCTCTACTGACCACCTAAGTATGATGTAAGGTTCACGGAAGTCAATTTGTGACTGAAACTGAATCAGGTAGAGCATTCCAGACTTTGACAACTCTATTACAGAAATCATATTTTTTACAGTCAAGTTTAGAACGATTTACATTGAGTTTAAAGGGGTTATTAGCGTGCGTATTATTGCGATTAAAACAAAAAAAGCCATTTACAGGTAAAACATTACTACGTATAATTTTGTATTCAATACCTAGGTCTGACCGTAAGCGACACAGTTCTAAGTTATCCAAACTGAGACTTTCGAGCCTAGTAGCATAAGGAATTCTATTGTTTACAGAAGAGTGCAAGACTTTTCTTGTGAAATACTTCTGAACTTGCTCAATTGTACAGATGTCAGATATATGGTGGGAATTCCAAACAGTTGAACAGTACTCTAAGAATGGTCCAGCATAAGTTTTATAAGCTCTAATTAGCAATACAATGTTTCCAGGAAAAGAAACTGCTCAAAATTACATTTACAACTCTTAATGCTTTTTTAGCAATGCTGTTACAGTAAACTTTGGAGCATAGATCGTCAGAGATAAGTACACCTACAGTAGGTCCTTGACAAAGTGAGGGTCATCAGCTAGTTCAATGCCACCAAGCTTATACTTGACATTCTGATTACATTTGCCAATATGTAAAGCACAGCATTTATTGATCAAAATTTGAAGTTGCCAAATAGATGACCATTCAGACGCATAGTTGAGATCACTTTGCAAAACAACAGAATTATCTGTTGTATTGAATAATTTTACGTCATCGGCAAAAAGGACGCAATTGCTTTTAAGTTGATGACATAAATCATTGATATAGAGCAAGACAAGCATGGGAGCTAAGATGCTGCCTTGCGGAACACCACTGTTCACTGATGCAGGATTAGACAGCAAGATATCTATTTTGACTTTCTGCAGTCTATTAGGAAAGCAGCAATCCACTTGTGCAAAGGACCAGAAATGTCATAAGAGTTTAATTTCAACAGCAGTTTATCATGTACTACTGTATCAAAAGCCTTACAAAAATCTATATAAATTGCATCTACAGCTTTGCCTTGTTCAAGACATGTAGTCTACAACTTTTTACAGTGCAAAAGTTGTAGATTACAGGATGAGTTTTTCCTAAAGCCAAACTGTTTGTCGAATAGCAAGTAGTTTGTCTAAGTGGTGAACAATGGATTGGTTTATAATTGATTCCATAACTTTGCATGTAACACAACACAAAGAGATTGGTTTATAATTTTCAACTGAACTAGGCTCACCCTTTTTAAAAATTGGTATAACTATTGCTAATGAGCATAGATCAGGCAGAGAACTAGTTCAAAATGATACTTTGAAAATTGTACACAAAAGTTCAGCTAGGACATAGCAAGCTTTTTCAAGAAAAAAAGCACATAAACCATCTGGTCCTGTGGATAGTGATGGCTTTAGATTATATAATGCTAGTTCAATATTATATACCGGGGTGAAATGCTCCCGGTTTGGACCGGATCACCCAATCCGGTAGTGATGGAGGCGGGTGGTTCGGAGAACCAGTAGCAAAAATCCCTTTTAAAAAAGCCTCTGTCAATCAGGCAACTCAGCTTGGATCGTCAGAGGCATTTAAAGGAAAAAAACCCTATTTTTCTTTTAAATCCCTCTGACGATCTAAGCTGAGTTTTTAAAAAATCCTTTGACGATGAGGCAACTCAGCTTGGATCATCAAAGGCATTTAAAGAAAAAAAAAGGTTTTTTTTTCTTTTAAATGCCTCTGATGATCCAAGCTGAGTTGCCTGATTGGCAGAAAAAAAAGCCTCTGCCGATCAGGCAACTCAGCTGGAATCGTCAGAGCCTTTTGAAAGCATTTTTTACAACCTCTTCCCTAAAGAGGTTGTAGAAAAAAATGGTTTATTTTTTTGAAAATGGCCACGCCCACCGAGTCATATTACCACCACCACCACCACCAAGCCACGCCCACAGAACCGGTAGTAACAAATTTTAGATTTCACCACTGTTATCTACTGTAAATGTAATATTCAGCAATTTGTTACAACTATTTGTGGTTCGACTTGCGAATGAGGGACTGCAACCATTGCTATCCACAAATACTGAACTAAAAAAATGAATTGAAGAGATTGACCTGACTAACATTGTCATTACAATCAATCCCATTTTGCCTTTTTAAGGGTGGAATCACTTGTGAGTCTTTAAGTTTTGAATTAACGAAGTTGTAAAAGGCTTGCATAGAATTTGAGTTTAACAGCTTTTCCTCCTGTTTGCAGAAATAATTGGTGCATTCATCTTTAATTTGACGACATAATGCTTTGTAGAGGCTTTTGAAGTTGGCAACGTAACCTGTCTTATTCTTTTATTGCTTTCCCTTAACCCTTGATCCATATAAGCACTTGTTGTCAATAGTTGCTCAGTTTGTTAATGATAGTACAGAAAGCCAACAGCATACCACACACAAGTGTATTTTACAGGAAACAAAGTCACAGGTACACAATGAAAGCATGAGATTTGTGGAACTTCCTTAGCGTAAGGCATACCTACTTCAAGCACTTGGAAACTTCCCAACAATGGTAGTTTATAAAACATTGCAGAACAGATTAGTAATGTGCTGATGTGATGGTGTTTTATGGATCAGTGGAATTTGTATTGGAAAGTTATAGTTTTATTTCTATTTGTAATCTACCTTTGCTCCCTTATGTTCAGGAAAAAAACCAGGACAAAAAAACTCAGACTAAGTGAGAATAGACTGCATGCGATAGCTATGGGAAATGGGTCAATGTTGTTTATGTTGTTATTTGACCTCTGATATAAAAGAAACCTGTTGGATTGCCATCTCCACCCAGTGAAAGGAAGTAAAAGGTAATATCATCCTTGAGAAGAAAAAAAAAGCAACCTTAATGAGTTGTATGCATGTGAGCCCTAACTTGGATGACCAAATATTTCTCTACCCCAATATACAGTATGGATGGATTGACCACTCAGCAATTTGCAATTTATTTACCGAACAGGTGTTATACGCTGCTATAATCTCAGAAGCCTTGCACCACCCCCTTCATTCCAGGAAGAAAAATTAAACTATAATTACATTACAAATATAATAGCCCTAGTGCTTGAAGTAATCTTATTTCAGGGGATTTGCTATTCCAAAGACAGGAGTTATTTTTGAGAAGGCACATTTTATGACTCCTGAAAAGGGATGGCAGGAAGAACCCACTCTGCTAGATCTTCCTAGATGGACAGAAGTCACTGGGAAATGGCTTTCCCACAGATATCCAGGCAGTCTTTGGATCTCTATCCTACTCTTGCCTGGCTTAGAGATAACAGTGGTTCCCTAACTTGAGAGTAAATTGCTGCTAGGGAGTCCCAAAAGTGCTTTTTCAAGAGGCAACTGGACTTTCTGGTTTTTCTTTGAACATGTTTTGCCTCTCATCCAAGAAGCTTTGGATGAGAAGCAAAACATCTTCAATGAAAAACCAGAAAGTCCATTTGCCTCTTGAAAAAGCACTTTTGGGACAACCATGACCTGGATGACTGAGAATCTCCCTAGATATACTGCTAGGGAGAAGGCAGTTCTATTCTGTAGTTCTGTACTCAGGAATATATAAGCTCACTGCCAAGGCTCTTGCTGTTCCAAAGGAAGGCAGAAATTCTAGCAGTATTCTCAGCAAAGAGGAGGAAGAAGCAAACATTATTTGTTGAGCCTCTGAATTGGCAGTGACAGTATATTTAGATATAGGCTGAACTCTGTCCTGAGGTTTATACAAATGAAACTCCCTTATTTCATTCATAAACAAAAAATAACTTTATGATTTGCAATATCTTTATTAGGAGGGTCACTTAGTTCAAGCATTAGTAATGCCCATGTAATTTTTAGTTAAAAATGGAACAAAGTAAAGTTCAGTTCCAATATTTTTCCACCTGTTTGTGATGGCTGCCATAGCTATGAGATCACTAATACTAAAAGCTCATCTTCACAGCCTGCTTGTCTAGCATGAGAACAGCCCACTGACAATTTTTTGAGGGCAAGAGTACACAGCGTAATTCTCAACTTGTGCCTAGCCTGGTGTAAAGGCTTTCTGACTTCAGCCATTACCAGCCATGCTGCTGTATGTTCTGCCTGTTTTACTTCATTTCCTTGTGGGCCAATTCATTATGGCAAGAATACCTTCCCTCCCTCAGTTCCTGATACCTGCTCTTCACAGTTATTTCATCTTAGAATTCCTACCTATCTGCCCTCCTTCAGAAGATACCTTCCTACAATAAAAGTGCCTTTCCCCACCACCAGTGAATTGGTAAAATACTGTTTCAGCTGAGGACCAGTAAAACAATGGACCAAGAGAAGGCAAGAAAGCTCAACCAATGGTGTCACAGGTTCCCCCCACTCCGATTGGTCTGGTGAAATGCTTATGGTGAACAAGCAACTCTTCCACTGGGCACCCTTCCAACTGTATGATTCTTCGACTGCTGTATATTGTGTGCTCAGCCAAATGGAAGCCATATCTCCTTAGAGATCCATCCACAGACAGGAAAACAAATTGGCACGTGCTTTCCTGGCACAGGTGGGCAGAGTAAAAAAGCAGGAGAATCCATAATCAGGGGGTGGTGTAATTGTCATTCAGACAGAATGCCTAAGGTTCCTTTAACTGGCTACATTTTCAGCCAGTGTCAGTGCTAGAAACAAGTTACAGTACTTAGGGCTGTTGTACAAAACTGCCTTTGGGCTAACAGCGTATCTTAAAATGGTGTCAGAAATCTCCTTTCATTAAAATGCAAGGACTAAATAGAAGGAAGGATGTTGTATGAACAAAAAACCTTTGACTATGGGCTTCTGGCAAAAGAATATCATGGCTGCCTGGACAATTGGAGGTTGTCAAAATGGCAACATATGGTGCTATCACTAGGGAAACACCATCTTTTTATGTTCTTGTATGTGGTGTCTTGTACACGTACAAAAAGAGTGGGATTTGCATAGGCATGTCACAGTGCACGTTTCAGACATATCCCTCTACAGATGCCCAGGAGGAAGAGGAATATATTTGACTTATGTTACATAAACAAGGGATTAATATTGCTAGAAATATCATATTTCCCTTTGAAAGACCTCCTAGGGCCCATGGAGGTGGGCTGAAACAAGAATTCCTACAAATGCTGCCAGGATTTCCACAGCAGAGGCCTTCAAAGGTGCAAGGCAATTGCTCTTCCCAGCATTATGTAACTGTGACAAAATTGATTCAGTTTTCAAATGTAAGTTACCCTTGTTGGAAGTTCTGAATTGTTTTCAGATTGATGCAGAATTTTTATGTTCAAGGCCTTTTATAAAGTTGGTCTTGAAAAAAAACATTCTTGGAACATCCTACCACTCTGGGAAAGAATATCATGGTATTAATCAAGAAAGATGTGCAAATTACAAGTTTTATTTTCACTTTATAAAACTGTACATATCTGTGTGCCACATGCAATGAAAACGTTCTGAATTATTAACTTCAAAATCACAGTTACCAAACAGGAAATAGTTTTCCCATGACATCATATAGTATATCCTATTGCTTTTAAAATCAAATAGCATTTTATTTGCCAGTTATTCAGATTTTGAGAATTAGACAATTTAGCAATTCCAAGTAGTAGTATACTTTTCAGTTCAGAAATTTGACAAGTATTTTAATACAAACATTCAAATTGTGAAAAAAGGTACCGTGGGTATGTATGGATGAGCTGGACTTCTGATGTGGCCATTGTTAACTGTTTGCAATAAAGACAGATCTGGAACAGTTAGGACAGTGAACCCTGTCTGGGCCTAATGTACATCAGGTGCACACCTGGATCTAATAAAGGCAGTAAGACAAACAATAAAGTTTTGGAAATACATTTTGCTCAACAAGAATCCAAAAATTATCATGCTATGAATATCTATTATGACGAATCCATGCATATTCACCATTTTCATGCTACCATGTTCTGATTAAAAATGTGATGATCTGCTTAGTGTTTTTGCAACTTTTCATACTTTGGTTTGCAGTGGAAAATGTGATTCCAGTTTTCTGCTGACTATTTATGTTTGGAGATTATCTATGTGTACATGTAGACTGAAACCCAAACAGGAAGGGATTGCAATAAGAAATACAAACAAAGGGAGGGGAAAAATCCAATTACTTTTGAAAAAATGTTTTAATTTTATGCTTCAACAAGTTTCATTTTTTTTTCTTCCAGGGCACATTTCTATAACTCAAGTCTATTTAGGGTTCCAAGTAAAAAGATTCCAGTTGTATTTCTGCTCTAGAAGGGTTAAAACTTGAAACGAGTGATTTGATTCAAAGATATATGACTGATTCATCCACCTTTGAGTTTGAAGATTGCTTTAAATTGTTACAAAGAGATTCAAAGCCAATTTTAAAACTGAGTGGACATTCTGCACCTTTCTTACATATATGGACAAAACAGGGCTTTGGGGTGGGAGGACGAAGAGGAGAATTTGAGCATTGTGACAGGCTGTCTGGTATTGATATGAATGAATTTAACCACTTCCCCAAACTTTGTTTGAGATCATGCTTGGAGGAGTGCTGTTCTGCTATTAGTGGTTCTTACTATTATATTCTTTTTTCTTCTTCTGTTCAATCATGTCCAATTCTCAGAGACTGCCTAGAAAAGTCCGTGCAGGTCTTTCTTTCTTTCTTTCTTTCTTTCTTTCTTTCTTTCTTTCT
>WNWU01000004.1:14418414-14472132 GCA_012654045.1 Ptyas mucosa
CTTCCTTCCTTCCTTCCTTCCTTCCTTCCTTCCTTCCTTCCTGAAGTGGTTTGCCATTGCCTCCTTCCTAGGACTGAGAGAAAGTGACTGGCCCAAGGTCACCCAGTGCCTAATGTGGGGTAAGAACAAAGAGTCCTCCTGTTTCTAGACTGCTGCCTTAACTACTACACCAAATTGGGTCTTTAATTGGCTTTAATAGACATCTCTATTTGAAGGGAGATAATTAAAAAAAATGTGTTCACTGAGTGTGGGTTTTTAAAAGTATTCCACAAGTACCACCAAGCATGTCATGTAGGGTATTTTCCACACTGATTTAGCAGAACTCTACAGGCACTTTCCTGGAGAATTTAAAAACTATGTAATCCTTTCCTCATTTTTGCTGCTTTGACCTTAACAAGTGCAGAGGAAATATTTTAAAAAGGTAATTCAATGAAACCCGTAAAGTGACCTGCCTGAAACTGTGAAGGGTATTATCATCTTTATGAGTATCTGCTTTCAACCCATTGTTAATGCAGCAACTTTCTGATGCTTTCCAAACTGCAAACAATAGTCAAATACTGAATCGCTTCAGAATGCATTTGTTTTCTTTAAATCTCAAACCGAATCTTGGCTACTTTTTGATTATAATGTGCTCATTATGCACATGTGGAATATTACCCCCTTCCTCTGAGGGATATTACATTTTCTCGAGAGTCCAAGACTTATATCTATAGTGAGCAAGCCACATCATGTACATAAGCAGGAGCAGGATTTGTTTTTTCCTCTTTGGCTTTTATACAAAATCTTAAATGTCCTCTTCATTTTAAAACCATGTTATTCTTTTTAAAGAGCTTTCACTACTATTTTATTGGTTTCTGATCTCAACACGGTGAGAACCTGCAACACATGTTTTCAGTTACAGTGATCAAAATGAACTCTAGGGACTGCAAAAGAGGTCTTGGAAACTCCAAGTGTCCTTGGAACTACAGGTTGCCTGTCTTGAAATGTATAATTATATCATTTTATGCCATTTATATTCTGCACATACTGTATATAGACATGTGAATTTAGCATATTAGAAGTGGGGATTCTTGAACTATATGTGATTTCAGTATGTGTACACATGTCTCTGTCTAGGGGTCTCTCTCTCTCTCTCTCTCTCTCTCTCTCTCTCACACACACACACACACACACACACACACACACACACACTATCTGTCTGTCTTTGGAGGATGTGTAATGTGCTAATGTCTATTGTCTTTATTGGTCGTACTTTCTAATTCTGGCAGCTCTCTTGAGAGTGGAAGGTAGATTTAGATATCCTTAGCAAAAAACCCCTTTCCTTAGACTTTTGCCTTAAAGGATACCTTTGAGATGAGACTGGACTGCTTTTATCTCTATCAGCAGATGTTTTAGCAGGGAAAAGTGGAAAGGAACCTTAGAGGTATCCACAATATCAGATTGTGCTTGCTGCTACTTGACAATCTTGCACCAGAAATTGTTCCTATTTATTTCTTTTCTCCATCAATTTATGGGATAGGAGAAGGACTTAACAGAATAACAGAGTTGGAAGGGACCTTGCAGGTCTTCTAGTCCAACCCCCTGGAGACCCTTTACCAGGGGTGTCAAACTCAAGGCCCATGAGGTGTTTAGATCTGGCCCGTGGGGCCTCCCTGGAAATAGCAAAGGACCAGCCCATGGTGCGTCTGCCAGCGAAAACAGAGCTTGGGAGGGCCTGCGTGCCCCCCCTCCAGCTCTGTTTTCACTGGCAGAGGGCTGCAGGAGGTCATCATAGCTAAAAACAGAGCCCAGGAGGGCCACATTTGGCCCCCTGAGCTCCATTTTCACTGGCAGAGTGTTGCAGGAGGCCATCACAGCTGAAAATGGAGCCCTGGAGGGCCACGCATGCCCCCCCCAAAAGCTCAGTTTTCACTGGCAGAGTGCTAGCAAACTACTAGCAAAAGTGGATCCCCCAGCCCTGCCTGGGCCATCACAGGTACCCCCAGCATGAGTGACATTGAGCTGGCCATGCCCCACCCTGACCATTTGGCCATGCTCCCCCCCCCCAGCCCCCCAAGGTCAAACACAATCCTGATGCAGCCCTCAATGAAATTGAGTTTGATACCCCTGCTCTATACCATTCCGGACAAGTGCTGTTAAATCTCTTCTTAGAAACCTCCAGTAATGGTGCACCCACAACTTCTGAAGGCCGAAGGCTCTATTAATTCCACTGATTAATAGCTCTGACTCTCAAGAAATTTCTTCTTAGTTCTAGGTTGGATCCTTCATTCATGAGCTTCCAACTTCTTGCCTTGCCCTCAGGTGCTTTGGAGAATTGGTTGCCCCCCTCTTCTTGTGACATAATGGTCCATGCATTCATGTGTGTGTGTGTGTGTATGTGTGCGCAAACGGAAGTATTTTGTTAATATGTAAATAATGGTAAACTAAACTGCCAAGGTAGTAAGTTATACTCTGTGATCAAATTTTAAACTACAAATGACTTTCAAACTACACAATGCTGGGGCTGAACATTGTAAATGCAAAGCTCAAAACCCTAAGGGAAAAAAAAGAGACAGGAGGGCTCCTTCCTAAAAAAATTGGAAGCTGAGACAAACTATGGGTGTGTATATGTGTGTGCTAGAAGTTAATTTTACCTAGGATGCCAAATGCCTAGACTTAGCCCTGTCTATTCTGCAGCCCTAGGGAAGTCTTGGCTCATGGTCTTCTTCTCAGATTGTGTCTTCTAATTACTGAACTTCCAGTAAGCAGTACTGAATTTCCACAGAACAGTTCTTCACTGTGGGCCAAGCTGTTTACCTCCCATGATGCTCTTGTCTGCTTCTCAAGCCAACCTGCAATGGGTTAGAAAGAGGCCAGGCTAGTGCTCACCTTAACTTCTGACTGGCCATTCCTCTGTTTCTTGTCCTTTACATCTAAGCATGGAAGGCAAATGTCCAATGTGTCAGGCCTGGAAGCCATCCTTTGTATTGGGCCTTCAGACCTGCCACATTTACTACTGTGCAGTAAATTGTTACAGGCTTCCAGGCCTGACACAATGCTGCAGTAACCATAGAGAACTAGGTGTTGTTGTTGTTTTGTTCCTACATTATGCTGTAGGTCCATGGAAACTTTATAACAAAGATGAATTGATAGTTCAGCTCCACAAGAACTAGCAATGTTCCTATCTGCAACTTAAAGATATATATAAAAAATAATAATAAGAAGGGAAGGGAAACTTTGTTGTACTCCAAGCAGATGGTAAGTGTTGGAAATAACAGAACAAAAACAATTGTTTATATAGCATTTTTATATTTCACACATATTATATTTGTAGTCCAGGACCACTAATACTTGTCTCTCCTCAACATCCCTGAGTTGACTATCTTTTGGGAGCCTCTGAAATCAAACAGTGTGTAGAGTGCCACAGGTTCCCCTGTCCTGTTGTAATCTGTATACCTGAAACGTAAGCCTTTACTGTTAACTAAAGGTCAGCAGTTCGGCAGTTCAAATCCCTAGTACAGGTCACTTGCGTGAGAGGGGATTGGACTGGATGACCTCCAAGGTCCCTTCCAACTCTGTTACTGTTACGAATTTTTTTTTTCATATTGAAGATACTAGCACTCGGGTTACTAGCACTGGGGTTAGAAAACAGTAGGTTAAAAACACAGAGACAGCCCCCCGAATCAGACCAAAGATTCATTTAGCCTAGTAGCATATTCCTATTGTGGCCAACTACATGCTGGCAGAAAACTTGAATCCACTAGCATTCTCAAGACCAAGTTCTCCAGGAACTAGTACCATGAGGTATCATCAGCATTAGTACCCTTCCATTTTCATAGTCAGTGTCACCTCTTGTGTTTTTCAGTACATTGTGTGCTAAATTGTGTGCATTGGTATGATTTCTGCAGGATTCAATCTGGGTTGGTCACTAGGAGCAGAGGTTTAGTCTTCTGAGCTTTCAGATTTGTGCTGGAGCCCATCATTAGGGGACTTCTCTCTCACCAGAATGTATTGATTGTCTTTTTTTTTTTAAATGCTGCATAGTGTTTAAGGGGAGAGGCTATGCCCGGGAAAATGAACTGTAAAAAACAAATGTAATTAAAAGCACCGAAATCCTCTCAAGTCTTCATAGGTGCCTTACTATGTTTTAAGTAAGTGAATTCTAAATGCTTTAGAATGCTCTGAATTCTAAAGAGAAAATGATGGCATGCCAGCAATTTTGCAAACAGACTTTTTCCTAATGTCTCTAAGCATATAGATATGATTTTATGATACTATGGCAACCGGCACGGGGCAGAAGGGGAGACAAATTCTAAACAATGCATTCTGTTGGCTCCAGAAATAGGATATTAGACTTCTTGGAAGGATGGGAAAGAGTAAAACAACTCAGGAACTGGGGGATGGGTTAAGGCAAGAATCCCCATCAATGGGGGGAAAAATGGCCCACAGTGATTTAGAGAAAAACACCAAGTTTGCTTTATCTTCAAATAAACAGAGCAGAGCTAGAAATAAATTGTCCAAGCTCTCAAAAGTTAGACAGTTCTGAAGGAAATCCTAATAGGCCAATAGTTAGAAAGAATACTCCTTTTGCCTTTAAAAAAAAATAAATAGGTGCTATAATGGCTAGATTCCATTTTCATGGGAATCTTGCTGTATTATCACTGTAAGTGAAAAAAGAAGCTAAGAAAGGGGTCCATCAAGTGATAATGTGGAAGTGCCTTACTGCCTCTGATACTGGAGTTAATATATAGCCATCGTAACATACTGGTTATGTTACATACACATCATAACATACATTCTACATTGATGCATCCAATTCCTTTTTAAAGCCATAGAAATTGGAAACCAATTATATACAGTATAGTAAATTCCCCAGGAATAAATACTTTATTTTATGAATCTTAAAACTCTTGCTATTCAGGTTCATTGGGTGATCCTGGTTATGAGCCCCATATTCAACTCCTGCGAGACAGCAGCTAAACTTAAGGATGTGGTGTTCATTTCTCTTAAATAGGCAGTAGCCTATTTAAGCAATAGGCTCCCATGTAGAACTGAGCACTGCAAAATGACTTGGAAGGCTACTCAGCTCTTCACTGTTCACATAGGAATACGGTATATTGGACAAACAGGGTAAGTAACATTTTAGAACTCAGTTTAAATATGAGTCCTCCTAGTCCAAAGCTCTGATTACATAAATGCCATCTAATAAATTCATGGCAGAAATGAAATTCAAACAAAAGATTTTCTGATTATACAAAGTCACAAGAACCTCAAACAGGTATTTTAGTACTGGCGGGAGGGATGAAAGATTTATCCATTCAAGCCTGTGCACATTTAAACAGAAATTAATTGCATTGGGTTTACTGGGATTTCCCTATGTCTGATCCATGCTTCAGCAGATGTTAACATTTGCAGCATTATTTAGCTATAGTACCCACTACCAAATTTAAAAAGAGAGAGAGTTTTACCTCAACTTCCATATGCACTGGTAAGCTTATCACCAAAATTGTTTGCAGGTAGCAACAACCAAGGTCATAATTCCTGGCAGGCACTAATATCAGAATTGTCCTTTCAATCTGTCTCTAAGGTGCCATGGGAATTGTTGGTGTTTTGTCTGCAACAGAAATTAACCTAGCTACCTTTCTAGAGATGTTTCAAGATGATGAATATATAAGGATTCTCACGAAATGACTGGTGTGTTGTGTCACAAAACAACCACTTACTAGAAAACAAACCAGCGAGGATTCTCCCAAGAGACATTCCAGATTTTAGGGCTTCTTTTATTTATCTGTTTTTTTAAAAAAAAATTATGCTTTTAAAAAAATGTTCTATGTTCTCTTGTTCTATTTTAATTTTTTTAGCAACTTTGAACACAAGGATAGAATGCAAGATAGAAAAGTAGTGGATGAAAACATAAATGTTATTATCCCTCTATCTGATGCTTTCATTCCAGATTACCTTTGTTTTCTTTCTGGATAACCAGACATACTTGCAAGCAAAAGAAGATGAAGGCTCTGTCCATTTTTATTTCTTTTAAATACCTCCTGGGCCCAGCGATACTCTTTGAGCCTGATTGTCACTCCATGTAGTTTTCCTACAATATCAAACCACGATGCACAGAGATTATTCCTCCTTTCCTTCCTTCCTTTTTCCTTCTTCACTTCTCACTCCAGTGAGTGCCAGCTTGTTGTATGTATACATAGGTAAACAGTAACAGAGTTGGAAGGGACCTTGGAGGTCATCTAGTCCAACCCCTTGCTCACGCAGGAATCCTGTACTGGGGATTTGAACCACCGAACTGCCGAGCTTTCTGATCAACAAGCTCAGTGTCTTAGCCACTGAGCCACCTAGTCAGGCACTATGTCCATGATTGTGTACCAGTACAGTCTTGGCAATGCAACTGATACTGGAAACATTGTGCCTGCTGCCACTCCCAGAGAGGCCTCCAACTGCCTTTACACATTTTTGGCAAAGTAGGATAAAGGATCTTCAGTGTACACAGAGAATTTGACCTCCTAGTTTCCATGTTAGAGGCAATAAGCTATGTGGAGGGGAAAAAATGATCCATATGACTTCTAAGTTCCCAAAGAGAACGCCCTCAGGATTTCCAGAAGCATTACAATGAACGCGTGTGAGAATATGGGAGTGTGTTCATTTGTGCTTTCATTTGGAAACCTTGGTTCTCCCTGTACTCTGAAAGCCTGAAATGTGTGAGTCACTACGGAGGCTCAACTGTGATTCATTCCTGCCGCTTTTCAGGTAGCACACGATTTGGCTGTCAAGACTGAAGAGAAATAACTAGTCCGCCTCCTCATTCTCCGGTGGGAGGGGGGAGACACAGTGGGAGGAGACAATGGGGGGAGGAGGAGGTGATGGAGTGGGAAGAATGAGCAATTACTGCAGGGAAAACATTACACACGTAGGAAAGAAATCACCCCCATTGAGGCTGCTCCTAGTCAGCCAAGAAAGCCAGACACCCCCGCAGCCTTTTATTGGGGAAGTGAAGCTACAGTGGCTGGTAAAATGCTCAAGACAGGGGAAACAACTCAGAATCTACCTTTTGCTAGAGAGAGGATGTCCTTGTGTGGACTGCTTGGATGGCCTCAGGTTTGCTTCCTGGACCACTTGTGTCCTCAAATCAATTAGAGACGCTAAAAAACAAACCAACATGAGCAGCAACAACAATACACTGAATATCATTGGAAGGCTAGAATTATTTTCCCCTGATTAAAAACAGCAATTGCTTGAGCTACTTTATTTAGGGGGGGAAAAAGCGGGGAGAGTATAAGGAGAGTATTTATAACATGATGCAGTGTTAAAATCCATAGAAATCATTTTTCCAGCCTGGACTAGTCAGCAGAACGATGGGAATTGCAGTTTGTCATTTGACGATGCCAGCAATAGAAATAGCTTGAAAAAAGCTTAAGACAGATTCCTGGTCTACTTGTGACTATTAATAAGAACTGATACACAGTCACCAGAATCATGCTGTAAGTCATCTTTTACTGGAATAGTAAGGGTAAGAAGCTAATGACCATCTCTCTCTCCCTTTCTCCCTCTCTCTCTCTCCCTCCCTCCCCCCTCCCTCCCCCCTCTCTCTCTCACAAACACACTCATCCCTCATTAAAACTTAATTATAAAAGGGCCATTGAAATAAGGTAGTCTTCAAGACCTTTTGGAATGAAAGGACGGTAGGAACCAACTGAACTTCAGAAGGCAACATATTCTAGATTTTTTGGTGGGAGAGGGCTATTATAGAGAAGGCTTAATCCCTGGCCTTGATATTTATGGCAGCCAATTTAGGCTTACTCATCAAAAATAAAAGAAATTCAGCATTCCATTTCTCACAGTGGTTGACCAAGTTTTTCTAGAAACAAGACTTTGAACTTCTTAGGCTTTTGATGTGGGCAGCAAAATTCTTACATCTCAATTGAATAGTCTTGATGCTCCTTGTCAGCAGTACAGAGTCTTTTAGCATCTAATAATAGTTTAGAAATAGAAGTAGCATGGAGTATGGCTCTGTATATGCTTCACAGAATGAAAGAAGACATTTGATTTATCTTTAAGTTATATTTTAGTAATTTTATAGTAATTTTAGCAAAATCTTATTTCAAATTTAGTTGTATCTTTTAAACTGTTTGCATCTTTAAATGCCCTTTTGCTCTTTGCCTCCCCCCAAGTTTTTTCAAGTCCTTAAATTTGTAGTTAAAACTTCCCCCCCTAAGGATTGAAGAAAACCCATCCTGTGCTGTAAAACATATTGATCCCAAAGGTTCTAAAAGATAAAAAGCAGTTAACAAGCAATTCCTGAAATGATTAGAAAATGAAATATACAAACACAGTGTTCTTTCAAATGTATCAACCACAGTTTGATCAAATTGGCTATTCTCTCATTTTTAAAGACCTTGTGAGGAACAACTGTCTGAAGCACTTGGGGTGATCTCAAGTCCTCTCCTTACCTGGAGAGGAATTATCAAAGAGCTGGTCTACTCACTGGCTCTTCATTCTGTCATAGTTGTCAGCTCCACTTTTCACAGAGCTGTCTTCAGTCTGCTATTTCTTCCCCAGAAATCAAACTATACCCTATTTTCTGAATTAGTTAGGAGATTATGAAAACCAACAGTTGAAACACATTGCAAAACAGTAGCTAAAATAATTATCAATCTAACTCAAAATATCTGGGTTATAAACAGTTTATTTATTGATTACTATATCTGAAGTCTGAAATGCTGCCCCCTCCACAGATTCAGTCCAAACTTCCTGTACTGCACTACCAGATTCTTTTTGGTGATTAAAGGAATTCCTGGAGCTTGAAATGTGTTCCTTTCCAGAAAGCAAGTAGTTCAGCCTCCCCCACGCTCCCCTTTTTGTAATTGGCAGACAGTTTTCCTATGTTACATCTAGTGGGGGTCTTTCTGTAGTGGTTGGGAGGCTGTCAAGGAAGGTCTCTAAAACTCCACGTCGTGATGTTTGGGAAACATACAGAAAGCAATACTGGTAGTTGTGAGGGCCGCAGTGTGCAGGCTGCAGGCAGAGGCGTTCAGAATTATTCTAGCCCTGCCTGGGGAGCATCACAATCAAATGAGACGCAAGCTGTACAAGTGGCTAATGCCACATGGTGCTCGAAAGAACAAGCAGTTCCCCCTGAGGCTGTCAACAGAAGAGAAAGTCCCTCAAAATATCAGGTTGCACAAAATTCCTCCTTCAAGTCAAGAGAAGGAAAGAAGGTTTTGTCTGTGTACTGCAGACCATACAGAAACAGCCTCAGGCACAAAAACTGGCATGTGCATCATTTTCTTTGACATCGGTCTTATTAGGATGCAGAAACGAGACCCGGCAACCCTTCCAGTAGCTTTTCTTACTTCCTGTCCTTTGTTTTTCCTGCGGTGCTAAATGTTGTGGGCACTCCAACGTTGGAGGTTGGACAACCATTTGTCTGAAATGGTATAGGGCAGTGATGGCTAACCTTTTTGCCATCACGTGCCAGGAAGGGGGGGGGCTGGGGAGGTTCGCGTGCGTGTGCCCACAACCATAATTCTATGTGCCCTACCCCACGCATACGCATGCAACCCCCACTCCTGGCACGCGATGGCCCAATAGGCCTGTTTTTCTTTCTCATCTGGCTCCAGATCCTCTCTATGCATCTAGGGAGGGCGAAAACAGCCTTCCCCAACCGAAAGGGCCCATTTTCCAACTTTTGGTTAGACAGAAAGTGACTTTTTTGCTGTCCCCAGCCTCCAGAGTCTCCTAGAGAGGCTGAGGGCTGAGCCTGCATGCCAGGCGACATGGTTCCACGTGCCACCTGTGGCACACGTGCTATAGGTTCGCCATCACGGGTATAGAGTTTCCTGCTTGAGCAGGGGGTTGGGCTAGAAGACCCCCAAGGTCCCTTCCAACTCTGTTATTCTCTCTGACTGTCTGTAAAGGAGAACATAACACTTGTTGATAACCCACTCTATAACACTGAAGTGATTGACATCTATATTTTCACTTTTATCCATTTGTCCAGCCTTTTTCAAACTGGTGCTCCTTGCACATTTTAGACTATGTTCATTAATTCACATAATCCTTAGCAAGGATAATGATAATTGAGGGCATCAGATTCAGGAAAATTCTTCTTGGAAAGCAAATGTCTGCTTTCCATCAGCTTATTGTTCTGAAGCACCAAAAAAGCAGTTTGAGGTAAATTGTAGCTGGTTGTCCTTATCATCATGTTTGGGTTTCAAGATTCATTGTTTCTAGTTGGAACAGTGGATTAGTTGAAATCATGTTTCAAGAAGTGAAAATACATAGAGGAGCTTTAAGAATGACCGATATGGTTTGGGATCAACTGGACCTTAGTATCAGTATATCTTAAGATCTTCATCAGAAGTTCTCCTTAGAAAACTGCTCACTCCTTATTTGGAAAAAGTGGAAGGTTTTGTTTTGGTTTTGTTTGCTAAACTTTAAATCCCAGCAGCTCTCACCATGAACCGTGCTGGTTGGGCTGCTGGGAGTTGTTATTCAGCCATATATTGTCCATCAGAAAGCAGACTATGATCATTGATTGATGGTGCTAAATTTCAGGAGCTAGGTGAAAAATTGTTTATTTGCCTGACATTTTCTATATTTTTAATAACAAAAAATCTTACTTTATTCTGCTCTTCTTACTATATTTTAATGACTAATATCTGTTAAACTCTTTCTCTATTTATATCTTTTAATGATAACATTACAGATAATTTTGAAACTGAAAATTATGATTATTTGAATAAATAAATAAATGAAAAAAACTGTGCTATTTATTTGAGACCGGGAGAGATATTAAAAGATAGCTGAAAAATAGCACTAGCTTTCTGCAGAATAAATACTTTCCTACAAAATTATGAACCTAGCTGATAACAGCTGAAAAGCTAAATCTCCTTAAGTGGATTATAACTGTGCAACAAAATTGGGCAGATATGTTCCTTTGAATGCCTTCCCCGTATGCCTTCCAGAAGTGTTAGGACTAAAATTCCCAGCAGCATCAACTCTCATGGACAGTGGGTGGGAATTCCAAACCATGCCATGGGAATCCAGGAAGATGAAAAGGTTACAGAAAAGTCAATGGGAGTGAATAGGAGAATACCTCTGGAAAGGCAATTTTTTTTTTTATTGAAAAAGTTTTCCAATACAGATTTTCCCCACTTTTTCACCCCCCTTCCCCCCAACAATTATACATTTAAAATATGTAAACTGTAAAATACACTTCCCCCTACCCTCCCGTCCCTACCCAACCACCCCTTCCCCCCCCCCTTCGGACTTCCACTATAAGCTATTATAACTACAAACACAACATAGAATGTTCAACCCAAAGGGGGTTCCTCTTTAGTCTAGTATGCATAATCATATTTATCTAATCTCCTTCAGCTGAAAGCTATATAATATTTTCTGGTTTGATATTTATTTTGTATGTAATCAATCCATTTTTTCCATTCTTGCACATAATTCTCTTGTGTATGGTCTTTTAAAAAAGCGGAAATCTTCGCCATCTCTGCAAATCTGGCCATCTTCTGGATCCACTGATCAATAATAGGCAGGACATCTTTCTTCCAATATTGGGCCACCAGCAATCTGGCTGCTGTCACCATATACAATCAAATTTGTTTCCCCCCTTGTAAAACCCTTAACTATACCCAATAGAAACAATTGTGGAGAAAATTGTAACTTTTTCTTCAAAATATTTTGCATAACGCACCAAATTTTTATCCAAAAAGCCTTCACTTTCTTGCAAGTCCACCATATATGGTAATATGTAGCATCTAAACAATCACATCTCCAACATTTTGGTTGCACATTAGGATACATACATGACAATTTCTTAGGATCTAAAGGCCATCTATAAAACATTTTATAAAAATTCTCCCTCAAATTCTGCGATTGTGTAAATTTAACATTCTGAACCCATATTTTTTCCCAAGTATCCATCATAACTGGTTCTGTGAAATTTTGTGCCCATTTAACCATACAGTCCTTAACCAACTCTTTTTCTGAATCCCTTTCTAGCAAAACATTATAAATTCTCTTAATATGCATCGGTCCTGTCTCTTTTATCTGTCTAACCAATTCTGCTTCATACAACATTATACCAATTTTTTGGTCTTCTTTCCATCTCATTTGCAATTGATTATACTGTAACCAAGTTAAAGTGGTTCCATCGTCCAACAGTGTCTGTAGTGTCTTCAACTGCCATCTACCCCCTTCAATAAAAAGTAAATCTTTGTATTGGAAAGGCAATTTTTCATATTTCTCTGTGTATCTGTCTATGTACACAGAATGTTCATCGTGTACAAAACGGCAACTACAATGGGCAAACAAAGTCAGGATTTTTAAGAACTGGGATAGTTTTATTTATTTATTTGCCTATGTTTGTATGCTACCTATCCATGCAACTCCAGCTTTTGTGTGTGTCTGTCTATCATCTCTCTCTCTCTTTGTGTGTGTGTGTGTGTGTGTGTGTGTGTGTGTGTGTGTGAGAGAGAGAGAGAGAGAGAGAGAGAGAGAGAGAGAGAGAGAGAGAGGTGGGAGCTAACTTAATATCCTGAGCATATTTATGGCTTAATAGCAAGAGTGAAATGCTCCCAGTTCAGACTGGATTGCCCAATCTGGTAGCGATGGCGCTGGGTGGTTCGGAGAACCGGTAGCAAAAATCCCTGCCCCACCCATGCCCAGCTGAGCCGCGTGATCATCAGAGGCTTTTTTTTTACTTTTAAAAGCATTTTTTCTACCACCTCTTTGGCCAAAAAAAAAATGCTTTTAAAAGTAAAAAAAAAGCCTCTAATGATCGTATGGCTCAGCTGGGATCATCAGAGCCTTTTAAAAGCATTTTTTCTACAACCTCTCAGCCGAAGAGGTTCTGGAAGAAAAAAATGTCTTCAAAAGCCTCTGATGATCCCACCTGAGTTGCCTGATCGTCAGAGGCTTTTAAAGGCATTTTTTTCTGCAACCTCTTAAGGTTGTAGAAAAAATGCTTTTAAAAGTAAGAAAGAAAAAAAAAGTTGGCCATGCCCACTCAGTCACATTACACCCTCCACCAAGCCACACCCACAGAACCGGTAGTAACAAATTTTACATTTCACCACTGCTTAATAGTTTTATACAATTTTCTGTATAAAATGGCAAAATAATGCCTGGTGGCTCAGCAGACTAAGGCAGTGTTATTAACTGTTATTAACATCAGCTGTCTGCAATTACTGTAAGTTCGAATCTCACCAGGCTCAAGGTTGACTCAGCCTTCCATCCTTTCTAAGGTAGGTAAAATGAGGACCCAGATTGTGGGGACAATAAGCTGACTTTGTATAAATATATACAAAAGTATGAAGGCTATTGCTTAACGCATTGTAAGCCGCCCTGAGTCTCCGGAGAAGGGCGGCATATAAATCAATTAAAAAAAAAAAAAGTTCAACAGTTTGATATTAAAATTGGTAGTATGGTCAAAATGGAGCTCCATAGGCCACAAAAATGTAGTATAGGAGCCTCTATTCATGATGCATCATAAAAGGGTGGAGTGTATCTAGGTAGAATTCGCTTTATGGAAGCCTCAGAAAGCAACCAGTGTAAGCCAGGGGTGGGTTCTATTTACCTTTACTACCTGTTAGCAACGGGATTGCGTGCGTGCCGAGCTTCTGCACATGTGCAGATTGTCTGTGACAACATCTGGGTGGGTGGGCGGAGCGTTCCCCTGGTTTTACTACCAGTTCACAAGAACCAGTCCGAACCGGGAGCAACCCACCACTGGTGTAAGCTAAACTGATAGGAATTGATACTGGCCCAAGTACGTATGGTAAAACAACCATGCTGCTGTTGCTTTTATGTGCTTTGATCCTTCTAGTTATACCAGTTGGGATGCAAACTGGTTCTTACTGGCTTTGAGATAACCCAGCATCTCCAGTGATGACAGCTCCTCCTTTCCATCCACCCCCAGCTCAAAGTTGGCATCAGCTGCTTTTGTCAACAGTGATTGAAAACCAAACCCGGCTGGCATGCTTTCTCTGTGATCTTGTTAATTAAGAAATACATTTAATTAGCAGCACCCCAGCTGTGACTCAGATAATAATCATGATATAAACATGAGAAGGTTTTAACCATTTCTATCGGCATACATTAAAATTAGACGAATGCAAGAACATGGCTGCGGTGGTGGCCAGCTCCTGAGAGACACTTCTATCTCTGGGATGACCCTCCCCAGGGAGACAAGAGGCAGGTATCAGCTCTCTTCCCTGCACATCCTACTGATCCCACAGATTGTGCTTCAGAACTTTGAGACAGTTCAGAATAAAAAAAAAGACCATGAAAGCTGAATAACATATAGGAGATAATTAAATTATTGCCATCCATGAAGCTTATACTAGAACTAATTGGGGATGGGGCATCTTTGTTCATAAATTAGTTGAGTTGAGTTTAATGTGTTTATTTCAAGCATAGGTCTGCCGGAGTGTAACTATAATTAATCAGTTGGCCTAGTCTTAATTGGTCCCCCTAATGAACTTGCTCTGACTGAAGAAGCTCCTCGGATAAGCAGCGAAATGTTTCAGACCAAAAAGAAAAGAAGTTCAGTTGCCATGACTCAACTTCCAGACACTCTATCTGGATGACTGAGAATCTTCATTGACATTTGGCTTAGTCTTAAATAGATTAACAATATGTCCTATGAGTAACTGAGCACCAGATATTTTTATGTTTTAGAGCGATATAAAACTATACCTTGTTTTGTGAAAAGAGAAACAGCTCTCAAGATCTTTGCTTTTATCCTGAATACATTGAAGTAGTTTTGAGAGTTAGTCCTTGTATGGATAGAATAGAATTCACTTAATGGAAAATGTTTGTATTAAGGTGAATCAGCAAGATTAATTCCCAGGAAAATGTACTTAGGATTGTGGCCTAAAAAAGGCTCCCATTCTTTCATCCCTCCCTTCCCTCCCCTGTAGGACATTGACCTCTATCAATAGATGGAACTCAGTCTGTCCATGATATCCTTGTTTTCATCTGTGGTAGGTTGCAGCGTGCAGGCTGGACTGCAGGACAAAATGGTGGAAAGGTGGTCTTCCCACTTTAAAAAGAAAAAGTGAATGATCTTTCTACCAAGCAGAAGTGTGGAACATGTGGAAAGGCCTAAATTTTAGAGACTTCTGAGTGATAAATAATTTTGTTGACTGCAGTGCATCTCTCCCAAAGTGCAGGAATTATGGGGGGCCCAAAATATATTTTGGAGCACAAGCAGTGGTGAAATGTAAAATTTGTTACTACTGGTTCTGTGGGCATGGCTTGGTGTGTATGTGGGGTAATATGACTGAGTGGGCGTGGCCAACTTTTTTTAAAAAAAACTTTTAAAACCATTTTTTCTACAACCTCTTCAACCTGAAGAGGTCGTAAAAAATGCTTTTAAAAGCCTCTGATGATCTCAGCTGACTTGCCTGATCGGCAGAGGCTTTTTTTTCTTTTAAAAACATTTTTTCTATAACCTCTTCAGCCAAAGAGGTTGTAGAAAAAAATGCTTTTAAAAGCTTCTGATGATCCCAGCTGAGCCACGCAATCATCAGAGGCTTTTTTTTACTTTTAAAAGCATTTTTTCAGCCAAAGAGGTTGTAGAAAAAATGCTTTTAAAAATAAAAAAAAAGCCTCTGATGATTGCGCAGCTCAGCTGGGCAATGGGGGGGGGCAGAGATTTTTGCTACCGGTTCTCCGAACCACCCCCCTCCATCGCTACCGGATCGGGCGATCTGGTCCGAATCGGGAGCATTTCACCCCTGAGCACAAGCCATATTTCCCCCATATTTAATAGACTTCTAAATATCTCTTAAAATGGAGCTTTCTATAGACATCTGAAAAGAGGGACAAAGGATAAATTGTGCATTGCGGTGTTAGAACACAAGTCCTGGCCCTTATGTATTTGCACGTGTTATTGTAATGCGAAGCTTGCTTGGTGATGTCTTGATGTTTCATTGTATGTTTCATTGTGGTTAAGGACAGATGCTTATGTAGCTGTCCACTATGACAGCAGTCCCCAACCATTTTGGCTCTGCGGACTGGCGGCAGCGGAGGCAGTGGGTGGCGGTAGGGGGGAAGGTATGGTTTTGCGTGAGCAACCTAATCCCATTCATGGAGAAATGGAGCTTTATGCGCTCTCCTGCTATTTGCGCAGCCCAGTTTCCAACAGCTGCGGACTGGGGGTTGAGGACTTCTGTACTTTATGACCTTTCGTGCCTCTGTTGTTAAGTGAATCACTGAAGCTGTTAAGTTAGTAACACGGTGGTTAAGTGAATATGGCTTCCCCACTGACTTTGCTTGTTAAAAGGTTGCAAAGGGGGATCACACAACTCTGCCACCATCATAAATATAAGTCATTTCCAAGCACCCGAATTTTGATCACGTGACCATGGGGGTGCCATAATGGTTGTAAGTGTGAAAAATGGTCATGTCATTATTTTCAGTGATGTTGGTAACTTTGAATGAGATCTAAATGAACTGTTGTAAGTCAAGGACTACCTCTATTATCTAAAAGCATGAAAAAATCCTAGAAAACGGTCAGTTGTATTCATGTGCAGGATTATCTATATTTAATTTTAGTTGATGAATGAGAATAGCCAACTAAGAATTTCTTTTTAATTGGGTAAGGGTCTTTGTTGTGACATATTTATTTCGGTATTAGTAAAATTCAGATTGATATTTTTGCAAAATATTTCTTTGCCTTCAGGGTTAAATACTCATTTGATAACAGTGGAATATTTATTGCATTTCCTACAGCCATAAGAAAAAAACCTTCCTCCTTTTTTAAAAAGTATGACTATGAAGATTATCTGTCACAGGCTGACTCTGCTTGGTGCCCTCCACATGTATTAGACTGCAGCTGCTTTCATTAGACTGAAATTCAGAGAACTGTGTGCGTTTGCCTTCAAATTAACTTTGGCTCCCAGGGACTACCTGAACAAGACTGCAGTTTTCTTGGCAAGATTTTAAAGGGGTTTGCCATTGTCTGCTTCCTAGTGCTGAGAGGGAGTGACTGGCCCAACGTCACCCAATTGGCTTCAGGCCTAAGGTGATACCTGAATTCATGTTCCTCCAGTTTCTAGCTTGGCACATTAACCTCTACTCCAAACTGGCCCTCTCTAAGAATGGACATCCAGCCATTTAGAAGGCAACCAGATTGGAGAAAGCTGAACTATGATCTAACATGCAAAACTAAGTGTATGATGTTGTTGTTGTTAGTTGCGAAGTTGTGTCCGACCCATCGCGACCCCATGGACAACGTTCCTCCAGGGCTTCCTGTCCCCAGCATCCTCTGGAGTCCATTTAAGCTCACGCCTACTACTTCAGTGACTCCATCCAGCCACCTCATTCTCTGTCGTCCCCTTCTTCTTTTGCCCTCAATCTTTCCCAGGATTAGGCTCTTCTCCAGTAAGTCCTTCCTGTGTATGATGTACATGGATCATAAGCAAACTGTGTGCTGAAATAGCCACTCTCTGCTGGGAGAGGAAGTGATAGCTTCCTAGCCTTCTTTGTGGGAGCTGGGGGGACCAAAAATATGGAAGACTGATTAATCTGTCCAGGTTATTTCTTGTTGGCAGAGGTGAATCAGATAACTGAGATCTGGGGTGGCTAAATAATTCATGTTGTGTGAACACAGCTTCTATGTAACCTTCAAATGACTATTAGTAAGCAGATCATTTTTTGTTAGAGGTAGTGTGCTATTCTGAACATAGATTACATAATTGGTATAAATAATAATTAATTGAGAGGGTTTTACTGGCAAGCTATTCTACGTATAGGTTTCTTGACAACCATTGGAAGCCACATTTTTACTGGCAACTGTAATTTCAATTCAGTTACATGAACAAAAGAGAACTCTGACTTGTGAAAGCTCAGCAATGAAGTGGGGAATCAGGCATTTTGGTCCCAAGACAGCACATATGACGTGTTTCATCTGAGAATTAAACAAGTGATTACCTTGGTTTACCGTCTCTTGGTTTCTTGTTGCGCACAAGATGATAATCCTTCTGTTCTCATCACCTTGGTTACACATGATGACGTGAACTTTTGAGACAGGGTCTGTCCTTAGCAGAGCAACCCCTTGTACAATATGGTCCTTATCTCAGTTGGAGACTTTGAAGAATGATAATAATGTAGAGGAATAACAATCAAGAACAAATAAATGGCTTAAATTGAATTTCTGGGTAATTGGCTGAATGCCAAAGGCTCAGAACTTAGTCTCCACGACTAAGAAACTTCCCATCAGAAAATATGCTGTTGGAACCCAATGATTCTGAGCTATATGGCCAAAATATTCACCTCTGTTATATTGGATGTCTGTCTTTGTATCATACTTTGCTGGGAGTTTCTCAATCATATTATTTAAAAGTAGTCTGGAGCTTTCAATCTCTTAATCGGTTTCTCAGTAAAATTGCAGTTTTTGTTGTACTGCTATTGTTATTCGAAGTGCCACCCCCCCTTTCCTCCAAGAAACTCATGTATGCTATATAATGTATGTATACTATATACCAGGGGTCTGCAACCTTAAACACTCAAAGAGCCATTTGGACCTGCTTCCCACAGAAAAGAAAACACCAGGAGCCACAAAACCCTTCCTGTGCCTGACTATTTCTTGAGCGGCCACAAACCTAGCATATGTAGTTAAATTAACATTCTGTTTTCTTCTGAAACTTTTCTTTTCTTGGATTTATCCATGGTTGGCCTACTGGGAGTTGAAAAGCTCAATAAATTACGTGCCAGCGGATGTTACACATTGGCAGTTGTGATGCATATTTTGAGTGACAAGGAGCCCCAGCAGAGAGGTGAAAGAGCCACATGCGGCTCCAGAGCTGCAGGTTGCTGACCCCTGCTATATACCATAACTATATTATATAGTTCTTCCCATTTTATTTTTTTCTAGCCTAGTCACAAGTGAATTAATCTAAGAAAAAGCAACTAGCCCAGCATTGCCAACTTAACATCATTCTTGTGTAGGGCTTTGATTTCATACAGCCTGCCCAATGTTCTGATTTTGGGATAGACAACCATTGATCATCAGTTATTTTGAGTAAAACTATTAGTACAGCAGCATGACCAATTTTCAGGAATTTTGGAAGCTGAAATACAAAGGAGAAGAAGAAGATGAAGTTTCCCACCTCTGTTTTAATTTCTAGTCCGTTCTGCCTTTTTTGTGATGATCTTGGAGGCTGCCTTAAATAATATATGCTATCTCACTTTAACATAATACTTAAACACAAAGTAAGCATTGTGGGGTTATATAAATGATTTCAGATGTTTGGAAAAAAATAATGCATGAAGGTGAGAAGCTCTAGACCAGGGGTCCCCAACCCCCAGTTCATGGACGGGCACTGGGCCACGGCATACCAGAAACCAGACCGCACAAACAAGTGAAGTCCCATCCATGGGATACAGGCAGCACATGAAACTATGCCCCCTCTGGGTCCATGGAAAAACCTTTCCCCACAGAACCGGTCCCTGGTGCCCAAAAGGTTGGGGGCCACCCCTGCTCTAGACTACCAATTTCTGACCTCATCATGTTAAGGAAAAATATATTATTTATTAAATTTATATGCCACCCATCTCCCTGATAAGGCATTAAAAAAGGCTGCAGTTGCATTCAATTGAACAGATTGTTTTATTTGGTTAGGAATCTGGCCTGCCCAACGTTTCTGATTTCATGAAATCTGTATGTCAAATGATTCCTGTGCGAATGAACAGGGACATTCACATAAGGTCTTAAGACATGGGAAGAAAAGTGCAACACAATGGCATGAAAAGTAAATTATGAACAAATAGTGGCTAATCTCCTCCCATCAACCTCTAGGTGAGATCAGGGCATTCACCTCCATGCTATCGGGTCACATTAACCTTTATGGTAGCTGTACAATTCCCCTTCCTGATTCCACAATCTTCTCTCTGCAGAAAGAAATTTTAGCTGCTACAAAAGAGCTGCCTGCCAGGCCGTGGTAGAATTTGTGTCCAAATAAACTGTCATGTAAATGGGCCCTTATGTATATTTATAGGGAGCCTTCTTGCCAGCTGGAATCTAATAGGGTGTAAAATAAACTGTGAAACTGCCTGGATGAGGAGGACTTACGCCCTCTGCATTCCATCTGCATGCCTGTGGCTGACTTATATTATCCACGCCACAGCCTCCCATGCATTGCCAAGAGATCTGTAACCCAGGCAAATAGAGCTGATTGCCCAAAGATTAAAAACATCCTGGAAACCCTCAGCCTGAAGAGTGGGCTCCTCAAATGCTGGGATCGCTGATCTGAGAAAATCCAAAAGCAGAACTTCTAGGGCAACGAAACTGATTGGCCCATTTTTAAGAGGCAAATGAGTGAGATGCGGTGGTACAGGAGAAGGAGGAACTGCCTCACCTTTGCCTATCACTTGTATTATGGACTCCCAAATAGATCTCTTCAAAGAGCCTTGGATAGTACAGTGGTCTAAAGCCCTGTTATTAACATCCAGCTGCCTGCAATTATTGCAGGTTCGAATCTCACCAAGGCTCAAGGTTGACTCAGCCTTCCATCCTTTCTAAGGTAGGTAAATTGAGGACCCAATTTGTGGGGGCAATAAGCTGACTTTGTATAAATATACAAAAGTATGAAGGCTATTGCTTAGCGCATTGTAAGCCGCCCTGAGTCTCCGGAGAAGGGCGACATATAAATCAAATTAAAAAAAAAAAATCAAGCTCCACAGAGGCTTAAAGGACATGGGAGAAGAACAGAAGAAAAATGACAGGCAAAACACTCCACTCTGGTCTCTGTTCTCAAACAATGTTGTGGGGCATGCCTACAGAAGAAGACATGCTTCTGGGCTCTGATAGTCCCCATATGATTTTAGGGTGTTAGAGTCTATTGAGAAGGAATTATGTGATTGAGCAAGGATTTCTTCAGCTTGCTTAAAGCAGCAAATTCTGTCATCCTGGCACTGAGCCTCCTACCATGTATTCAGCTGGAGAAGAAAACTTCTGAGCTGGAAAACATCCCAGGCTGTCTGAGATGCTGCTTTTAAAATTTTATTCTATTTTTTTTTCTTTTTTGCCAACAGGAGGGATGGCTCTAGTTAAGGGAAAGAACAGTTCCCTCTTGAGATAGGCACAAACAGAGTCACTTTATCCATCTGGACAGTGCATCTGCCATAGGGCCTTGGCTCACACCTCAATCCCTGCATCCCCAAGCTAATTAATCTGCCTCTGAGCCTAACCAACATATCTGAGACCAGAAAAGCAACTTGTGTGTGTGTGTGTGTGCGCGCGCACTTGAGAGGCAGAGAGAGGGCGCAATGCAGACATAGCATGATACACCGAGCAAATGGTTTGGAATTAGAAATCTTGTGGTGGTCACTCAAGAACTGCACAAAGGCTGCAGGCCAGAATAAGATGCCCTTTTAAAGATGATGTGTTGTTATATGACAGCGCAGTTATAAATATATAAGTGAGGACCAAAGCAGAAAAGGAGAGAAGATGAAAGTGGATTATCTCTATATATGAAAGGAGTCGGCATTCTGACAGCATCCAGATATTTTGGACTCAAGCCCAGCCAGCCTGACCTATAGCAAAGGATTGTTATCACTGTGGTCAAAAACATCTGAAGGGCAAGTTCCTTTATCCCCAATTCAGTAGGGGATACATGCCTGAACACTGCACAAAATCTCTTGCAACATGTTTATATGGACAGAATTTTATGAAAACTCATTTTTACCTTAAAATGCATTGAAAAAAAATGTGAAGAAGAAGAAAATGAGATAAGCTGACTCATGTAAGGTGTAATGTCACGAATGACCATCAGCATAGGCCACGTCCTGCTTCCTGAGTGGAAAGCAGATGATACTTTCCTTCTCCCAATCCATTTTACTCTGCGCTCGTATTTTCTAGCTGCAGCTCAAAACTGCCATTTTCTGATGTGAGTCATCTCAAGGCCTTTGGAATGGATGGTCTCCTATGTACTTTCTTTTGTTGTAATGGTATCTCCAATTCTTCAATGCCGGGCATGCTTCCTCCTTTCCAGTGGGTGATCACTGCCTCAGGTAGCCAAACTGTTATGCTTGTTATGCTGGGCTGTTATCCTCACTGTCAGTTCAGCAGTTAACATCTTGTGGTGGATCCAATGTGGACCGATGAGTCAATGCAGTATCCTCAACCCTAAAAACTCATATCCCATTCAACCCTTATATCTCCTTCAGTTTTGGTCACAAAAGGTCCAAATAAACTCTCTTGCTTTATCACTCCCTCCACCCTGTACTGTAAAGTTTCCCTTCCTTTCCCTTTATTTTTAAACATCTCTAAGGTGCAAACAGGAACATTGCTATCTGGTTTCTGTGAAGCTGAACTATCAGTTCTTCCATGGACTTACAGAGGAATCTAGGAACGAAAGGACACCCCGTTCTTTATTATATTCATCATTATATAAGGACAATGGTACCTTATGATGAAAGGAAGGAAAGTGTCTGTGTTAGTGTTGTATAAGATAATATGGGAAAGGGTGAACTGGGGACATACATGCAAACAAACATCTGGGAAAACAAGGAAAAGGCATGGGGATTTGTAACAAGGAACAATCCCTCCAGAATAAAGGCAGGCGGGGGTAGATTGATCCACGCAGAAGCTACCCAGCAAGTCTTGCTTTCTCTGCATGTGTGGGAAGGGCAAGAAACAGGGAATGACAAGTCAGGTTTTCTGGTGGCCATGGATAAGTCCAAATATCAGTGCAGCCCAGGGGTGAAATCCAGCAGGTTGTGACAGGTTCTGGAGAACTGATAGCGGAAATTTTGAGCAGTTCAGAGAACCGGCAAATACCACCTCTGGCTGGCGCCAGAGGTGGGGTGGGAATGGAGATTTTGCAATATCCTTCTCCCAGGAGTAGGGAGGGAATGGGGATTTTGCAGTATCCTTCCCCTGCCACGCCCACAGAACCAGTAGTAAAAAAATTTTGGATTTCACCACTGGTGCAGCCCCGCAATTGAACTAAAATTTCTGAAATTAGCTTCAGGAGCAGCATTTCCCCTTAATGCAGTGTTTCTCAATCTCAGCGAGTTTAAGACTTGTGGACTTCAATTCCCAGAATTCCCCAGCCAGCTTAGCTGGCTGGGGAATTCTGGGAGTTGAAGTCCACAGGTTTTAAACTCGCTGAGATTGAGAAACACTGCCTTAATGGATATTGGTCATCTGTTTTGTATCTATGGTTAAAGATGAGCTGACTTACATCAGGTTTAATAAATGATTTTACCATCATCATCTAATGTTAATTTTATCATCATGATCACAGTTTCAGGAAGGTTTGGGTTCCAGAAGACCCATTCATTTGCTCAGTGGATATGCAGAACCTGTATTACGGGGATATCCCAACAGCAGTCTTTGTGTATTTAGCTAAGAGATGGAGAGAAATGGGTAGAGAAAGTCTGTCTTCTTATTAGAAATTCAGACAGTGCAGTTTGGCACAGATTTTTCCGTCTGGAGCAGGAAAGAGAGAGGCGGGGAACACTTCTAGAGTCTGTCATTCCTCCAATGTAATTATTATTATTATTTTTTTGCAGTATAGGGTTGGAACATTTTAGGTGAGAAACAGTACCTTCTATGCAAGGTAGTCATCCTTCTACCGCCCCCCCCCCCCATGTACACAACAATATGGTCATTAGGTCATGATATGGAGAGTGCAGAAAGATGTTTGCATCAGGACAAGCAGCAGTATTGATGAGGTGGGAGCATCTATTAGCATGTGCTACAATACACAACTTCCTTATGGTTGTGTTTGCATGGTACAGCTGACCCAATCAGGGGAAATGCTGACTCCAATGCACTTGCAAGACAGGCTTCTTCACGCTTTAATCAAACAGAAAAGACCATTATTGACAGTATCCAGGCCATCATTTCCTGATACTTCTTTTTAATAATAATATCAACTATTAAATATCTGGCTGACTGTGTGATTAATAATAATAATTTTTTTTCTCAAACTTTTTGTGTGGAAACAATCTGAGTCACAATAGGAATGCAACATGGATTAAGCAAGTTGAAAACAGTGAAAGTATTCAGAGTGGCAGACATTAGGATGACTTATGAAATAGTATGAAAGCAATCAGAGAAGGTTAAAAAATTGGAGTATCTTGGACTGGATGAGCTCCATGGATTCTGAGGATACTTTTAACACTATCAAGTAACAACATCTACCTTTTCTTTATGCACTGGAGACAAATTCCTTATGTGTCCAGTCACACTTGGCCAATAAAGAATTCTATTCTATTCTATTCTATTCTATTCTATTCTATTCTATTCTATTCTATTCTATTCTATTCTATTCTATTCTATTCTATTCTATTCTATTCTATTCTATTCTACTCTATTCTATTGTCCCTGGGAAGGACTTGATAGGTGCATAAAAATGCCAAATCATTCTAAACATCTGGCTGACTGTGTGATGAACCATAACAACAACAACAACAACAACAACAACAACAACAACAACAACACTTTTAAAATACCTGATAGCTTGATCTAGGCCACTGCTAGGCCTTTGCCTCTAAGCCAAAGGATATTTATTAACCTTTTGTCCTTTTTCTTGTTGTGTTTCTTTCTTCAAGCAGTTGTAGGCAGGGAGAGTCAAAAGTCAAACAGTCAGGGAATATGAGTTCCTAGAGTGGTTTCAAATTTTATGATGGCACTCTACGACTTTGCCCTTGGGCCCACAGCTGAACAAGAGGAATAACCCTGCTTGAATTCCTCTGTCCTTTTTTGCACAACACAATGACTGGGAATACAGCATCCAGCTTTGGTTGCTACAATGTAAAAAAGATGTTGAGACTCTAGAAAGAGTGCAGAGAAGAACAACAAAGATGATTTCATATTCCCCAATTAGCCTGGCCATTAAAATGACAGAAAACAATAGGTGTTAAACTGTGCAGAGGAGCTGCTTGTAACAATATCTAAGGTCATGATGGCGAACCTATGGCACCCATGCCAGAGGTGGCACACAGAGCCCTCTCTGTGGGCATGCGCACCATTGCCCCAACTCAGCTGGTCGTCGGATTTCCAGAGCTCTGGCGCATGCGTACACACACACGCCTTCTGGTTTGGGCACTCTGTGCCAAAAAGGTTCACCATCACTGACCTAAGTTATTGCTGAAGTGCCAGGAAAGGCCAGAAGTGACTTCTGGCAAAGCAGGAAATCTACCAGTGTTCACCTTACCAATGGCTTTTTCAAAAAAAAGGAGCCAAACTTGGGGAATGTTAAAATCATGGGACTGAATGAAACCCATTGAAAACTATGGTCACATGCTCCCCATGGGCATCTATTGCGGCAAAGAAGAGCTGATGAAATGGGCATCATGGCATTATGATACAGGAAGTCCTCGTTTACCAACCATTAGTTCAGCAATTGTTCAAAGTTACAACGGTGCTGAATATTTATTTGTTTGTTTGTTTGTTTGTTTGTTTATTGGTTTGATTTATATGCCTCCCTTCTCCGCAGACTCAGGGTGGCTTACAATGCGTTAAGCTATAGTCTTCATACTTTTGTATATACCTGCTTAGTAGGACTTTCGCCCCCCCCCCTCCCTAAGCGGTGTTCTTTTTTATACAAAGTCAGCTTATTCCCCCCACAATCCGGGTCCTCATTTTTCCTACCTCAGAAGGATGGAAGGCTGAGTCAACCTTGAGCCTGGTGAGATTTGAACTTGCAGTAGTTGCAAGCAGCTGGTGTTACTTAACAGCACTTAGTCTGCTGTGCCACCAAGGCTCTTATAATAAGGAGACTGATGCCCTGTTCTCAAAGTTGCAGCCACCGCTCCATCCCCATCCCCATCCCCATCCCCATCCCCATCCCCATCCCCATCCCCATTTCCATGGTCATGTGATTGTGATTTGGCTGCTTGGCAACCAACGTGCCTTTAGGGTAGTTGCAGCATCCTGCAGTCATGTGATTGCCATTTGTGGACCTTCACAGCCAGCTACTCCTAGGCAAAATGAATGGGGAAGTGAGCAGGAAGTTGCAAGTGATGGTCATGTGATGTCACACTTAATGACTGTGTGTGATTCCCTTAACAACTGCACTTGCAATTGACATTATTAAGTCAATGCAGTCACATGACATTTCACTTTATGGCCATATTAGTTAGCAATGGAGTTGCTGGTCCCAACTGCACTCAGTAAGTGAGGACTATCTGTACAAGTACTGTAATATACATACTTGTGTTAGATGTTGGGATGCAAACACATAAGGCAGGATTTTCATGACGACATCAACATACAGGTATCCACATTCTGAGAGTCTCAGATTGCTATACTCTTTCTCCTTAATGCAGTCTTCTCTAACTCTAATACAGTCCCTCTCTAACTCTAATACAGTCCCTCTGATCTGTATGACCCAAGAATTATTTTTTTAACACATCTGCAGTTCCAAAGAGCCTTCAACAGTGCCTGTTCCCATTCTGTCTTCCTTCTTTCCTACTTGCTTTGGAACAAAAATGAGTCCTGTTGTTCCAATCATTAAAAAAAAATGGAATAAGAAAAACTGGGTGGGAGAATGTCTCCTGGAGAAGCAATGTCTCGTTACATTGCTTAGAAGTGGTAGATTTGTTAAGAAACAGTATTTACCATGTTATGAGTTGGCTGTGCAGAGCACACCTTCCAATGCTGCTTGAATATGCTGCTTGAGATGTTGGGATAGCGGCCAGCTCTCCCACCTGAAGCCATTTTCTGAGCCCCCAGGCTGCTTTGCCGAGAGACAATGTTTCTTTTTACAAATGCATTTCAAGATGAAGAAGGCAGCTTGTCCTCTTGGATTCTATTCAAACCCCAATTTATGTCACCCCTCCTGCTCACAGTCACAGTGCAAACATCACTGTGAATCCTGCAGTGAGCTAAAAATATCTCCCAAAGCTGCCACCACAGCGAAAGCCATCAAGCAGAGCTCGTTATAAATAGCCCAGAGTGCTGTCACTGCAATCATAGTCCCCATTGTGCCTTGGATCCTACTTACTGCCCCAACCCTCCAGCTTTAAATCTGTACAGACCCAGGGCTGTGAACTCTGTCTAGAGAACAAACATTCCCTCCCCACGAAAGAGACGGGGCATCACCTGAAATAACTCCACTGTGGTATTCTGCAAAAGGGCAGCTTTCCCACTCTTAATTGCTTTAGTTGTAACTCAGGAAATTCCATTCCATACTTTCGCTTTTCCTGACATTCAACCCAAAAAGGGACTCTACAAGGAGAAAGTTGTGTTTTGTTTTGTTTTGCTTCGGTTTTTTTTCCCCAAGCATAGTTTTGCAATGAGTGTTTGCTAGATTCTTTACCTTGTTTAGCACCCTGGAGAAGGAGGAGGAGGCCTGCCAGCATTCCTCTTGGCTCAAGCTATTCACAAGTGACCTATTTGCTCCTCCTTTTTTATTGTATGATTTCCACTCAGAAATGAGGCAAATCAATTTAGAAGACCTTTCTGAATATGCATGACAATAATTCCCACTACTGTTAACCAGCATGGCTAAATGGGACTTGTCTTCAATTAACAGAGTAATTGCCGATGTACATGTGGAAGGCTCCTGTTTGGGGATTGTTACTGTAAACATTGGAAGCCATTTGTGCTGACTTGATGTCAGCATCCCAACTTAGGAACGCGCAAAAGGCTATTTAAAATCAGAATCTGATGAGAAAAGCAGCCGTGCAGTTTAGAATCATATGCAAACTGGAAAAGTTCTAGTTTGTAGGCAATAGCAAGATGAGTCTTGACATCATTGGTCCTCCAATTAAAACTTTCACCTTTCCTTTAATGAAAAGTGCTAGCAGCTTCTGCAATCTATTTTTAATATTGTATCTGCTCCAATTTGCACTGTTTCTTGCAGTTTTAGTGCTAAAACGAGTTCTTCATGAAATATGGAGCTTCCTACAATGCCCCTTAACTCTAAAGATGTCTATTTCCATAAATATTTTTATCCTCTTTCATAAGAGTCATTGCTTCCTTGTACTGGCTCTATATTTAGCTGAAATTTAAATTAACTATATGTGAAAGTCTATAAGCTTTTACACTAATTTTCATAAACACTGCCTCTATTTTTTTTAATTAGATCTGGCTTTGAACACATTTCTAGGATTTTTCACTGCTAGAAAAATAACCAGTTGTGGTCAACAGGGACAAATATATCTGGTTATGTGCCCATTTGGTACAATTAAACATACCCACAAAGCTTACATTCTTTTCAATTCTAAGCCAAAGTCATTAAACACAAGAGAATCATATGGATTGTATACCATGATGCCTAGAGGCTACCAACATTTGTTATCTTTATGGGTGCCTTTACCATTATGTCTTTAGCAGATGTGCATTTCTGGTTTCTTCAGCTATTGCTATTTTATTTCTATTCTGAAAATTATTTGAGCTTCACCTAATAAAACACCACACTTCAGGAAAACAAGAAGCGCTTTGAGGTGCTTAAACCTTCGAAGGATCTTGATTTTTTAGAAAATAAACATTATTGCATTAATTTATAATAATGCAATAACATTAAGTTGCTCAGAGTTGCCTTAACCATGAGCCAGGTGGCAAATAAATTTGATAAATAAAATCAAAATGAATAAAATGAATATGCCTACTCCTGCTTGGACCTATTACTGTACATTGGAGTAACACATCACTGTCTCCAGCTTGCCCATTCTCAATTTTTTCTATGATCTCTAAAGAATTCTGCTTTTCTGAAATTAAATAAACATGTATTTCCTTCAGACTTTTATCCTGTCTGGGGAAGATTAACTGGACAATATAACTTTTTTTCCAATAATGGAAGGAATGGTTTACAGATAGTCACCTCTGGAGGTTGAGCTATGGATTCTGTTATGTGTTGGGAAGATACACCATGTTGTGAAGTATTCAGAAATCTCTTCCTATAGTGGTAAGGGGACCAGATTATTTATTTCTCCATTTTTTCGGTTTTTGGTGATAAGCTGGTTCCTTGGGTATGTGATGGCCTCAGGTATGTTTCACATATGAATCTCAAAGATATACAATCAGAATTATGCTGTTGTTCAGATTTTAGCTACCTAAATCCATGAATATTTGAACAGAGACCTTGCATATCCTTCTCGTTTAACACAAATATGGAACATTCTTAGGAAGTTGGTGCTCTTTGGCTTCTTTCATGAGAATTGCCAATTCTCAAAGAGGATGATATCACTGATCATAATGATGACAAATGATGATGTGTGGTGCCCTTGGCAGGAGGCAAATTCTGTGTCATGTCTGCGGTTTCCTTGTTGTCATGTGAGGTTAGTATTAATGCAAGGATGTTGTATGCCTCCAATGGCCTTTCAGCCCCAAAATCTAAAACTCATGGCATAGCCTCTGGAACTTCACACCACTTGTGAAAGTGAGCAACATTCAGCAATATAAATGGGAAAGGAAAGATAAAACCCTCCAGCTAAAACCCTACAGCATCAGTCTGTAACACTGCAACTATGCCTGGCATTCAGCTAAAAAATAAACAAACATCAACCTCTTTTCATTACAAGACTGGGCTCACAAGAACCTCCACCTCTTTTGTGAGGAAGATCTGGCTGAGAATTTGATCCCAACCTTCCTACCTCTCAAAGAACCAGAACATATATGGGTAAGGAATATGGGAGGGTAGAACTGGCAGAGGGAATAGAGACTCCCACTTAAAATGTTGTCCAAATCCACGGAACTAGGAAAAGAATGATAGGCAAGTCTGAGTAGAAACTATTTTCCTGTCCTGCTGCAAAGCAGGAACTGTTCCTTCCCAACAGGAACAGTTGGCAAAGGATGCCCTGAAATGCCCTGAAATGGCATTTCCAAAATGGTACAATGTTTCCTTTAGTTGTATAATGAGCCTTGTTAGTAAATATTAGCATTTTGGTGGAGGGTGAATCACCCATGAGGGCAGAACCTGAATGCCATATATGCATGTCTTTCTAGAGGTTTGGCCTCGGTTCAGTTATTCAAATCTCTGTCCAATAAACACAAGCCATGCTTTTCTCCTCCTTGTCTCCCCCACCCCTTCTGTGATTCAAAGGGCAGTTTCACTCTTTGTACAAATATATCTGGCATTATTCCTTTGGCTTGTACCCAGGGACCAGTAGTTATTCAAAATTGTGAGTAAAGGACTCGTGGTAATAAACATTTTCAAACTTGCAAGAGGCTGGAAAACATAATCTGGGAAATTCTTTCCAATCTACCTCTTGGTCATACCATCCAACTTCATTCCCCCCACCCACTCCATAAATAAGATCAGATGCAAGTCGCCATAACTGAGGACTGACATTTCCAGAATAGAAATGGCCTGATGCCAACAATCTATACTACTAAACTATCCGGTTTGGTGTGAATATGTAGAATTATCACTTTGTCCACCTGTTCCCATTAGAGCACCTGATCCTATGGTAGTGGGTTTCAGAGACAGATGCTGATCAGAGGGCATCTTGATTTTCCTCATAATTCAGTCAGAGAAATAGATGGGTATGCTCTGTTTACTCACAAACAAAATAGGTAATAATGTCATCCTTTTCTTATAATCCATTCTCAGAGGCTGAAGGCAACCATATAGATACATCTTCTACAGGATTTAATAACTGAAAGATCTCCCCAATTTATAAGCATGTAGTGGCTGTCTTTGCTAAAATCTGCTTTGGGGTTTGCTGAGACCTATAGTCTCTTGTGTGTCTTTTTAAATTATATGGCTTAAACAGTACCTGTTTGTTGTGTAGTTATTTTTCAGTGCTCCAGTAACATGTGTTGTATATGTACTCCATATGTAATTAGGAATATTGTATTTCTTCTGAAAGTTACATAGATGTGGTAGTTCTTCAAGAAACATTACAGAAGTCTAAAGAAGTGCTCGCTTCTCATATAATATATGTATATTTCTTGTGCTACCACTATGCTGCACTTGTACTATGCTAGTTTTTGTAGTTGTTTGAAATAAATCCTGCTAAACTTCTTTCCTCAGCGGTTTCTGGCTATTGCCCCTTCCACTTTAACCACTGTCACTATTATTACACAACTGCACAAAATATAACTAAGACAAAAACTGGAGTGGGGTAGCAATTCATATAGTCATCTGTTAAGAATTGTGCAACCTGGGAACCATTTATAATTTCTTCATGTTTCATATTTTCATATGTGAGAGAATATCATACATGTATTTATTCAAGATACAGCCAAGAAAAGCTGTAAAAATATATTTCACAAATTTCCCTCAGTTGAAAAGCTGTGTCATCTTGTCCTATATAACAATAAATTGGAAGATAGTTATCAGAGTATACTTTATTGGGGTGCGTTTTTGTTTTACTATGGGAAAAAACTATAAGGGTTAAGTTAGCTGAGGGTTGGTGTCAGCTTTAGTGCTTGAATGGAAGAAATATTTATCTGTGGGCTGAGAACAATCTCAATCAAGGTGGAAAGAATCAGGGCAGAATTGCTTCTACCTGGTGGGGCAGAATTGTTGGAAAATTGAAATGAATTTCTTTCAGACCTGGATGCATTTCCATTTTACCAGAGCTTTTTCCCTTCTGAAATCCTTGAGGGCATTTTGAAGTGATCCATGATTATCTTCAATTCTGCTAATTTAAAATGCAGAGAATGAGGGGAGAATATGATACAGATCTTGGAAAATATAGAAAAATTATTTTAAAAAATTATCCTCAAGAAAGGGGGAGGGACAGGAAATAGAACCTTCGTATTCTATGTGCTGAAACGTGTCTACATTGCAAAACTGCTTGCTTTGTCTGGGGAAACTGGAAAGCAGATGGTCCCCTACAGAGCCTAGAGCTCAGTAACAGTAGCAGTAACAGTAACAGTAAAAGAGTTGAAAGGGATGTTGGATGTCATCTAGTCCAACCCCCTGCTCTTGCAGAAGATTTATATTATTTCTGATAGATGATTGTCCAGTCTCTTCTCAGGCTTTGGCGGATTATTCTTATATGCACAAAGATGGAAAAATATAGAAATATCTTTAATGGAGGAATGGACTGTGAAGGTGGTAGAACTTGTAGAAATGTGTACATTGACCTGTTTGATTAGGGAAGGAAAAAACAACGATTTTTAAAATAAAAAACACTTTATGGACATTTTGCTGAAAATGGAGAAATATGAATTGGTGATTTCGGGATGTCACAATTAAAAAGGACTGTATATAAGGAGAGGGGAATTATGTTATATAATTTTGAAGAGGGAAAATTATATCACGTATGTCTATATTTGCTGTAAAAAAGATTGGATATTTGAAATATCTTTTTTTTCTTTTCTGTGTCTTCCCTTTCTAATGTTTTCAATACTTCTTTCTTAATGTTTCATCTACATTTTTCATGTTTATCTTTTAACTCTGTAAAAATTCTTTAATAAAGTCTCTCTCTCTCTCTCTCTCTCTCTCTCTCTCTCTCTCTCTCTCTCTTGCTCTGTGTGTGTGTGTGTGTGTGTGTGTGTGTGTAGGATTTGGAGGACCACACAATGGGAAATAGAGCCCCATTGTCTCAAAATCACATTTATAACTGTTTCTGTTACACCGCAGTTGAGATGGAAATAAAGCTCTCCACCAGTGCTAACACTATTAGAACATGGCAGTCCAGAGCTGCTTACAAACTACAGTAGCTGAGAAACCTCATTTTGAAGTGCTCTGGATTTTTGTGTTTATTTTGATTTGCTGTAGTAAGTCATAAAACTACTATGTACGGCAATGAAGTGGGAGCTACTGCAACTAGAGCAGTAAAATAAAGACTATCATTAAAGAAAAAGCCTTTTTTAAACATTCAAGTGAGCAGTTGGGAATTGCTATCTAGAATTTATTGATGCCATCGTATTTAATCTTTGCAAGATTTTAAAAAAAGAAATACAAATTCTGCAAGAATTGAAATGAATAAAGGTTTAAACTACAGGGAAAGTGTTGAAAAGTATATTTTTAACAGGATAATATGCATTGGAAGAAAATTAGAAAACGGTTATTGGCCTGAATAGAAGTAAGTGTAGCCTCACCATCTTTTAATGGAAGTATAAAGATTTGTCCAACTGAAATCAAAAAGACTTAAGTCAGTTTAACTGAATTATAGTCAGCTTCAGAGAAGAAGGTATTTAGACTGGGGACTGGAAGGCAGGTAAGATGGATCCCTAAGGCTACTCCATCTCACCTGCAAAAATCTAAATGTTTCTAGATTGCAGGAAAAAGATTCAGGAAACTAACTCTTTGCTGCCATCCATTGTTTGTCTGGATTTTTGCAGGCCAGATATGTAATCCCATAAAATTCCCTCTCTCAGTGCAATTGTGAGAAAAACCAGGGGTCTCCAACCTTGGCAACTTTTTATGGACTTCAACTCTCAGAATTCAACTCTGGAAGTTGAAGTCCACAAGTCTTAAAGTTGCCAAGGTTGGAGACCCCATTTTAAACTATAGAACTAGAACACATTTTTATTATGGTCCCTGGCCAGTGTAAGAGAAAAATATGCCAGTTTTTACATAAGTTGTTCCTAAATAAGTACATTATTTAAGTACTTTGTAAATACAAAGTATAATAGCTTTGTGATTCACAGGTGAATAGTTATGAATCTATATATAATTTTAACTATTTCTTGAGTGTCATTTTTTCAACCTTTCTCTCTCTTTCTCTACATTTTTCAAGGAAACTTCAGATTGCTGAGACAATTTGTATCTTATAAGGCATAAAAAAAGATTGAAATTTCTAAATGCAAAAATTGTGCTGTCAGGCAGCTTGGAGTAAATAAACCAAGTAACTGTATAATCCATTGTGATTCAGAAGTTTGTCCATCTATCCATTTGGCACTCATTCCCAGTAAATTGTGTATTGGATTCAACCTAAATCAAAAATGGCCATGTACAGTGTATAAAGGTGAATGAATGTCACATCAGTCATAAACCAAACAAAAAAACTTTGCTTTTTAACTACATAATCAGTTCTACAGTAGATTACTCAAAGTCAGACTTTAATCATGATACTACTACTACTACTATTACTATTATTATTATTATTTATTTTTGTCAAACATGTAAGATAACAGATATAAGTATAAACATGTTTATGAATACAGGATAAGGATACGAATACATGGGGACAGTAGGACAGGGACGGTAGGCACGTTGGTGCGCTTATGCACATCCTTTACAGACCTCTTAGGAATGGGGTAAGGTCAACAATAGACAGTCTAAGATTAAAGTTATGGGGATTTGGGGAAGTAACCACAGAGTCAGGTGGTGCATTCCAGGCATTGACCTCTCTGTTGCTGAAGTCATATTTTCTGCAATTGAGTTTGGAGTGGTTTACCTTAAGTTTGTATCTATTGTGTGCTCGTGTATTGTTACGGTTGAAGCTGAAGTAGTCATTGACAGGTAGGATGTTGTAGCAGATAATTTTGTGTACTACGTTTAGGTCGGACCAAAGATGGTGTAGTTCTAAATCCAAAATTTCAAGCCTGGTGGCATAAGGTATTCTGTTATGAGCAGAGGAGTGGTATTTCACTCTTCTTGTGAAATATCTCTGGATTCGCTCAATTGTATTAATGTCCGATATGCAGTGTGGGTTCCAGACAGTTGAGCTGTATTTGAGAATTGGTCTAGCAAAGGTTTGTATGCCCTAGTTTGCAGTACAATATTACCGGAGAAGAAGCTTCACAAGATTAGGTTAACAACTCTTAATGCTTTTTTAGCAATGCTGCTACAGTGAGCACTGGCACTTAGATCATTAGAGATGAGTACTCCAAGGTCCTTGCCAGAGTGTGGGTCATCTACAAGGTCGTATCCGCCCAGCATGTATTTTGTGTTCTGATTTTTTTTGCCAATGTGTAAGACAGAGCATTTGTGGTTGACATTTGGAGTTGCCAATTGTTTGACCATTCTGACACATAGTCAAGGTCTATGGTTATAATATTATAATATATATGTATTATATAATTTATTATATAATATTAATATTATTATATAATATTATATAATATTAATATTGCTATATGATATATAATATTATTATATGATATTATATAATATTAATATTATTATATGATATTATATAATATTATTATATAAGGTCTATACTGGTTGGAGAAATAAGAATTGCACCAGCTGTATTGATAAAAGTTTAAGGCTTTCATCCTGTGCTCATTATGAGCCGAGGTGGCGCAGTGGTTAGAGTGCAGTACTGCAGCTACTTAAGCTGACTGCTAGTTCAGCAGATCAGCGGGTCAAATCTCACCGGCTCAAGGTTGACTCAGCCTTCCATCCTTCCGAGGTGGGTAAAATGAGGACCCAGATTATTGGGGGCAATATGCTATTTAGTATACTGTCTTTGGTGTAAGCCGCCCAGAGTCCTCGGAGAATGGGCGGCATAGAAATATGACTAATAAAAAATAAACTAGGAATAAGCTAAGTGGAATGAAGTGGGGCTACTGGATTACACATTGGGTTATAACATTGGGTTATTGTTACTGATTGATTAAGGGTTCCTGTGTCCTAATAATGTTCCTCAGTTACCTTTGCCTGGTTGTTCTAATTCTTGCAGCTGGAGAATTAATTCCAGAAGTTTCAGTAAAACAACAGGGGGAAAACCCAGCCCTTATTGAAGTGTCTTTTTTATCAGCAGAAAGAGGTTTTTAAGAAAAGACTGGACAGCCACCTGTCTGAAATGGTATAGAGTCCCCTGCTTGAGCACGGATTTGGACTAGAAGACCTCCAAGGTCCCTTCCACTTCTATTCTGATTGATCTCTGTAAACTTTGAAGCATTTTATACACATTCTTTTAATATAATTGGAATGGCCAAGACTTCTGTTTGAAGAATTGTCCGATCCAAATTTGGTTCAAAATCAAAGTCTTGTAAGATGGGAAAGATGGCAAATCTCACCAGGCTCAAGGTTGACTCAGCCTTCCATCCTTCCGAGGTAGGTAAAATGAGGACCCCGATTGTGGGGGCAATAAGCTGACTTTGTATTTAAAAAAAAGAACACCGCTTTGGGGGGGGGGTGAAAGCCCTACTAAGCAGGTATATACAAAAGTATGAAGGCTATTGCTTAACGCATTATGGGGCCGCCCTGAGTCTCTGGAGAAGGGCGGCATATAAATCAAATCAATAAATAAATAAATAAATAAATAAACAAACAAACAAACAGAGAGGGGACTTGAATTTATTCATAGACAACAGTACAACAACAGACTGAGTAGGCCACTACTCATTTATTTAACAGATTATTGTATTAGCCCACTATGATGACATTATTCCCATTTAACTTATAGGAATTGTTTCCAAACATGTATCTTCAAATTTTATACAACTTTCTTTCCATTCCCTTTCATTGACATAGTACTTGTACACAGTGGTGGGATTCAAGTAATTTAACAACCGGTTCTCTGCCCTAATGATTTCTTCCAACAACCAGTTTGCCAAACTACGCAGAAAGTTAACAGTTCTCCCGAAGTGGTGTGAACTGGCTGAATCCCACCACTGCTTGTACACTTATGATGCATTAGTGCTCAGTTGTAACTATGATCCTCATAGCAACCTTTGAAAATACCGTAAACCTGTACTTACCTACCATCATTCCTATCCCCGTTGCAGATAGGTGGTTTGAGGCAACCTAGTATGAAATGATGGCACAGGCAAGACCAGAACTTGAACTTCTTGATCTGTTGCTCAGATAGTGACACAGTTTGTTCTTGTGCAAGAATGCCTTATGATGCCAGCCTGATAGGTCTATTCAGAAACTAATGTTATGAAGCTCAACAAAACATTGCTGTGAGTATCTTTCCCTGAGATCCTTTCTCCACAAAGAAGCAGAAGGCAGCTGCTTGGGAAGAAGGTTTTATTTGGGTCAGAAACAGTTCAAAGCTTGTTTCTGGGACAGTTGACAACAGACTGGTACAATAACATCAGCACAACTTGTTTACATTTTTTTTTAGCCTTTGGTGTGAGTGAAATATGTTTTTATGACCATGAGAAAGCACGAAATATAACTTTTATGGCTAGCAGGAAATATTCTGTTTGTTAACTTTTTTATCAGCAGAGATCTTCCTGGCCAGGCAGAGGTGCTAAATTTCCAGGCCTTTTCCAGCGTTAGATTCCTGCCTGTCAGTGATCTATTGACTTTAAGGAAACATTGTATTTTATAAGTGGATGTGTTCTCTGACTCAAGATCAGAAAGCTCTTAAAAGGATGAAAGTGGGGGGGCAGATCAAAGGCCTTTTAACTTCTATCAACTGCAAAGGTTAGAAACAAGAACTGTTATATTCTACGGCTCTCTTAAGTTTATAAGTGGCATAAGATTAGTTAGAATTGGTTTTTGGTGTATTTATGATTGGATTAATGCTGCACTTTGGATTAAAAATGATCACCTTTAAAAGGATTTGGGTGTACATATTAGACATAGGTTAAGCAGAAGAGAGCAGAAACAAAGTTATACAGTATGTTCCTTGCAGAGGATTCTACTCTATAGAAACAAAGAAGAAAAATGTTTCCCCCTCCTTATATGGTCCTAATTGAACTTTAAAGCCAGCTCGGGTTTTTAGTTTAAACCGCTGTGAGAGGGTGGCTCTGGTGTCGGGGCCCCTGGGAGCTGAACCGGGATGATTCAAATCTTGCACTTGTCAGCAGAGGGGACTGGACCATCGGACCAATCCGCCGTGAGAGGGCGGTTTTGGACCTGAGCCCGGGTGCTGGGTTGTTTGCATTGGTTCATTGCTGCCATCTCACCACAAGAGGGGGCTGACCAGCTGACCGGACCGCCGTAAGAGGATGGATGGACTTATTTCCCCCCCCTTGGATTGTGGTCGACCTGGAACTGAACTTTGTCCTCTGTTGTGAGGGGACCGAGGACATGGTCTTGTGAAAATGCTTTCGAGACTCCCATTCCATGTTTCCTCCCCTGGACCTTTTTATATGGACCCCTAGGATATGGTCCTCCTCTCCACTGTGGTCAAGATGTATTCAGCAGCGGAGCTTCTTGGTCTGCGAGACTCCCCCCTCTCGCAGGCTTGGCCCTCCACTTTATCGAGGGCCTACCTCGATGACGGGTTTTGGAACCCCGAGAGGTGGTGTGCCGCAAAGAGGGGGCTGTGGGGTTTTTTAAAATTGTCCTTTTGTAATCTTTTAAGGGGTTTGGGGCAGGGGATGGGGAGGGAGGGGTATAGGTCAGGCTCGACACAGGGGCATGGAACGGAAGGTGGGGAGAGGGGTGTGAAGGAGCTCAGTGTTGATAGGGAGGTGGGCGCTTCTATCAGGACCGTGGTTGGGAGGGGCAGATATGGCGGGAGTAGGGGGCCACATCGTGTGGTGGGGTCACGCACTCACTATCTCCAAGCAGTGGCATGCCTCGGCCCCCATGACTCTTCTCATTCCCCGGGCTGTCCAGAGTTGCAGAGCCCAGGCCTTAGGCTGATGTTGTGCAATGCCAGGTCCATGGTTAATAAGGCCCCCCTCATTTGCGAGCTAATTCAAGAGGGGGTGCGGACCTGGCGGGTATTACTGAAACCTGGTTGGGCCAAGAGGGGGGGTTTCCTCTCGCAGAGATGTGCCCGCCAGGTTTCCACGCATTCCATCAGCCAAGGGCCCAGGGCAGGGGTGGGGGGGTGGCGGTCGTTATAAAGGAAAGTCTTGATCCGAGGGAGGCCACTGTACCTCAGATAGCCGGATGTGAGTCTCTCCTAGTGAAGTGGGGCCATGGGATGCAGGTGGGCTTGCTGATCACGTACCTGGCTCCCTGCCACGTGACAGCAGCCCTGCCCGAGCTTCTCAACATTATTGCCGGGGTGGCGGTCAATACCCCCAGACTTTTGGTCATGGGGGATTTCAACCTGCCGTCTGTCGGTGAGGTGTCTGGGATGGCTCGGGAGTTTATGGCTTCCATGACAGCCATGGACCTGACACAATTAATTCTTGACCCTACTCATGTGGGAGGACACACTCTGGACTTGGTTTTTGTCTCTGGTCAGTGGCTGAGTGGTCTGGATATAGGGGATATAGTTATCGAACCCCTGTCATGGACAGACCATTCTCTCCTGAGGCTGGACTTTTTGACCGCTGCACCCCACTGCAGGGAGGCGGAACCGACTAGGTGGTTCCACCCCAGGTGCCTGATGGACCCTGATAGGTTCCAGAGGGAGCTTGGGCCAGTTCCTGAAACTCTGGCTCACGACTCGACTGAAGACCTGGGCCGCCTGGGATAGGGCGGCCACTGGTACTTTGGACCGAGTCGTGCCTTTGCGGCCTCTGACCCGGCGCCAAGCCTGCCCAGCTCCTTGGTTTTCCAAGAAGCTGAGGGAGATGAAGCGCCGGAAAAGACTCCTAGAGAGTAGTTGGAGGGCTAGTCGCTCCGAATCCGACCGAACACTAATTAGGTCTCATATTAAGACTTATTTAGTGGCGATAAAAGCGGCAAAGTGTAATTACTTTTCCGCTCTTATTGCATCGGCAGATAATCGCCCAGCCGCCTTGTTTAGGGTGACTCGCTCCCTCCTACATCAGGGAGCGCGGGAGGACCCCTTGCAAGGGCAGGCTGAGGATTTTGCACAGTATCTGCACGATAAAATCTCTCAGATTCGGGAAGGCTTGGACTCTGACTGGGTAGATCCTGGCGGGATGACTGAGGCTGGTCTTGAGAATGTTATCTGGGATGAGTTCGACCCTGTGACTCCTGAGGACGTGGACAGGATCCTGGGGAGGTTAAACACAACCACATGTTTATTGGACCTGTGTCCCTCCTGGCTGGTACTGGCCACCCGGGAGGTAACACGAGGCTGGCTCCGGAGGATTATAAATGCTTCTTTGAGAGAGGGTTTCTTGCCTCCCGCCTTGAAAGAGGCAGTGGTGAGGCCCCTCCTCAAGAAGCCTTCTCTGGACCCGGCTGTTTTGGCAAACTACTGTCCGGTCTCCAACCTTCGCTTTATTGTGAAGGTTGTCGAGAGTGTGGTTGCGCGCCAGCTCCCACAGTACCTGGATGAAACCGTCTATCTAGATCCGTGCCAGTCCGGCTTCAGACCTGGGTACAGCACGGAGACGGCATTGGTCGCATTGGTGGATGATCTCTGGAGGGCCCGGGACAGGGGCTGTTCCTCTGTTCTGGTCCTGTTAGATCTCTCAGCGGCTTTTGATACCATCGACCATGGTATCATGCTGCGCCGGTTGGGGGGATTGGGGGTGGGAGGCACTGTGCTGCGGTGGTTCTCCTCCTATCTCTTTGACCGGACACAGTCTGTGTTGGCAGGGGGGCAGAGGTCAACCTCGAGGTGCCTTGCTTGCGGGGTGCCGCAAGGGTCGGTCCTCTCGCTGCTCCTGTTCAACATTTATGTGAAGCCGCTGGGTGAGATCATCCGTGGTTTTGGGGTGCGATGTCATCTGTACGCTGATGATACTCAGCTGTACATTTCCACCCCAGACCACCCCAATGATGCCCTCGAAGTGATGTCCCAGTGTCTGGAGGCCGTGCGGGTCTGGATGGGGAGGAACAGGCTTCGACTCAACCCTTCCAAGACCGAGTGGCTGTGGATACCGGCATCCCGATATAGCCAGCTGGTGCCATCGCTGGCTATTGGGGGCGAGTTATTGGCCCCTATAGAGGGAGCTCGCAACTTGGGCATCCTCCTGGACACACGGCTGTCTTTAGAAGAGCACATGACGGCCATGGCCAGGAGGGCTTTTTATCAGGTTCGCCTGATACGCCAGTTGCGCCCCTTTCTGGATCGGGACTCCTTATGCACGGTCACTCATGCCCTCGTTACATCTCGCCTGGACTACTGCAACGCTCTCTACATGGGGCTCCCCTTGAGGAGCACCCGGAGGCTCCAACTGGTTCAGAATGCAGCCGCGCGGGTGATTATGGGAGCGATGGGGCGCTCCCATGTAATGCCTCTCCTGCGTGAGCTGCATTGGCTCCCGTTGGTCTTCCGGTTGCGCTTTAAGGTATTGGTTCTCATCTTTAAAGCGCTCCATGGCTTAGGGCCAGGGTACTTACGAGACCGCCTGCTGCTACCGATAACCTCCCACTGGCCAATACTCTCTCACAGAGAGGGCCTCCTCAGGGTGCCGTCAGTCAAGCAATGTCGGCTGGTGGCCCCCAGGGGGAGAGCCTTCTCTGTGGGGGCACCCGCCCTATGGAATGAGCTACCTCCTGGAATAAGACTGATCCCGGACCTCCGGACCTTCTGCAAAGCCTTGAAGACTTACTTATTCCAGCAAGCTGGCCTAGCTTAAATGGTTTTAAATTGGGATTTTGAATTTTATAGACTTGGTGTTTTAAATTGGGAGGCCGATCGATTTAATATCTTTTAATTTATCTTAATTTTTGTATTGTATGTATTTTAATTCTGGCTGTCCACCGCCCTGAGTCCCTTTTGGGAGAAGGGCGGGATACAAATTAAATTATTATTAGTAGTAGTAGTAACATTTCTTCCTATTAATCTGTTCTATCTGCTGTCACTACTGATATTGTAATTTGGGTTGTGTTCATCATTGCCTAATGCACTGCCTAGGTGTTATATCTGAAAGCTATAGCTTATTAATTGCAACCTTAATCAATCTATGTATGATTACAAGATAAGGGCTCCAAACAGATGCCTTTCCTAAAGTATTACCAGGTGTGGGTTTAGATTTGTGCAGTAATCAAATGAAACTCCCCAGCAATTATCTTATGGGGGTCTCAACCTTTCCTTGCTGTGATGGCAAGATTTGTATGAAGCCTCACAATTACAGCAGGGAGAATCTGGTGCACAGAAAAGCACAGTGAATGTCAGAAAACTGTTAGGAAACTCATTTTAATTCCTCCACACAATTGGAACTATATTTAGTCTTGCTCATAGAATTCTGCTGTTTTGAAAGCCTCTTGGTTATGTCGCTTTGGTTTCTTTTCCAATGTATTCATTACATTCACGTCCTCTTCTGTAAAGTAGTGTAAGTACATACAGTGGGGAAGATGTTTGTTTACAGGTATGTGGGTGCCAGTTTATGGGATGGCGGGTATACATGAATGTGTATAATGTGTATGATGACCGGGTATGAGCGATGGTGTGGGTACAGTATAAGGGTGTGAATGACAGTGAATTTGGCAATATATCACCATAGGGTGTTGCCATTTATCTCCCAATCTCTAAAATAGCTGTCACTTGGCTGTCTCTTTACTTTCTGTATATGATGACAGCGTTGCCACACAAATGGGTGTCTCATTACTTAAGATTATACATGTCTTATGTTGCATTATCTTCAGACATGTGCTGAACCCACACAGGATTTGTCACAGAGGGGGGAAAAAAGTTCTTTGCTTTTGACATCATGTGCCTGAAAGATCATAATGCAGTGTTCCTAGGAGGATTCTGATATCCATAGTATCTTTTTGTAAAACCATCACTCAGTGATGGATGAATTAAGTTTGTAGAAAGATGTTCTGGAGAGCTACATGTCTAAGAGGTGCTTCACTGGTCACACTAGAGGTTTTGCTTACATTAAAGAGGGAAAAAATCCTTTCTCAATCTTTAAAAGCATGGTAGATAACAGCCTGTCTCAAAATTGACCAACCTTGGACTTATTTTCTTCTCTTGCAAAATAGGTTTTCTCAGTACCAATGAATACCCCTATTCCAAGCTTCCTGACAGTTTTGCTCTTTAATCTCTCTTTCCCCCGTTACTGTCTGAAGTGCATTTATGCCCAGATAATTCAAAGCAGTTGGGATATAAATTATAACCTTTAATTCAGATCATCATCGATGCTGGTGTAAGACAAGACTAGCACAAAGTATTCATAACTTCCAGATGGACAGAATATTAGCATCTGTTACTGAAACTGCAGCTACTGAATGGATAGAAATATATTAAACTGGTGATGTTGGCAGTGGATGTATTGTGCTAAGATTACTGATTTACGAAGGAACATGTCTGTTCTCTCTGACAGCAAGACTTAGAGATAGATTGGACAAGGTTTCATACTGTTTCCTTCTGGCTGTTTCTCCACACCTATGGGCATTATCAAATTTGGCTTCAAAGACACTCAGAATGTGAATTAACTTCTCCCAACTGATAATTTGATGTCACTGTGGAAAAATATCCATATGAATGTGTTCTGTCTTCTTGCTGATGAAGTATTAAGGTTTTATGCATATACAGAACCTCTGCATCACTACAATAGGCTACACAAACTATTTTTTGAGAGTGGGGGGGGTGGAGTTGTGGGTGAGAAACATGGCATAGTTTTAGTTTGAAAAACCCAGTCTATTTTTTTCTGATTTTGATTGTGCCAGTTAGCTCATAACTAATGATCCCTACATAATAGCTCTTGCACTATTACAGCAAGATTACTTACAGTAATCTTTTCTCTTTAATTTTCTATGGCCCACAAATATCCAAATTGTTCTGCTTCCACAATCACTATATCTTTTAATAACTCAGTGGCAGTTTGTGCAAGATATTTAAGATAAAAATAAGCATAAGCTGAAGACTCTTGTGCAAATGTGTACAAGCAGGAAGATCATGAAATAAAACTCAAGTAGGTTGTGAAAGAGTATGGTTAGAAGATAATGAAAGTTAACACCAGTGAGAGTTAAAATCAAAGGTGAAATTAGGGCAGAACTATAACAAGCTCAGTAGAGTATTATTTTCCATAGTATTTTATCCAAATACATTAGAACACAACTTCAAACATCTTCATCCAGTATGTCAATTGTAAGTTAGTTTGTAGTGGGAGACTGATTTATGCAATCTTTTTAGTAACTTAAGATAAACATTTCTTTTTTAAGGCAGAGATTTTTAAAGGAAAAGATAGAGTTGGAAGTGACCTCAGAAGTCACATGGATAGCTACCTATTCAAATTTTGGACTTGGTTTGAAGGACTCCGGTATGGGAATCATACTAACTCCATGAGGCAAATTATTTCTTATAACCAGGAAATCTCTTCTGATTTCTAACCTGAATTTAGCTTTGACACATTTTTTTCTGGTCTTGCCCACTTGGATGACAGAGCAGGTCCATTCTTCCTACTATGTCACAGCTCTTCAACTTTCTAAAAATTGTTTTAACTGTTCCTCGTAGGATTTGGCTTTTAGTCTCCACATCACCCCTGCTCTGAAGTAGCTCCAGTTTGTTGGGGGTTTTTTTAGTCTCTTGTGCCCAGAATTGAATACAGTATTTCAAGTCATGCCTAGCCAAGGCAGAGAACCATGGAACAATTACAGTGATATGGACTCTGTGTTCCTGTTAATATATCCCCAAATAGCATTGTTATTTAAGCAGCTGCATCATAAATTGGCTGGAGGTTTTTCATATGTACTGCTGCCAAGCCAGGTCTCACTTGTGTATCTCATTCTTTTCTTCCTTTATGCAGCATTTTACATTTCTTACTGTTGAATTCAATCCTGCTAGTTATGACTCACTGCTCAAGCCTACCTAGTTCTTTTAGAATGTTTTATTTTTATCTTTTCAAGTGTTAACCATTCTGCCCAGTTTTACGTTATCTGTAGATTTGATATTTAACTGCTTCATTCAGGCCACTAACAAAAATATGGAAAAAGCACCAAACCTAAGAAAGAACTGCATGGAAGTCCACTCCATGCTATCCAGCCTGATACACAGTCATTTATGATTTCTCTATGGGTGCAATTATTCAACCAGCTATGAAACCATGACATTTGCACCATTTAGTCCATATTTCATTGCTTTGTTAATGAAAATATCCTCAGAAACTTTGTTGCATGCTTTGCTGAGGTCACGATGCACTCCGGTCCATCACGTTTCCATGATTTATTCAACTAGTAACTGTTTTTAAAAGAGAGAGATAAGGTTAGTCTGGTATGCAGGCTCTTGTTAATTGTTGCATTCCACTCCAGTGCCTACGAATAAGATATTTAATCATCTGTTTGAGAACCCTGCCCGGCATAGACATTTATTTTAGAGGATCCTCCTCTTTCCTTTTGCTGTCCCCCAGTTTTCTAGGAGTATATCAGTTCCCCAGGAACTCTCAAAGACACTAATCTATTCCTTTTCCAATGGTTATGGAGAACTCAGGTGTGACATGGTCACATTCTCCCAACATTTTCCCCCTCTTCACTTTACATGCGCACCTTTCACTGCTGATCCAGGTCTCCACACTGGATATCAGTTCAAATATCTAGCAGGTACAGGAAATAGCTCAATCTGAAATCTCAATTCTTCCGTCATCATAAGAATGATGCTGCTAACAATCCCAGAGATCAGAAAAGAGTGTGTGTGCCTGCAGCACTCTACATTCGTGAATAAAGGTTGGGCTAATTCCATCCCCTAAGACTCACCTTAAAAAAAAATTTAAACATCAATGCATCTTAGAATGAGAGTCACATAGTTAGAAAGCACTCTTTTCCTGCCTAAGTTTTATCTGTTATCAAAAGAACGCAGACTACATACCTTGTGAGGTTTAGTCCACTGATAGGATGAAAGCATTTTGTGTTTAGTTGTTCTGAGATGCTCAGTTCGGCTACATTTCTGAATTACGAATAACAGAATAACTTGGCTACATTTGATGCAAAGGAATAACATACTTCTAGGAGAGGCTGATGAACAGACATGGTCAAAATTATGGCTGATATGGAGATACAGTAGGCAGTTTCCTTTCTGTCAGTGTCCATCATGCAGTATCTCATGCAGTCTGTGATGAGGGCTATCAGAAATCTCTGATATCTAGATCAAAGTCAGCATTCTCCAATATGATGCCCTCCAGCTACAATCCCCCATTGTTTCAAAATAGTGGGATGAGAGTTGTAATCCAACACATCTGAAAGGTATTCTCTTTTCTGATAATCCTTCCAGTAATCTACCATAAAAAGGAGTAGTTATGCCAGTACACATCACCGTCACCATCATCATCCTCATCATCCTCATCCTCACCACCATCATCACTCTCATCATGGAAAATGAATGTACTTCCTCATCACAAAAAACAAAGCATTATCAAATCCCATTTCAAAGCTGGTGATTCTTAGATCAGTTAATCCATCTAAATCACACAATGAAGCCATGTGTCCCTGCACATCCTCCCCTCTAAGTCTGCCTGCAAGTCAGCATGGCACCATATATTTATTTAACCACTGGAGCTGTGAAATGTATAAAGTTAACACCCAGGTTGAAACCCTCAGACGCTGAATTCTACAAACACAGTGCCTAACAGAGAGTAGAGTGATGTTTAGGAAGGAGTACAGGCTGGCTGAGAACAAAGACACATCTTTCTATGTGATCCAGGGCATTCACCAAGCGGTCCTCAGCTCCTCAGTGCATCTGCAGGAGCACAGAGCACAGTTCAGTCCTTTATGAGTGCCCCAGACTAAACACTCCCACTGGCCTTTATGGACGTAACTCAACCTCTCCAGACTCAATGGGTGACTGGCTTCATTTTGTCTTTGGAAAATTCTTGGAGCCAGGAAAAGGAGGAGCCAAGAGTGCTGCTGCCAGAGAGGAGCCAGTGGGTGGGAGATGATTCCAGCAATTACCTAATTAGCAGGGCAGGATTGCAGAGCAACGAAGGCTACGTTTGGAGGGCAACTTGGAGACAGGAATTTTCAAACAAAGGGTGGTTTTCTCGATGGGCTAAGTTACACTTCTCATTTTATACAAGACCAGCAATATCAATGCTAAAGGCTCCTGGAGATTGTAGTTCTACGACTTTCTCAGCCCTTGCTATCTACTGCAGGAAAACACAAGGCATGGAGCTTTTGCACATACTCTTTGGGTTGTTCCCTGCACTTACTGTATGCAGAATTATGGTCCAACCATGGTCCAGTGACACTTTTTTCCTTCATCCCCATGAAATTTCTTTCATCTTATATCCAAGGTGAGCTTAAGCTATCCTTACCCATGCAGTATTAAAGTCAGACTTTCCCCTTATTTCAAGGCCATTCAAAGGTAACCTTGAAGGTATGTACAATCTGATAGGGGAGGAAATGTAAAATTGATTAAATTTATGCACAATTACAATAATATATGCTTCTCCTTTGGTTATTAATAATCTTTACCTTTCTATTACATTAAAATTGCAACTCAGTGCCAACTTTCAGAGGGACTGAAGAAGTTGCACCCAAGTCTTTTGGGGATCACAGGAAGGCTTGTATTTTTCCTTGGACCTAGCAAAAGAAGGGTTCAGACTGCTCCAGTGTTCAATCTTCATTATTGCTTCTTGTTTATACTTCCCCTGTGGCTCCATCAAATGTTTCTTTGAGAAAAGAGACGAGAGAAATTGAAATTTGGACTGCTGAGAGAGAAATCCCAAAGAGGTGAATTTGGGCTTTGTAAGTGAAGAGCACTTTGCGGTGCTGAACATGAAACCATACTTCGTATCTTCTAACTATCTTTTCTTTCAATAAACAGAGCTACTACAAGATAAAAATTATAGCAGAACTTTGAAAAGGCCTTGGCTCATATCTCCAAGCTCTCTCTGTTACAAAAAAGAAAAAAGAGAGAGAGAAGTTCAAGCATCATTTATATTGAGCATCGTAGTCCATCTATTCAAATATTCCTGTTAAGATATTCATTGCAGAGAAAGAATGCTTGAAATGTGGGGGGAATCTGTGTGTGACAGATGTTTGAGACAGGAAAGGGAAAAAAAATCCTGCTGAAGTTCTGGTTATGTTGCTAGGTTAGCAGTGACCTTAGTACAGTTAGTGAAATCAAATATTGCTCCTCTACCCACCCACTCCTCTACCTACACACATAGGTAGCCCTTGACTTACAAGCACAATTGAGCCCAAAATTTCTGTGGATAAGTGAAGCATTTGTTAAGTGAGTTTCCCCCCATTTTATGAGCTTTCGTGCCACAATTGTTAAGTGAATCATTGCAGCTGTTAAGTTATCAGCATGGTTGTTAAGTGAATCTGGCTTCTCCATTGACTTTGCTTGTCAGAAGGTTGCAAAAGATGATCTCATGACCCCAGTCCCTGCAACCATCATAAATATGACCCATTTGCCAAGCGTCTTAATTCTGATCATGTTGACTATGGGGACGCTACAACAGTTGTAAGTGTGAAAAATTGTCATGAATCACTTCTTTTTCCAATGCTGTTGTAATTTCAAATGGTCCCTAAATGAACTATTCTAAGTCAAGGACTACCTGTATATTTATACACACATGCATATCATCATCATCATCATCATTTTAGCCCTTGCCTATCCATTGCAGGATGAAGGCCTCTTCCACATCTTTCTAACCAATACGGTCCTGAGCTTTCTTTTGGCAATTGGGCCTGCAATACTCACTGATGTTGGTGATCCATCTTGTTTTAGGTCTCTTTCATGGATGCTTTTTATCAAGTGGGATCCATTCTATGACTGCCTTGGTCCACCTGCCATTGGTTCTTCTTGCTATGTGACCAGACCATTTCCACTGCAATTCTTTTAATCTCTTGAGGATATTGTACACTTTTGTTTATTCTTTAATCCATGTGTGGGTCTTTCTATCTTGTCTTGTAATGCCAAGCATGTATTTTTCCATGGCTCTTTGCGTCACTCGTAGCTTTTGTATTGAGTATGAGATTAGTGTCCATGTTTCACTGGCATATGTTAGAGCAGGAAGCACACCTGCTACCTGCTCTAACACATTCACATATATACATATTATACATATACATCATATATGTAATGTTTTATGTGAGAAGCTCCTTTGAGCTACATCCATCTGTGCTTCTGCCTTTTCTTGTTTTATTCAGGCACAGACACTGAGCATGGGAGTTTCGTTGGAACTTAGTTTCCCAGAACAGGAATGCCAAATATGTCATCAACCACCTGTTCCATAACATCAAGCCCAAGAGACACAAAGCAAGGTGTTCATTAACCTTTGGGAAAGGTAAGGGAAAAAAACTTTAGTTTTTACTTTCAGTAGGTGTAAGAGGAGACAGCAATCTTATGTTTATAGAGGGCAATCGACTGCTTTAAATCCTCTATTCTAGTATGCAATGAAAATTCTTATCTCTCTTTGCTGTGTAAAATGTCTGAGTAGCTTCTGCTAAATTCAAACCAGCAGCCCAAATAGCTTAATTGCTCTCTCTCCAGTCCCACAAGGAAGAGATGGGAGCCATTATACTTCTGTTCCAGAATCAAAAGAATGGCTACCAATCCACAGAGGACCCCACTGAGCAGCTATCCAACATCTTGCTCTGCAAACTATACCAGGTGGTTACCCAGATGATCCAGCGAGCTCAGACCATAAAACCCACCCAAACTAGGCCTTCTCTCAGACACAGCCTCTACACATCCTGCCACCAGAGCCTACAATTTGGCTTTGGGTGCCTGTTTCTTTGCCAAATAGATACTGTCTCTTTTCTAGCTCAAAGCAAACAACATGTACTTACTTCTAAGACCAGATGAGTTCCTCACTGATTGAGCGCTGGTACAGGGATAGGCTACAGAATTTCAACTGCAGGCCCAGGATGTGGGCAGGAATAAGAAATGTTTTATTGACCAGTTCAAGGAGGGCTTGTCTGATGAAATCTGTAGTGAGCTATAATCTGTCTGGCCATACAGTAGTAGATGAAAGACGGGACTGTGGGTGAGCACAGGCAGGAAGGGAAGGCACCACTTTATACATTTCTTATTTCCTCCTTTTCTTTCTTCCACAGATTGCAGTCCTTAAAAATTGTTAAAATCATGCAGCTGTGGGCCAGCAGAATTGAACATGCTGCTTACAGAAAGGAATATTTGACCATTTCACATGACAGTGAGTGTCAATTTTTTAATTCAGCCATCTAGCTGTGCCTTAACAAGTCACAGGCATAGAGGTGTTGTATGCCTGTGTCTTACGGGCATTTTTTAAAGTATGCATCTAATGCAGCAGCTCTCAAATTTTTGGGCACTGGGGACCAGTTCCATGAAGAGAGGTTTTTCCATGGGCGGAGGAGGCGTGGTTTCGTGTGCTGCCTGCATTCTGTGCATGGGGTTTCGCTTCTTTGCGCACACCGGTTTGTGGCATGCTGCAGCCCGATGCCAGTCCATAGACCTGGGGTTGGGGACCCCTGGTCTAATGGACTCCTGAAAGATGATGATATGAGAGGATGGACACCCAAGGTGACACCATCTTGAACTAATATCTTCACTGCTATGTTAACTTTAGCCTCTGTATTCCCAAAGGAGGAACTCCTTCAGGAACTGCTAGCCATCCCAAAGATTCTTACAAATGTTCTGTCATTGCCAGAAAGAATGCCTACACAATTAAGAATTTGGACACCATATTTATTGACCATTATCAGTGGTATCATAAATCAATCTGACAGTTTTTTTTAAAATGGAAAATCCCAGAAAGTGCCAAAATACCATGGGTGCAGAAACATTGTAGCATTTCTCCCTTTCCAAAAATGTGTATTCATCTGACTAGATCAACCTTGACTGTCAGTTGGTAATTTACCACATCCAGGTAATGTTGACCTGAAGGAAGGGCCTGAATATTAGGAGCAGGGACTAGACAGACAAGCTATTAGCTGTTTATCAGCAAACAGCTCAAAATATTCCCCTGCCAACCTAAGTGGATAATACATTTGGTTAGCTAGTCACAGAACACACAAGAAGACAAGAAAAGGAATCGGGACAATCACTACCATGCTGGCATAGCATGACAGCTTTCCATTCATTCCTGTGGAAAATCTCTTTGTTTCTTTCAGGGAGTTTGAAAAGAATTGAATTAGATTGGGAAAGTTAGCCGTGCATGCTGCTCTGAGCACTCCGGAAGAAGGACATAGGAATGGATAAATTATTAGGAGCTCCAGGCCTGCTCAAATAATTTGTTTAAAATTATTTTATTCTTCTTGTGTTTATATTTTGACTGACTGATTGATTGATTGATTGTGTTTGATCTCACTCTAATTTGCAGCCTTAGAATCTTATGACTGAGGAATTGTGAAGAGTGGCTTCAAGGAAGGAATCAATACAAGTGAGGCTACTGCCAAGGTTGGCTCTGTCATAACAGGCAGACGGAGTCTGGATCAGACAGGTCATGATACTGGAGGACCACCAGGGCAATTGCAAGGTGGGTGCTTGGTGGCTTTCCTTGCCTCGCCTTTAGTAGCTCTTTAACCAATCAGATGTGTTGTTTAGGCTATGCCATTCCCACAGCAGAAGGTCCATCTACCAGTCTAACTAACTTTCCCTGCTGGGAAGTGGCAAGACAGTGTTATGTCCATCAGATAATATAATGGTCACATAAAAGGTAGCTTAGCCTGCAGCAGGAATATGGCTGGGGAAAGAGATTCAGAAGAGAACCCCTAGTTTTGCAGCTACAAAGTGAAGAGGGAAAGAGAAGTACTTTCAGACTTGCAAGACGTTGTTAATATAAGCTGACAAAAAAAAGCAGAATTAGCTCATCTGGTTTACTTTGTAAGGTTGACAGATAATGCATATGTTGAGCATAGAAAGACCACTGGGTTTGGTGGAACTCACTCATGTTTAGAGCTATAATTTAGGCTTGTATTGTTATAGCTGAGTAACTGACAAAAGAAACCAAATCATTTTTAAAATGAGGGCCCTACTGAGCTACACAATATCCTTCCTTACTGAACTAAGAAACTTCTGTTCTGCAGAGCTCTGATATCTTAAATTAGAAGAGGAGGTCATATTTATTTCATTGTATAAAATATTCTGTTCTCTTTGTTCCTACACTTCTACTACCAACAGTTTTAAACTTTTTCTCCTCCAGATGTGTTGAACCCCAATTTCCCAAACAGCACATCAAATATTCAGTTCATTACATTTAGAAAAGACTAGACTGAGGAGAGCTGCTCAGAAGTAATTATGTTGGCTCTCTCTCATCTATATCATCTATCTATGTATCTATGTATCTATGTATCTATGTATCTATGTATCTGTCATCTATCTATCATCATCTAATACCACTCACCAAGCAACTTCACATAACTTCTTTCAAAATAATTGACCACTAGGAATTGGTTAACTACTATGCCTTTAAATGAAGATGATGGCAGGGACAGGTAGTTCAAAACAGTTTTTTGTTCAATGAGAAGACAATTTGTATGATCCAATATTGCAGAGCTGAAATTCTATTTGAAGCTAGCAGCTTGGCACTGGCACCCATGGTTTTTTTTTTTATGATCTTTCTGATTGTAAAAAGAGCTTTTTCCAGCTGGGGTGCGTGCAAAGGCTCACACACACTTCTGTCTGGTTACTGTAGAAACAAAATTGGCACTGGGATGGAACACGGTCCCAAAGCTAATTATGGTAATTACAGGCTCACACCAGCTGCTCAGGAGGTCCAAGGACCTTCTGTAACTTATGTAGAAAAGCAGCCACTCTGGGGACTTTTGAATTCTGTCGGCTTGCCTGGTACAACCAGATTAAAAGGAAAAAAAAAGTGGGGGAGAGAAAAGGAAGAACTGTGCCTTAAAGCAAGTGTGAGCTTAACCCAAAGATCATGCTCCAAACAACTTCCTCTCCTCTCCTCTCCTCTCCTCGGATTGCAGGTCCAATGAGATGGTGTATAGGTACTCTTAGTGCCAGATCAGTTCATGGTACTCAGAATTTTATTGTATGCTAAATGTATTTCTATTTTAGAGTTTTTGAAAATTTACAATATTTCCCCAAATATCTAGGTCTATTTTTTTTTAATACCCATGTTTTTTTCATGCTGTGACCTGCCAATATTTGGTGTTCTTCCATGTGCAGGTGTAGACTCTATAGAGGTCCAAGATGAACCTGTTTCTTGCTTGCATAATGTGATAACTAGATTCTTACAATTGGCCTATTTGTTCAAATCTTTGTCCAAGTGATGTTCTAACTGGAGAGGGTGCGCAATCTGGGTGTCCTCCTGGATACACAGCTGTCCTTGGAGGAACATCTGTAGCCAGGGGGACCTTTTGTCAGGTTTGCCTGATTCACCAGTTGCGCCCCTTTCTTGATCGGGACTCCGTGTGCACAGTCACTCATGCCCTCGTCACCTCTCACCTGGACTACTGCAATGCTCTCTACATGGGGCTCCCCTTGAGGAGCACCTGGAGGCTCCAACTGGTCCAGAATGAGGCCGCGCAGGTAATTACAGGAGCTGCATGGCGCTCCCACATAACACTGCTCCTGCGCGAGCTGCACTGGCTCCCATTAGTCTTCCGGGTGCGCTTCAAGGTGTTGGTCACCACCTTTAAAGCGCTCCATTGCATAGGACCTAGTTACCTTCGAGACCGCCTTCTGCCACCGACGACCTCCCATCGACCCGTGCGCTCCCACAGAGAGGGCCTCCTCGGGATGCCGTCAGCCAAACAATGCCTTCTCTGTGGGGGCTCCTACTCTCTGGAATCAGCTGCCCCCAGAGGTAAGGAAAATCCAAGACTTCCGTGCCTTCTGCCGTGCCCTTAAAACTTTCTTCTTCCAGCAAGCCGGGCTGGCTTAACAAATCCTTTTAAAGAATTTTAATTGGTTTGTCTTTTTAAATTTGGGGCCAAACTAAGATATTTCTTTTAACTGTTTTTAATGTTTGTATTGTATGTTTTTATTCGGCTGTACACCGCCCTGAGTCCCCAGGGAGAAGGGCGGTATATAAATTTAAAAATAAATAAATAAATAAATAAACTACCAATAAGCAATTTTAAAAACAATTACCACTACAGAACTGGAAGTACGCTGTTGTTCAAGAGGTGACTTATAGAAAGCTTGCAAGGGGTCATCTGGCTTCAAAAGGCTGGATCCCAAATAAAGTATAACTGCTGTGTCAGCATAAGAAGATTAGAAAGCAAAACAATTTTTCCTTCCTTCCTTCCTTCCTTCCTTCCTTCCTTCCTTCCTTCCTTCCTTCCTTCCTTCCTTCCT
>WNWU01000004.1:14472142-14511855 GCA_012654045.1 Ptyas mucosa
CCTTCCTTCCTTCCTTCCTTCCTTCCTTCCTTCCTTCCTTCCTTCCTGGAAGATACTTAATTTGAGACATGAAATTAAAAAGATGGACCAAGTAAGTACTAACTGACTAATTGTTGTCTGTGCTCAGGTCTTGGTTAGGAAGGGAGAATTTTAATAGGTTGCTGGTTTTCGGTGACTGCTGTGGACTCACAAATGAAGAGATATCCTCATACTTATGATGCCTTGAGCCTTGTAAGCAGCTAAAATACAACAGTTCTGGCAGTATGTTAAAGAATCAGAAGCATTAGAAGTCAAAATGCCTGGTCATCTGGAAATATTCTGACATTACTGGGGGAAACTTGATATTTAAATAAGGTCCTTTCCTTTATTTACCTAATGGGTAAAAATCAATTGTTGTCTGGCAAGTCTAATCATATTTAGTTTGGAATGCTACAGTACATGTCTAAATTACTATATTAAAAAGCCATGCTACTGTTTAATGTTCCTGATGAGCAAGGCTTCCCTAAAACATCATTTTTCAGTATACCGAATCAGAACAGTAATCTATCTACCTTGGCATGGTCTACTTCAGCCTTCTCCAAACTGCAGTCTCTAGGTATGTTGGAAACAATGTTGGCTGACAATTGCAGCACAATCCCCCCCCCCATTTTGAGGTGAAAAATATACCAAAAATATACTACGACTGGCATAAACTAATTAACAAATCCACCAATCAAGGTTCCAAATAAAAACTTAGCTCTGTCCTCATTTATAATAGACCCTCTCTTACTTTTTACCTCCTTGATTAAATGTACTGACAGACATAGCAGCAGTTTTGATGGCATGGGGAAATGATGGTTTGGATCAGGAGTCTCCAACCATGGCAACTTTAAGACTTGTGGACTTCAGCTCTCAGAGTTCCTCAGCCAGCAAAGCTGAAGTTCACAAATCTTAAAGTTGCCATGGTTGGAGACCCCTGGTTTGGATAATATCAGTGGTGGTATTCAGCCGGTTCTATCCAGTTCGAGTGAACCGGCAGTAGCGGCTGCGGGAGGCTCCGCCCATCTGCCTGGATGTCATCACGTTCTGTTTTTGATGCTCTGCATATGCGCAGAAGGTCTGCGAGTGCGTGCACACTCACATTTGCGAACCAGTAGCGAAGGTAAGTGAATACCACCCTTGGATGATATCCATATCAACCATGACGAAAGGCAGTGAAGAGCTTGTGTTAACTATGAGTTCCCCTCCCCTCTCTCTGAGAGAGAGAGTTTTGCTGCCATGCTTTTTTCCTGAGCATCAGATCAGACTCTTTCCCAGCCTCTCTGTTGATGCTAACAATTATCCAAAAGGGCTTCTATATGTCAGCATGAAGTGTATCACTGAGTTACAACCTTTCCTCTGAGCTTCTGGGTTTCTTTAATGCTCAGAAAGCAACAAATCTACTGGATAGCATGGAGGGAAAAGTGTGTGTTGGGGGGGGGGGAGCACATTATACACATTTTACTTTGAAGAATGCTGGGAATCTCAGAAGAGTAGACAGGGCAATCAGGCATTAGTTTTTCAGAAAGCCGAATCTTGCTGGGATGGCTTTTCCTGGGAATTAACCTATGGGGAAGGTAGCATGGCACACTTCTGCTCCCTAGGATAACTCATCCTGAGAGACAAGGATTAGGGGGAGAGGAGGCATTTCTCAGAATATTTCTCACCTATCTCCTTTGAGGCTATTATCTGCTGGGCTAACATCAGTTTTCCTGGCTAATTTTGACCATCACTAGCAGCAGTAGCAGTAACAGCAGCTAAAGCTGCGTGAGAGAGATTTCTGCTGACTTGTGGATTTTTAAAAATAACTCTGCCTTTGTCAGCAGGTCAGAGTTGTTCCAGATTGAATAAGTGCAGAATCCAGGCCTCCCCCCGCTCCCCATTCCCGCTGGGTAATTTGCACAAGTCTGTCACTCTCTTCTACATCTGATAAATCATCACGGTTAATGTCCCAAAGAAGAGAGATGGGTCACTAACTCACCAGATCTACCAGCCTTTTCTTTTTGGGGTGGGGTGGGGATGGTATGCATTCCCGACTTGGTGCAGATAGAGAAAAGCTTACTGTTAATGACGTTCCCAAAACCTTAACAGCATGGATGCTAACCAAATGTAAAGGAACCAATTATCCAGTAGACTGTATTTCTTATTGCCAAATGAACTAAAATGACAAGAAAGTATTATTTGGAACGCCGACCCTTGAATTCTTAACTTAAATACCATGAAAAATGGGGAATCCATCAGATATGCCACAGCTATGCCAGTTATGAAAATTAAAGCATACAGATATTACTAGGGTTAGCTTATCCACGGATGAACTTATACACAAGCGTATACATTATTTCCCCTACTTTTTAGCAATGGCTTGAATGATGACAGTAGGCTGTTTTTTAAAAAAAAATACAAATGGAATTTTAACTTTTCAGAAGTTAAAATCTAGAGTAAATTTGGATAACTCTTACTGCTGATGTTTCTTTTTAAATCTATTTCTGCAGAAACCATAATATACTGACTTCTATCATTATAAGGGAAATCAAATCATGATCACAGACTTTGGACAGCAAGCCAAGGATTTCCCTCCTTTTTGGATTTTTCAGCACAAATCAGCACAATCCCTTAAAGTACCTGGCCTAGAACTGAGAGCTTGCTCTGAATTTAACTGCTCTATCTGCTCCAGTTGAAGGTGATGGTGGAAGGATAAATGTTCATTACTTAAAATTATGTTTCTGCTTTAAGTGTGACACAGGCTCTTTTCAAATTAAGCTGTGATGTAATTATGTACCGTATAAACCAACCCTCACCTTTTCACTTTCCTAATGTCAAAGAGGTGGGGATTAAGGAAGAGAGTTCCAGGTAGCTTTTCATCAGGAATTCATCGGGAATTTAATGAAGAAAATGTTTATGAAGTGCATCCATCAAGACATTTTCTGTTGGTCACGTAAGAAGTAAGACAGGACACATATATCAGTCAGAACTGAACAAGCTTCTTAGATGTCAAAATGTCTTCAAGGAAAAACAAAGTCCAGTGCCTTTTTAAAAAACACCATTGGGACAACCATGACTTGGATTACTCAGAATCTCCCTAGATACATGATATAAAAGACTTCCTGTGGAGAGAGAGAAAATCAGGGAGGAAGATATCAAGAGATGGATAAAACTTATTTCATACTTGGAAGGCCCAAGACATTTACTATCTTTTGCTAATTGACTTAGAGTGCTGGTCTGTTGTAGTGTTTATGGCACCTGGTTAGAAACCAGGGAACCATGGGTTCTAGATCTACCTTAAGCATGAAGTCAGCCTTGGGCCAGTCCCACTCTGTCAAGGGTGAGAGAGCATTCCTTCTCGCTAGGAAGCAGGCAATAGCAAACTACTTCCAAAATCTTTCCAAGAAAGCTACAGGTAATGTAGGTTATGCAGGCAATTATTAGGAATCAACACTGACTTGAAGGCATGCACAAACATTGATTTACAATTCGGCATTCAAGTAGAGAATGGGCTTTGAAATCACATTCTCTGGCAAATGAATTGGAAGTCTAATTGTAAGCCCTAGGCAGATCTTTCATAGGGTATTTCTAAAGGTTATTTATTCCAAACTTTAGAGATCTTCAGATATATTAAAGCTGGGATCCATCAGCTCAGCTTAATAGTGGCTTTTGTCACTGCTGTCTATTCCCAGCCAACAAACCTAGTCCAATGATGGTTCTGCCATGACATGCACAGTTGCAAAGTATGAAAGATGATTTTTATAATCTATAGAACAATCTTGTGCTTTTTTATCATTGTGACTAATGTCTGCAAGGCACTTTTTTTTCCTGGGGAATGGGAAGGAACTACATATCATTATGTTTCTGAGGGAGATGGGTGGTTAAGAAATATGAAATATAAATAAATAATGTTTCACATGGTATTAATTGCATTTGTCTTGCTACCTAGAGTCATTTGGAGTTGGGGCAGCATACAAAGTTATGTTCTGAGGAGACGAGTTCTTACCCTTTAATATATACATGATGGATCTTTGACCATTTTGTTTTGGTTATTTATTTCCCATTATTTGAAGACATTTGTATCCAGAGTACTTTATATTCCAAATCAATAAAGTTGATGAACTAAAATGGCAGAAATGAATCCACAAAATGACATTAATGATGAAAATCCCCCAAATAAAGCAAATGGTTTCAATACTCCTAAAATAATATTGAGATATCTTATTTCTTTACAGCTGAATTGTATGGGTGTTCAATTTATTTAAGGCAAGCCAAGAAGGTTGGCGTATCTCCCAAAGGATTTTGATTTAATCTTGATTCCATAATTCTCTGACCATTCAGTTGGTTAGAGTGGCCATTCACCATTAGGTAGATTGTCTGTGAGTTCTGATGATCATGGAAAAGAGCGACAAAGAAATTATTCCTGCTACTGTAGCAATATGCTTATTGGTCTAGATCTAGGCCCTCACTCTCAATGACCAGAGCCTCAATAAGTCTCTTGCAGACACCACATCTACAGCAAAGATTAATGGTATGTTTTCCGCTACTTTCCCGTTATTTAGATGAATTAGAAAAGGATGTCACTTTCACCCTTGCTTTTTCATGTTTTTTGAAACCCTTGGCTTGAGCTATTATACATCATAGGGCAATTTACAGAGTAGTCTATAATTCAGTTGAATATAAACTGTCTTTATTTGAAGATGACATTTTTCTATTTATTTCTAAACTATTATTCCGGTGTTGTTGTAAATGATAATTACCTTTAGAAAAATAGCAAGATGTTCTGTTAACTGGCTCAAATCAGAGTTAATGCCAACAGGTGAAAATTTTGTTACGCATCCATTTAAGGAACATCAATTCCATATTTGTGTCAAATATATTAAATATTTAGGCATGTATATATCAAAAGTATGGGGAAATCCAACAATAAAAATTGGAAAAAAGATAACATGGAAGGATATTAACTCTCCACCAATTGTTAGACGATGAGAATGAACTTTTACCATATGCTATGCCGAGAGAAAAATATCAACTATCATATATAAATCAGTGGCAATATTTACAGCTGCAACATTTATTAACAGTATTGGACCAGAAGCATTTCATACTAAAACAATTGGTTACCTCTTTTAAAACTAAAACTGTTAGTTTCCATAAGTATTAGTTATCAATAAATCAATTTGATATACAGTTAGTAAGAGATGATTGAATAATTAATTAGAGGTTTCTATATTACCTAGACCAGTGATGGCTAACCTTTTTGCCATTGCGTGCCAAAAGTGGGGGGGAGCGCGGGTGGGTCACACGCACATGTGCCCACATGCATAATTCTATGCACCCTGCCCCCCCAAGCTCCCCTGCTTTTGGCATGCGATGGCATGTGGGCCCGGTAGGCCCATTTTTCGCTCTCCCCAGGCTCCAGAGCCTTTCTAGGAGCCTGGGAAGGACAAACATAGCCTTCCCCACCCCCACCAGAGGCCCTCCAGAGGCTGATGGGCCCAGAAGGCCCAAAAATCAACTGGCTGGTGCATGCATGTGTGCCGGAGCTGAGCTCGCGTGCCCACCAATATGGCTCCACGTGCCACCTGTGGCACCCGTGCCATAGGTTCACCATCACGGACCTAGACAATGGAAGAGTTCTATAAGCAAGTAAGTCAATGGACCTTAAATTACAACTTACACAGAAACTGAATTAGTTAAGGATTGTATGATAAAATGGGTGCAAAATATAGGGGAAGTAATACCAATTGATATATGGGAAAGTATATGGGTTAGAAATGTGAGATTTACACAACGTCACAATTTAAGAGAAAATTTTTACAAAATATTTTACAGATGGCATTTAGACCCGAAAAAGCTAGCTTGTATGTACCCAAATTTTCAGCCCAAATGTTGGAGATGTGATTGCCAGGATGCTACATATTATCACATATGGTGGACTTGCAAAAAAATTAAGGTGTTTTGGGTTAAAATTTGGTGGATTATTCAAAATATTTTGAAGAAAAAGATTAAGTTTACGCCACAGTTTTTTTTGTTGGGAATAATGACGGACTGTACAGTAATAGAAACTAAGTTGATTTTAAATTTAATTACGGCAGCAAGATTACTGGTGGCACAATATTGGAAGAAGGAAGATATACCCACCATCAAGGAATGGACACTAAAAGTAATACATTTGGCAGAAATGGTGAAAATTTCCGCATACCTTAGAGATCATTCGAACGAAAGATATATAAGGGAATGGAGAAGATGGATTGATTATATCCAAAACAAATATCGGACTAAAAAACTTCAAATAGCTTATGAATGAAATATTTTGACTTTGTTAGTGTTTTATGTGTACAATGTTTTGTGTGCTAGGAGTTAAAGATCTAGGGTTAATGTAGTTCAATGTATTGTTAGCAGATTATAGATTAGGTTTGCTGAATGTTAGACCCTGTGCTAGTCCTGGGAAGTTCAGGGAGGGGGTGGGGGGAATGGGAAGGGGTTGGGTATGTGGGAGGGAATAGGGGTGGGTGGGTTAGGGAGAGGGAGGGGTGGGAGAAAATGTCTGTACTTTTCATAAAACTTTTTAATTAAAAAAAAATTACAACTTACACAACAACAAAATACTTAGAATTTATTGGATGTCTGTATAGAAAAGGATTGTCCAGGACAGCATTTTATTGGAAATTTAATAAGAATAATGATTATTCTTTTTTTTTACAATGTCCTATATCTATTAAGTTTTGGGAGATAGTAGTGGAATATATAAGTGTGTGCAACAAAAACTAAAATTTTCAGAGGAAAATATTCTCTTGAATTACAAACCTAGTGTATGGAATTTGACAACTGGAGAACATTAATGGATTTTCTGTGCCCTTATTATAGCTAAAAGATTGATATTGCAACATTGGAAAGATAAATGTATGACTCCATTTACTCAATGGATTGAAGACCTAATTATACTTGCTACTTATGAGCCTAAGGATGTAAACTTTGTATGGATAAATATAATGAATACTAGACTTATTTGTACAAAATACAGTAGGTTAAAAAAAAGGGCAATAGTCATATAAGTGTATTATTTATTTATTTATTTATTTATTTATTTGATTTTTATACCGCCCTTCTCCAGCAGGACTCAGGGCAGTGAACAGCCGAGTTAAAACATAGCATACAAAATTTAAAACAATTTTAAAAGATATTAAATAATTTCGGCCCCCAATTTAAAAAACCCCAATTAAAATCAATTATGAATTAAAACCAAAAGATGGGATCAAGCCAGCCCAGCTAGATGAAATAAGTAAGTTTTAAGGGCCTGACGAAAAGTCCGGAGGTCCGGTATCGTACGTATCTCTGGGGGTAGGTCGTTCCAGAGGGCGGGTGCCACCACAGAGAAGGCTCTCCCTCTGGGGGTCGCCAGCCGACATTGTCTGGCTGATGGCACCCTGAGGAAGCCCTCTCTGTGCGAGCGTACTGGCTGGTGGGAGGCTATTGGCGGCAGAAGGCGGTCTCGTAGATATCCAGGCCCTAAGCCATATTAGAAATATATGAATAATGTTTGTATTAGTTTATATATAGATTTGTAATTTTTACTGTTGTAGCAACATACTCCACATTTTAATTTTTAAAATATTTTTCTGTTGTATTTTGCTTCACTTATTTTTAGCCACTGGTTATGTATTTTTTCATAATGTATATATCTTTCTGTTTTATTTCCTTTGGGGTTTTTTGTTATCAATTTAAAAGCAATAAAATTTGTTTTAAAAAATAAGTCTCTTGTAATGTAATAGGTCAGGGATGTCAAGGCCCCCCACGTCCATTTTTGGCCTCTTGCAGTGCTGCTGGAGGCTGGGGAGGCTGAAAATGAGCCATGTAGGGGGCCTTGGGAGGCCTCCGTGCAGCCCGTTATTGGTCGGCACAGTGCCCCTGGAGGCCATGGAGGGTGAAAACGATGCACAGGGGTACTGCGCGCAGCCCCTCACACCCCGTTTTGGTGGCAGAGTGCTTCAGGAGGCGTCCGTCCTTCTTCCCCCCCTTCCTCTGCCAGCCTGCAGAGAACTACAATGCTGATCCGGCCCTCGAAGAAATCCAATCTGACACCTCTGTAATAGGTAATACTTGCTAATATTCTATTTCTCATTTTTTGAATTTGTGCTTTAAAATGTGTTCCATACTGACCTGGGCTTTTTTGACTGTTGCACTAATAGGGTCACTAAGTGTACAGCCATGTTCTCCCTCCACAATATAAGAATGTTATTATTCATCCTGAGTTTTATATTTTTTTAATAGTAACACAATCATTCCAGGTTTGGAGAACAACTCTAACTGGAGATATTTTTTTCCTTATATCAGCTATGATCTTTCACTGACTTATGAGAGCCTTATGAGAAAGTTCCAGAACATATGAGCTTGAAGTAATGCTGCCACTTCCTTGCACCGTATGTACTTGACAGGAGACTGTGTTTACTTTTTGACACATGCTATGAATAAGGCATCAGACCAAGAACTTCCAAATAATACAGTGTTCCTGTTGAAGCCAAAGGAATGGATCTTTAGGAAGGAAAGAACCATCTTTCTGCAAGCATGTATAAAACTCTGAAGCTTAACCAGGATGATTGGAAGGTGCTGGCCAGATAATTAATATTTTTTCTTCATTTCCTGCAGGATGAATTTTTCAGTACTTATTTCACCATTTGAAAGAAAGGAGTTTTGCATATGGTACATGCATAAATGTGCTTAGAACTTATCAAGGCAAGTAAAATAATAGATGTTCCAAACAGCATTTTTGTAAGAATACTTGTTAAAGGCAAAGTTTTTTACCAAGTCACCTTAGCCTAGCGCTGCATGAATTCAATTGCAGCTACACAAAGAGAATTATTAAAGAAAAGAATAATTAAAGAGAATTATTTCTGTGTATTTGTTGATAGAGACCACAGCAGCTATGCTTTCAGGGAAATTAGAAATGAATTCTTAAAGCATCAACTGGGAAACCCTCAGATTTAAACCTGGATTTACAGCCTTGCCCACAAGGCCAATTGTGGAGACATAGTCATTTGCCATCTCATTTTACTGCAAACCTCCCCAAATCCTTTCAGTATGAACCATAATTAGTAGCACAGTCTTCCCTAGGGACATGGGTATTTTTTTTCATGAAAGATGAAAGCCCTTGTCAATAAGCTGAAGTGGGTTCTTTGCTTCATACCATTTCTTTCTCTTGTCTCATTTTCTTGAGAGTCTCTTTCCATTTCTTTTGCACAGCTCAGCATAAAGAATGGAAGCTCATTTATCTCTGACTGCAGACCCTGTTCATCACCAGATTGTTATTTACCATCTAAGTGTACATTAATTCTACAGGGATGCAAGCAGAATAGGATGTTTCTTCTGCTATCAAACTCAGGGAAAAAAATCCTTTTCCACAGGCAACACTGGCAGGAAAGGAACCTAAAATCAGTTCTGCAGGCCAATTGAAACAAGGTGAAGTTTAGTTTAGTTTAGTTTATTTCCAATTTATATACCGCCCTTCTCCCTGAGGACTCAGGGTGGTGTACAGCCAGAAATAAAAACATGAAATGCAAATATTAAAAACAATTAAAATATATATAAATTTGGCCCCAAAATTTAAAACTAACCAGCCAATTAAAATATTTAAAATTTCTTCTTAAGCCAGCCCGGCTTGTTGGAAAAAGTATGTTTTAAGGGCACGGCGGAAGGCATTGAGGTCATGAATTCTCCTAATCTCTGGGGGGAGCTGGTTCCAGAGGGTAGGTGCCCCCACAGAGAAGGCTCTCCCCCTGGGGGTCACCAGCCTACATTGTTTGGCTGATGGCACCCTGAGGAGGCCCTCTCGGTGGGAGCGCACGGGTCAAAGGGAGGTCGTCGGTAGCAGCAGGCGGTCTCGGAGATAGCTAGGCCCTATGCCATGGAGTGCTTTAAAGGTGATCACCAACACCTTGAAGCGCACCCGGAAGACCACCGGAAGCCAGTGCAGCTCACACAGGAGCGGTGTTACATGGAAGCGCCATGTTGTTCCCGTCACTATCCGCGCGGCTGCGTTCTGGACCAGTTGGAGCCTCTGGGTGCTCTTCAAGGGGAGCCCCATGTAGAGAGCGTTACAGTAGTCTAGGCAAGAGGTGACAAGGGTGTGAGTGACTGTGCACAGGGAATCCCGATCAAGAAAGGGCCGTAACTGGCGAATCAGGCGAACCTGACAAAAGGTCCCCCTGGTGACAGCAGTCAGATGTTCCTCCAAAGACAGCTGCACATCCAGGAGGACTCCCAGATTGCGAGCCCTTTCCGCGGGGCCAAAGACTCACCCCTGATAGTGAGTGATAGAGTCAACTGACTGTATCGGGATGCCGGGAGCCACAGCCACTCAGCCTTGGAAGGGTTGAGCTTGAGCTTGTTCCTCCCCATCCAGATCAGCACGGCTTCCAGGCACTGGGACATCACTTCAAGGGCATCGTTGGGGTGGCCTGGGGTGGAAATGTACAGCTGGGTGTCATCAGCGTACTGATGATATCTCACCCCAAAGCCATGGATGATCTCACCCAGCAGCTTCACATAAATGTTGAACAAAAGGGGTGAGAGGACGGACCCCTGCAGCACTCCACAGATGAGAGGTCTCAAGGTCGACCTCTGCCCCCCTGTCAACACAAACTGCGACCGGTCGGAGAGAAAGGAGGAGAAACACCATAACACGATGCCCCCCATCCCCAACTCTTCCAGCTGGTGCAGCATGATACCATGGTCGATGGTATCAAAAGCCGCTGAGAGATCTAACAGGGCTAGGACAGAGGAACATCCCCTGTCTCGAGCCCTCCAGAGATCATCAACCAACGCGACCAATGCCATTTCCGTGCTGTGCCCAGACCTGAAACCCGACTGGAACGGATCCAGATAAGATGTTTCCTCCAGGAATTGTGGAAACTGTCGAGCAACCACACTCTCAACAACCTTCGCAATAAAGCGAAGGTTGGAGACAGGACGATAGTTAGCTAATACTGCCGGGTCCAGGGAAGGCTTCTTGAGGAGCGGCCTCACCACCACCTCTTTCAAGGCGGCGGGGAAGTAACCCTCACTCAAAGAAGCGTTGATAATACCCTGGAGCCAGCCTCATGTAACCTCCCGGGAGGCCAGTACCAACCAGGAGGGGCATGGGTCTAGTAAACATGTGGCCGCACTAAGTCTCCCAAAGATCCTGTCCACATCATCAGGAGTCACAAAGTCAAACTCTTCCCAGATAATATTCTCAGGACTATTCCTCGTCACCCTGCCCAGATCTACCCAGTTAAGAGTCCAAATCCCTCCGAATCTGAGCGATTTTGTCATACAGGTATTGTCCGAAATCCTCCGCCCTGCCTTCCAAGGGATCCTCCCGCACTCCCGGATGGAGCAGGGAGGGGGTCACCCTGAACAGGGCAGCCGAACGATTCCCTGATGATGCAATAGAAGCGGAAAAGTAATTAAACTTTGCCGCTTTTATCGCCACTAGGTAGGTCTTAATATGTGACCTTACCAGTGTTCGATCAGATTCAGTGAGACTGGCCCTCCAACCACTCTCTAGGCGTCTTTTCCGGTGCTTCATCTCTCTCAGCTCCTCGGTGAACCAGGGAGCCGCTCGAGATCCACACCGGGTCAGAGGCCGCAGAGGCAGGACTCAATCCAAGGCTCCACCAGCCGCCCGATCCCAGGCAGCTACCAGGTCCTCGGCCAAGTTGTGTGCCAGATCCTCAGGAAATGGCCCAAGCTCCATCTGGAACCTCGGTGAACCAGGGAGCCGCTCGAGATCCACACCGGGTCAGAGGCCGCAGAGGCAGGACTCGATCCAAGGCTCCACCAGCCGCCTGATCCCAGGCAGCTACCAGGTCCTCGGCCAAGTCGTATGCCAGATCCTCAGGAAATGGCCCAAGCTCCATCTGGAACCTATCAGGATCCATCAGGCGCCTGGGGCAGACCCATCTAGTTGGTTCCGCCTCCCTGCGGCAGGGTGTAGCGGTTCGGAGATCTAGGCGAAGGAGCGAGTGATCAGACCATGACAAGGGTTCTATGTCTATATCCCCTATAACCAGATCACTCAACCACTGGCCAGAGACGAAAATCATGTCCAGGGTGTGACCCCCCCCCCCGTGAGTGGGGCCATGAACTAACTGGGTCAGGTCCATGGCCGTCATGGAAGCCATGAACTCCCGAGCCACCTCAGACGTTTCACCAACGGATGGCAAGTTGAAATCACCCATGACCATAAGCCTGGGTGTATCCACTGCCACCGTGGCTATCACGTCGAGTAGCTCGGGCAGGGCTGTTGCCACGCAGCAGAGAGCCAGGTACGTAAGTAGCAAGCCCAACTGAACCCCATGACCCCATCTCACAAGGAGGGACTCACATCCGGCAATCTGTGGCACAGTGGTCTCCCTCGGACCAAGATCTTTGTTAATAATAACCACCACCACCCCGCCCCTCCCCTGGGCCCTCGGCTGATGGAATGCTCTGAAGCCTGGTGGGCACAACTCAACAAGAGGGACACCTCCCTCCGGGCCCAACCAGGTCTCCGTAATACCCGCCAGGTCTGCTCCCCCCTCCTGTATAAAATCGTGAATGAGGGGGGCCTTATTTACCACAGACCTGGCGTTGCACAGCATCAGCCAAAGGCCCAGATCCTGAGTGTCTACGCCACCTAGTATCAGAGCAGAGCTTTGGGGACCGGGGCGGGCAATCAGTCTCAGATAGCGAGTGCGCGTCCCTGATACATGATGTGGTCTCCTGCTCTCGCCATATCTGCCCCTCCCAACTACTGTGCTGATGGTACAACCCTCATAGTTATGATCCTCCGTCCCCCCTCCAATCCCTCGTTCTACACCCCCCAAACCGTTATCCCGTGCCGGGCTAGGCTCTGACCTTGGTGGATGACCCCCCCCATCCCCTTTGGTCGTCTTCCCAATTCCCCTTAAAAAGCTATTACAAACCCCCCTCCCAGGACCCCTTAAAATCTTATTTAAAAACTTCCCCAGAAAGCCCCATATGCCCTTCTTTGCGTCATACCATCTCTCAGGACTCCAAAGTCTGTCATCGAGATAGGCCCTTGATAAAGTAGCGGGCCAAACCTGCGAGAGGGGAGAATCTCGCAGGGCGAGCAGTTCAGATACTGAGTACATCAGGTCCCTTGGGAGGGAATAGTCCAAGGTCAGGGGACCGCCGGATGTTAAAACATAGGGACAAAATTTTGGTCCATGGTCCACATCACCAGGCTCCATTGCCCTCTCACAGTAATGGAGGGGAAGATAAAGTGGCTTCCTTCAGCAAAAGGAAAGGGTTAAATAGGAATATTGGTATTTGAATGGCATTCTGAAGCAAGATTTTTTTAAAAAAATAAGGGTAGTGGCCAAATGCACCAGCTGAGCTTACTTCTCTCAGCAAGATGTTTCAGTCTACCAATTTCACTCTTGACTATTGTTTGCTGTTCACTAGATGACTGAAATAATCTCACTCTTTTTGGTTTAATTGCTACTGGCAAACTGCCCTCATCTGCCATCATAATGATTCTTTTTACATTCTTGTACACTTTGACCACATTTAAATTGCTTTGGGATGCTGATAGGCTGTCTTTTTCAAACGACTGAGGAGATTCCGGGAAGAACAAGAACTTCTAACTCATGGCAAAAATGTTTAGAATCTTTCCTTCACACCACATTTGAATCCTTTCCAGGACAAACTAGATATCCTGGAATATTAGATTTTAAATAGTGATTTCATAATGAGGTTAACATTGCTGATCTTTTGAAAATGTTATATTCTAAAAACTCCGAGCCCCTGGATCTCTGACAACTAATCTCCCCACTCTCCTCAAGTTCATCTAACTGAGTAAATGCACCTGACTGGTTCTACTGTAAAACAAAATGGATTGAAATATGGAGTGAGAGTTGCCAATAAAAGGTCAAATCTATAAATGAAAGATTGGACAAGAGATTTCTGGGTGAAATTCATAGTGCTGCATTTTACTTACAAAGCTCTATTATTGCTTGGTGCGGATATCTTTTTTAATTAGTTAGGGCTCTGTCCTAGTGCTTTTGTACTGATATTAAGACAATTATGAATACTCTGTTTATGTTCCTATTATATTATTATTGAACTACAGATTCTGTATTTATTGTAAACCACTGAGAGTTGCTTGATTGCAGAAGTCTAAAAATCTAACAAATATTCTTTTTCCAAATTCAGAAGTTTTCAGAGAAAATATTCCTTTTTAAAAATATATTTTATTAAACATGTCAAAGAAAGTAAACAGACAAAGAAAAGGGAAGAAAGACTAAACTGCAAATGAATATATAAAGAATATGCAAATGCCATAAGTGTTATAATATTCCAGAAAAATTAGTTGATCATGAATAACTGGCTATATTATATCATATTATATTATATCAATTAAAACTTCACTGTTCAGTTGTAAACAAAACATCAATATCAGGAACCAGGGCCAGCACAATATAAATCACAGAATACAACAAAATTATGAACTACAATAGATACTATCCAGTTCTAAATTAGAACCCCTATAAAGTAGAAATAGGGATTTTATGTGTATAGAAGTCCAAATTTTTAATGTGATATGAATCCATGTATTATATTCTTTATTTCTTTTTTTTCATATTCCTTTCTCTACTTTGTTTAGTATTTTTTTTCTACAAAGTGTCCAAAGAGAGACAGAGATCCATGTAGTTAGTTTAGAAATGGTTTCCAATCTCAATTAAATTGTCAGATTTACCTTTAAAGTAAGAAACTTTACACATTGAAGCATATTTTCAAGCTTGATTAGCCATCCTGATGGAGTGAATGTAGCCATACGGTTTATAGTCATATAGGCTTACCCAATCCTTTGATTCTTTGCTTACGCAATGTAAATCTATATAAATAACGCTATTTAATAAAACATTACTGTACTCATTTCCTGTTTGTCAAGTTTCCATGGGAACTGGCTAGCCACCTTGAGAATCAAAATGAAGACTATTAAGAACTTTAGCAATAGCAATAGCACTTATATACAACTTCATAGTGCTTTACAGCCCTCTCTAAGCGGTTTACAGAGTCAGCATATTGCCCCTAACAATCTGGATCCTCATTTTACCCACCTCGGAAGGATGGAAGGCTGAGTCAACCTTGAGCCTGCTGAGATTTGAACTGCCGAACTGCAGCTAGCAGTTGAGCTGCACTCTAACCACTGTGCCACCTCAGCTCTTTTGATCTGCTCCAGCAAATCTTTGTAACATGTTAATGGATTTATATTTCTTCATAATTTCATCTTTCTTTGTTACCAACCTAAAAGGGGGCAATTTAAACTTTTTCTTAAAGGTTCTCCTTATGCCACCAGTCGTGATGCATCTTCTACCTAGGATTTCTCCCTTTAGCCTAACTGTAGAAAGAAAAGGACCTGCTTTGGATTTTCCTGCTCAAAACCAAAACATTCAGAGCAAACCTGGTAACAATCTTGAAATACAAAACATAGTTTGGTAACCTAGCAGACTTAAAGTAAAGTATTAAAATTTCCTTCTGAAACCAATGCAGCCTAACCTCTGGATATAAAAGAAGATTATTGAGAGGAGGAAAATATAGAGGAAACAAGGGAAGGAGAAATGCACCAGCAAGAATTCCAAATAAAATCCATACAATCAGTTTAGCTAAATTAATTATGCATTACTTCCTTCAATAAGCAGTTGGGTTTCATCACTTCTTCTTTACAAAGAGGGTTGTTGGAAAGAGATCAAGTAGGTATCTTTCTTAGATGTTTATAAGCAATTATAAACACTGTTCTTCCTCTTTCCTTCTTCCTCTTACCCTTTTCTTCCATTTTATAAATATTGGGAACGGCATAAATACAAGCTAGCCTTTTTGTAGAGTGCTCTATTCCACTTCTGAATCTTCAGTCTAGTTAGTAAATCGGGCATTATCTAAGGACTAAATCCACTATTCAAGCAATACTTGATAGAATTATAATACTGCAGTCTCATTCTCAACTCTGCTTTTGTAGAAATGGGATTATCTGAGAAAGGCTCTTTGGGGAACAAAAGGTGAATTCCATGTGGTCAGACCACTCAGCATGATTCAATTTATAAGATACACTGGGGGACATTGAAGTAGCATACAAAATACTTGTATTTTAATATTTTTATTATTGTATTTGCCCTGGGATAGTTACATAGATAAGAGCAATAATAAATACGTGAGACTGACTGTATTTATGTGCAGTTTGTTTAATCATGGGGTGTTGAATTAACGATAATTTAGTGAGTTCACACATTGCATTAATTATGGTTTACAAATCCTAATGCTTGGATTTATGCAACACATTAAACACACCAGAGCTAAACCAATCATATTATGGTTTGGCACAAGGTGTGAAACCACCCACTACATTGTGCTGCAATGAAAACACAAGTGATTGTGCTACAGTAGAAGTGTGCTCTGACCCTCCCACATTTAATGTTGTTACTAGACTCTTCATATTTCCTACGTTAATCCCCAGATGGGAGTTCTAATTTTTAAATATGCTGTTCAACAGAGAGGTACCTTTAAACAGAATTTGAAATACTCAAGTTTCTCCTGGATATAATTGTCAGCTATTGGAATTGTAGTCTTTTATAAAAGCGCACTGTACATGTAGAAAACCGGTTTGCTGAATGAGAATTTGCTATTTGACAATAATCTCAAATATTTATTATTTTGCTGCCTATTTACTTCAGGTTGTAGATTCAATGGCTCTCTCTATGCCTAGGACTTCTTACCTTGCTCTCTTGCTCCCCTATTCCTAAATCCATATGGATCATTTTGCTGGGCTGGGGAGAAACACTTAAGAGATCTGGATAAATAATAATAAAATAATAATAATAAGAAAACAGTAGAATTACAAAGAACAAGATAGATAACTTTTGTTGTTGTTTCAGCCCCATGTTACCCTAGGACCATGATGGGGAACTTATGGCATGCGTGCTGGAAGTGGCACGTAGAGCCATCTCTCTGGGCACACAAACTGTTGCTCTTCCGGGTTCCGGTGCACCAGCCAGCTGGTCTTCATGCATGTGGGAGGACCAGAGACAAAAAGAGTAGCCTCCCAGCGTGCATGCGTGTGCCAGGAAGATGATCTTCCAGTTTCCGGCATGCACATGCGCTCCGGCCACCTTGTCTTCCGGTTTCTGGCGTGCATGCACATGCAAAGACCAGCTGACCAGATCATCTGCTCTCCCAGTTTCTGACACTCAGTGCCGAAAAGATTCACCAACACTGCCGTAGGAAATAGATTGGGACTGTGTGGTGGGATGGACTAAGGAAGGAGTTGGTATAGTTACCGTTTTTCTCCTTCTTTTTGATGCTCTCCTCTTGCTCTCAAGCTACAAGCTTCAGGGAAGGGACAGATATTTCTTACTAGGGGGCTGAATTGATCCCTTACCAAAAATTATTTTAAAAAACTACAGGTAGTTCTTGACTTACAACCACAATTGAGCCTAAAATTTGTGTCGTTAAGCGAGACATTTATTAAGTGAGTTTTGCCCCATTTTACAACATTTCTTGCCACAGTTGTTAAATGAATCACTGCAATTAATTAGTTAGTAACCCGGTTGTTAAGTGAATCTGGCTTTCCTATTGACTTTGCTTGTCAGAAGGTTGCAAAAGGGGATCATGTGACCTTGGGACAAAGCCACGGTCATAAATATGAACAAGTTGCCAAGCATCTGAATTTTGATCACATGACCGTGGGGATGCTGCAAAGATCATAACTGTGAAAAACGGTGATAATTCACTTTTTTCAGTGCCATTGTAACTTTGAACGGTCACTAAACAAACTGTTGTACAGTAAGTCAAGGACCAACTGTATTGCACTTCTCTCATGGATCTATAATTAGTTTGTTGGATTATTTGGGGAGAAGAAAGTCCATTAAACCAGATTTGCTTAGCAAAAAGGGGAAACTGAATTCACAGTGTGCTTAATGTCATGCAGAACTGAACTCCTCCAGGTAGAATCCCTTTACGGGGAGCTCTCTGATGTTGTCTTTTGTAGCACTTCTAGCACAAAATGTAGTTGATTGGGCTGCTTTTTCTGAAGCAGATCTCTAAAGAGAGGCTCTAGGAGGGAGGGCATTCGGTCTCAGTATATTTGATGGATAATTCCTCGTTCCTTTAATGCATTTGCAATGCAAGATAATGGATGAATGTTTAACAGGATGTATTTCCGATAGTTGAGATGGAAAAATGGACTCTCGTTACACTGCAAATGTTTCTTTTTACTATTGAACTCTTTTGTTTCAATTGATCTTTGCATTTCCCATCATTCGCTGCTCATTAATAATCCCTGAAGTAGCTGTTGCCTCCAGCCTTCTCCTCCTTGCTCAAGCCATCAGTCATCTCTTTAAGCTGACCATGAATCCCTGCCGTGGTTGCACGATGGCTGAAATTGCCAAGAGCTACAATTAAGAGGAGGATTCTATTAGGCATTTATTTGCAAGCTGAATGCCAAAGTGCTATATGGGCAGAGGCAAGCAGCAATCTGACTTCTTGCTTCTGTGAATAGTCCACAGGTGGACATATTACTTTTCTGGATCCCTCTTTGCAGAGTTTTATTTTGTTTTATGGAGCACCATTTGTGTTCTATAGTCTTCAAAAAGAGGAATGTCTTATTCCCAGCTCTCAGTTGCATATTCTCCATCTGCTTCTACTTACACGATGAAGCGAAACGGAATAGCCTTTCCAAAATTGGTACTTTCAGGATGTGTTGAGCTACAACTCCTGAGAGCCATGCTGGCTAGTATTATTGAGGCATCTGACAAGCAATAGATTTAGAAAGATTGTTTAGAAAAAATAGTTCTCAATCTTTCCTTCACCATGGACTCCCTTTAAATACCTTTTGTGACCATGGACCATGGCCACAGACCACCAAGACTTAACTCAAGATTTAAATCATAACATTTCTTTAAGCCTTTGCAGAACCTGTGACGACATTACACACACACACCCGCCCCGGGGTCCATGAATAACAGGTTAAGAGCCACTGGTTTAGAGGATGAACACTTCTCTACAATTATTTTAAGTAGAGTAGGCTTTGAAGCACCCAAAGAACAATGGGAAAAATCCAGGAAAGTATCTTGGATATTTTCCCCTTACACCTGTCTCTATTTTACAATACCCCATTTCTCTGAATTTGAAGAATTCAGGATATACATTCCTAAACAAAAGAAAAGAAATGTGGCAATAGTGAAGTATTTAGACCAGAATAATCACTGCCCAAATTAGCATAGATTCCTGAATGTTGCATCTTCGCTTTATGTACTGAATTGAAGTCTACTTAGTCTATGTTTTAATTTTCTGGTTTTTTTCTCCCAAATATTAACTTTTTAACCACCTTATGAAAGTGATTTTCAAATACTGAGAAAATAAACATCTGTTTAAAACAATTAGTCTTCAAGTTTGCAAGGTTTTGATATTTTTGGAGAAGCAATGGCAGATTGAAGATGGCTTTGCTTTTAGTGGAGCCAACAACTGCAGCAGAGCAAGGAGCTGACAAATGAATTGGCACCTTGAAATTCCTCTCTGGATAAAGGGGAGAACCTTGGATAACCCATAGTGCTCCATACTCATGCTCCCCTCTGTATAAAACAATGGTCTTTGGTGGGTTTAGACCTCTGGGAAACAGGAAAGCCAGCTTTGCCCACGATGCAGTTCAAAGCCTGCAAACAGACACAGGGTTTACCTTCTTGCTCACATAATCACTTCAGGAAATGACTTGTTAACTGCTTGTGGGACATTAAGAAACTTCAGAATGACAAAATACGTCACACCAGGTGATTTCCTTTCAATCCTCAGAGAAAAAAGTGTCATGTAATTTAAGAACTTAAAAAAATTGGAAATAAGGTAGGTAAAATGAGGACCCAGATTGTGGGGGCAATAAGCTGACTTTGTATAAATATACAAAAGTATGAAGGCTATTGCTTAATGCATTGTAAGCCGCCCTTAGTCTCTGGAAAAGGGTGGCAAATAAATCAAATTTTTTAAAAAATGGAGTAAGGGACCTGATGGATTGGAAATAAGATTTTGAAACTACTTATAAGAATCCTTTCTGCAGGTAAGGTTCAGAGGTGGGTTTCAGCAGGTTCTGGCCAGTTCTGGAGAACTGGTAAATACCACTTCTGACTGGCCCTGCTCCCATCTATTCTCTGCCTCCCGAGTCCCAGCTGATCGGGAGGAAATGGGGATTTTGCAGTAACCTTCCCCTGGAGTGGGGTGGGAATGGAGATTTTATAGTATCCTTCCCCTGCCATGCCCACCAAGCCATGCTACGCCCACCAAGCTACACCCACAGAACCGGTAGTAAAAATTTTTGAAACCCACCATTGGTAAGGTTATTTAAAATTTTATTAAAATATATAAAGATTTTGAATCTAAATGTTAAGAAATCATCTCATGGGAAAATGTAGCTGATTAGACATAAATATAATAAGAAGAGACTTTGAAAGCTAGAGGCAAACAGAAAGAAAAAAAGATTATAATTAAAGGAGAAGAGACTCATTAATACAAAGTGGAGAAAAGTGGTTTAATTTTCAAAGAATTCAAAGAATTCAAGGACATTTGTCAACAATGCACTCAGAATTTTTTTTAAAAAAGAATTTCTGCTACCATAAAAACGAGTTTAAAAGAGGAGGCAGAAAAGGATACAAGTGAGAATCTGTTTTGGATATGGATTTAAAAATGACAAGAGATAACAGATAAGGAAAAAGGTGTTACATGGGATTTACAAATGAGACTGGTGTCTTAAAAGAGGCACACAAGTAATAATTCAGAAGAGTGACTTGGACAACTTTCTTATGTTGGGTTTACAATTGAAATGTGTTAAATTTATGAAGTTAAATTTAGATAAAGATAAAAATAAAGAGGAAATGAAAAGAAACCAGCTTTTAGGCATTTTTAAAAGGAAATAAACACCATGATTTTTTAAAATAAAAAGAAGGAATATAAAGTTGGATTATTTGATCAATGTTAAAATATATGTGCTATTATTTTAGTAGCTCTTAATGGGTTTCTCATTGATGATGAGGTTTAAAGATTTGTTTATAGGTAGGCTATGGGAAGAAGAGATATTTTGTTGTACAATATTTTTTAGAGAAAGTGGTAAGATATGATGTTAAAAATAAAGTATATGTTAAATTCATGATGTTTCTGAGAAGAAACAAGAAATTAACTCATTGGACACTATTTGAAGATATTAAATATTAAGATTTTTAATATATCGCTGTTTGTGGTAGCAGTGGAATTTTCTAAACTAAGCTCTTATAATGTTTTAAAGATTTATTTATGGAAAAGAAATATGGGAAGTATAATTTTGTTGTATTTGTAGAGAAAATGATAAGTTACTGTGTTAAAAGTAAAAGAATATGTAACTGATTTATCTGATTAAGCTTAAAATATATATTCTGGTAACTGTTAATGGACTTTTGTTGATTAAGATGATATAGCTAGGGTTTATAATTTGTTTATAGATGAAAGATGAGATGTGGGAAGAATAGATGTTCGACTGAAATGTTAGAAAAGTTGATTAGGTATTGAAATTGGTTGTACTTGTTATCTTGACGAAGAGAGACATCATTTTTATATAGTTTTTCTTTGATTTTTGTCATTATAATTTGTTCTTTTTCCCTTTATTTTGCTGCACTTTTCATTTTTAAAAACATTTTTCTTAATTTGCATTAGTTTTTTATATTTCTGAATGTTAATAAAAAAAGTTATATATATTTTTTTTTGAAGAGCAAGAGATAAATTTGCATGGATTAGTAAATTCACCTCAGCAAATTACTGAAGAATGTTTAGGCTAGGCTAGAGATATATTATGGAATCTTAGGGTATACTGTATTGTTTGCTAAGGACCAGATGATTTATTTACTACATTTACATTTGTCTGGCTTCCATAGAACATGTTTTGTAAGAGATATCCAATACATACGGAGAATAATTGTTTTGGTAGAAGAATGACTCAAAATCTTCCAGGGTAGATCAGACTCCAGATATCAAAGATTGCTCTTTTAGTTGAGGTCAATGGTTTCGGCCATTTTAAATGGTTACAGCTGTATTCCTTGTTTTGTTTTTTAAAAACTAGAATAAATTATTCTCATAGATTACTCCCATAAAATATTTGAAAAAGTTCATCATTCCCTAATTATAGATAGGATTCTCGCCAAAGAGTAGCAAATGAATTTTGAGGCAAATTATTGGGAGCTCTCAGGCATGAACTCTGTGATTCTATCCTCATGTTAATACATTAAACATCCTGAAACTCGAACGTAATTGCTAGATGCGAAAGGCAAAGCTGAAATTCCTAAAGAATTTGATCAGTGTTGGCAGGAGGAAGATAGGAGCTTAAAGGCCCTTCCCCCTCACTTTTTGTATTCTTTGGGGAATGGAGCTAGTTGTTTTATTTGGGTGAGGGTTGAACATACCTTGAAAATGCTGTCTGGGCCCTAGCACATCACTGGTCTGCAAAGAATTTTGTTTCTTTGCTTACCCTTAAAGTGCCTTTGATCTAGGTAGTTATTTCTGACTCTATAATTACAAGCTGCTGCCAAATGAGTAACTACTGGGTTTAAAAAGAAAAGAAAACAGTATCAGTGCAAGGCATAGAAACTGCATACTCCCAGAGATGTGGTTGCAATTATCTGCAGAGTTGCCGTATAACTATCAGGAAATTAGAAGAGGGAGCGAAAGAGAAAATCAAAGATCAATTACTTGTCTGCCACAACAATCTCTAGTGGATCGAGCAGATAGTAACTAGGTAACAGCTTCTGATTACAAAACACTCGTATGGTCAATTGGTACCTTGTAATTAAAAGAATATTCTGCTTCTGTTACAAGGATGGGGTGGCAGGGAGAATTAAAAATAATTATATTGTGGCAGTGGGATTTGGAAATCTTTGTTCTGGAAATCACAGGGGCATTAGCTTTGTTTAAAACATCTAAATCTGAGTTTATCAAGCACTCTGCCCAGTTAAAGAACACAACTCGTAAGTAATGAGAATAGCAGGCTGGGCATCAATCATTCTACATCAGTGACTGACTATCTACTGTAGGAAGAAACATCCTTCTGGGTTCTGCTCCAAGCAGGGAAAAAGACACTGGAAACATGGAGACCGCCTGGAAAGATGGTTTAATGGTGGACAGGATCACATGGCTTGAGTTCCTGAACAGAAAAGGGGCGCAGATACAGCGAATCCTCGGGTTTTTATGCTCTCTCTGGCTTTGCATTTCCTGGGCCCCCGAAACAGTATCCTGATTGGTTGTCAGACTCCCAGGGGGTGGGGGTCTTAGCTAGCCTTGCTGGCTGATGGTCACATGTGCTTCCCAGGTCACATGCTTCCCAGGTCACATGTGGTGAGTTTCTGCTGCTATTGTGTAGAGGGCTAATCCTATCTTTGTTGAATCTTTGGCAATTTCTACTATGGCTCTGCCTGAAGGAGGTAGATCTTTGTTATGTAGAATAGACTGGCCCAGGACTTAATGGCCCATTGACAAAAGGTGGGGGAAGGAAGATGGGAGCTGCTTCAAAACATGCTTATCCATTTCTCATCCAGGGAAATATAATATTCTGCCTTTTTAATATTTCGCAAAATATTTCACTCTTCCAGGAAAGGGGTAGGTGCTAACCTCCTACACTACTGGCGGCATTGAGGGTGTTCCGAAAAACCATGATGGTGTCTGGACAGTGATACCAAATGGGTAAAGCGATATTATTTTAGGAATAGGAAATAGGAATAGGAAAGGGACCGAAAAGCTTGCTGGTCAAATCAAGAGCTGATTAAGTCCAGAGTTTTGATTCACTCAGAGACTATTAGAACTTCACAAACACTTACTAGCAATTTCTTTACAGGGCTTACTAGAGCAACTGAAGGTTAGGAAGAGGTGGGGCAAAGCTTTATTGTATTTTGTCTTCTTTTTCAGATACGTGCAAATGGCCATCCAGTTCCTACTTCTGGGACCTAGGCTCAATTATTTCCAACCAATCTACAAAATAATGCTGAATTTTTGTTATTGGATCCCTGTATAAATCAATAGCTTAGAAAAAGTGAGATAAGAAAAATGGGGTGGAGGAGATAACTGGAGGTGAGGTCATGAAAAAGTTGATAAAATAGATTAGCAGAAGAGGTGGGGTCAGTGGTTCATCTTTCATTGATTCCTGCCTGTGTATTGCAACCCATATGAATTTTAGTCAATTCATTCATTGATTGATTTGCATATGGGAAAAATACAATATTTCCAAAGAGAAAAAAAAATGCTTTCTGTTTTAAGATAAAATATGCATGACCTAGAATGGGAGAAAGGGGAGAGCATGTAACTCTCATTTTCTGGGGTTTAATCTTAATCTGGTATAATCTTTATCTTTAATCTGGTGTAAAATCTTTCTGTAGTGCCAATGTACTATTGGAGAGTCTTTCTCCACTAATGAGTTAAAGAGATATCCATCTATTCTATGGAGAATTGAACAGAGAAAATTATATCAACTTGCCAACTTTCCTGCTGCTGCAAGTGCTGATCCTTGCTTGATTCTATTGCCTTTCTTCTGATTCAGTGCCGTGATGCTGTCCTCCATAGCAAACCAATAGGTTGATTGATTGATAAGCAAACCAATAGGTTGCTTCCTCTGGCTTTGCTGCTCCCACTCACCTGTTGGCCACAGGGCTACAGCAGAGGTGGACTGCTCAGTATAGAGTACAACCACTGTAGGACTTGCCAGTTCATTCCCCTGCTTTTCATTTGTTCCATCTTGGAAAGTAAGCTTTACTTTCTGGCTCCTATGGACTAGTTTATTGTCTTTTTCTTTGGGGTAGGTGTCTCCAAACCTGACAACGTTAAGACTTGTGGACTTCAACTCCCATAATTCCCCAATCATGGGGGAGTTGAAGTCCACAAGTCTTAAGGTTGCCAAGTTTTGAGACACCTGTTTTTGTGAATTGTTCCATTCTTCTAGTCCCCCATGCTTTCCTTTGCTTTTCCAAATGTGTGTACACATGGATGCATTTATTCCTCCTTCCCACATTCTTTCTTTTGGCTTAGCAAAGACCCTTCTCCTTCCCTTTCCCCCCTGTACCATCATTATTCTGGTGCTACATTAATCAAAGCAAAAGAGAACAGGTTGTTCGTTGATTTTTGTGTTTCACTGTAGCAAGAAAGAATGGACACTTCAGCTTCGACAAGTGCAGTTGTGCTGATTGAAGCATTGTAGTTTCATTGTGATGTGCCTGCATTGAAAGCTAAAGTGTTTGCAGGAGGGAGGGAGGGAAATTTTGCAGAACTAGGGCTAGGCAGATCATGCTTGAGATACTAAAGGAGTGCCCACTGAAAGCTGTAAAGTAGAATAAAGTGATGAACTGTCTAGAAGATGTGGGAAAGCATGGTACAAAAGAAGCTTCATTGCCTTAACAGACCATCATTGGATCAGCCACAAAAGAATTGAAAATGGCAGCTGTGGAGTTACATTTAAAAACAAAAACAGATTGTGGGTACAAAGTTGAGCATATTTGCTTAGCATTTCTCTTCTCTTTTTCTTTCTTTACATAGAGAGCAAATACTTATTTCCAGATCTCTTCATTAATGTGCTTTTTGGAAAGCAGGAATGAGGAATGGTCCGATCATTTCAATATTATACTATTTTGTAGTAGCTATTTTACACTCACACCCATTTCATTGTTTCATCATTTCAAGCCCCGTACAGCTTTTTTTAGAGAGGTTATTCCATATGAGCCTGAAAATGCCAATAAACCCCTCTCCATTTCTACCTAGTGCTCACCTAATTTTGCCTTTGACAGAGGGGGAGGGGGAACAGTAAGAAATGTTGCCCGCTGTAGGATGTTATTGCTAAAGAGCATATTTGTACTATAGATGCAAAATTCAGAAAGGCCCATAAATAAAAAGGAGGAATTGTGCCAGTACTTCAGAATTTCAGGTAGTGCCAACAGTTGGTGATTAAGGAAGCAGCTTTCTAAGCCTGCTTTTAATTTCCTAATTCTAATTTAAAGCCCATTCCCCTCCCATTCCCCCCCTTTAAAAAGCTAGTATTCTTGTTCCCTTCATTTCCTTCAGGAAAATAAAACAGAAATTGGTATCATTTGGGGATCTCAGAGCTAGGACATTCATAGCCAAGCACAATTTTCTAGAACACATGTCATTTTGCATCTTGTCTGATCAAGTCTGTGTGGAATGTAAATCAAGGTTACAACTTAGTGTGTAAATCAAGGTGATAGTGTGTTGTACTTTTACCTAGCCAATTGTGCTTAATTCAGTTAAGCGGATTGTGGCCCTCCCTATTAACGGAACACAGTCGCTTATTCTATTAATATCTTATCCAAACCCTGCATTTTTATAGATTGCTAAATTTTTACTTGGGGCAGAGTTTATCAGAAAAACATTGTAATAAAATTATTAACTATAAAGTTAAAATCAGCATGGGCATGATTTTAGGATTTATCTCAGAACAGATATCATCTTAATTTCCTCATGTTGTAGAAAATGGAAATAGCTTCCTTTTGGGTCGTCATTGCCATTTGCATTTTTTATAAGTACCTATATTTCAAAGTGCTTTTAAAAGCTGCTAGCAGATTATCACGGGCACCTTTTTACTCAAAGGGTAATGGATTTTTTTAAAAGTAAAAGACTGACAATGAAAGAAGAGCACAAAGTAAAACTATTGATTGCAATCACATTTATATTATTTTAATGATGTACATCAGTTCAGACATGATGGACTACAAACCAAGAGCCCTCCAGACATGATGGACTATCGTGTTTCCCCGAAAATAAGACCCTGTCTTATATTTTTTAAAACCCTGAAATAAGCGCTTGACTTTATTGCCATGCGCTCAAAAGCCCGATTGGGCTTATTATCAGGGGATGTCTTATTTTGGGGGAAACAGGGTACAAGTCCTATCATTCCCTTGCAACATAATCTTTTGACTACTTCTGGAATGTACTAGATCAGGGGTGTCAAACTCAAGGCCCGGGGGTCGGATCTGGCACACAGGGTGCTTAGATCTGGCCCACAGGACCACCTTGGAAACAGCGAAGGAAGAACACTCAGTGAGGAAGATATCATTGCCTCTTTCGATTTCACAAGAAACCCTGATAGACTAAAGCGCTGAGTTTGGAGAAAGAAAACCACAAGGGTCTACTTTTGGAGAAATGCTGTGGCTTCTGAGATTTTCAAAATTTCATTTGGTTAATATAAAGTGAGCAAAGCAGATAACTTCAGATGATGGACAAAATGCAGCCAATTTCTGGGCCATTCAGTTGTATTTCTCTTCAACAGAGGCATCTGCAGGGGAGCTAAAAAAAAAAGTCAAAATGGCAGCCACAATCATGTGATTAAAGCCCTGCCCTCTTCCAGCTGTGAGTTCAGGGCTGCCATCTTGACTTTCTTGAACCTCCTAATACCTATTGAGTTCATTGCATGGAGGACAGATAAGCCAGGGGGTATGTTTTCCCCCCTCTTTCTTCTCTATTTCTACTGAGGCAGATTTCCATTATCTAATAGAACAACACATCTTTTCCTGAGCTGGTATATCCAGATCTGTTGGTCAAACCTCTAAAATAAGTACACAACTATAAATATTCTTTGAAAAGGCTATATCTGTTTCAAATTTCTTCACGTTCATAACTACATAGGCAGTGGTGGGTTGCCCCCGGTTTGCACCGGTTCTATAGAACCAGTAGTAAAACCGGCGGGAGGCTCCACCCACCGACCCCGACGTCATCAGAACGCTTCTGTGCATGCGCAGAAAAGCACACACGTGCGCGCACGGCCCTGTTGCAAACCAGTAGTAAGGGTAAATAGAACCCACCCCTGTTCGTAAGTGTCTCATAGGAACAGTGCTTTCCTGGTTGGTCCTAATCAAGCTTTTTTTTCCCCTTGCGGGGAAAGAGTATATTTCAAATAAGCATTGACTCCTGGAACTGTTTGAACAAATCCACAGTTTTCTTGGCAACATTTTCAAAAGTGGATTGCCATTGTCTTCTTCCTAGGGCTGTGAGGCAGGACTAGAACTTCCACTCTTGATTTTGAGCCTGTTGCCTTATCCACTACACCAAACTGACTTTCTGATTGATCATACCATACTTTTAAAATCCTTGTTATGTAGTGTGAAGAGTAAGGTCATTATAGGTTTGAAACCAGAGAGTATGCTGGCTTTTCTGAAATGCTTTACCTTGGCCTTTACCAATATGCAGGCTCCAGTACCCTCAAGGATACCAGGTTGGGGGGACTATAAAGTTGTCAATTTAGTAGCCAAATAGTAAGCGTAGTAAATGGGCTTCCAGCAACCAAGGGGCTATAATTCTTCCTTGTTTCTCTTTTTTTCTGCAGAGAGACCAGTGGTAGGTTGCTACTGGTTCTCCCCGGGTTGCGTGATCCAGTAGTGGAGATGGTGAGGTGAGAGCGAATGGTCTCTGACGGTCAGCTTGGCCTTCCCGCCCACCCCTGCATTATACATACCTTATATTCGGTCATTTTTAGCCCAGTTAAAAGGCGCGGCAGAACGGATTGCCGTGTCTCAGCTGTTCCTTAATACACAGCGCTTGCGCGGAGCACGTTCATGAAGCAAACCAGTGGTAACACCAGTTGAAACCCACCACTGGGAGACCACACATGACTTTTCATGTCAAAGATTTGTCCGTCAGAGAAAGCAAGAGGCCTGCCTTGCATACCCTGCTCTGAAGAGACACTGAGGCAGCTGCCAGGCTCAGATAATCTTCTGAGAATTAGCAATTGTTCACTTGAATGTCATTTCCATCTTTAATTGGAACATGAACTAAAACAAAGCTGCATCCAAAGGCTCAGAAGTCTGATAAGACTCCACTGGGGAGAAAACCTCTTTACCTTTTCAAATGTTTTGTATGAATCTGCAATGACCTGATAAAGCAGAGAAAGTCCTGCCTCTGGGGAGAAATGGTGGTAATGGCATCATACGGAGATCCACTGTCCATCTCTCATGTGAGGGGAGGAAACAGTATTGCATTTGAAATGGAAATAAGCAGTGGTGAAATTCAAATTATTTTACTACTGGTTCTCTGGGCGTGGCTTGGTGGGCCTGGCAGGGGAAGGTTACTGCAAAATCTCCATTCCCACCCCACTCCAGGGGAAGGATACTGCAAAATCCCCATTCCCTTCCCACTCCTGGGGGAAGGATACTGCAAAATCCCCATTCCCACCTTACTCTGGGACCAGCCAGAGGTGGTATTTGCCAGTTCTCCAAACTACTCAAAATTTCCACTACCGGTTCTTCGAACTACTCAAAATTTCCGCTACTGGTTCTCCAGAACTTGTCAGAACCTGCTGGATTTCACCCCTGGAAATAAGTGAGGCAGCCATAGGAAAAGCTCAACTCTGGTGGGAAAGCATGGAAAAGAAGGCGTTCTCTTGGCTGTCTTGAAGAAAGGTTGATTTTGGCCAGTGATGCACATTTCCCTCAGAAAGGCATAAGGAAGCTAAGAGTAAGTCTTGGGTGTACCAAGGAAGTAGCATGTGATCCACAGGTGGCCATTGATGCTTCACCAAAAAGAGGAGGGAAAGAGGATATAGATGCTTGAATAACATTTGCAACTGCTGATCAGCTGTATTGAAATCAATGTTAAAATAATTACTATAATTTAATTCAAATAGAAATCCAATGTATTTCATCAGAATTTAAGGACTGTGAAGTGTTTATGAATTGAGGTTGTGGCTTCCTATTTAGGATTAAAGGCTTTCTTTAAGTAGAATGGGATTCCTGAGAACCTCATGGACACATTCATTCAGCTTCTTAATAATTGTAAGGAAATTGTTTACCATTGTCTTCTTCTGAGATTGTCTTCTAAGTCTACACTTGAAGTCATCAACCATTTGAAGGACTACCCAGTTTGACTTATCTTAACTGTGTTTCCCCTCAAGATTACATTTGTTGGCTTTCTATTTAAGTTCTAGCAGTTATATTTTGAGTATAACTACTATATAACTAAACAATTTTAACTGCAATAATTTCTGAAATGTAGTATATTTTACCCCGATCATTTCCCCCTTATATGCTGTTTTTTATTATACAAAATAGAGTAGAATAAAGGAAATAGGAATATTAAGCCTCTTATAGAGCATACATCTAACTATTATTAATGAGAGCCAATTTGTTGTAGACGTTAAGGCATTGTTGAAAGTTAGGCCAGGCCTTCTCTGTGGGGGCACCTACTATCTGAAACGAGCTCCCCCCCGGAGATACGGAGGATCCTGGATCTGCGTACTTTCCGCCGTGCTGTTAAGACCCTCCTATTCCAGCAAGCCGGCCTGGCCTAACTTTCTCCCCTTTTCTTTCTTTTAAAGATCTTTTAAATTTTCTAAAGTGAAATCTTAATTTGTTTTAAATTATTGGGATTTTTAACTGTTGTGGGCTAAATTGTTTATTTTGGTTTTAATTATGTTTTAACTTTTGTATTTATGTATTTTATCTTGTGCCTGTTCACCACCCTGAGTCCTTCGGGAGTAGGGCGGTATACAAATCTAATTAAATGAAATGAAAAAAAATGAAAATGATTGTGCTATTAACCAGGAAACTGTGCAATCTAGTCCTGCCTTGGCCATAAAGTTGGCTGGGTGATCTTGGGCCAGTCATTTTCTCTTAGCCCTAGGAAGAAGACAATGGCAAACCATTTCTGAGAAATCTTGCCAAGAAAACTGCAAGGACCTGTCCAAGTAATCCCTGAGCATGGGGGAAAAAAGCTATTAAAAAAAGAGCATAATCTCCCATGGAGAACAATAGTTTATAATTCTGGATTTACCCCATAACTGACATCATTCTATTGCTGCCACACCCTTAGCAATCCTTAGTTGCCAATAATAATAATAATTTAAAAAGTGCAAGCCGCTGGAGAAAAAATAATTCCCTGTCACTATTATAAATGTTGCATATCTATACACCAGTCTCTCCCACCTGATCACTTCCAGATGTGTTAGATTATCATTCTTATCACCCATAGCCAGCATACTAGACTTTGGGGTCCAATACATCCAGAGTGAATCAATCTGGAAAAGCATGATGTAGCTGATTGTCGAAGATGGGAAATAAGCAAAAGAGAAGATTGCCAATCACAATGTATAACATTTCTTTGTGGGCATAGCCTCTGTTCAAAGCTCTGGATGAATCAATAAGGGATGAGAATAGTAGTAGAAACCTCACTCCTCCTTTAAACCAGTGGGATTAGAAACTTCAACATGCACACATACACAAAAGAAAGCCAAACACTTCTTAAGGAAGTTAAGGATTTAAGGAATACACTCTTTCCTACTGTTGCAGGGTATAAGACTTGAATAATAGCAAATAAAAAGGAAGATTGTGGGGAAATAAATATAACAGGGCTAGAAAAGGACAGCCTTCTCAGCATAATATTTGCCGTGTTGGATCTATTTGTTGGTCTTTACACAGTTCACGTTGGTTTATATGTGACATTTCCAGTCTATATAAGTACAGAAATGCCTAATTAGACATCCATACACTCGCTGCTTATTTATTCATGTGCTGCATCATATACTATCTTTCCTTCAGGATCTCAAGACAAGAACTCATAGTGCTCCATATTATCTTCATAACCAAGCCCTTGTGACTAATTCACCACTGATGCTGACGGTGCAGATGAATCATGCAAACATAGAAAATTGCGGTGATTGATAAACCATAATTCAATTAACCAGGGGCAAGACCATGCTATAAGCACAGGCAGTGACTGGTCTGGAAATAATTTCTTGGTTGGGTGGGAAGTTTAATCTGAGTCTGCCAAGCCAACATTTTAACCAGGATACCACCACACTAGCATTTTTACATGTTATATTCTCATGCTACTTTCCTTTTATTCCATTCTCTGCTGCCAGGCAGTCGCTACTTACATTTTTTGGAATCAATAAGCCATTTCGTATATGGATTTGTCTTTTTTGCCTATATAATTCATATTTGCAAAGTGGAGTGACATTCTGTCCTCCTCACGCAGGTTTGGCTGATGCATGAATGCTGTGACTGATACCAGTGGTAGATCTAAATACTAAATACTTATAGAAACTGTCTGATTGTTATTATAGTCAGAAAGAGAGTAGTATAGGGAAAATAAATTTAATAATAAATATTAACTGTTTATTTATTGAATACATTTATATGGCTGCAAAACTCACACAATGCAACTCTGAATAGTGTACATCAATATAAAATCAAATTACAACAGTAGCCAACAGATAATTGGGAACCATCAATATGCATTACACCTCACAAAGTACAACCTCCAGCCATCCTGGCCCTCAGGGGAAAAACCAAATTCTTAACATCTTTCTAAAAGTCATCAAAGAAGGGATTGTTAGGGATGGGGAAATCATTCTAGGGCAGGGATGTCCAACCCTGGCTACTTTAAGACTTATGGACCAACTCTCAGAATTCCCCAGCCAGCCACACTGGCTTGGGAATTCTGGGAGTTGAAGTCCACAATTCTTAAATCTGCCAAGGTTGGACATCCCTATTCTAGAGGATAGGTCTGCAACACCTCCCACATCCCCCAAGCATTAGGGGTTAGCTGAGTGGGAGTCCCCTTGTGATGGTTTTATGAAATGCTTGGCTTTCATTTTATATTTTGTACTGTTTATTGTTATGTGTCTTTCTTTTTTCATTTGTTTGTTTTTCTGCTGTGTGTCACCCACTGTGTTGGGTGTATAATACTCAACTCAACAGTGGTTGAGTTGGGTATTATACACCTTGTAAATATATCCATCAAGTGAGATAGGTTGAAGGAAAGGATCTGAAATGTGACTGTGCAGGTAGACCTCACTTACTGCCTGTCATTATGGACCATTTAAAATTGTAATGATGCAGAAAAAGTAACTTTTGACCAGTCCTCACATATTCAACCATCACAGCATCTTGCAGTCACATGACCAACATTCAGACACTGCATCTGTGGGTGTTTATCAGAGTGTCCCTTGGTCACATGATTTCCATTTACATACTTCACAACCAGCTTTTGATATGTAGAGTGAATGGAGAGGTTGGCAGTAAAATCAAGTCACAGTTGTGTGATGTCTCACTTAATGACTATTGTGATCATGTGATGTTTTGCTTAGTGACATCACTTAGCAACAGAGTTGCCAGTCCCAACTGTGGAAAAACCACCTGTACAATTAAAGCATGTTGGATGGGCAGAAACAATGAAACAAACATGGTCCTACATATAACTTGTCCTGTGTCATGTGGGGTAAATTCCAGAAGATTTTCAAGGACAGTTTCATATATAGTATGTTGCAGTATTCCAACTGGGAGGTGACTAAGGTATGAGTGACCACAAACACAGTCCTCTAATTCAGGAAGAGGCACTATTGGTACACAAGACAATATTATGCAAGGATTCTCCTGACCACTACTGCCATTTGTTCCTCAAACCCAGTCCTGGATGTTCAGGAGAACTCCTAAATTATGCACTGAATCTGAACAACCAAATATGGAAAATCTCCAGCTTCAGGAGTAGGGATTGGGGTGGGGGACACAGCCACTATGTTTTGCTAAGATTGAGCTGAAGTCTATTATTCCCTATTTGGGCCTCCCCATCATCCAGACATTAGGACAGTATCTTGACAGCATCACCTGATTGGCCAGGGCAAAGATATAAAGCAATCTGTCCTCAGTATGTGGATGATTCTGTATTTTGTGCCAATCAATGACCTCCCCTAGTGATTTCATGTAGGTGTTAAATAAGGAAAAGGGAACCTGCAGAACAGAGTTCTAGGCAGGGGTGAAATCCAGCAGGTTCTGACAGGTTCTGGAGAACCGGTAGCGGAAATTTTGAGTAGCTTGGAGAACTGGCAAATACCACCTCTGGCTGGCCCCAGAGTGGGGTGGGAATGGAGATTTTGCAATATCCTTCCCCCGGGAGTGGGGAGGGAATGGGGATTTTGCAGTATCCTTCCCCTGGAGTGGGATGAGAATGGAGATTTTGCAGTATCCTTCCCCTGCCATGCCCACCAAGCCACGCCCACAGAACCAGTAGTAAAAAAAAATGGATTTCACCACTGGTTCTAGGGCTAGATTGCTAACCGTAGATACAGTGCACTCCACTGCAAAACTCACTGCTGAAACCTGACAGCCATGGAAGGTGTCTCCATCACTGATTAGCTAATATGCTCAACCTAAGCCTGCCTGGTCTTTTGGAAAGAGGCAATAGATATCATGAAGGCTTCTCGGCATTTGTCTGATGCAAGAGATCATGGGAGACCAGGTTGGGCTAGAGAAAATTGGGAGGAAGGATTCTGGATCCCCTAAAATAGCAGCCCTAGTTAGCATGATTATGTGATGTCAAAATCAACAATATGGAAATATAACTATATTAGGCATGATATGCAAGGATGTTTGTGCTTATTTCTCTGGAAAATGAAAACATATAATGGCTTGTGCACTTTTCCCTGCCTAGAAAAATGCAGCAATGATTTGGGTTACTTTGCAAGGAGAAAAAACAGATTTCTGGTTTCTGTTTTTCATTTCAAAAAAATGAAGGGGAAAAATTGCACAGAACTGAATTCCATGCAGGGACATCTCATAAGAGCTGCTGTTTTCCTTTATTTTAATTATAGGTGGAAAACAGAAAGGAATAGTAACTACATTTTCTCCATTACCTCCAGCTAGGTCACTGGCTATGCATAACTGGGATTGGTACCATCACATAGAAAGTTTGGGAGATGTACAGGGAGCAATGCAGTGGTGAAATCCAATTTTTTAAAAACTACTGGTTCTGTGGGTGTGGCTTGATGGGTGTGGTGTGGCTTGGTGGGCATGGCAGGGGAAGGATACTGCAAAATCTCCATTCCCACCCCACTCCAGGGGAAGGATACTATAAAATCTCCATTCCCACCCCACTCCAGGGGAAGGATACTGCAAAATCCCCATTCCCACCCCACTCTGGGGGCAGCCAGAGGTGGTATTTGCCAGTTCTCTGAACTGCTCAAAATTTCTGCTACCGGTTCTCCAGAACCTGTTAGAACCTGCTGGATTTCACCCCCGGAGCAATGTCATCCTATCTTCAGAGCACTGCAACAAGGCCTTTTGCATTCCCCATTCATGTCTGCCTCATTTTAGCAATATATGTTTTCAAGTCCTTTATGCTAGGTCAGCACATCTTTCTACTGCCCACTATGGACATCTTGGAGATTTTTGATCACGTCTATTCTGTTTTACACCATTCATCCCTGTTAACAAAGGGCTACCAGCCAGCATACCTGGCTTCTTCCTTCTTGCTTCCTTGCAGTCACCTACTTTCCCAGCAGAGGTCATGCCCTGGGTGGGGCATGATTTCTTCAGCTGGGGTGTCTCTTGCCAGTTTGGTGCCCAGGATTGGAAAGCGACAAGAAAAGGAGTGAGGTGTTGTTCTGCCCCATCAGCACATGTATTGCTCGCACAGCAGAGAGCCCCAGCAGGAAGCCACTTGGAATCAGCAGATTGGAATGCTGTGAGCTTGCAGAGTGTGGTTTCAGCGAGACGTTATCTAATGGAGGAGGAGGGCGGATTAAGCCAAACCCAGAGCACCAGCTTTCAATTAAACCAAGGGAATGTGCTGTCTCTTCATCTGATGCAGTAAAAATATCCAAATTGGCTCCTGATGGCATCTTCTAGGGTACAAATCCCTGCTAGTTTGAATCCTAATCCAATTCCTCCCATGCTAATCAATGCTGCAGACAGCGGAGGCAATCTCTTGCTTTCAGTATCACCAACATCATCTATCAGGTACCAATGGCTACTGGCTTCATTACGAAGTTTTAAAAAAAAAGTAGAAAAGATGCTTTTGTTTAACTCCTTTTGCCTCCTCATCCCACATTGATTTCCACAATGCAGACAACATTTTCTGAAAAATAACACAAAGATACACAGAAGAATGCCTGCAGAATAATAGAGCATTGTCTACAGTAATACTTGTTGGAGATGAGAGCTATAGCACAGCAACCAAATCAGCAAAAAGATAGAAGGAATCACACGCCCCACATAAAATTTCAGCTGTTAGCTAGAATACAAAATGTTTTTTGTAGTTTTTGAGGGAATAGTAGTATTTCTGTTTTCAAATTCAAAAATATTGAAAAAGGAACAAATCAGCAAGAACAAAAGACATTTTTAAAAAATTTCCAACAACAAGAGGGAAAAAGGGCAGGGAGGGTGAAAATAAACTCATAGATAGGTTCTCGCTGAGGTAGAATTATCCTCAAACACCTCCCAATATCAGGTTCTCACAGTTTTTTAATGTTAGGTAAGCAAGGAAACAAAATGGAACATTTTCATATACGTTCATTTACTAATGGAGCTTAGAAAATATATAGGAATTTCTCTCCAGAAGTGCACCAAGCACTGTTGGCTAACGTTACAAGGAGCTGCAATGAAAAAGAAAATTTGTTACAAGGTCAGTTCGTTCAGGAATAAACCAGCAGATTTGAAATATTGTCCCAATACTGTATAGGCTTTTTCTAAAAGTATCTCGGTGCAAAAGGTAACTGATTTATGTGCAAGTGGGTGTACAGTACTTATAAGAAGTGGACCATAAAGAATATTATCAAATTCACACTTGACAAGTTATTGGTTCTAAGCGTTTTTTTGAAAAAGGGGTGGAATCATTCTCTTAGGAACACTGAAAAGGTTCAAGAGCCATTCACCTTGCAACTTCTTCTAACATTTGTCTGCAATACTCTCTGCTGCCGGGGAAGGGCACATTTGATCAAACTCATAATTGTGCACAAGAATTTTACTTCCACGAGAAGAACAAGTCTTCATAATGCTGAATAGCCTGAAGGATGAGAACTTTGTAATTTTCATTCTAACTAATATGAAGGTACTAATCTCACTCATTGCCGTCTTTCAATTTTTAAGCTCCTTGCCTCCATAATAACCTGAGGCAGAGCGTTCCAATGGGTTACTTGTTCTTTATTTGCAGCTATTTACCCTACATACTAATTGTTACAAACCAGGAGAAGGGATAATTTAAAACTTCACTGGCAGACTCCTTCTTCCAAATGTTTTCCAATAAAATATACTAGCAGCAGTTCTGTACCAGTCAGCCTGATGCTCCTGACACACCAGTTCTGAATGTTAGTCCTTCTGTCAAGAACTTTTCCCTTCATCCCAACTCTTCCTTCTCCTTTCTTTCTTAAGCACTATATTCTATACACTATAAATATTTGTTGTTTATAATTTGCACATCAGAGATATGTTTATTCCACAGAATTGTGTAATGAAGAAATTAGATTCTCCTAATGTTCAAATTTCATAATGTGTGGTCAGGGTGAACAATCTGTCTACCCAATTTCAATTTTGTGGAGCCCAGAGCACCCTAGAAAAGGTGCAGTTCTATTTTTTATTTTGGTCAGAAGAAAGGATTGGAAAGATTTGGAAAAAACATTTTAATCGGCTTCTGCATTTGTTTTTGAGAGTTAAGGTTCTACTGTGTTTCCCTGAAAATAAGCCCTAGCCTTATTTTTAAGCGTGCGCTTAATATAAGCCAAAAATAAAATAAGCCCTATTGAAAATTGTCATCAGCCCAGGGGGGCGTGGCCAGCATCTGTGGCAAGGGCACAGGGGCCAACAGTGTCTGGCAGCAGCTGCAGCCTGCACAGGACAGATGAGTTGATTACCTGTCCAAGCAGCCGGCAGAGGCAAAGGTGGGGGGGAGGCAGGCGATCTGGATGCCCCATATGGGCCATGGGAAAGCTGAGAGTCAGTGGACCAGAGCAGGCGGACAGCCGCGGGAGACTTGTTTTTGCCTGGTGGCACTGGCAGCAAATGGAGGCAGAGGCGCAGGGATGGGAAGGCAGGTGATGCCAACATTTGCAATCCCGCCTACTCCATCCTTCTGTCTCTTGGCTTGCCTGTTGCCTGCGCAGTGCATCTGGATTGTGTGCCTCCCCTCTCCGTGCCTCTGTTTCCATCTGCTGCTGGTACCGCTATATGAAGATGGCCAGCTGGGCCTCCTGTGGCCAGCTGGCTGCTCCAGCCCATTGCCCCAGAGTGTACTGATGAAGGGGCAAGTGGACTGCAGCTGCTGCCAGAGAATGTCAGCCTCCACACATTTGCCACCTTTGGTGCACTCTGCGGGATTGGGCTGCCCAGCTGGGCTGATCACCCTGAAATCGTGTTTCCCAAAATAAACCCTAGTCCTTATTTTAGAGTCCCAAAAAATATAAGACCAGGTCTTATTTCGGGGGAAACACAGTACCAGGCTTATACCACCTGTTTTTCTCCTCATATTCTTCCATTTTCCCCCTCCCCGACAAAGTCCATCTCTGGAGCCTTCATAGGCCTCAAAAATATTTCTCTCCAGCCATAAAGGTTTCCCACCCATGAATAATTGCTTTGATGGGAGGCCCATCTTTTGCATGATACAATATTCTAGACAATAACATGGTTTGTGGCTCAGTATGAGCCCATGTCATATTGACATCTCTTGCCTTCTAAAGGCTATATACTGGCTATACACTTGTTGTTTGGAATCTTGGACCAATCTAGTCCGAAATAGTTTTTAAAGTAAAACTGCCACAAGAGAAAGGTGTCTGAAGATGCTTCTTCTTCTTGCCTTGTTATAAACTGTTGTGATAGAAGGCAAGAAAGCCAGAAATGGAGACTTTATGGTGGCAGTGCTTAAACTCTGAAATTCTTTTCGAAGAAAGATGCACTTTCTTTTCAGTGCTAGATGAAAGTCTTAAATCTTTGCCCAAGCTTTTTTTATCTTTGTTTCTATATTGCCAAAGGATGACGCCAAGAACACTCATTTGAAATATTTCCCACTTCCCCATTATACTCCCCTCTGCCATAATATTTAATGAATACTGTAATCAAGATGTTGATCTTTTCTGGACCAATTCTACCTATCAAGCCTCAGTAGCAGATGCTACAGTGTATAAAAGTGGAGCTGTACCCAAACCAAGAGATTCCGGTCCTTGGTTACATGGAAGTCTTATTATTTGACTCATTATAACTGACTGGGTTAACACATTGCATTGAGATTTGGTTCTTTGTTAAATTTATTAGAGATATCAGATGGGACTACAAAACTCCCAGTGACCATGAGAGGGCAGAAAAGAGAGGCATAAAACTTCCCTGCCATCTTGTAATCAACTGATTTTTGCAATCCAGATTTGGTCATCTTAGATATACATATCTTATCTTTCTGCTAGGATAGTATACATAAGGTGACCAGACGTCCCACTTTTGGCGGGACAGTCCCGATTTTCAACAATTTGTCCCACGTCATTTTAAAAAAGTCCCGCTTTAAAATCTGGTCACCTTACCAAGAGCCCCCGCCGGGTGATCGCCAGCGCAGCCAGCATGGTTTCCCCCCCCCCACTCTGCTGTCCGGGACTCCGAGGGTTCCAATGGGGAAAGAGGCGGAGACTCCTCCGGCGGTCAAATCTTGCAATGTGTGGCTGGGGAAAAAAAAACATGGCGGCGCCCAGCCGAAGAACAATGTGAGCCTTCAATGGCCGCACCCTTCGCATGGTAAGCGTCCGTAAGGGCGCTTGGGGTCTGTTCCCCTTCACTTCTCTTGACAGTTGAAGCGGGACGGAGGGGAAAGATTAACCAGATTTAGGGTGGCCGAGAAGCGTTGTACGGTCTGGGGAGGGTTTTTTTTTATTTTTTAGAGTTGTGTTCCTGTTATTCATCGCCTGTGGAGATTCTCAAGTCCTCCAGGTCAGG
>WNWU01000004.1:14512255-14557380 GCA_012654045.1 Ptyas mucosa
GAGGAATTCTGGGAGTTGAAGTCCACGAGTCTTAAAAAGTGGCCAAGGTTGTGGAGACTCCTGCCTTAAAGAGAAACGACAGCCTGGTCAGAAGCCCCGCCTTTTAGAAGTTTACCGGAAACGGAAGTCGCGTCCCGCAGCGTTTGTCTTTTTTTTTTTAAGTTTTAAAAAAGTCCCGCTTTACCAATTTTAAAATCTGGTCACCTTAAATATACATGCAAAAGTGACTGACCTAAAGTCACCCACTGAGTTTCTATGGCTAAAAGTGAGAAATTGGAAGGGTATCTTCTGAGCCCCTTGTTCCCCATGCTATCCAGCTGTGGACTCTGCTCTCTCTTATTTTACTGTTCCCTAGGCAGCATCTCTGGGCTCAGCCTCCCAAGGTTGTTCCCACATACCTTTACATCACTGCACCACAGTGGTACATTTTGATTTTGAGTTACTGTCTTCTGTGAATCTAACTATTGTGCTCTGTACACCATGAGCTATGGCATGAACCAAGCCAAATGTGATTTAGTCAAACAATGAATAAGCAAACTACTATGTAAAAGATTAGTAAAAGTGTAAATCTTGGTACTGTTTTATTTGCATAGAAATAATGGTTAGAAGTTAAAAACATAGATCCATCCTAGTACCAAATATCAAGCAGTCAAAAATATATTTGCATGGTTTAAAGGAAAAGGCAGGAATCACATGTGACTAGGAGTTTCACTGGCAATGTTCCTGATAGATTCAAGCCTATTGCAGAGTTCATCTGGAAGAAAAAAAAAACAATAATTCCCACACCAGTGTGGTTACATTCCTGAATAGCTAGACAAGCCAGACAGTACATGGATAGTCATAAGACAGTGGTTTGAATTTAATCTGAATGAATCTGGCCTCGGTATTTTCCCTCCCCCTCTTCTGTATTTTACATGCAATATTTTGTTTAGAAATGAGATAACTTTTTCCAGCATCCCAAGCCCTTTTGTAACACAATGTCTAAAGCCTCACATCTCAGTGAATGAAGAATGTTTCATTGTCACTGACATAAAAGTGACATGTTTGTGAGAAAACAACAGTGAGATACTTGAGTAAATTTGAAGAATCGGGTTTTCCTTTGAAAACCTGGTGGTGTTTTTAAGTTTGCAATTTAGTCATCTTCATCTTCTCTTGCTCTGGATTCTCCATTACATCTTTTTCATATAGTTATCTTCTCATCTCTTTCCCTTTCTAGACAATGAATTTTGAGTTTTAGAAAGAAGATACTTGTGGGGGAAAGTATTATCATTTCATATCCCTCATAGATATTAAGGAGAGTAAATGAAAGAGGATATTACAGGGTATCTCATCTGCACCAGTGGTGGGTTGCTACCAGTTTGCCCCGGATTGGGTGAACTGGTAGCATCGGGAGGCTCCGACCACCCACGCAGACATCTCTGCACATGCGCAGAAGCTTGCATGTGTGCGCGAGTCCGTGACCACAAGCAAACCAGTAGAGGCCAAAATTGAAACCCACTACTAATGTGCACACAATATTTACTTCATTTTTTAATTTATTTGTCATATATGTATTGTATATGTTCACTTAGTTCAGTTTATTGCATTACGGTGTAACGCTTTTTTTGAATTTGACCCTTAAACTAAAAATCAGAGAATGCTAGTGCCCTAACCATAATTAGAAGCCATAACATTTGAATTATTGGGACTTCTCTTTCCCTATTTTTAGATGTGCCTCTGATTATGTGATGGTTTATAAAATGCCATTCGTCGTATTATACCAAGGTTTATGTTAGGGCTATGCCTTCATTAAGATACCCAGGTTCTTCCAAATTCTTCATATATGTAAGCAAGAAGAGGTGATGTGAGTGAAGCTGCCGTATGATGAGGCCCTGGAGTCTGCTTGTACTTAAAATGTGGGAAAAGGTAACAGGCATTCAAATTAGGCTGCATGTGGTGCATTGATGGATTTTGGCTGCCTCTATGAATTTCAGTGTACTCTGATCCTTAAAAACAAAGACAATGAATGATTTATCTTCCATTTTTGAAAATATAAAATCTGCAGATGTCACTTTTCTCTTTCCCTATAGAGAAGTAAAATCCTGAGCTTTTTTTATATATGTAGAGAGAAACTAGACTGCTTTATATGAATATATTTGGATATAATTTCAAAAGTGCATATTATTATTTACCTGCCAGCACTTGTTGCTTAGGATTGCAGCATTTGTCTATGAAACAGTATTTATGCTGTGCATTTCCACCACCCAGTACTTTGATTATGCTAGAGCAGGGGTGTCAAACTCGATTTCATTGAGGGCCGCATCACGGTTATGTTTGACCTTCAGGGGCCGGGGGCGTGGCCAGGGTGGGTGTGATCAGCTCAACATCACTCGTGTTGGGACGCATGTGGTGGCCTGAGCGCTCTGCCAGCAAAAGCGGGCTCCCAAGTGTCATTTTCGGCTTCAATGGCTTTCTGCGAGCCTCTGCCAGTGAAAATGGTGCCTGGGAGGGCCCTCCAAGCTCCATTTTCACAGGCAGAGGCATCGCGGGGCCGGTCCTTCGCTGTTTCCAGGATGGCCCCACAGGTCAGATATAAGTACCCTGCGAGCCGGATCTGGCCTATGGGCCTTGAGTTTGACACCTCTGTGCTAGAGTAATTTTGCAAATTTCTTGAGTGGCCTTTTCCACAAAATACCGTGTTTCCTGAAAAATCCTCACTTTGAGGGCTCCAGGTGGAGGAACAGTCCTACTAAAGTGGCCAGATAAATCCCACTTTGATTACATATTATAGTCAGAGGCTTACAATTCAAAGCGATTTTGATATATTTGTGTGCCACTGGCATTGGTTCCATAGATTTCCAGGCAACAAATGCTAATTCAGAAATCACAAAATGTCATTGCCTTGGAAGTAGTACTTTGTGTACACATGGTAGGAAATTTTAGTTCACCTCACCTCCCACCATCTCTCAGTCCATTTTAGTAAAGTGTTGGATGGAATGATAGATTATAAAGCAGGAATCACAGCACACTAGCAACTACAATTATGAAGGCAACAGAGGTTTGCCAGCACATCAAGCAGAAAAGAAACATTAGCAATTTAGTTTCTATTACTTTTGTGAAGGGAGGAAAGGGGTATATGTTTAGACATGGACCTGAGGAGGCAGAAGAGATGTTTAGTTACTGGGTGACAAATGAGCATTGCTTAGTCGATCATTCTTTGCTTTACTGTTGGCCAGAAAGGTGAAATGCTGATTGTCTGATATTTCTCTGTGAGATCTAGATTGGCAAACATTCCTGTGCTAATAGCATCGTGAAGTCTAAATTGAACTCGAAATAGTCAAAATGATCCAGTGTAACCTTGGATGTATTTTAAGCTGATTTCAGTTTAAGGGCTGGGAAACGGAATAACTGATCATCTGAAGGAATCCGCTGACTAACTTAAAACGTCCATTGTGTACTGAGCCCCACAATAGAATCTGGAACATTTCCCCTTTGACTTCAGGTACTGAATAATGACCCATCAGCATTTTCAAGCCTCAAATTGAAAATCAGGCTTGTCAGATGCTACATCTTTTCTATCCTGCTCTACGAAGTGGAGAGTTGGTCTCTGACAGAAAGCCACTTGAAGAGATTAGAAGCATTTAAAATGTGGATTTACAGGCTTATTACATTACGTATAAGTTGGGTTGACAAAATCAGAAATGAGGAGGTGATAAGCCACCTGGAAAAGCCAAGGGAAATCATCAAATCCATAAAAAAGCTAAAGTTAGAATATTTTGGGCATGTGATGCGACGCCCAGAAAAATACAGTATATTTCACTTAATCCTTCAAGGAAGGATTGATGGCAAATGAGGTCCAGGCAGAAGAAAAACTAATGGCTTCAAAATCTAAGGGACTGGTTTGGACAAAACTCAGCAGCACTTTTTCAACAGCACTTTTGCTGTTGATAAAAATAGAATCGCCAACATGATCGCCAACGTCTGATGACAGGTATGGCACAAGAAGAAAAATCTATGAGTGCTGGCATATTTGGGCTAGAAAATTCCTGATTATTGTTATTATTTTCTATATCTCATTGCTGCCATTTTTAATAGCTAGCCAGATTTCTGCAGCTCAGATTTGCTTTAACAACTACCACGCATAAGCATGGAAAAGATGGGTCTTAGCACTACAGTTTCTCATTGATCGTGGGTCCAGTGGTCAGGAATGGGTTAACTCTCATCTGATGTTGATGGACTGAGTCTGCTAGCTGATAAGCTCCTCCTCTTCCTCCTGCTTCCCAGCTTTCAGACTCGGTCTGATCTGGACAAGACACAGAGTTCTGAGCTAGCTATTTCTGACCGTTGGTTCTCAGAATCAACTTGGATCTTTCTTTCCAGATTGCTCCCATTTCTGTGGTTGAGCTTACCAGCATGAAGGCTTTTGTTGCCGAGCTCGCTGAAGACCGCTTGGCAATAGATCGGGGCTGCAGGCTCCCCGCGTAAAGGGGTCAGGCCCGATACCACTGTCCTCCGCTGGATTCAACGAGGAGCCTCCCAGTCTCTCTGGTAGCAGGCACCATTCTTTCCCTCGTTCTGGCTAGGTGTTTCTCCCTATTTTCGCCTGAGACTTTCTGTTGAGAGCAGGGCTGTTGCAGGAGCCTCCCAGCATTGCTGGTTGCAGGCTCCGCTTGTTTCCAGTGGGTTGGCTTCGCGCCGACTGCCGCTGAGAGCCATGTGGATCGGTGGCTTCGCTGTCAGCCAACAGTTTACAGAGCGGCATTTCCTGGGCTTCGCCCATACGCCCTACAGCTGATCAGAGGCTTTGGGAAGAAGCGGCCGCTGGACCGCTCCTGCTGCAGAGCCATTGGTCGGCTCCACCTCCGGTATTGTAAGACCCCTTAGGAGTGTTTGGGCAAGTGGCAATCCTTCTCCTTCTCCCTTCTTGGGAACCTCAATCTACAGGCCTCTCGGCCCCTTTTTATCTCCAGCCGCCATTTTGAGTCCCTGCCACGTGCAATTTAGAGGCCTAGCCTTCTCAGCCTCCATTTAAAAATGGCCTCCTCCAGGCACTCTAAGGCCACTAAACATGCCTTACAGGATAATGAGAAACCAGGCTCTTCTTATTCTGCCCCTGCCAAATGGAGCAAGAAGCCCCCCCACTGCTTCCAGGGCCTCCAAATCTAGTGCATCCCATGCTAAGGAGGAATTGAGACTCCCTCAGGCCATAGAACATTCCATCCAAAAGGCCCTTAAAGAAGCCTCAGTGAAGGAACAGGATCAGCCGGCCCAGGCTATGGCTCCTGCCTCAACCCCACCTGGGGTGACTCCGACTCCCCAAGCCCCTATTCTGGCATTATCTCCTGATGGGATCCCTCTCCTTTAACGGAACAAAGGGGGGCCAACGAGGCTCTGTTTGGGCCTCAATCAGAACCATCCCCACCTAGGGCTCATTCTCCAGAACCTCAAGCAGCCCCTGCTGTGGCTTCTACCCTTCAGGTTCAGGGGCTGATAGACCAGGGCCCCTGATTTCTCCAGACCTGTCTGTCTTCATTCAGCAAGTCATCCAGAAGGGCATTACTGCTGAACTCCAGCGGAGGACCTCCTCCTGGGTGTCAGAGTCACCTTCCCATATTGATGTGGATGGGTCATGTTTATCCACTGAGCAGGCCCCTGCCCAGGTGCTAGCCCCCTCTGTCAGGTCTTCAGGCCAGGGTTCCTTAACTGGGGAAGAATTGAGGGATCTGGACATGTCTGAGGATGAGGACCTGTCCCCAGATCAACCATCCTTTGTGGGGTTATTTAAACCTCAACTGCTCCGATCTCTTTTACACAAGGCCAAAACAACCACTGGCCTGGGGCTCACCAATCAAGCCCCCAAGTCAGGGGAGGAGGCCACCACTGCAGTCCCCTTTTTGAGGAGCCTGCCTTTGAGGTGGAAGATCCTAAATTGTTTTGGGATCTATTACAGAGCTTCATCCCCAGCTTCGGGTTCCAACCCTAATGGTTTGGACAGGCGCCTTTTTAACCTGGCCCCAGATATCTCCACCCTGCTACAGGTGCCTACTGTCGACCCCCCAGTGGTTGCTCTGTCAGGTCCTTCTAATTTAACGGGTCCCCCGGAGGACAGCCTCCGTCCAGAGGACAAACGTCTAGAGCATTCACTCGTTAAGGCCCACCAGGCTACAGCTTGGTCTGTTAAGTTGGCCATGGCTGCCTCGTTTTTTAAATCGAGCCTCCATTCTCTGGTTGAGACAGCTCCAGGACCGCCTTCCCATATTGGATACCCGTTTGCAGCAGGACATAAATAAGGTGCTGGCAACATTGGAATATTCTGCAGATGCCACTTTAAACACTTCACACTTTGCGGCCAAGTCTATTGTGTACACAGGTACCCCACATGGGATTTACCCCAGGTCCTCGATGCATTAACCCGGGGACCATTTGAACCTCTTCGGGAGGTGGGGTTGTAATTCCTGTCGTACAAGGTGGCCTTCTTACTTGCTATCACATCGGCCAGACGTATTTTGGAATTGGCGGCTCTGTCTACCAGAGCTGACCTCTGTGTTTTCCATTCCAATAGAGTTGTCCTTAGGTTGGACCCTATGTTCATCCCCAAGCTTAACACCCCTTACCATAGGGCCCAGGAATTGGTCCTCCCTAACTTTTGCCCTGCCCCGTCCCACCCTCTTGAATGGGCCTGGCACACCTTAGATGTCAGGAGGACCTCCTCACTGAGACGGACGGAGTCTCTCCTCATCTCGTTTCAGCCCACGATGCTTGGTCAAAAGGTTTCCTTGGCGATGTTGGGACGTTGGCTTCAGGTGACTATCACTAAGGCTTATGAGGCGCAGGCCTTGCCAGTCCCTCGCCATCTCACGGCTCACTCCACATGGAGTCCCTCTACCTCGGCAGCTTGGGCTACTCAGGCTTCCTTGGAGGAGGTTTGTCAGGCTGCTGCCTGGGCGTCCCCTACCCTGCTTATCTGCCATTACAAATTTGACAGGTACGCCTTGGCGGATGTGACCTTTGGCCATTGGGTGCTGCAACAGGTGCACAGGGGTGCACAGGAGATTGGCCTCACTGGTCTGTGCGGATTCCTCCCCTTTAGGGCCTCTGGACCATTCCTGACCACTGGACCCACAATCAATGAGAAAGGGCGTTGTCTTACCTGAATGCCCATTCTGATTGCAGTGGGTCCAGCAGTCAGCCCCACCCAGTTTCTCGCCCTTTCCGGTTTGGGGGGTCCTGTGTGAGGGTCCACTAATCTTGTTTTTCAGGTCAGAGTGTTGGTCTGCCACATCCTTCCTTGTCAGAAAGCTGGGAAGCAGGAGGAAGAGGAGGAGCTTATCAGCTAGCAGACTCGGTCCATCGACATCAGACAAGAGTTAACCCATTCCTGACTGCTGGACCCACTGCAATCAGAACGGGCGTTCAGGTAAGACAACACCCTTTTAAAATACCTCAGTTTGCCTTCCTTCCCCCATGTTCTTGTCTCCCAACGGTCAGAATGATTTCTGAACATCATTTTGAGAATCTCTTGAAGGTACCAAAGCTGGATTACATTTTGCCTTCAAGCAGAATTTTATTTCCAGCATGTGCTAGAATCTTCTTAGAAGGAGGAAAAGCAGATGAATTATAAAGAATGGAGGTAATGGAAGAGGTAGATTTAAATTCATTGTCCGCATGGTAGTGAGAGAAAAAGGGTGGAGTGCATGGTGAAAGTCTGGGTGAAGCAGGATGGGAAAGGCAGGAGTATTGCAAGGGCATTATCTGAAGGGCAAGGTGTGACAGAGCTGACTACCTGGGAGTCAGGTGCATTTGACTCACAGTATTACAGGATGCTGACAGGTTTTCTGTTTTCCACTTACTAGAATTATTTTTTAAGAGGCCCATCATTCATCACCAGTTACAGTTTAATAGGTGAAGGGTTGGCCATGTTTCACCTCAGCTAGTCCCTCATAGATGGGATTCATGTTTTACACTAAACCATGGTTTGCTAAACCTACTATAGGTAACTGTGTTCACATAATACACTAATCCATAAACCAAAAAGTCCGTTCTGTGCAATATTTGAACCAGGAGATTATGTATTCTTAAAGCAATTAGTGCATTTTTGCCTTCCCAAACTTTCAAATCCATAGCAGAGAAACAAAAAAGATATGACTTGCCTATGACAAAGATTTTCAACACTCTAAAGTGGTATCTATGTAAACACCAAGTTCAATGACCTTCCCCGGGGCAAGATTAGTGAAAATGCCTGGAAATCGAGCAAAAACATTACACAGCAAGGAGGACAACAAGAGACATTTCATATATTGTTTCCCTGTGGTAATGATGACATTGTCTTCAATTGCCAGAATAAATTGAATTATTAGCTGCTGTATTTCTGTTTCACTTGTCTGTTGTTGTCACTTTTGGAATAGTTCACCAGGCTGAGTGGGGTGTCTCATAAATGCATTTCTCATATTTGCAAAACTTCTTTTGGCTCTCCAGAAGCCCACACAGGTGAAAGCTAACCTGAAATAGTCTGTCAGGCTGGGCTCACTGCCAGGTTATCATATGAGCTCTCATCTGGAAACATACAAACTTTTAAGATGAGCTCTACATAAAAGCAAGCTATCCACCTATGCATTAGTTGGTAGTGAGAAACCTTGATCTAAATTATTTTCTCCCATCCAAAATTCTGTTTGGAAATTGAGAGATCTCACTGAATGTTGGATCAAATAAGAACTGCTGAGGAACATTTCAGTTCCCACCATCCATTTGAGGTTTAGAAATGTAGACCAGCCACCTGAAACTCTTGCAAGCAGCTTTAGGTTTCAGCTTCATATGCGCTACTCTGGTAATTAGTCATTTTTTTCACTTCCTTTCTTTCATGTGGAAGTTTTTCTGCAGCGCTTTATCTGGTGAGCATGAATTGTTCAGAACATAGTCATGGTCATTCCTAATCTTCAAATTCCTCTCACTGTTGAGCACTTTAGATAGAGCTGTGGAGACTAAATAAGTAACTCTTCAGCATTTCAGAGGTGTTTGCCTTAGCTCAGTTAGTATCTTTGAGAAGGAGTTGCTATCTGACCAAGATCCCCTGCTCTCACATTCAAAGCAGCCTCCCCCAATCTGGTGCTCTTCGAATAAGAGAAGTAGGAATTGCTGGAGGATCTCCGGTTGAGGTAGATTGATTTAAGCACTTCTTCAGCACACATAGGGATGCAATAGAAATTCTGTGTTAGCAAATGTTTAGGGGATCTGATGGTAATATTAGTGTAGAATTAATAAATATTGAGAATGTAGTTTGATTGTTAAACAGATACATTTCAGTTAGCAATGAAAATTAAAAACATTGTTCATAAATAAACAAACAAACAGGCCTGAGATAATTATAGATATGGTACATCATGAATTTAATTTAACAATCTAGGAACTGACTACATTCTTAGACACGCTAGATTGGTCTAGTAGTTAAAGTGGGAGATTATGAATTCAAGTCCTGCCTTAGCTGGTCAATCTCTCTCACCTCAACCCACCTCACAGGGTTGTTGTTATAGGGAAAATAGGAGGAGGAAAGTGTATTGGATATGTTCACTGCTTTGAATTATTTGTAAAGATAATAAAGGCAGGATACAAATAAATAATAATAATTGTTAGGCCCCTGGGACTTGAATTATTAGGCTTTTACCAGTCTTAAACTCTGAATTTAATTGTAGAATACCAATGGACTTGAACCCCATGCACCTATTACTATTGGTACTATCTTCCTTTCGCCACAGTTGTTCTACTACAAAATATAAATATAGGCAAATAGAAATAGAACAATGGTGACAAAAGAAAGCAAATGTAGTGCCAATAGTAATAGTTCCCTTAGGTGCAATCTCAAATTTTCTGGAGCAGTACTTGAACACCGTCAGCATTGTCAAAATCACCATTAGTCACTTGTAAAAGGCAGCTTTACTTGGAACAGTTTACTTTATGTGAGGATACCTTTGACACCATAAAGCAACATCTGTCTACCCCAGATCCTTAGGAAGGACTTGACAGGTAGATAAAAATGCCAAATCCAGTCTAAACATCGGACTGACTTTGTGACTAACCATAATAATGATTTATCTGGCCTGAGAAAGTCACAGACATGGTAAATGGATTTAACGTTATGCTACTACAATGGTCCCCAGAAAAAAAAAAGTAAATAGCTGTTTCAAATGTATTCTTACTGCAGCTAAATTATCTCACATTGATACTAACTGAATCAATCTGTGCAAGGTGAAAGGATTCACGTATTTTAGGAAGAGAAAACATGCAGCTTAGAAAAAGATTGTTTTCCTGTGGTAGAGCTTTGGACTATCTTTTAGGCCTACAGTGGAAGAAAATAAATGCTACGTTATCCAATATCTGTGATGTTGTGTTGCTTTTAACGATGAATGTTGTAATCTTAGCTCCTGAACTCTGATGTACCCAGAAACAGGTGCATTGTATACAGGTGTTGTGCAAACTCACCACCTCCTTCAGGCACCTGCAATCATTTCACAGGTGTATCTGTTGGACAAATATCTGGCACACTATCTAGGGCAGTCTTTCAAATCGTGCCAAAAGCTTGTATTACTCTTCCACTTGGGAGATCCTCATTGGTGTTGTTTGCCATTATGTCACTTGTCTTTATTCCCATCCTCATGAAGATGTTCGTGAGCAAAATAATTGGGTCAAAAAAAATTGCACTTTGGCAACCCCAGATCAATGTCATGATTTACCGCATGCCCTTAGTTCACCCAGCTTTTACAGATTGAGGCAATGTATAGATCATTATGCCATGGAGGCACTGTCACACATTTCGTGTGTTTTAAACCATGGCCTACCAAAAACTATAATTATCTGGGTTTACGAAGCAAATGTTTGGATTTACACATGATGGTAAGCCATAAAGAGGCTTCTTTGTTTTTGGCTTAAGGTATTTGGCAATCCCACCCATCTTTTCAAAGAATGGATATAGAAAGAGATTTACTCTACTTTGTAGCCTGTCTTTCTTTCAGAAATGTTTAACATAAAGTTTTATACCTCTATCCTACCATACAGGTCCTCTTTTTCTTCTTCTATTCAATCATGTCCAATTCTTGCAGTTTTCTTGGCAAGAATTTTTTGAGAACTGATTTGCTATTTTTTCCTAGGTCTGAGAGAAAGGGACTGGCCCAAGGTTCTTCAGCTTCATGCCTAAGCCAGGACTATAACCATAATCTCCTGATGCCTATCCATCAGGTTCCTAACCTGATGCCTTAACAACTGCATCAAACTGGCTTTACAAAGGTTATCTATAAATGACCAAATAGTTTTAAGAGCGATATTTTGAAGCAAAATATTGCTGAACTTAACTAGAAGGTTTTTCCTCCCCTGACTCCATCATTCATCAGTTCAGAAACCACCAGAAAGTTTAGCTTTATTCTCTAGAGGATTGCTACTGCTTTAGAAAAAGTGTAGCACATTGATGTGATACACCATCATCTGCAAATTTAATCAGACACAAATTCCCCTATGATACAATGGATAGTGTGTCATTCTAGAAGTGGAAAGCCATGAATTCTAGTCCTACCTTAGGAACAAAGCCAACTGGGTGACTTTGGACCAGTCACTTTCTCAGCTCATGGGAAGAGGCAATGGCAAATCACTTCTGAAAATCCTTGCCAAGAAACCTGCAGGGACTAATTTAGGCAGTAACCAGGTTATCAATACTGATTCGAAGATGCTTAAAAATCCCGTGCAAAAAATGCATGGGATTCCTAGAACACTTCATTCCTACAATAGTATACATAGAATCTATGTAATCTGCCAGTCTTGCTTCATGTATTTACCTAGCAGTAAACTTAACTGAATTTAGAGATTATTTCTGATTATACACATTAGTCCTATAAAACATATTGTACTATAATAAATAAACTTCAACCAGCCGTGTGGCAGTTTTTAGTTTTTAATTATAAACACAAATAACCTTGCAAAGAGGTATTACTAGATCAACTCAAATGTGTAAAAATAAATCCCATAAAAACAGGGAGGAAATTTCCAGTCTCTACTTAATTAGGTTTGTCATTACCTTTGTCCATGTGCTGTGTTAGCTATTGTTTAAATATGGTTTGTTGACACATCCATAATTGCTAGGTTCCCACAACAGGTTAAGTCATAACCAACATGATATTGGCTGGCTTCATGCCACACATTAATATAAAATCAAACAACTACATTATGGCTTAGAACAATATGTGAACCTAGATAATATTATCTCAGTTACTTGTTAAAGCATGGAAAATACATTGCTAGCCTTCTGGTCGATGACATTGCCAGTTTCAGCCTAAAAAGATTCCCAAGCTCCAATTTCACTGGAGTCTTGGCTTGGCAAGCAAAATTTGTCATAACTTGCCTGACCTGATGCCCACAGGAAACTAGTAGAAGCCATGATGATGTCCCACGAGCATGTCATTGCTCAAGTGATGCAAAATAATTCCTGTCATTGGTGCCATAATACAGATTATATATAATATGTAATATGCATCATTTGCAAAATGATGTCATGTCATCTATGATGCTATTTATTCTCTCCTTCCCCTACAGACACCATGCTGATATCTATATGAGACATTAGGCCAACCATTTCCAGGATGGGTAATAATTACCTTAGCTGAGAATGTAAGGTGTATTAATGCCTAACTTTATAGTACCAGTTTAGTGAAGATAGAGCTACAGGTATTGCTTCTGGTTCATATTTTTCAAAGTACGTCAGCTATGGGGTTTATTAAAAAAAAATATCCTGATTAAAAAGGCAAGATATTATTATTATTATTATTATTATTATTATTATTATTATTATTATTAAAGTCTTCTTGCAGCAGTTAATTAGGTGGTCCCCACTGTTTCTTCAGTTTCTTTGCAGACATGATATTTGCCATCTGTTCTTGCCTTCTCCATTGAGGCTTTATACAGTATATATTTATTCTTAAGGTTGGTCTTCTACAGCCAGAATTAGCCCCTCTGTCCTTTTCTTCAGTTTTCCTATTCTTAACCATTGCCAGGTCTTGTTGTTGTCTGCTTTGCTTGCGAGATTTTTATGTACCGGCCAGGTAATATTTTGCTTTGCCATGTCTTTTCTATTTTTCATTTGGTCTTTCTTGTTGGCCTTTATAGCCTCTTCAGTATTCAGTAGAGATGGAGCCTGGTTTAGCTCAGCAGACTAAAAGCATAGTGATCAACACCAGCTGTCTGCAATTACTGCAGTGCTTCTCAAATAGTGGGGCGCGCCCCCCGGGGGGGCGCGAGGCTCCGTAAAAGGGGGCGCGTTTGACCTCGGCAAGCACTGTCATAACAAGCTAAGCCCCATGTTTATGTCTCTGTATTTAATCAGAGAACAACGGGAGCATCTGATTGGCTGTCCAAAACCCTTGTGACATGAGCCTGTCGGAGCCATCTTTAGTGTGGGACGTCCGTCCACACTTACTTTGTTGCCCGACGGATGTGCGCCCAATTGATGCTCAAATGACTGACAATGACCTTCTCCTGTGAAACATAACGCTGCCCCAATTAATGATTAATTATTAATCAAACTTGCTAAAGAAATCGGGCTACCGCTGCTGACATTTGCATCGATAGTGAGCATTAAGCCAGTACATGTGACTGCGCATGCTCCTCCCTTTCAAGGAGAACAGACCTTTTTCTAATAATGATACTATTTTTTTAATAATGATACTATTTACAGTCACGCGGGGGGCGCGAAAAATGTTTTCTTCTTCCTAGGGGGGCGTGACAGAAAATAATTGAGAAGCACTGAATTACTGTAAGTTCGAATCTCACCAGGCTCAAGGTTGACTCAGCCTTCCATCTTTTCTAAGGTAGGTAAAATGAGGACCCGGATTGTGGGGGCAAAAAGCTGACTTTGTATAAATATACAAAAGTATGAAGGCTATTGCTTACCATCATTGTAAGCCGCCCTGACTCTCCGGAGGAGGGCGGCATATAAATCAAATTTAAAAAAAAAAGAGAGAGAGAGATAGTCCTTGACTTACAACCTCAAATGGGCCCAGAATCTTGATTGTTGAGTGAAATGGTTGTTAAGCGAGATGTTTCCACAATGACTGCAACCCTGGCACACTCAATTGCGGTAATTAAGCAACCATACGGGACATTATGCAGAGCACAGGGGTACCTCAGGAAGTTGGGGGGGGGGCTGGGAAGCCTGGGGCCCAATGGCATGCAGAAACCTGCTGTAGGCTGGGAGGCATTGGCCAGCCCCAAAGCCTACCAGCGCAAAGCTGCTGTAGCCCTGGTGGCCTTTGGCCTGCTCGTCACTCAGCCATAACCTGGAGCCCTTGGCCAGCTCCGGGGGTTACCATCATGCAAAGCTGTAGTTGATGATGGCCTTCATACACATCAAGGCCTTCCCAAGAACTTAGCATGGCATAATGTATCAGTGTAGTATATTTGCAGATCCAAGCAGAGTGGCTTCTTACAATTGACTTTTGTTGGAAAGTCTACAGTTGGAAACTTTTTTCAATCTTCTAAGTGCCATCCAAGATTTATTGGCATTTTTGGTATGGCATCCAGTATGCTTATAACCACACCTCATTTATGCCATATTCTTTCATTTTCAATTTTCAGGATCTTTGTGATCTTCTCCAATTCTGTGTTCTACTCTACTATCCTTTGGTATTGCCATGTATTTGGAAATCCCACAGTGTTTTAACCTGCTCATTTTTTTCCTACTTTTTCAACTCTATATTCCCACCAATTGCTCACTGGCACATGATAATTTTTACAAAAGTTCTTGTCAATTGTTTTGGTGACTGTGTTATGTTGTTGTTTATATTCAGTTTGTGCAATCTTCTTGCACAAGCTGAGCATATGATCTACTGTTTCTTCTGCTTCTTTGTACAATATGCACTTTGAATTATTTGATAGTTTTTCAATTCTGGCCTTGATTGCATTGGTTCAAATAGCTTGCTCTTGTGCAGCCAAAATCAAGTGTTCAGGGGTTTTTTTAATGTTCCAGTTGTAAGCCATTGCCAGATTTTATCTTTATCAACTTTCTCTCCATTTTTTATAGAAATTCACATGTAATATTTTTTTTTGCCAGTTTTGTGTGGGTTTCTATTTTATTATTTCTATATTCACTTTTTGTTTCCTGTATATTTAGTATGGTAAGTTATAATTTTTAACTTGTATCAATGCTTGTTTTTGGCTGTCTATTACATAATTAGTCAATGCATGCTTTTTTCTTTTACAATTTGTTAGACTTGACATAAACCTCTGCCTCCATTTCTGTCAGGCAGGTGTCATCTATCAATATCACTAGGGGAATGTAATGAACATTGAATTGTCATCAGTTTTCTTGGGTTTTTTTGGTCCAAACTGTCACTTCAGCTTGGGTCCAGTTAATAATTCCAGCAGTATAATATGTCACAGGTGTGGCCCAGGTATTGATGGCTTTGATAGTGTTTTCACCATTCAATTTTGTCTTTAGCAATTTTCTCATTCTTTGGATGTATGATTTACTAATCACATTTTAACATGCCCATGTTTGATGTTATCTAATTGTAAAATGCCCTGATATTTGTGGCCTTTATCCTGATGGTTTGGCCATTTGGCATTTTAATTCCATTGCTGTTTGTGATTCTCTCCTCCCCCCCCCCCCCCACTCTTTATTGCTACTATAGCATATTTCTCTAGGCTAAATTCCATTGCTATATATGGGCTAAAACGTTTTACAGTGCTTGTCAATGACTGGATTCTGATTTTTCATAAAGTTTCAAATTATCCATATAAATCAAATGTGAGGTTTACTATCTTTTTTTTTTTTGGCTGATTGAAAGCTAAGGTTTGTTTTCTTCAGAATCACTGAAAGGCAATGATGAATAATAAGGGTGATAAAGATGGCTCTCCTAATGTTGAGAAGCCCATGCTTTTCATTTCCAACCGCCAATTCTGTCTTCCACTGCCTCATTATTTTTTTTTTGATAAACACTGTAATGTTGTTACTGAAACCAATTGTTTCTAAACATTTGATGATCCAACTATGTGGTAATAAATCAAATGCCTTTTTATAATCAATCATATAAACCAGTGGTTCCCAAAGTGGGCGGTACCACCCCCTGGGGGGCAGTGGGATGACTTAGGGGGGCGCTAAGAGGCAAGGGGGGAGGCAGAGGAGCTGAGGAGCCGCCAGTCAGCTGAGCACTTCCGGTTCCGGCCCAATTTGCCCCATCACCTCCTGTGCCTGCACATACTGTAAGCTGGCAGCCATGCTAAGCCTCGTGTGTGCTGCTCTGTTTTGCCTGGCTCGGCAAACTTTCCCTATTTTTTTAAATTAAAAAAGCAGATTTCTACTACCCACCCACCCACCCTGCAACTGTAACTCTTTTCAAAACAGATGTGAACATACACATATTGTAAGTATTCTGATTTTCAGAGCAGAAATGGCAGAAGCAGAAAAATCAAAGAAGAAATGTAGACAATATAGTGTGGAATATCTGAAGTATGGGTTGATACCAGCACCATTATTACTGCAGTGAACAAAATTAAAGTACATGCTCTCAATGATCGACTATTCCGAGAGCTCTGTGTTGAGAATGATGAAGATTTTGATCGTTTGCTGCTTCATACAGAAATTCGTTGGCTATCAAAAGGTGACTGTGTGAGACGCCTTTGCAATTTTTTTGACCCGGTTGTGGAATGGGGGTGGGGGATGAGTTTGTTGCACCAAGGGGGCGGTGGACTGAAAAAGTTTGGGAACCACTGATATAAACAATATGTGAATTGGGTTTCACCTTTTGCAGATCTTCAATTTTAGCAATCAGAAGTCTATATTTTGCACCTATGCTTTTTTTTAAAATATTCTTTCTGTTATACTAGAAGGATGCCATTTTCTTCTAATAATCTTGGATGTTGTCCGCTATTGTGCCTGTGAACAATTTAAACATTGTAGGCAGGCATGTTATTGGCCTATAGTTTCCCAGTGTTATCCCTTTTGCTAGGTCTTTTTGAATACGATATCTTTTGCCAGTTATTAGTCAGTTGCTAAGTTTCTCTTATGCAATATATCATTACGCTGAAATTTCTCTTATGCAATACGTCATTAAGCTGTTTAGCTATAATGGATATAAGTTAATCATATATTTGAGCCAAAAACCCTGCAATCAATCATTCCCAGGAAATATCCAGGTTGTAATCTTTTTCACTTAATATTGTTATTACTGCTCTGTGACCTCTTTGAAGTCAGCTGTCTTTTTCAAGTTATGTTTGAATGGTGTAAGAACATGGGTACAGGAAAACAATTGTCCATATTTTTGTTAGTGCTACCTACTGTGGGAAACAAACTCTGCAAACTTCTGTCCTACAGAACATAATGAAGAAATGTTAAGCTAATCCAAATTTTTGTAGTTATAAAGTCAAGGATTTTTCTGAGAATTGGCCTGCATGGAATACCTACTTTTTCCCTGTACTGAAGTCTTTTGTAGTTCTTTTTCTTTAAGAAATAATAACCAAGCAAAATAATTGTTGTGATCACACATTCGGTGAATGGCTGATAGAAGCTGATAGTGCCTAATTTCCAAGTCTGTGCACAAACCATAAGCTGTACAATTCCAACTTGTCAGCAAAATCCAGACATCTTTATAATTACCAGTTATGCCTGCCTTTCTGTCTGGTCCCATCTAAATATATTGGGCTACATTGTTCAGCTTTCCCAGATTGGCTTTTGGCTCAAACATAATTGGTTTACTTGGTTTTGGCTTATCAAGCTATATAAATTTCACTGTTCTATTTGTAAACTACGGGCTACGGCTTAGCATGTTGTGCAAACCAACACAGTTATTTATTCAGCAAATAAATTTAAAAATCATAGTTCAGTATTGTAACAGACACTTCTAGTAAAACAGGATCCAGAGGTCGCCATTAGTACAGAAGACACACAGCTATTACCTTTTCCCTTGTAAGGAACCTCAGGAGGAATATTTGGTTACATTCCTAGATAAATAATAGTTACCCTCCCTTGAAGTTAGTTAGCCAGGAAGGAACTTGCCACAGGCTTTTTCTCTTGGAATCTTCCTGGAAGATTTGTAAGAAGGATGGTAAAGTCTATTCCAGGTGATTAAATGACACTATCCCTGGATTTAGGGGTGGGTGTGGGTGGAGGGAATCACCTGCAGACTTCTCGTATCAAATTATCTTCTTTGGGACCAGTTTGTGTCTTGAGGGAGGGGTAATCTGGTAACATATTTTGGATGGCCTGGACCTCTGCAAATTGACTATCAGCTGTGGATCTTAAACTGCCGTTTTAAAAAGGATAATGGAGAACGTATTTGCCTTCTTTTAGCCTTTCTTAGTTTGTAGCAGAAGAAATGCCAGTAAAAACAGTTTCTTCATCCTTACCAGTATAATGCATAAAACTAACTAGTATCAATATAAACTTGGAAATACACCTTGCTTGAAACTAAGTTACAAATATTTCCAAGTCAATAGGCATAGATCCAATCTGTGTATTACATCTTATTTTGCACTGCTCCAGAGGACAGAAATAAGTAGGATGATCCTGTGTCCTACTTTATAGAAGATGTTTCTGTTTGAAAGACAGTTCATCCAATCCCTGTTTAAAATAAAGAACAATATGAAAGAACAGCTTTGAAGTTGCTTATTAGCAACATTAGCAACTGGATACAGTCTAGAATCATGTATGAGAGATGGGCAGCTATATATTAATGAAATAAATAAAGCAAAAAAAAAACCTAATAAAGCTAACACAAGTCACCATAGTCTATTTTCATGGTGTAGTATATTGTACCCCAATTTAAATTGTAGGAACTCCAATGTTTGCATCTATGTATATTCTGTACATTAGCACATATTTTATGCATGTATCTGTCCACCTTGATGTCTGCTAGTCACTTGATAGCAAAAATCAAGCAGGTACATTTTATTTCTTTTCATCTTTCTTAGCTGTTGACTCTATATATCATGTTGAAGTATCTCATGATGTATCTTAAGCCTTTGGGGCTTGCATTGGGAGTACAATGCAAAACAAAATGAATAAATAATAGTGTATAGTTGTGCTGTAATCTCAACAGTGCTCTTCTGTAGGCTAAATTAAACAATCAGGAGGGAAAATGCATAGAACCATGTGGTGGACAGGGAAGACATATGACAACTAAAATCATCCCTATTATGCTTCTGATTCCTGTGATTGTGCAAGCCAATTCTGATGAAACTGACAAGCTGGAAAAAGTGGCCAATACATTTCAGCACCTCCTTAATCCTCCCACCAATTGACCTTTCATTATAAACAGCCATTTTAGTTCAGAGAATTTCTAGTGATTTTCAGAGGTCACTGGGAGGCTACAGGTCATGGTTAAACAGATTTCTGTTGTAGCACCTTAAATCATGTTCAGGTTAATTATTTCTGAACTTGCCCCAAGAGTTGAGTTATTGCTTCCCAAAGGAGTGAAAAGGAAAACTTGGAATTCTACAGCTAGAGAGAAGTAATGCACTGTGCATGGGTTAGACACAAATGTGAAAGACACAATTCATTATGTGTTCAGAATAGCCAGGTTCTGCTTGATGGTTTGCAAGAAAGAATAGTGGACACATGGGGGATAAACAAAAAGAATTATTAGCAGACATTGAATTTGCAGGAATAGATTATGGATATGTTTTTATTCATCCGTCAATATTCAAATTAGGGGGGTTTTTTTCCTCAGGAGCGTAGGGTTGGTTTGTTTTTACAACAGGGCAAAGAGGTCTTTCAGGTAACGTACCAATTTTTGTGGAGCTTGTTTATCAGACATTGTCTCACCTTACGTAATTTTTTTTCTATGAATTGCTGTAATAAAAAAGGTGATTATTTTAAAAATTGTCTTGGTTCTTTTCTAAACTTAATGGAAATTTAATTGGATACCATATGTAAGAGAAGCATAGAGTATTTGAGCCCCTCTTTTTTAATTCTGCTTTAAAACTTTTGGGAACATGTGCTCCACCTGAGGCTCTGTGTAGCATGTGAACGACTGGTGGGTTTCAAATTTTTTTACTTCCAGTTCTGTCGGTGTGGCTTGGTGAGCATGGCAAGGTTTGGTGGGTGTGGCAGGGGAAGGATACTGTAAAATCTCCATTCCCTCCCCATTCCAGGGGAAGGTTACTGCAAAATCCCCATTTCTTCTTGATCAGCTGGGACTCAGGAGGCAGAGAATAGATGGGGGCGGGGCCAGTCAGAGGTGATATTTACCAGTTCTCCGAACTACTCAAAATTTCCGCTACTGCTTCTCCAGAACTGGTCAGAACCTGCTGAAACCCACCTCTGATGTGACCTCTAGAAGATTAAGCATCTCAAAACTATTCTCAGATTGCAGTTTTTCAATGTGACAGAAAGGAAAAGCTTTTATGTTAGGGCTACTTAGGCCTAGTCAGAAGCATCCACAGCAATGGCTTCAAAATGGCAGGTGCAATCAGGTAAACAAAACCCACAGCATATGTATATGTGCATGTATGTATGTGTGCATGTATAACATTTGTATGGCTTCTCATATTAAAATACAACTCCGGGCATCTCACAGAGCGCATCGCATGTATTGCATGCTTGCTAAAAGATGCTTCAGTCCCCTAATCGTGCCCTAATTAGGGGAGCATTCAATTCCCTAATTTTGAAGCTAGAAATGACTGCTGCGGATTATCCTGGGAGCCACCTTTTGTTATAGGTTCCCCGACATACGGCTCTACACAAAGGCCACAGTTGTTTCGTCCTGCAGAGTATCCCAAATTGCGAGATGTGCCTCCCTTGAAGGGGTCCACACAGGGTCCACGGGAGGTGTAAAAAAACTTTTAGCATTGTTACAATAAATCTACCTTTCCCAAACTTTCATTATATTGTTTTAATTGTTCGTTTATGTTTATTTTGGTATTTGGGTTTTTAGGGGAAGTGTGTACATTAAGATTACACTGAAGAGAGGTGTGGTGGGAAGCCCAGATTGCTCTCACAGGTATCCAGTGGCTAAATCTGAAGTGTGCACAAAACAGGGGAATCAGCTGAAGGCGAGTTCTGGGAACAGCAGCTTTTGCAGGAAGGGTAAAAATAACTAGGATGGCAGCCTTACCTACATAATGAAATCTCCTCTCCTTTTTAATGTGGGTTGCACTGCCATTTTAGAAAGGCTGTGTAATACCCACAGAGTATTTCAGACAACACAATAAATCTGATTTCAAATAGACACAGAGCAGAGCTTGAGTGGCTGTTCACACTATTTTAGTTACCAGTATGTTGAAGGCTTTTTGGTACTGGGGTGCTCAGTGCTGACTAGAAACAGAGGTTCCATTAAAATTTTCCTGCCTGGTGTACAGAACTGCCTCAGCCAAATAGTATTCTGCTATTGACAAGAAACTTGAGTGCTCCATCCTGTCCTCTTAGTGTTTGCATCAAGAATTTCTTTTTCTTTTGCTCCCTTCTCAGCAATCCTTCCCCCCTCCCCCCAAAAAAACCAGTAAAAAAAGATGGACGCATAATTTCTGCACATTTTCTGTATGATAATGCTGTGTTTTGTCCCCTTTATCTAACTAGCTCTAGTACTATGCAAAAGGCCAGGAGTGGGAAGAAGGCCAGGTTTGGGACAGGGGTGGTATTCAGTAGGTTCTGACCAGTTCTGGAGAACTGGTAGCGGAAATTTTGAGTAGTTTGGAGAACTGATAAATACCACCTCTGACTGGCCCCACCCCCATCTATTCTCTGCCTCCCGAGTCCCAGCTGATCGGGAAGAAATGGGGATTTTGCAGAAACTTTCCCCTGGAGTGGGGAGGGAATGGAGATTTCACAGTATCCTTTCCCTGCCACACCCACAAAGACACGCCCATCAAGCCATGCCACAGAACCAGTAGTAAAAAATTTTGAATCCCACCACTGGTTTGGGAGATACCTCCCCTTGATCACTGCACATTTAAGCTACCAGAGTGAAATGCAGCTGTCATTCTCAGTTCTCTGTTTCTAGAAAACCATGCAATTGCAGCAATAGGAAGATGGGACCAAAATTACAGAAGGGATATAGTCAGGGGTGAAATGCTCCCGGTTCGGACAGGATCGCCTGATCCGGTAGCGATGGCGGCAGGTGGTTCGGAGAACCGGTAGCAAAAATCCCTGCGCCCCCCTCCATGCCCAGCTGAGCTGCGCGATCATCAGAGGCTGCTTTTTTTACTTTTAAAAGCATTTTTTCTACAACCTCTTCAGCTGAAAAAATGCTTTTAAAAGTAAAAAAGAAGCTTCTGATGATGGCGCGGCTCAGCTGGGATCATCAGAGACTTTTAAAAGCAATTTTTCTGCAACCTCTTCGGCCAAAGAGGTTGTAGGGAAAAAAATGCCTTTAAAAGCCTCTGGCGATCCCAGCTGAGTTGCCTGATCGTCAGAGGCTTCTAAAAGCATTTTTTCTGCAACCTCTTCACCTGGAGTTTGTAGAAAAAATGCTTTTAAAAGTTAAAAAAAAAAGTTGGCCATGCCCACCCAGTCACATTACCCCACCACCACCAAGCCACGCCCAGAGAACCGATAGTAACAAATTTTAGATTTCACTCCTGGATATAGTGATGGTGTTGTTTGATTGGTGGCAGGTTCAATCCATAGGAAGATTGCAACTCATATCTGGCAATGCAAGTGTTCATACTATGAGGTGTCACAGAAGGAAGGAAGGAAGGAAGGAAGGAAGGAAGGAAGGAAGGAACGAAGGAAGGAAGGAAGGCTTGCATGATATAAAAGCTCTCATAGGAGGCACATAATTTAGCAATAACCTCTATTTTTCCTGATTAATTTAATTACAGTTCTCTTCTTTCATTTGTTATTCCTTACTATTAGTGTTGTAAATAAGGATCTACTAAATAATGCTTTAAAGTATGCATAGTTAGATATTAAGTTAATATTGCTTTTATTTGTTTGCATCTGCCTTTATTTGCTCTTAGGTATTTATACACTGCCATTCAGCAGATTCCTAGGATGACTTTTAAAAACTAAGTATAGACTATTGCATTTAGAGTATGAATATTTCCCGCATCCACCCACAGGATCTGAAATAATGCTCCTAATAAAATATTCAGGATTCAGAAAAAAAAAAAAAAAAAAAAAAGACACTACAGAAGTTTTTAATAAGGAGCTGTTCAATGAAATTAAAGTTCTTTTCTAATTCTGGATCTTGATCTGGAGATTTATCTGACTTACTTTCTTCCTGATAACTTTCAGAATTCTCTGCTGGTTGGGAGGCATGTATTTTGTGTTTTTTTTGCCTGCGTCAGACCGAGATAATGGATTCCTCATCATAACCCTCCTGAAGAACTGTTCTCTTAATTTTTATATATAAGAATGATTGCATTTGGATTCATTGAACTAAGTATTACAGGGTAATGTATATAGATTTCTAACCCGAGAAAAGGAAAGGGGAAATGAGAGAAATTCTTGAAAGTGCCATACCAAATGGTACCATTATGGTGAGGTGTTGCAAGCATGGTAATAACTTGTTCTTTAGAGCCTCAAGTGAATTAACTGAAAAGAAATCTTCCACTTGGAAGGCACTGATATTCTGTGCAAAGCAAAGCGCTGGAGCTTATTAATGCAGGTGATGTCCCTGTATCCCGCAGGGAGTTTGGATGGTGACAGAAGATGGATGTGTCTGCACACTTTGGAGAGGCTGCTGTTCGGGAAGGGGAGACACTGCAAAACAGATTTGTCTGCTTTCTAAGTCTGAGTATCCTGGCCCCACACCTTCCTTCCTGAACAAAGGAGGTACAGTGGCTAACTAGCAGATAGACAGGCCCCAACATGTGCTGCTCAGGGAAGAAACTTGCACAAGGCAAGTTTACCTGCTCATTATCCGTGATTCACCTGTGATGCTGCCTTCCGCTTCCACACTAGGATATGCTTCAAAGAGAAGTGGGTTAAGAGGAAATCTATTTTCTTTCATCTGAAAGTAAGGCTGGCAGCTTGGGAGGATGGCTGAGTCAGTGGCTGCAGGAAGAGGTGGAGAAAGTAATGGATCTGATTCACCAGCATTTCTTACCTTACTCAGTGACAAAGGAGGCACCTGACATTTATTTGGATACTTTGATGGAATGCACCAGAGGAAGGAAGGATGGAATGCCTTTCTGCTTATAGGTTTGAGGTGGAAAAGAAGATGCTGCCAGAAGATGCTGCCAGGTTTCATACCATCAGATAGATGGTATGAAAATAATCATAGGGTTGCCTGGGGTTGTATAGGTCATCTACTCTAACCCACCCATTCACCTACACTCACTTTAGTGAGCTAAAAAAAAAAATCCCAAAGCGTACTAGAGCTAAATGAAGATGTTATATGACTCCATCCTGATCAGGGATGATAGGAATTGTGGACCAATTCAGCGAAGGAACACTAGGTTGCAAAGGCTGCTCTAAATGCTTTCTCAGAGTTTGATTGAAAGCCTCTGGTGAGAGGGAACGCACTGAACTGTCCAACTTTGTGCCATACTGTTTAATCTGCTGGTATGATCTAAGTGACAAAGAAACATAGTTCACATTAATTGTGTCTTTGCCAATGTTTATTCTTTGCCCTCGGAATTTAAAGCATTCGTGGAATGTTAATCTTTAAATGTGTTGGGACTATTAATTCCCAGAATCCCTATGCAATGGAAAGCTGGGGAGTTATCTGAAAGGCACCTGCTGTGACTTTTGCTCTACGTGATGCTAAGGGGTCCCAAAAAAGGATGGTAAGTTCCAGAACCAAATCAAACACAAGAATCCTGATTTAAAAAAAAAAAACAAGCTCAACTCATAACTCAGATTTGGGTGGAGCAGTGAATCTTAAACTAGAGGTATTTGTAGCCTATTTCAGCAAGAATTTTTTAAACTATAGCTTGAGAGCTGATGTCTTAATTAAAAACAACCTCTCCCATGACATGTTTTAAAGGAAATTTGTAAAGTAAAATACTTTTTAAAAAATATTTCTTTGATCCTTAGGAATCATAAACCAAGCAACGCATCTTATCCTCAAATGACTATGCCTGGAAGTGAGCTATTAAAATCCCTGAGTGGTAAGCTTTGATGGAAAATGCTAGCACGTCCTGGACTGCAGCCATGTAAACATGCTACTGTAATAATCAAAATAGTAATACAAGGAACAATAATTTCAGCCTTAGGAGCATCTGTGGGTGGTTATTTATTATAGATAGATTTCTGTTTTCTCACGTTACTATCTGCTGCCTGAGAAAGGAAGTTTCCACCCGATGGAATTCCTTTTATTTTGTAGATACAATAACTATACTTTCTCTTTACTGTTGTGTTGAAGAAATAATTGCATACAAAAAATATGCTATGCATTTTGAGTGTTAAGTTGCTTGCATTCATGCCAACTTTATGTCAGTAGTTCTAGCAATACAAGGTGCTGGAATACCAACTGGACATGTTTGGGGTAGATTAGTTTCAATTTTGGGGTTCTGAAGATGTAGCCAAGATTCTTGAATTTCCTGGTCCCTTACCTGTAGATTAGACTCTTGCCTTCTTTGCAAGGACTGAAGATGTCAAGGTTAGAAGGAAGAAATTTGAGACTAAATTGTGAGACTCAATTCACAACCCCCACATGGGGCAAAATTCACTAAACAAATTTGTCACTTAGCAACAGAAATTCTGGACTTAATTGTGGTTGTTAAGTCGAGGACTGCTTGTACCTGAAATATCATAAGCTTTCCATTTACTTATTTATTTATTTTTCACATTTCTGAACCACCCATCTCTCTCAAATAGGGAGCCTCTTTCAGCATTATATAAATTTCCTGATCTTACCTGTGTTTGAAAGCGGGGAAGCACACACCTCCCATCTCATTTAGTTCTCTAACATAAGCCTTATTTCTGGGTTTAGATTCATGCAAAACACGGCTTATACCTTATCAGAAATAATTAGACACTCTAATTAATTTATTGATGACAACCTGCAAAAGAGTTTCATCTGTCCTTTTTCACTCCAGCAAGTTCTCCTACGTTTTTGCTGTTGTTGTCGTTAAATATGAGGATGGTTCCATATGACCATAGGCTCTGCAATCATTAGGGATCATTACCTTCTTTTCATCCTCCCTGAATTGCAAAAAGTTATGCATTATTACCAAGTAGGATCTCAGAATGGCTTATAATTTAATTTGCATGAAGGAGAGTCGTGAATATTTAACAGATTTTATTGCTCAGAATGAGAAGTTTGAATATATCATGCTGTTTTCTTCGGAAGCTTCTCAGTCTTTGGGAGATTTATAAATCGTTTTTGTGTCTTGTTGGTCCCCATTTAATCATTTATTTAGAGGGTTGTTGATCCATGCTGAGGAACCTCTTATAATTAGACATTGGCTTTTCATACAATCATCTGGTATCCAGATTCCACCTGTCCATTTGGTCTTTAAAAATGACATTTCTAATTTTGCCTTGGTGTCACATTTTACAATCCATGTCAAGTTTGAAGCAAGCTTGCCCTATTCTTCATTGTTTTCCAGGCAACTTTTTCAGCTAAAAGAGCCGTGATCTTTTTCACAAGGAGCTTTGCCCATCCTTGTCCTGTGAAACCTTGATGGCAGAAACTGAACAAATCAGTACTCAATAAAAGTAGGATTCATATGAAAGGGTTTGAATGGATGACCTTTGGGTATCCCATTGTTTTCACCCTTCCCCTTCGGAATGGCTATATATTCCTCTTCAATTGGTGAAGAATTCTTACAATGTTATTAAAATAGTCAGATATTTTGGAGTATTTAAAAGAAATATTAACAGAGCACAAACAAAACTTATTTTCTCTCTATCTTATTGCTTCTACTCTGCTTTCTTTTCCTTTGAGAGTTGGTATAGAGCTGCCTTCTTAATGTGATGCCCTAGATTAGGGGTGAAATCCAGCAGGTTCTGACAGGTTCTGGAGAACTGGTGGCAGAAATTTTGAGCAGTTCGGAGAACCGGTAGCGGAAATTTTGAGTACATTGGAGAACCGGCAAATACCACCTCTGGCTGACTCCAGAGTGGGGTGGGAATGGAGATTTTGCAATATCCTTTCCCCAGGAGTGGGGAGGGAATGGGGATTTTGCAGTATCCTTCCCCTGCCACGCCCACCAAGCTAGGCCCACAGAACCGGTAGTACAAAAAATGGATTTCACCACTGCATTGCTCCCTGTACATCTCCCAAACTTTCTATGTGACGGTGCCGATCCCAGTTATGCCTCTGTGCAAACTGCAATTCTTGCCATCTACAACCAGGCTGAGCCTCTCGGCAGCACTGCCTACATCTGAAAGGATAAAGAAATTTATCTTTAGGCATGCAAAGTGTACATGATCACATGCGGATGTGTAAGTATTCTGGGAGACTTGAAAACACACGTGATATCAGGAGCACCAGCAGCTGCTGTTCAGCATTCAGAGAGCAGGCAAAACTTTTCAGCCATTGATCCAACATAATTTTTTACACTAATTGTTCTTAGATCTTGCTGAGAAAAAAAAGGGGTTCTCTTTTAGCCAAATCTCAGAAGTGGAAGAGAACAATTTTACAACTGGATTAAGGGAGAAAATTATTCTGTTTATGCAGTTAAAATATATACTGTATATATACATATATATACAACTTGTTTCCAGTCCTGTATGTAATCAAGAGACAGCTAGGGATTAGGCAATATGAGGAGAGAGAGGAAAAACGGGGGAGGAGAGGAAGAGAGAAAGAACCTCCCCCCCTTCTCAGACCTCCAAAGTCCAGTAGCTGTTCTTGTTTTTGTTTTATTTTTGCTATCTTTTGTGAAAGACATTTATCAGACATGTAGCGTAACATTGACAGCATAGTTTCCAGGAAGGGAAGGAAGCATTGGGTCACAACATCACTACCCTTTTCCAGCAAACAAGCAAAAGGTGATAACAAGGCCAGTGGTATGTGCTGCAGAGGAATGTGTCCCAATAGGGGAAATATGTGAACTAGACTGTGCTACTAAAGATTCAGATTTTTACAATACTTTTCTCTCCAGCAGGGGCTAATGAGACCCACTTTTGCCCAAAAGCAAGCTTGATGGAAGCTAAAGAGAAGACCATGTAGAAGTTTTTTTGTTTTCCCCTGACCATGCAAGAATTTGTTCTGTTAAATCAGGAACAATTCAGCTTGGCCTAATTTTCCATTCTGTCAGTATGGGATATCAAGACTCCCTTGACAATTTCCAATTTCTGTAGAAGTGAAAATTCTATCTACCCACCAAAGGGAGACTGAGTCCAACACATCTGTTCTGTTGCAACTGTTTGCAACGTGTGATTCTATTAATTGAGCCAACTATTTATTTAGGCATGCTACAAGGAAATAGAAGTACTATATGAGGACCCAAAATGGTCGGGGCAACATGCTGACTCTGTAAACCGCTTAGAGTGGGCTGTAAAGCAGTGGTGAGTTCCAACCGGTGTTACTACCAGTTCTCTTCGCGCATGCGCTTCACTCGCACACACGGCAAACTTGCACTCCGCACAAGCGTGTTTCTGGCCAGTTGAGGTGTGGCAATCCACTCTGTCGCGCCTATCAGCTGGGCTAAAAACCAAGAAATAAAGGTAGTAATAAAGCGGGGTTGGGCGGGAGCGCCCAGCTCCCAGTCACAGAGGAACAGTTCGGTGACGTCACGTCGTCACCACTATCGGCTAGGCCGAACCAGGAGCAACCCACCATTGCTGTAAAGCACAGTGAAGGGATATATAAGTCAAAGTGCTACTGCTATATGCATCTACTTCTACAGCATTTATATTGATCAAATGTGGGAAGACCTGTAGTTCGTCTGGATGAGCAAAGGGGAGAGTTTGTTACGTTTCATGCTAACATTTCATTTTGAATGACAAGCACATGGTTCACAGGGATTTCTGCCCCAAAATTGGATTTTGGGCATTGTGGTTTTGTACATTGACAGCATTCCTTCTTCTATGTGGCCATGCAAACTTTGCAACGGTGCCTTGCGAGAATTATCCAAACAGGCCACTGTAGCCACACTTGTTTGAATAGGTTCACAGATCTAAGTACCAGAGGTCAGTGCCATCCATTGTAGGAAAGCATGAATGTGTTCTGTGATGAAATGAGAAAGCGGTGGATTTGTTTCCCGTTCAGGAAATTGCAAGAATGCAAACAGGAAATCAGTCAGGGATGCACTGATGGACTGTGGCGCCAAAGATCTGGTAAAAATGATACATGTCTAAAGTTGGTAGCATTGCATATTTGCACAGCACTTTCAGCCCTTCTGCACTTATTAGCTCGGTTCCAATTTTCGTGCTGCGCAAATGCTAAAGTCAGTTCCAATGGCTGAGTTCTTTGTTTCCCATACCATGCATTTGTTTTTTAGGGGGAGCTTTAAAAAAAATACAGTTGTCTGTCCATCTACACAACTACACATCAGAAAAGGTAAGAAGGAGCCAAGCCTCTGCTTCAGTACTGTAATAGGAGTACAAGTAGTCCTCGAGTTACGACCACAATTGAGCCCAAAATTTATGTTGCTAAGTGAAATACTTGTTAAGTGAGTTTGCCCCATTTTACGGCTTTTCTCACCACAGTTAAGTGAATCATTGCATTTATTAAGTTAGTAACACGGTTGTTAAGCGAATCTGGAAGGTTGTAAAAAATTATCATATGACCCCAGGACACTGCAACCGTCATAAATATGAATCGCTTGCCAAGCATCTGAATTTTGATCATGTGATCATGGGGATGCTGCAATGGTCATAAGTGTGTGAAAAACAGTCATAAGACACTTTTTTAGTGCTGCTCAAACTTTGAACAGTCACTAAATGAACTGTTGTAAATTGAGGACTACCTGTACTGGTTGTGCACAGGAATGATCTATAGCTACCACATTTTGCATGTGTTTCAGGTAATGTTGTCCCACTGCAGAACTAACTTTTCCAACTGATAGCTAAACTATTGAAATTGAACAGAATTGCTAGGAAATTCTGATTCTCTCTCCTGTCCCTCCAAGTTCTTTTACAAGGCATGTAAACTTCAGGTGGTAAATATTTTGCAAGTACAAGGAGCATATCTTTGTTATTGTTTGCATCAGTGGTGGGTTTCAAAATTTTTTACTACCAGTTCTGTGGGCGTGGCTTGGTGGGTGTGGCATGGCTTGGTGGGTGTGGCTTGGTGGGCATGGCAGGGGAAGGATACTGTAAAATCTCCATTCCCACCCCAGGGGGAGGTTACTACAAAATCCCCATTTCCTCCGGATCAGCTGGGACTTGGGAGGCAGAGAATAGATGGGGGTGGGGCCAGTCAGAATTTTTACTACCGGTTCTCTGAACTACTCAAAATTTCTGCTACCGGTTCTCCAGAACTGGTCAGAACCTGCTGAAACCCACCTTTGGTTTGCATCATAACTAAAACTCCATCCTGACCAGCTAACATTTCAGAAAGGTTTTAGAAATCACCTTAGCTTTTCTATTAGAACATAGTAACTCATGACTGTTCATCTAATCCAGTGGATTATAGTTCATAGAGGCTTACATTATCATAAACATATCTTTGGACTTTCTGATGTCACAAGATTTTTATTGACTTTACTACAGCGGGAACGATGAAGGACACTTCTTCTTTTCATTAAAAAAAGAATGACAGCTACTCAGTGGTAGAAGTAAAAATTATTTCCTTGTTAAATTTATTTGCCGCCTATCTCACTGCTGGGTTACTCTAAATGGCTAACAATAATCTTTGGGCTCTAGGTGGCTACTAATAATCATTCAGTGTTATACAAGCATTCATAAATTATATATCCTGAATTAAAATTCACACTAAAAACATTTCATTTGAACTAATCAAAAGGGGAAAGATAAGAAAAGTTTGAATATTCTTCTCACAGACAAAACAAAACAAAACTTGATCAGATTGCTGGAAATCCCTCTTCCTTGTCTCTCTGTCAGAAAAAGACTAATTCTAATGTTGATAAATGATATCAGTAAGGACACTTTTTGTTCCAGCAGAACTTCCTCCTTTGTGATTTCTACATTCTTTCCCTATTGTCACTACCCAGAAAAGTTTTAGAACTTAATTACCATTTGTAATTTATCATCCCCTTCCCACCCCACATGCACAAAAGGAAAAAAAAAAAACCCTTCAAGCTGGAGTCCATGGCTCTCCTCCTGGTTTATCTTTCCAACTATCTGCAAGATAAGCTCTGCCGAGCTAGTGCTTGTCACCGCTCTGCAGGAATCTGAATTTTAACAGAGTTGGTGGTCTTCTAATACCCTGCTCAAGCAAGGGACCCTAAACCATTGCACACAAATGGCTGTCCAATCTCTTCTTTAAAAACCTCCAGGGACAGAGTTCCTGCAACTTCTGGAGGCAAGTTGCTCCATTGGTTAATTGTTCTCACTGTCAGAAAGTTTCTCCTTAGTTCTAGGTGGCTTCTCTCCTTGATTAGTTTCTATCCATTGCTTCTTGTCCTGCCTTCTGGTGCTTTGGAAAATAGGTTGACCCCCTCTTCTTTGTGGCCACCCCTGAGATATTGGAACACTGGTTTGAATGTTGTCTGCCTAAGCACTGTAATACGTATCCTAAGTACTGTACAACAATTTTCTGTACAACATATGGTTTATCCCAAAGAAAACAGCATCTTTGTTACTGAACAAGATTATTGCTGCCTCTCTCCCTTTCTTCCATTTGTCTTCTTCCACCCCTCCCCCGATCATAATTTATCATGTGAGAAGAGACAAATCCTGGTCTTAGCACTGGCTGGCAGTTTACACAACTAATCCATGGCCTATGTGTGATATTAAAATATTGATTTTGATGATCGGGTAAGTATGTTTTCACACATTAATGAAAACTGACTATAATTGAAGTAAACCGACCCCCCAGTTTATCAAAAGCTTATCAGAAATTTTCAAATATTTGATGGACTGCTGTGCAAAAGATGAGACAGCTTCATTCTTCACTGTTTAGAATGGTATGACTAATTAATAAGGCAATAATTTCTAGTTAAGTATTAGGAAAAAACAGTTTAATACAGAAGTGGGATGGAATGCCGTGGGAATTCATGGTACTTAACCAGAAACTGTGTAGTCATCTGTCAAAGATGTTGTAGTTGCAAGATTCCTGCACTGGTTCCAAGGGCTGGACAAGATGACTTCCAACATCTCTAAAATGTTATGACCACACTAGCTCTGAACATCTGCTTTGAAAGTCAAAATAATAACCCTTCCCTCCATGAAAAGCATCTCCAACATCTCAAAACTGGAGAACCATGCTAGAAGAAAGTCCAAAGATGGAGTCTATATTTTGTGACTGATGGTTTTCAGTTCTTCAGAGTGTTCAGTCCTAGTCCAGAAATCAGTCTAGCTTTGGCCTGAGGGCAGGGGATGGGGAGATAACTTGCACACTGAGGAAAGCTACTATTTACATAAAAATGTAAAGAGAAAGAGAGTTTGCTACAGTGGTTAAATATGCTGCACTAGAACTTTGGGGGTTTAAGTCCTACCTTAGGCACAAAAGCTGGGTGACTTTGGGCCGGTTACTCTCCCCTCAGCCCTAGGATGAAAGCAAGATCAAACCACTCCTGAAAATACAGCTAAGTAAATTCTGTGGACTTGACCATTCAAAAACCAACTGACTGATTGACTGATGAATAAGAGGAATAGGTGGGACATGCTGGAAAAGATTGCTCACTGGGAGGCCAGGGATCTCTATGGAGGTATCTAAAAAAGTCAAGTTGGCAGCTGCAAATAGATGATTGATGCCCTGCCTTTTGTTTCATGGGTGACACATGTGTCACACATATAAAGGGGTAGGGCTTTAATTCATGATCACAGCCACCATTTTGACTTTGTTTTTACTACCCCTACAGCCAGATTCCCTAATCACCCATAATTCCATAATACAGGATGATCAACAGCTATCTTTTAATATTGTAGATCTGTGTGGAGGTTAGGTGTATCATCAAATTTTTTTTCAGAGATGGATGCTGTTCAATAAGCATGATCTGTTTCGTGCCTGTTGAAATGCAATAACAAATTACTTAATTTTTGTACAATATTTTTATATGCCAGCAGTGCTTTGGAAACATTTTACTCCTTATAATCTTTACATCTCTGTAAGTAAGTCAGTATAATTAACTCTTACATTGCAAAGAAAAAGTACCAAAAAGCAGAGAGCATTAAACCACCTAGTGCCATCATGGCAGAAGCAAAATCCAAGAATTCTTGGTCCATAGTTTAAGCTGCAATAGTTTCTGGCATCACAGAGACAGTTCTTGTGTTTTTCTGTGTTGGGAGGAATGCACCCATAACTGTGTGTCTTCCCTTTGGTTAGGAATTAGAAAGGCTGACACCACACCACACCATCTGCCTGCTAGCAAATGTCTAAAAATGGTTTGCAAGGGCTGAGTTTATTTTTTAATTGGAGCAACTTGCAAACCCTAGGAGTTGTGGTATGCTAAGCATCAGTATTCCTGAAAGACCAGTTGAAACTTCTTCTAGATCAGGAACATTTTTTGTTTTCTTACAACATCATCTGAATGGTCAGACCAGCATTTGTTTAAAGAATTATGGGGGTCGGGAGCATAATTTTGGGTTGGGGGGGGGGGGGGGGGGGGTTAAGTAGTGAAATTGATAGTTTAACTTCCCTCCCTCCATTTTGTGATGGAGCAAACAATGTTTTTCTATATCTGCATATTGAGCTTGGCATATATAGATTCCCATATAGTTAACAAACACAATACACAGCAACAAAACTGAGTTCTAGTTAGCTGCTATAAACGAACTAGAACTAGTATCATGGTGAAAGCTAGTTTACAACTAGCTCAGAATAACCAGCTTCCATTGTATAGAGAACCTGGTCATTCTGAGCTAGTTGTAAACTAGCTTTCACCATGATCTAAAGAGTTATAGGGGTCTAATACAGGAAATTATTTAGGGTACATAATTAATTTATTTATCTTACTGTCTCAAATTTTGGAGCAGTGATATATTCTCATTGCCCCCAATATAACTAAGAGTTTGTCTTCAGAATTCACTTTTTTGAAACATATTCAACCAGGCCAAGGCTAAGCAAGCTGTACTTCCTGCACACAGATGTTGTTCTTCTTCATCCTTAGTTGCACTAATGCAACCCAGTTATTAAAGTTTTTCTTTCAGTTTGCTCTCATATGACTTTCCAATACAACTTAATCACAATTCATTCTCTCTGGTTTCTTTTCTTAAATATTGGAAAAGTCCTCTGCTTATTGAAGAGAGGATGCTACTGAAATTAAAATAATCACCAAAGTATCAACATTATTAGACATCTTTGGTGGGCCTGTCCTCAACCCTTGTTTTTTGTAGTTCCTAGAAGTCTCTTTCATTTGTATTGCAAAATTTGGGGTTTCGAACATTAAACCAGTTTAAAGAGACTCCCCCTAACCCTCCCCATACTGAGAAATACTGACAGTACCTATATGCATGATATAAGTTCCATCCACTTTGCATTTCATTCTATATGTTGAAATTCCCCAAAAAGCAAACACACACGCTCTAGTAGATTGTAGATTGATTACAAGAACGGAAAAAGCAGCTCTTTCATCAACCATCACCTAATGTTCCAGAAAGGTAAAACAATAAAATAGTTTCCTAGTGAGCAGGAAATATCCTTTTCTGAAAAGTGGATAATGATTGCATAAGAAGATTTGGAGACATGTCAACATCAGCCTTTAATTGTTTCTTACCCATTTGTGGAATTTTATAGTGAGTTCAAATGAGGTTGTCTTCCAAATGAGAAAGGTGCACAATCAGTGCTTGTGTCCCTCCTTTCTGTTAACTCCATGACATTATAAGTGTGAGAGACTTCAGAAGCTTTGCATATATTGATAAAGACTGTTTCAAGGCAGTGACTATCTCTTGTGAATCAGCAGCCTTAGCACTTGAAGGGATCCTTATCTCACCCCAACTCATACCTTCAGGGATCCCATTATAATGATCTGATTCAGAGGTGGTATTCAGCAGGTTCTGACCAGTTCTGCAGAACCGGTAGTGGAAATTTTGAGTAGTTCGGAGAACCGGTAAATACCACCTCTGACTGGCCCCGCCTCCCGAGTCCCAGTTGATTGGGAAGAAATGGGGATTTTGCAATAATCTTCCCCTGGAGTGGGGTAGGAGTGGAGATTTTACAGTATCCTTCCCCTGCCACACCCACCAAGCCACGCCCACCAAGCCATGCCACACCCACTAAGCCATGCCATGCCCACCAAGCCACATCCACAGAACCGGTAGTAAAAAATTATGAATTCCACAACTGATCTGATTAGGTAAAGGAGTACAACGGTGTAAGGGGGATTGAAGAGAAAGAGGGGGGGAGGGGTGTTGTGTTCAAATATTGATTTCAGGGGACAGGAGAAGATGTCCAACCAAGGTCTTTTGGTTGGCATACTCCACGTTTGATCCATGGCAAGAATGACAAGCAAGACTTGACTGGTGGTTCTCTGTGTATGACCTGTAGCGCAAATATATTAACATATCCACAACCATAATGTGCTGTTACCCAAATACAGATGAAAATAGTAAAAAAAAAACCAAATTCATTCGCAAGTGCATTTTAACTGCATTCAGAGATACCGGAGATAGAAAAGGTGGCCTTTCGAATGATCCTTAGATAGAATTTGATTCTCTGCCCAAAGAAAAGGTTTTTCCCCCCAATCAACTAAACAAATGGATACTAAAGTAACTTACATGAATAAGCTAAATGTTTTCCCTTCTGATTGAATTAATGCACCAATTAAGAAAATGTATTAGTAAAGTAGCTTTATGCATTTAAAATGGGATGAATATGATTTTGACTTTAAGAATATGGCTATTTTATAGAAAACAGAGGAGTTATACCCAAACATTAATTCTATCTATGTGTCAGGAGATATAACCTGAAATTCAGTTTCTGACTTAAGTCATAGGTGGTATTGCTAGAACACTGGTGTAAATTTTCATGAAAATACAGTAAAAATTTCAAGGCAAAAATAAAAAAAATAAAAAAAAACACCTGAGGAATTCACATGTTCATTGTATTTAATAAATAAATAAATATGATTAAGTTACATTGAATATTTTGTTGGCCTGTGTTGGCCCTGCCTACTTTTTTCTAACTACATGCTAGTAATTCTAGCATGCGGATCTGGTAAAAAAATGTCAAGATGATGGCTGCAGTAGCATGATCAAACCAATGGCCCATGATGAGCCGTGGTGGCAATGTGGTTAGGATGCAGTATTGCAGGCTAATTTTGATGACTGCTGATTGCCTGCAGTTTGGGAGTTTGAGTCTCACCGGCTCATGGTTGACTCAGCCTTCCATCCCTTCTAGGTTGGTAAAATGAGGAGCCAGATGATTGGGGGCAATATGCTGACTCTATAAACCACTTAGAGAGGGCTGTAAAGCCCTGTGAAGTGGTATATAAGTCTAAGTGCTATTTGCTATTCCCCCAAAACAGGCAGAGGTTCGATCACACCTTTGTGATCTTGACAGATTTTTTTTACCCACCTCGACGGGGGTTTTTTTTTACCGTTCTCTGTTGCCTACTTGGCCTCTAATCTGAAAATCTTAGATCTCTTTGATCTGCATCATTCCATTGGTTATCTGAAAGGAAGGGTGAAACTTTGGCTAGGATGGTTAGCCTACTAAGCAGGTATATACCAAAGTATGAAGGCTATTGCTTAACGCATTGTAAGCCGCCCTGAGTCTCCGGAGAAGGGCGGCATATAAATTGAACCAATAAATAAAATAAATAAATAAATTTGAACTCATTTGTGAGGGAAAAGCAGAGTGCATTCACTGATATCAAGCAACCTAAGAGGTGATAGAAGAAATATTATATGCTAAAGGGGGCAGGCAAGAAGTATCATTTTAACTCCTTAAACCTATTCTTTCTTGTCTTAGTCTAAAGAAAGAAGGAGAGATATTTGTTTCAATGAAAACTGATTCAAGTGGAATGTGGAGTCATGTGAGCAGGAAACCAAGGATGAGATTGCTAATACTACCTTTATTATAAAGTTACAGTAAAAGAGTCTTGCACGTCTGAATGCACCTCTCCTCCTACCCTTTCCTTCAAGAGAACAAAGGAGGCTCAGGTCAGTAGCACTTTCTCAAATTCCATTCCTGCTTTGAACTCAGATTTCTCTTATCTAACCATTGTCTTCCTTGCGGCTCTTCTTTCTGTTCCTCAGGGTTATTCTCTCAATCCATTCCATCCAGATGTCTCTTATGTATTAAACTATTCAAGGCACACCTTTTTGCCACAGCCTCTTCTAATATCCAGTGGGATGATCTCATCAGAGGAACAAAAGATCCCACTTCCTGATGCAACAGGTTGGAAAAACCAATGCAGACAACAACACATACCCAAAGGCCTTCAAAACTAGCTGTGGAAGCAAAAAACACCCCACTATCTCCATCTTAATAGGAATTCTGAGCATCCTTATCTCTCCAAGGAAAGCAGAATTTCAGAGTGATTGCCTTGCCTCCAACTAAATTGCTATTGAATCAGCTTTTGGTTTGTTTTGCCCAGGCAAAGCTGTTGCTTCGGTTTCTGCCCCCTCACACTGCACACTTGGGGTTTGGATTCCTTCTATCTGTGCAGTAGTTAATCAGGTACAAGGACGAAAAGAAGAAATGGGAGGGTGGGGGAATAAATGAAGCAACTGTTATAACAGCATCCTGTATCTAGGAAACCAGCTGAGGGAATTCTCTTGTTTTGGTCCTGGAGCTGAGCAAGAGTCACTCTCAGCTGGATGTTGTATAGTATTGTCATAACATGCTGAGGGTCCAGTTGGAGGCGGTCATCGGATAGTGATTCGTGAGAGGCCAGGCATAAGGCTCTGCTTGTTGGATTCTGAGCTGGCATTTCAGAAACATGTTTCAGGGAGGTCACATGCATACCTTGGAGATATAGACAGCTTCAATCTCTTTCATCCTGCATGGTTGTCCCCAGCTGGCAGCAATTCCCCAAAAGTAAGTGGACAGGCCAACAGTTGAAGCTGGATCTGCATGTCAGGGAAATGCTCTACAATAATGAAGCAGACAAAGTTTATTTCCCTATTAGGACAGAGAATCTGTTAGGTGTTGAGAGGCAGCTGGCTCCTGCTCAAGAAAGCAGCCACTGTGAGGCTAGTAGGGGACAGAGAAGGACAGGTTGCTTGGCCAAAAGCCCTGGGATTCCATTTTCGCTTCCAGGATAGCAAAGGCTGCCCTTGTTCAATAGCATCTGGATGGGACAATGCAAGGGGATCAGGTATGGGCTGTGCCCGAGGTGTTACATCCCAATGCCATAAAATTTGTACCAGATCACAATGTACTAGCTTGCAATGTGACTATATAATGTCAATCATTATTCTCCAATTTCAAACCACGGGACCAGGCTGCTTCCTCTTCCAGGCTGACATTGAGCAATAAATCAAGTACAAATGCCTTTTGCTGCTAGCTCCTGCTAATTAATACTCAGGCTCACCTTCCACTCACACTTCCACACATCACATTATTTTACAGAGGCCCGGAAGCCCAGTGAGAACATTCAGTATTATGAGGAAAAGAAGTCAGTGCTGGATGCAAACAGCAAGCACGCATTACAGGGGCTAAAATGCCTCTGCGCTGCCTCTGTGATTTTTCTGTGTTTGTTTTGTTTTACCTTTCATCTTCAGAATACTGTATTCTTTTGTGCGTGTGCCAAACCTCCTTGAAACTGAAATAACAAATATATGTAAAAGGACATGTCATCCTCTCCTCTAAATAATGTTTTAGCATCCGTCCGTGTAAAGATAAAAGTTACTCCAACTTGCAGAATGCAAATACAAAATATTGTATGGGTTCAAGAACTGCTTCTTAGCATCACTGCTTTTCCACTCTAAGTTATGAATTAGCATAGAGGTCAAGGAGTATGCAGTAGCAGCAAGAAAGAGGAAGTATCACAGTTTTGGTCACATTTCCCACGGGAGAATTGTGTTGTGCTCACTCTCATTGAGTAGTATTAGTGATTTAACTGGGAGAAATATATGTTCATTCCCAAAGGAAAATTTCTGCTCAGCGTCCTCCCCCGCCCCCCTGGTCTACTGCTAATGATCTGATCCTTTTTTAGAATGGTCAAGCAGAAGAAATCAAGTTCTCACGTGCCTTGCTTTCTCCATGTGATCTCTACAAGAGCTTGGCTAGATTGAAGTATGGTCGGGACACAAAAAGCTGGGGGGGGGAAACACCCTTTGCCCTACCTTTCTCCTCTACCCCCCCCCCCCCCGCCCCCAGCTCATGATCTCAGGGACCTGTCTCCCTAAGGCAGGGGAACAGGCTTTCCCATGATCAGGAAGGTCAGCATTCCTGCTTGCGCTCACAAAGCCAAGAATCTGGAGAATGCACCTGAGAAAGGAGCAATTCTTTTCATTCCAGGAGGCGGTATGCAGAGATGCAGAATGCTGCCGGGGGCAAGCTCAACTTCATTTGGTAAAGAAGCAGAATCCCCATCTGCCTGACCTGCAAAGATCTGAATTTTGTAAGTTGCTTTTGCTTTTGACTAGGAACAGGAACTACTAGAAGACTCATTAGCTCTCAGTGCCTAGAAGCAGATGTTCCAGAGGGGACACGACAGCCGCTTCCTAGCCTTGTCTGCTATGAACTGACCTATCCCGAGCTGCACCATCTGTCCTTTGGCACTGCTCTGTCAAAGGATAGTCCAGTGATGTCATTTTTCATTAGATAGTTCTGGAAACCTTTTTTCACTGGCAATGGCACTTTTGTTTCTGCATATTGTTGGGTGTATTTCTAAGGAGAGGTTAGAATGGCCACTGCAGAAGTAAAGTAGCCATGCTACTAGCCTTTCCTTTAAAAACATTTTGAGGTGGAGACCTATCTGTATCTGGGTGCTGTTGCACTTTTAAAGCATGCCCTCTTTTCAGCAACCAAAGGTTGCATGTATGTTGGTAATGCCACCACCATATGACTGGAGGATGAAGAGCATGTGCTTTGAGAGGCTGGTTTTAAAGAAAATGCTGTAAAGGGCATTAACTGTTATCACTTGATGTGGCCCCGGGGTGGGTTCTACTTTACTACCGGTTCTCAGTGGAGCCGCATGCACATGCTTGCTTCGCTCACTCACGTGCTCTTCTGTGCATGCGCAGAAGCGTTTTAGTGACATCGGGGTCGGTGGGCAGAGTCTCCCACCAGTTTTACTACTGGTTCTATAGAACCGGTGCGAACCGGGGGCAACCCACTACTGATGTGGCCTATGTCAGTGTTGGGCTGCTGCCAGTTCGGAACGGTTCAGACGAACCACTAGTTGTGACCCGCGGGTGGGTGGCCCACCCGCCCTGGCGCTATTCTGTCTTATATCGCCATGTTTTTGAAGCTGTGCACATGAGCATGCTCACGTTTTCGGTGCTGGGCGAACTGGTTGTTACAGCTGGCCTATGTGTTCCTGGAAAAGTGGCTGCATGTAAGTCTCCAAAGAATAATACATGAGCCAGCTGGATGTCCCGCATGCAATGTATGCTTTTCACCTTATTGAAACACTTCGGGACATTCCAGGTCCCCAGAACGTTCTCTACTTTTCCAGTCATTGAAAACTCAATGGCTTGGCTCCAGTGGTGAAATCCATTTTTTTTTTACTACCGGTTCTGTGGGCATGGCTTCGTGGGCGTGGTGTGGCTTGGTGGGCATGGCAGGGGAAGGATACTACAAAATCCCCATTCCCATCTCACTCCAGGGTAAGGATACTGCAAAATCTCCATTCCCACCCCACTCTGGGGCCAGCCAGAGGTGGCATTTACCGGTTCTCTGAACTACTCAAAATTTCCGCTACCGGTTCTCCAGAACCTGTCAGAACCTGTTGGATTTCACCCCAGCTTGGCTCCATATTTTGCAACAGGAAAACCTTCTTCCTTTGAGAACTTGAGCTTGGAAGAGGCCCCCTACTCAAAGCATTATATCAAAGTAAAATTTCTTTTCAAAGCTGGCAGGGCTGTAAAACCAAACACAGGAAGAATGGTATGTGGAAAGGCAGAACAAGTAAAGTTACCATTTTTCTCTCTTCAGTTTGCTAAAGTGGAATTATCGAAGCAATTGACTGACAGCTATTTTCTCCTATGAATGGCCAAAGCAAGTTCCTGTGTTGTGATTCTGTATCTTTTCCACTTTTATTGTTCCTGTTTCATCCAGCCCTGAGAATGATCCTTCCCAGAAATATGGGTGTATGTTATAGTTCAGTGATGGCGAACCTTTGAGAGACTGAGTGCCCAAACTGCAACCCAAAACCCATTTATTTATTGCAAAGCGCCAACATGGCAATTTAAGCTGAATAATAAGGTTTTACTACCTAAAATAATGATAAACAAGGCAGAGTTCAGCTAATTGTTCTAAGAAAAACATGATAAATGCACTTTTATGCCCCTTCATTTTTTTCTGCTTTTGAAATATTACATTTAGCAACAATAAAAAAGAAAAGCTTTTGTGATATCATTTCTCTTTCCCTCTCTCTTTCTCTCCCTCTCTCTCTCTTTCCCTCCCTCTCTCTCTCTCTGTCTCTTTCTCTCTGTGTGTCTCTGTATCTCTGTGTCTCTGTCTCTATCTATCTATCTACCTACCTACCTACCTACCTACCTACCTATGCTCTTCTGCCCAGCTTCACGTGTTGTGTGAATCCAACCACTTGGGCTGTGGACGAGGAGTGGAGGCTAGCAGGCAAAACCAAGCATTGGAGATCCACGTAAAATAAGGCAACAACCTGTATCCTATCGGGGAGATAACCCCCTCTCTCCCCCTGCAGTGGGGGCCCGGGTGGTCTAAGGGCAGCTCCCTTCTCGGAGGCGGCCAGCAAGCAAACAAATGTGGTGCTCTGGCTGGGAGGCAGCAGCATGGAGCCCCACCTCTGGCTGGCGAGAGTGGAGTAGGCAGGGCGCGCACCTTTTCTGCCACTGCAGCACTGGCGCTGGCCGAGAGCAATGCTCAAGCCAAACGTTTGGAGTCATGCTCGGTGGAGTTTGCAAGCGGGTTCGGCGGGGCCACTTAGCGGGGAGGGAGACCCCTGTCTGTTTGGTTCGCTTCAGTGCAGTGTGGGAACGCAGAAAGTGAAGGAAATCTGTGCCTCTCGGTGTTCAACCCTCAAAGACTCCTTTGGGTGATTGGGAGGGCAGGGCCAGGGGCGGGGCCAGCCAGTGGTGTGATCACCCAACAGGGAGCTGCAGCAAAGGGACGAAAGAGCCTGCGGCTTGCCGACACCCTCCCTATGGCATACTCTGTGCTGGGGCGACAGCACATGTGCCCAGAGAGGGCTCTGCGTGCCATCTCTTGCACACGTGCCATAGGTTCGCCACCAGGGTTATAGTTAAACAGTTGAAAAATGCCATACAGCTTATTGGCAACAGAATGTAATTTCCAGGAAATCCTGGCTTTCCTCTATTTCATTTTAGGTAGATGTTATAAATGTTCTTCCATAACATAGGCTCCAAAGTGGGAAACAGGCCAGTTGAAATCTTAGAAATCAAAGGCTTTTTCACAAGATAAGTAAAAAATATCTGCAGTCAGATGGGGTATTATAGTTCCTTGTGTAGTTCTGTCTCTTTCCTAAATGAAGAAAATGATTATATACAATGAAACAACTCATGCATATTTACACAATTGCCAGAATTCAGTGTGTTTCTGCTTCTGCTGCAGAATTTGGATTTCACTGATACAGAATCAAAAGATTTCACAAACCCAGCTTATAAAAGCCACATGGAAAACACTAGATTGAGGGATATGGATATATTTGATTTCTGTAACAGAACTATAATGGGCAATGTGTCACAGAATTGAACACTGTAAGAAAAATGTTATTATAAAATTCTTTAGCATTTTGAGGACCCAGATTGTTGGGGGCAATATGCTGAATCTGTAAACAGCTTAGAGAGGGCTGTAAAGCACTGTGAAGTGGTATATACGTCTTAAGTGCTATTGCTATTTTAGAAGGACACTCAGGACAAAGAGAAACTAAATCCCTAACAACTAAAACATTAGAGACAAAAATATTTCAGTGAGAAATTATGGGGACAAAGAGGAAGTTTATGTAGGAAGTTTTCAATAATGTGGCTTTCAGAAGAACAAGCTAGATGGACGTAGGAGAGAATGAAACCACACAATTCTTAGATGACACAGATCATCCGCAAATTCTGTCTCAAAACAACATTAAATCAGCCCCAAAGCCATTGATTGGTTGTAAATCTTTAGAGCAAGGTTTTCTTTGCATATTGGCATCAGGTTTCATATATCAGGCTTCTGCCTGTATTGTATCAATATAGCTTTACAAGTCCACATTTATTCAGGTCTTGGGTGCATTTTCAAGATATGACGTTTTTCCTTTTGAACCTCCTCGTTAGTTAAAATCTAATTTGCCTTCCCCGCTGCCTTACTACAATATCCAAATTGGCCTTAAAATGGTTAGTTGAGGCAACAGTACCTGCAACCCTGAAGACATTTGACTTCTTGTTGCCAATCCATGCTAGCTTCTGATAATCATAGAAAGATCTCCAAGGTCCTTATAGATTGATCACTCTCTGGATTATGATTTATTGTTCATGGAATGCAACTGAATTGAACTTGCTACAGTTTCAAAGTGGAGTAGTAAAGATCTTCAAAGAGATGCTTCACTTTCTTGGAGATGCAAGTGGTAATACGCCCCTTTGAAGCAACTTCACAAAACTGCTTCTTGTTTCAGATTGTCAAGGCAAAGTTTCAAGTTTCTTTAGGAACTTGATGAATTGTGGTAGAGCAAAGTGTTTCACAAGGTAAAATGCCTCACTGAGGGTAGCTTGTCCGCAGTCTACACATTGCTATTCGAAACATTTTTGCCAAATCAGAGCTTTGCTAAGAAATTATGTTTCTTCTCTTTCAAACAAAGTAGGTTGTAATATTTATTTCTTTGGCTTGGCATCTGCATGCTCAATACACTGAAAAAGCTTAGTGGACTCTATGATTGGATAGTACCGGGCTGGCCTAATGAAAAGGAAGATAGGGCTCCTGTGCCATTTAAGAAGACATTTTAAGCAATTCCAGTAATTGTTTGTTTCCTGTCTTCTTTTGCATTTGTTCAAACTACCCAATGGGTCTTTCTTCCCATATGCCCTGGCCACTAGTTTTCTCTCTTCCATTGCTTCATTGCCTTCATCTTGGCCCAGCCCATATCTGAGGCAGTTTAAAACTTTACCTGTTAAGGTTAAATTTTTGCCATGGATGTGATTGATCCAGCATGATTAATCAGTTAAGAGCTCAGTGATAGTTGGAGATTGGATCCTGCCCAGATTTTATTGGCCACTTTACCATAAGCACACTGGGTACTGTTCTCCAGGGCCATTATGCCTTGAGCTGCAAGAGAGACATGCTATCTGGCTTCTCAAGAAGCCTTGTCTATATAGCATTGTCTAATTCTTAATCAGCATTTTCTATGACACTTAACAGGTCTTAAACATGGCTTTATCGTCTGTAAGAGCATAATCCACTGCTAGGAAAGACAACTGCATTCTATTAGTGATGTGCATTATTGCTTTTGAAAAGTTTCTACAGTGCTGATAACAGAAGAATTATTCTACAGAGGAATTATTGAATCTGTCATCTGCACCTCTATAACTGTCTGGTTTGGTTCTGCAACCCAAGACAGACACAGACTTCAGAGGATAATAAGAACTGCAGAAAAAACAATTGCTACCAACCTGCCTTCCATTGAGGACCTGTATACTGCATGAGTCAAAAAGAGGGCTGTGAAAATATTCACATCCTGGTCATAAACTGTTTCAACTCCTACCCTCAAAACAGCGCTATAGAGCACTGCACACCAGAACAACTAGACACAAGAACAGTTTTTTCCCGAATGCCATCACTCTGCTAAACAAATAATTCCCTCAACACTGTCAAACTAGTTATTAAGTCTGCATTACTATTAATGTTCTCATTGTTCCTATCACCCATCTCCTCCCACTTATGACTGTAACCTTTTTGCTGGTATCCTTACGATTTATATTGACTGTTTCCTAATATGATTTGATTGCTTATTTGTTCCCTATGACTATCATTAAGTGTTGTACCTTATGATTCTTGATGAATGTATCTTTTCTTTTATGTATACTGAGAGTGTATGCACCAAGACAAATTCCTTGTGTGTCCAAACCCACTTGGCCAATAAAGAATTCTATTCTATTCTATTCTATTCTATTCTATTCTATTCTATTCTAT
>WNWU01000004.1:14557390-14713889 GCA_012654045.1 Ptyas mucosa
ATTCTATTCTATTCTATTCTATTCTATTCTATTCTATTCTATTCTATTCTATTCTATTCTATTCTATTCTATTCTATTCTATTCTATTCAATTCAATTCAATTCAATTCAATTCTGAGTTTCAGAATATTGTTTTACTTTGTAACAAAAAAAAAGTCTGAAAAGCAATGTATATGTGTTCAGAAATAACCTGGTTGATGAGTTATAGTACAGATGTGAAGAGTGGAGAAGAGCATCAACATTGTTCCTTACTACTACATCACACAGTTCTCTCACTTGCCACCTGTTAGTAGGACAACAGGTGGCTAAACCCACCATTCTAGGCATCTGTCTAAACTCACCCCACCCATCCCCATTATAAAGAGTGATTGGTGGTTGTGTCCTGCCAACAGGTGAAGTTGGTCAGAGGGGAAATTCATCAACCTGGTCCTTTAATTTGGCCTGGAAGAGGGACTGACAATGGGGACAACACAATATATGTTGTATTTTTCTGCTGTTCAAGGCTAATAGAGTCAGCTTCAGTTTGACCACGTGGAAGAGCTCATATCAAGCCATTTCAGAGCAGGATCAGTGCTGGAGGAGCATCAATCATAGTCTTTTCATTTGTAAAATATGCATCCATTCACTTTCTCCCAAACTTGGGAGAATACTGAGCTTTCCTGGTTTTTTGCAGCAATGCTTTATTCTTTTGATATTGTCTGTATATATAAAGTGATCCACAGTAGATCCCGATTGCATTCTCACTTTGCCTGCTTCCTTGACTATGGCCTTATCCTCCCATCATTGCTTCTCTAAGCCAGAGTTTGGGTTGCTGCTAGCCATTTGCTTCCTCCCTCTCCAATACAGCCCATCTGGTGGCATCCACTTAGTAGTCCATCCATGTTCAAGCCATGCAGTGAGGTTTTTTCACCTTAAGGCCTTGTTTAAACAGAGAGCAGTTCATTATCTCTGTTCCAACTCTAAAAATAAACAAGGGAGCAACTCTAATGCTGAAGCAGCCCCTTAAAAGGCCATTTTGTGGGATGGCTGGAATTCTTTCTCCTGCAACGGTTTTGCTGGGGTTTTTTTCGAAGGAGGGGATCAAAGCCAAGCCAAGAGGCAACTACCTGCCACTGTCAGTGAATGGAAATTAGTGTGATAAACTGAGTCTGGGCTGTGTCTCTTTTCTGAAACAGAAGTGCTGATCTCAGACAGGAGGTGAAGTTTCCCTGATCTCACACTTGCTGTCTAGTCCTACATGAGAGTTAAACTTCAGAGAAAAGGCATTGCTACTGCACACTCCACTCCTTTTCATCCCAACCCCTAACCCCATGCCTGGGGTTCATCCACATGACCTCATTTTTCACAAATGTTAAAGTAGTTGGCTTTTAGTCAGGAACAGCTGAAGAGCCATTTTCCTCCTTATTTATATCGAAAAGGGTTCAAGGGCATGCAGTGAAAATTGACCCAGCTCCATCTGAGAGGGGAGAGGACACGGCCGGCGTACTTCTGTTGGAAGACAATCATGCTGAGCACCCAGTCCAGCGGCTCTAAAAAGATGCCTAGGCCTCATGTATTCAGCAGGAAAGTAATCTAGCATATACTGTGTTCATTTGATATTAGCCACTTTTGAATCGCCAACCCCTTTTGCAGCTGATTTCCTTGGTAAAAGGACATATTATCCCGTCCTCTAATTCCAGATTCCTTATTTACAGGGATATTTTCTGTGTAAATAATACATAATCACTGAGCAAATTGTCCTTTTTTCAAAAATGGTCCATTCAGCAGAGCTGCTATATATACATGTAAAAACTCAGCAGGCTTGCCGGCACACCTTTTAACTTACAATATACACAATATATTATTGCAATTTTATGGAGCACCTGGATGCTACGTTAACTTATTAATTCTCATGCCATCTTTTAACATCCTTTCATCAGTTTTCCTCTTCTTAATGTGGACACTCTGTTTATGCAGAAAGATGATTGCCAGCAAAGAAACAGTTTTGTTTTTTTTTTTAAAAAGGTGGTAATGTTCCATAGCACTTTATTTTTGCATGTGTTGGTAGCTCTGGCATCAACTGTGATGATTATCACCTTCCTCCCACTTTGATAGCAGTTAGGAATTATATGAGTTTATTCCAGCACCTTCGCAAGGCACCTGGTTGGAAAAGACTGAATGAGATGCTTGACAAAATATGATTAATTCTATTGATTTTCATTAAGGTAGCCACTTGCAAAAAATCAACCGGTAGGAATTTTTCTCACTATAAAAATGCAGCGATACAGAATGTAGTTGTGAAATGTTTATCTCTTGTATAAGAGTATGTGAATACATCCAGAAAAAAAAAGCTATTAATAGGTTTTATGTTAGGATTCAGGACCAAGACTAGGTTTGGGGAAATACTTAACAAAGATACCCTCTGATTTCAATATTTCCCTTGGGGTAGCAGAAATGGGTAGCAATAGTTCTATATTTAGTGACAAGAAGTAGGTTCTAAAACGTAGTATTGGAATTTTTTACTATGCCTCCACTGTAAGATTATTCTAAGGCACAGGGAAATGAAATGATGGCCATATGACAAAGGGTGACAGGACATAGATTAATGTAAAACAATGGACATTACCAGTCTTTGAGGCCCCAGTAGCTACTTAAGGGGCTTGTATTGTTGAACCTGATATAGCTAATTTATGCTATTCTAACCCAAAGCAATGCCAAGATTAGTGGGCACAAACTGTCAGAATGGAGAAAAGATTATTTGTTTCAGTGGTCTCATTTCATGTTGTATTAAATCCTTGAGTAAGGAGATAATTGCTCTGTTCACTATGAGTTCAGAGGAAATCTGGTTAAGGTAGTGCAAGAATCAAATATCTGTGTTGCTATGTATCCATTTGCGACATATTTCCTACAAAGCTCTGACTCCCAAGGAGAGTGGAAAAAGAACAACTAGATATGAAACATCTGGTATTATTTCCAAAATATTAGCTTATAACTCAGGAAACAACCTTGTACTGGATTGACAATCTATTGACCAATTATACACTTCAAGACATCTTTTTCTATCAGTGTCTTAAACATATTTGAATACTTTAGTTCCCACCAGTGGTGGTATTCAGCCAGTTCTGTCCGGATCGCACGAACCGGTAGTGGTGACTGCAGGAGGCTCCGCCCACCTGCCTGGATGTAATGCACGACTAATGCGCATGGGCAGAAGGCTGTGTGCATGCGCAGAGGTGATGCATGCACGCAAAGCGCGTGCACATGCTCACATTTGTGAGCTAGTAGGGAAGGTAAGCGAATCCCACCTCTGGTTCACACATAATATTAAATCATAATAGGTGGGTTCAGAGTTGTTGAGAAAAAGTCAACAGGTCATAGTCTTATGTGGAGCATAAGCATATCTGGGCAACAAAAAAAAAAGAGAAGAAAAGAAAAGCAAGTTAAATGTAGCCTTAAACAGACCTAATCTAGTGATCAGCTAAATTTCCCCAAGTCATGAAATCTATTAGCTTAGAGTTAAATGTGATTTCTGATACCTCAAGAAAATCAAGAAGAGTTCTGGAGAGGCCCTTTGAATATACAAGGGAAGGGCCCCCCAAAAATGGATGATTCTCCCCCACACCCTGTTCTCTTGTTGGTGTGACCCAAATCACAGATTTTTCTCCATGTCTGTGAAGTGGCAGGGAGAGGAGGAATAAAACCAGAGAATAGGGAAGCAACAACCTGTCAGTCTCCTTTGAATAGTGACATGACCATTTGATGACTGCTTTTAAGTAACCCAATACTAGAGCTTCTGGCATGCAAAAAGGAGTTGTTTGACTGAGAGATGCTTGTGTCTTGTCATGCAAACATGGCCCTGTGCAAATCAAATGCTCTGGCTGGATCTCTTATTTCCCTCTTTATTTATACAGTCAGGTTGATTGGGTTTTTGAGTGGTGCAATTCGCTTTATGTCTTGTTGTGTTGTACAATAATATTTTTATAGTAATATTTTTTTCTAAGTCTGTGCTGCCTTATGTTGAGAGGGCACCTATATAAATTGATTAAGCAGATAAGCAAAGGACCCCCATTGGCAGCAAAGGACTGATTGATTCTCTTGCTTCTCCCCCTTCCCTTGGAACCTGAGTGACCTTGGGCTAGTCACTCTCTCCCAGGTCTAAGAATATGTAGCATGTTTTATAACAACGATAGGGAGTTGCTGACACTCCAGGGGCAGGTTTCAAATCCCGTCACTACCAGTTTGCTCGTGGCGGGGTGCTTTTGCGCATGTGGGTGGATGGAGCCTCCCGCCGCCACCGTTATCGATTTGCCCGATCCAGTAGCAACCCACCACTGTGAGACTCTGGCTACAAGGGTGCAGTCTGTGTGCTTCTCTTAAACTTAAGACTTAAGTTGGATACAACTGAAACTTCTACCCTGTGCTTGCAGTCATTGCTGGTAAGGTGGTGTGTATGTATCCTAGCACTGCACTTGACACACATGCCTGAGTTTTCTGAATGGCCAAAATCTAGCAAGGTTGGTGCTCATTAAGGCAGATCCTGGCAACAACTCCACATGAGAGCTAGTTCTTTCTGAATGAATCCTCCTTCTGACAATTAGAGTGCTCTGTTTACCAATTGAATGGACCAAGCCCAGAGACTCAGCAGGCTTGTTATGTATTTCTATTTTTTTTTAAATGAGTGGACAACAGGAAAGACATAGAGAGGCATTTAGGAAATATGGTCGGCCTTACACAATTGAGGGGAGGAAATTCTGGAATTAAGCCAAAGGATATTGAATGAAATCCTAGCTAAAGGCTGGATTGTCAGTGATAGGCAGTTACTATGACTAAATGCATGAGACAAAACAAAGTGGCTGCTTCCGTTGGGAATTCTCCCAACGCACTGTAATAAAGCATGGGCTTGGATTGCTTTACAGATTCGGGGGGAGGGGGAGAGTGAAGTGAAATATTCACTTGACTAATGTAATATCTCTGGGCAGAACTATTGATGCCAGGCATAAATGAACTGGAAAATGTTGTGGGTTTTTTTGAAGAACGTTGAAGCTACCTAGTGAAAATTAAACCACAACGCTGATTTGGAACATTACTGACCCACAGACCAATGGTGTTGTATTTTGTGCCCACAAGTCAGCACTGACTCTTAATGAACACATAGATTTTCTCTACAGCAATCTGTCTCTACTCTGATCCTTCAAGTCTTCCAATGGTGCACCTGTCACCACTATAAATGAGTCCGACCATCTTGCTGCTAGTCTTCTTTTTCCTTCCACCTTTTCCAGCCTTCTCCAGTGACTTAGAGGGAGATCTTTGCATAATGCATCAAAAGTAGGGTATTTTGAGCCTGATCACTTGTACATCAAGTCAGAACTCTGGATTGATTTATTTGTGGATCCATTTGTTTCCTTAAATGTTTGTGGTATTCTCAGGAGTCTTCTCCTACAAAGTTCAAATGTGCCAATGGTCCTGGTTCTTCAAAGTCCAACTTTTGCTTCCATAAAGTGTCACATAGCATATCATTGCCTACACTATTCTGATTTTTGTAGGCATAGACACATCACAGTATTTGAATATCTTTTCCAAGACCTTCATAGCTACTCTACCAAGTGCAAATCAGCAGCAATGTTTTGATTTGCTTATTCTTTTTCTGCTGATGGTTGATACTAAAAAACAGAAACTTTCCACCAATTCAGCAACATTGCTGTTATTTCTGAGGCTGGTTGTTGCTATCACTAGCTGGGTCTTCTTTATATTTAATCTGAGTCCAATTTTTTTTCACTGTGATCCTTGACTTCTAGCTATACAATTTGGGATGAACACTCTTTGAATGGTGTAGAGTAGGAATGGATTTCCAGAGAGGGAAAAAATGCAGAGTACAGGAACCAGGAGCACTACTGGTTGTGAGCACTAATGATCTTTTAAAATGTACACCGCCTTGAGTCCTACGGGAGAAAGGCGGTATATAAATTAAATAAATAAATAAATAAATAAATAAATAAATAAATAAATACTCAGGTGACCCTGAGTACACAGATAAACTTCCAAGTGTTTGAATAACCCTCTAAAAGAATGCAAATGACCAGCTGTCTGCAAAGAATATAAATCCTTCCATTCCCCACTGAAGAAGAGCTGAAGAAGCTTCTTGGGTGAGAAGCGAAATGTCTTCAAAGAAAAAACAAGAAAGTCCAGTTGCCTCCTGAAAAAGCACCTTTGGGACATACTTGGAGGACAGTGATCTGGGGAAGGCTGCTTTGAGGTGTCATAGGACTCGGTTATTTTTGTTATAACAAACTAACATAGCTACCCCTCTGGAATACATGGCAATTCACAATATTTTAAAAAAATTAAAAACTATTTTCTGCTCTTGGGATAATGGAGAAAAAAACATAGGAGGGGGGAAAAATGGGTAACAAAAAAGTATAGGAGAAAAAGTAAGTAAAAACTGAGATCCAATTGTGCCTGTCCATTGAGAGCACCAAAAACACCAGCAGAGTAGCTCTTTCTTCTGTGTTGCCTCAAGTCTGATTTGGAGGCTCCTGCGAAGGCAAAGATGAATGGTAGCAGAACTGGGGCAAAACCTTCATTATCACTATTTCATTCAGTCTGCATGCAGAGCAGTGGACTGCATTTAAATATCAGCCTAGGAAAAGAGAGAAGTGAACTGAACTCTACTCTCATGGCTAAGGGCATTTACACATGGCTGTTTGCACTGCTCTCAGAGTAGTTTCATTACCATGTTATCCTAGGATATTGCTTCTGGCAGTTGAACTGATACATTTCCAGATCAACTGTTCTTCAACAGGAACACATTGGATGCGGTCTTCAATGAAAGGGCTGAAGTTCTGTGAGCTTAGGGGCAGATTTTTCCCCATTAGTGGGAATTCTTGCCTCACCTTTCATACTCTCCTGCATCCTCAGGGAATAAGGCACTCCACGTTATAATTTCTCTGTTGTTTTAATAACTTCCCAAAGGAATTACTCCTTGGAGGCTCTGCAGCCCCCTGATTGCCAATGCTCAGATGTTTTAAATACTAAATAAAACAAACCATAGATAGGGAGATGCTTTAGTTGGGTGCTGCATTTGTGATCTTCTATTGTCACCTTATTGCTTAGGTCATGTTTTCTGTGTGTCATGGTTGGTGGCAGAGAGAACAACTGCAAAGTAACTTAAGAATCTTTTGGAGGAATTGGGGAGCAAAACTAGAGACAGTGTGGTAGGGATCGAAGCATCTTCAGTTATTTTCCTCCCAGGAAAATCTCTGAGATTATAAATCCCCATTCCACTTCCACCAGCACCCCTATTAGGAATAAAACCATTTTAAAGCAGAATTTTAGGGAAGAAAGTGACACAATTGTCAGCCATTGCCCGCAAAATAACAATAACATTTAAACCGTTTCAAGAGGGGATTATGGGAGCAAAACACTAAACATGTTTTGTTCCCATAACAAATGACAACACCAAACTAGCAGGAATAGCTAGTTATACTCTGAAAAATAGGCTTAAGATACAGAAGGATCTTGACAGACATGAACATTGGGCGTTATCTAACAAAATGAAATTCAGTGGTGAAAATAATAAGGTTCTACATTTAGGCAAGAAAATCAAAATGCACAGGTACAATATATGTGGTACCTTGCTCAATAGTAGTGACTGTGAGAGGGATCTTGGAGTCCTAGTGGACAATCACTTAAATACGAGTCAGCAGTGTGCTGCAGCTGCCAAAAAAGCCAACACAGTTCTAGGCTGCATAAACAGAGGGATAGAATCAAGATCACGTGAAATATTAATACCACTTTATAATGCCTTGGTAAGGCCACACTTGGAATACTGCATCCAATTTTGGTCGCCACGGTGTAAAAAAGATGTTGAGACTCTAGAAAGAGTGCAGAGAAGAGCAACAAAGATGAATACGGGACTCAAGGATAAAACAGATAAAGTACGGTTGCTGGAACTGGATATGTCTAGTCTTATGAAAAGAAGGACTAGAAGTGACATGATAGCAGTGTTCCGATATCTCAGGGGTTGCCACAAAGAAGAGGGAGTCAAACTATTTTCCAAAGCACCTGAGGGTAGGACAAGAAACAATGCATGGAAACTAATCAAAGAGAGAAGCAACTTAGAACTAAGGATAAATTTCCTGGCAGAACAATTAATGGAACAACTTGCCTCCAGAAGTTGTGAATGCTCCAAAACTGGAAGTTTTTAAGATGCTGGATAACCATTTGTCTGAAGTGGTGTAGGGTATTCTGCGTAAGCAGGGGTTGGACTAGAAGACCTCCAAGGTCCCTTCCAATTCTGTTATTCTATTCTAACATCAGTCAGTAATTTGCACATTAAAAAGATTTCACAACAGCATTTACATACAGGAGTAAATGCAACTCAAACTGCATTGGTATAAAGTGTGAGCCTATATATGGGAGATTTTGAAAGTATAGTGGTCTCCTGAGTCAAACTTGACTTCTTGACTACAATCTGGAAATGATCTGACATGCCCTTATTTCAAAATATTTCTTTTTCAAAATCCATACTACTCCATACTACATGGAGTATTTTAATAATCTCCAATCCAATTACTAACCAGGCCTAATTTTATTTTCCTTCTAAGCCCAGACCAGGTCAACCACCAACAGGAGGTTCCAGAATCTAATCTAAGATAGAAAAATGATCCTGTAAGATCATTCAACAATACCCTTGAACAAAAACTAACATGTTAAATTTCATTTTTGTTCTCACCTACAGTTAGGCTTACTCTGGAACAAACACATTTTTTTAAAAAAATTGTTTCAGAACGTAACCATACTCCACCCATCCCTTCTTGTACCCCAATCATGATCTACTTGAAAGTAAAAATTGTTTGAAATTGTTTTCAGCAATGTCCCTCTAAAAACTTTCCCCCAAAACTATATATTACGATTACAATTCAGTCTTTTCACATTAGAGTCCCTGGCATTATTTATGTTCAATCAATATAATCCAGGTTTATCTCTGCTGTTCCACATAGCACCATTCATATTGCTACTTAAGAAATTTACCTGCCAATCTTTCAGTAACATTTTGAGGGTCCTGTGAATTACAATGACAAAACTAGTAGCAGTTTTCTGTGGAAAAACACCTTCCAAAAATGCAGAACAAATTCTGATTTGCAGTGCACATCCCAGAGGGAAGTTTAATATGGGAGACACATTACTGCAACTGCTAGAGCAACCTCAAGCAAAGCATTTTAAACAGTTCTATTTTAGTACCAAAAGGAAATTTCACCTTTAAAAATTAGGAAAATAGGCTATTAACATAAATTTCACCATTTAAAGAATCATAGGAAGGCTTGATAGGAAAGCTTTAACATACACATACATTTCCTCTCCTGAACAGCTGATCTGTGGAATTTATTTTGCTCTTGATGTAAGTGCTCCAGGGTACAGAGCATGTACTGTAACAGAAAATGCCGGACAAGCAATGTAGGAAAATAAGGCTCCATTGATGTCATATTTGGCAACCTAGTAGATGTTACTTCCGATCAAGTAACATTCTAAGCAGCTTAACTATACTTTATACAAGGGTTAAAAATGCAAAACCCTAACTTAACATTAAATGTTCAGATGCAATAGCCAAATGTGGTTCCCTGGTTTATCACCATCCTAACAAGTCTGATCTGGAAGTCACGGTTTCCTTTGAGCTTTTGATTTCTGGTTTGGGAGAGTCAAGCAAGAGGTCTTAGTTCATATGGTACAATAAACACGCTATCAAAGTAACATCCCTGGTCTGGAACCAAGTGGAAGCAATTGAGCAGCATGCACTAACATGTTGGGTTATTTAATGTCAAAAGCCTCAGAAATGGTGGCTTGTGAGATGTAAACTTTTCCAATTTTTCTTTGTCATTCCACCCTGAAAACTTGATTTTAAAAAAATAAATCCTTGAGTTTTGACTACATAGAAAGGCAGAAAAATCTGGTAGGAAGATAGTTAAGAAAAAACTGAAATAATGCAATGCTTTTACTGCAATGTGCTTTGGGGATTTTGAAGGCTTCAGTGAGCAAATCAAGTAAAAAGCTATGTAGAACCCAATATATAGCTATATCCATTTTTATTTTTAAGCTTTAGATTAGCACTGTGAAAACTTTTCCATAATTAAGGTATGGTATGTTAACTGATCACTGCAGTTGGGCTTGGTGGCCAACTCTATGATTCTATCTACTGACAAAGTATTGACAATCAACAAATGTGCTGGCTTCGTTCTTTGTTCTCTTGTTGAGCAGCAGAGAGGGTAAAAAATCAGCCAGGACCCCACATTTCTTCCTGTAGTTAATCTATTATGGTGTGATTATAATTAGCCATCCAAATTATAACTATACAACATGAATTCAGAAAAAGAGAGGGGATTATAAACCCATGGCTCCTATTCTTTATCTCCAATAGATTTTGCGTATAAATCACACAAATATGCTTCTCCCACACCTCGCCAGGCTCTCTTTCCTCAGCACTGCAGGAGGTTTTGCTTGTAAACAGCCATCACTTAGTAACACACTTAATCGGTTTCTGCTGGACCATTATTCATCCCAGCCTAGCCTTAAACTCTGCCCCTTTTCTGTAAGGCACCTCCAGAACAGAGGAAATTCCTCAGCTCTGATGTGATGTGAAACAAAACATGAGCTGCCATCCTAGGTCTCAGTCAAACTCTCTCCTCCCCAAACCCTCTTTTTCTCCCTGTGACACTTTCTAATAAAGTGGGGCTCTCCCTCTGCAAATCCACCCCTCCCCTCCTTCATTCTTTTCTGGTTCAGGCATTGTAACCTGATAGGCTGGAAATGCAGTTCTTTCATCTTCCATTTCCCACATCCTGAGAGTCTGGCGAGAAGAAGCCCACCCAGAGAAAGGAATGTCAGGCATGTGGCTTCCTTTCCCTCCCCCAATCCCCCATGTGGCTCCATTCACAAAGCAGATTAGCAATGGCAAAAGGGCCTCCATTGAGTCTCTCTCTCTCTCTCTCCTCACAATCCACCCCCTCCCCAACAAAAGGAAAAGAAGAAAAAAGAGAGAGGTTCCTAAGAAATATTAGCTATCCAGAGGATTCAACTCCCCTTTGGTCCTTTTCTTCTCCAATAAGGGGGAGAAAAAAAACCACTACAAAAACTGGCTTTCCTCTCCTTTTTATTACAAGAAGAATCTGGGTCTGGAGCGTGTATTGAACTAAAGCAATAAATCTAATGATGGATTTTGTGTATCTAACATTTATATAATGGTGATATTAAAATCTCTGGGAAATCTTAAAAGTTCATCAAAGAGTAGATAATTAGAAAGAAATGGATGACTAAAAGAATTGAAGCCACAGCAATTCAGAATAAGTGTAGTCAGTGTGGTTTTAGATACCTGCTTTTTGATTACGTCAACTTGATTCTTGTTTCTTCACTTTTCTGAATGTCTTATATGCCTTTATCACTCTCTCCAATCATTGGGAGCTATTTATCAACAAACAAGAAAATACATATGTTCATATGTAATCCAATTCTAAGCACATGTTCTTTAAAACTTCAACATGACTTACTGTTCAGCAAACATGTAGGGCTCGGCTGCAAGTTTTAATCAAGTCGTATTCACAGATGGAATAAATTAAGAGTTGAAGCTGCGACAAAATACAATACCCATCATTTATATGCACGTATTTCTTCCCTTCATTAATGATTTTGATGGGTATATAATGTAGAAATAAAGTATACTGCCTAAAACATTTAATACATAATCCTGGTCTACATTGTTTGATTCTGGTTTAATATTATATGAGATGCTAACCATTATGGTATCATTTCTGTGTAAGCCATGTGACTATGGCTTATTGAACAAGCAGTGGTTTAAAAATTCTGACTTGGCATTATGCATGAACCATATCTACGTCTAAGCTAAATACTTGATTGATTCTTTTTTAGAATCAAAAAAGAAATGGCTAATGTATTTAAACGGTTGATATAAAGCAAAGTTCCAATTGCTTGGCTATGAACAATAATTTCAGAAACATCTAAAATTTTATTTACTTTCCCTGCATTAGAGGATTACCTTACAATACCAGACAGAATGCTGATATTTCATAATAGCCATATGTCTGCTTGAATGATCTCAACATAGATTTTAGGAATAAACTAAGCAGTGCCCTAGGATTGGATGGACAGTAAGGTAGAACAATCTAACAATCAAGGAAAGATACTCAGTAATGTGTGTTGTGAATTGAAACCAGAGAATATTTTTGTTCCCACCTTTAAAAAGTTATTAAACGATTTGTTAACTGTAATGGCGAACTCTCAAGGGGGCCAAAAAATCTAAGTAGCTCTAAAGAAAGAGGCTTGTGGTGAGGAGACAGGAAGAAATGTACATGTAAGCTGAGAAAGAGACATTATACTTCCAAAGGCCCAGCAGAACAATCGAGGGATAAAGCAGTAATTAGGCCTGATTATCATGCAAGGCAACTCTGGTTAGAGTGAAATGCAGCTCAAGAGAATGAAGAACTGGATGGATTGTTTCCAGTGTTAGGAACTGACCCTTTGATGTCTGTATGGAAGCTGTTTCTCAGCCAGGAGAACATACAGAAACATAAAACTTGGTTGCAAATATCATGTATTTAATTTAACACTTTACCAGCAGAGCAGAGAGATGACCATGACAGCTGGATTAGAGGAAAGATTTTCACATGCCCAAGACCCTAATTTTGTCTCGTCTTGAAGTCTTTTTCAAAATTCAATTTGTCAGTTTCAAAAAACAACTAAATAAATCAGTCCAGCGAAGTCAGCCTCCATTTCAAAGTTGCAGATATGGGTCAGTTTGAGAAAGCAAGAACTTAAAGACAAGGCCGGTTAGATAATTTAGACATTCTGAATGAATGTTCTTCTTATTTAGTTGGTTATTTTACTTGCAAATGCATATTTTTCTGCATTTGGGCCCTTAAAAAGCCTACATTTTGTCTTTGGACTCTGTCTTCAACTGCTGTCCTCATAGCATCACTGCAGGGAGACTTAAGCAAATAAGAAGAATGCCAACAGCAAAAAATGTTTACATACTCCAGTACAGAAAGACACCCTTTGGTACCACTGAGCAATACTCAATGAACTGGCAATAAACTAGCATGCTGCATCCTTCTTGTTTTCCCAGTTCATGCTTTAATGAGCAATTAGAACTAGGGGTAGGAATGTAATAAGGTAGATCTCTTTCAATGACCTTTCACTTTCCCATACTTTCCCTCAACACTGTCAAACTATTTACTAAGTCTGAACTACTATTAATCTTCTCATCGTTCCCACCACCCATCTCCTCCCACTTATGACTGTATGACTGTAATTTTGTTGCTTATGATTTATATTGATATTGTTTCCTGATTGCTTATTTGTACCCTATGACTATCATTAAGTGTTGTACCTTATAATTCTTGACGAATGTATCTTTTCTTTTATGTACACTGAGAGTGTATGCACCAAGACAAATTCCTTGTGTGTCCAATCACACTTGGCCAATAAAAATTCAATTCAATTCTATTCTATGTCTGGACTGTGTTGTCCATCCAATGTCTGGGAGACTGCCTATGTGCTCTGAAGACAACTAAGGAGTCAGGGAAGGCCATACATGCTTTCCAGATCTGCAGGGTAATAATGAATGAATGCATTTAAGAGGTGAAAATATATCTGTGCAAAAGCACCCTACCGAAAGTGCTAAAGGAAGTGTAATAGCTTATAACCATCCTCGACAGCTTCTATTGTAATTTGAGGTGGCAATGGAGGAGGGATTTTGTGAAGATATCACCTAGAAAAGTAGGTTACTCCAAAGTAGCACACAAAAAAAGCTATCAAGCTGGAATTCCTTTTGTGCACCGGAACACTCCAATAACTTGGAGAAAGGAAGCAAATGAACTGTTATTTACGAACACCTACATTTACATGGAAGGAGAATTTTATGTACAATTAGTTCCATGCAGGAAGCAAAAATTGTGTTTTTTTTCCTGCTGGTCACTGTTATATTAGGGACAACAGCATTAAGCTATGTGGATGCTATTCTCTTAATGGATTTTAAGAGACTACAAACCTCTTAGGAGAATTAAGCAGTTTCCCGTCCTGTACTATAATAGCACAGCCTTCTTCAGACTGGTGCCTTCCAGATGTGAGTAGATAGAAATGGCAAGTCCAATGCCTCTGAAGCCATGGGAAAAGATACATTACAGTATGGCCAACCATTAAGAGTATTATTGTGGAAAAAGTGGACTTTTTGAAGCTTTAAAATCTGCCATTATGGAAACTCTTCTCTTGCAATCCAATCAGCAGTACGCTAAATGATATTTCATAGCTCACTAATTTAAGAAAACTTTCCCCTATATCATGGGTGTCAAACTCATGGTCACTTTGCCATCACGTGATGTATCATGTTTTTCCCTTCGCGGAGCTGGGGTGGGCATGGCCGACACGTGTGACGCATCTGGCCCATGGGAGGCAAAGATTTATTTTCTAGCCTAAACTTGGCTGTGTAGGAAGTTAGCACCCACCCTTCTCCTATGAAAATGAGATATTTTAGGAAATATTACAAGGGCAGAATATTTCCCCTAAAAGGGAGGCAGAAACTCAGCCCCACCCCCAACCCCCATCTTTGTCAATGGGCCATTAAGGCCTGGGTCAGTCTATTCTACATAACAAAATTCTACCTCCTTCAGGCAGAGCCATAGTAGGAATTGCCCAAAGCCCTTTCATTACATCATCACTCAGCAAGAGTCAACCAAGCCTGGGACTCAAAAGACAACTTACAAAGTTACCCTGCATGGCCCCAAGGGAGTCTGACAACCAATCAGAACACAAGCTCAAATTCAAAGCCCAACAGAGGGCATAAAACCCAGGCACGCTTAGCATCTCTGCCCTTTTTTTTGCCCAGGATCTCAAGCCATGTGATCCTGTTCATCAACAAACCTTCTTTCCAAGCAACTTCCATGAATCCTGTCAGATATTGCCTGCATATGATGCACCAGGGACCAGAAGGGGTTAAGTCTTTACAGGTATCACATGTGACTATATCAGCCAATGAACTCTCTTATTGGACTCTTACCCAGAAATCACTTGGATATCTTCCCTTCTTCTTCTCACCTATCTCTCAACAAGACAACACGTGAACTTCTCTCTCCTCTCAACATCTGACATCATACAGTTAGGGTAACAAATGCAACAGGACACCCTGTTGTTATTGTATGCATGTATATATTGTAAATAATAAAACAACCATTTGAACCTGAAGCTTTTATTGACCAAATAACTTTCTCATAGAACCAAATGAGCACGACCATCAAAATATATCTGACAAATGGTAGCAGACGATGGAAAATTATTGCTCAGGTCTATGAATTTTTTTGGTAAATTTTAATATCATAGAACGATTTTTCCTAACATGGAATCCTTGAACCTGAACGAATTATCTTTACAAGAGATTGATGCATTAACCGTATCCTTAACAAAACAGCACCAATCATTATCCAAAAGACTAAAAAAACTTTCTATTGAAGCTACGCAGCTAAAGGACCCAATTTTTCTTCTTCTCTTTACCCGAACATCGAAAGATCAGAACCACGCTTACAACAACCAGTGTCTTTTCCCTCACTTGGAACTGAACCCAGATGGACATTTCTTCCAACAGCTGTAAATCAGTAGTCTGTATTTATAGACAGGGAATCCCAAGCATGAATCTTAAAATAAGAACTTTCAGACAATATTTGTTTGAGAAAGGAGATCCTTTCCCTTTTCCAAAGCCATGCTTGCTTAATTCCAAACTTGGCTAATAGTGTGTGTGGTGGGAACAGGCATATCTTTTTCTTCCTCTCTGGTCCTTTCAAAAGTCCCTGAACAGTGAGATGCTGATATAGGCAAGGAGCCTTTCCCATTTCAAAGCATAGCATGTGGAACCAATGCCAATGGTCAAGTTCTGCACAAAGAGTTCTGGCATATCTGGGGTAGATAAGACCTGTCCTCTTTTGGAATTTGCCCTCCCTCTCCTAATCTTTTGTCACTTAAAGAAATTCTGGGGACTAGGATTGCTGAAAAATATATTTATCAATGTGACCTTTAGATTTGTTTCCTATTAAGGGGCAGGAAGGGTAATCAAAAGGGGTAATCAAAAGACCATAGATATTCAAATACTTTTTTTCTTTCTTGTATTTTCTTATCAATTCCATGAACTTTATATAAAAGAGAAGATTTTGTGAATAGAAGATAACTGTACATGTAAATAAGCCCTTGGATATGTAAACTTGACCGAAAGGACCTCAGTGAAAGATGGAAACTGAAACTGCCATTGACATCTGCTTCTATGAAATGTCACATTTCAGATTTGCACTGATTTGGAACAGTCTATTTGCCAGGACACAGACTAACTTCCCATCAGTTTTCAGTAGTGTTGTGCTGTTGGGCAGCTACAAGCAAAGCCTGTTTACAAAAGACTCCTGTACACGCTCATCTGGAACTAATGGCTGTCCTTAGGATAATATCCAAGGGGAAATAATGCCTTGGGGTAATAGAACCTCTTCCTGTTGCAAAATCAATCTCTAACTGTCCTTCACTAAGGCAAATCCAGTGATACTCACAAAACATTTATCTTAATTATTTATTTATTGGACTCTCTTTGGCATGTTGACACAAATCAATGCTGACATATAGATCACAGGAAACAGTTGGAGAATTTTCTGTTGATTATATATCTGCGCAAGTCAGTTGATGCCAGTTAGTAGGACAGATTTGTCTAGTGTTTGTAAATAGAAGATTAGCTCAAGGACTGTCAGGTTGCCATCCTTTTCAAGAATTCAGTAATCATCTGTTCAGAACAAGGAACAGGCTATTTAGTGTTGATTCACAAGGCAGCTTAGAGCAAGAAGATTGGACACTTTCAAAGAGTCGTCTGAAGTTTACTTAAGGTAAGCAGGTCATGTGAGTTCCAGCTATCCAAAAAAAAAAACATGGGATAGGCAAAGCTATACGCATGGCCACCAGTGAAATCCCCTCATGACCCCTTTCCCAGGCAGAAGTCTGGAATCTAGGCAGAAAACAAAGGAAATCAACCATCTAATCAGGCAAGTGTGCTGATAATCAACTACTAACAGAAAGAAGCCAGCAGGACAGCTCATTTAAGGATATAAATGTTCATCAATACATACTCAAGGGAAGTCTCTCCGCTCTGACTTTTGTCTTTTAATTATTCCTTTTCACCCTGAGTTTTTGTCTGTTTGCAAAGGGGGGGGGGGTGTTTGTTCTTGCTGAATGGTTTTAACATTCAGGTTAATATATCCACTCTGATTTACTTTAGCTGGATATTTCAAATGGGTGATAAAAGAAAGGACCAGAAGAGGCTGCTTGCGGGAAGGCAAAGGCCAGAATTACCTCTAGGCAAAATGAGCAACTATTGTACTTCTAGCAACATATTCCTGAAAGCAGTGATTATCCATTTCTATTGCAAGAGAAAACCTTGTCTCTTGACATATGTACAGTACTGTAGTTACATGTAGCTGTCTCCCTAGGCTATCCTGCAACTTCAGGTACCATGGAAAACACTGTGGTGGTCTTACTTTAGTGGTGAAAAACACTACCAACCCAGTCAGCTTGTGTATCTTCTGTGGAAAAGGTATACCATTTTACTGGTCTGATTAGCTGCTAAAATATCTTAGATCAATCTTGGGGCTTATTCCCTTTGGCCTACCAACATTTTTTCTTAGTTTTGGTATGCCATACTTCTAAAATAAAATATAAAATTAAACCACTTGGTCTAAGAAATGGGGCACAGAGATAAAGAATGATGAAATCAAAGGAGGAGACGCCACTGAACAAGGGTAATATTTTGCCATTCTAAATTAAAATATCCAGGCGGAAATAGTATTAATCCACCAATTATCACCCGTTACCAGATTCTGTTGCTACTTCAGTTACAAGCAGTATATGGGTGACCCTTGCTTAATTTGTTTGCCATGGATTGAATCTGACTTCCTGCTATTTTTTTTCACTACGGACAGATACTTATCATGAATTCAGTACTGATTGAGTCATCTGTTTTGTAATTTTCTCCCATTAAACAATTGCAAATTAATCATTTGTTGGGAAACTGATTTTTTAAAATCACTTTTTATATTTTGATTGAAAAATTGTCCCTTGGAAGTTACGGAGAATTTTGAAATGCCCAAGCTGCCAGCCAATTGTTATAGTGTAGTTTTGTTCCTTATACACAGTACCAGTTTTCCCCAAGCATGAACTAAGGAAGAGGATAAAACACAGGGCAACTTGTCAATATATGAATTACTAGAATTTTCACTTTTTTCATTTCACCCTCCTTGCAAGGTTTCTATCAATAAATTGTTTTTTATTCTGAATTTTTAATATCCTTTGCTTTGTATACTCGATATCCTCACTGGAATTCTGTAATTTAAGGATTAACTGCATGTTTACATAGAATCATGGAGTCTGCCACTCCAAATATACCTAAAGGTTTAAGTTTTTTTGAAAAAAATATTAATAATGTAGAACAGGGCTGCCAAACTCCTGGCTCGCAGGCTGGATGCATCACGCGCTGGCCATGCCCATGTCCGGTTTTAGCAAATGGGAAAAAAGTCCCGATACGTCATGTGACGACGCCATGATGCCACGAGTTTGACACTCCTAATGTAGAAGAATTATGCTTTTTAGTACAATGTTCCCAGTGCCCTCTGGATGTTTGGGGGCAACATTTCCACAATCTTCAAGAATAGCCATAGATAATGTTGATTTATGGGTTTTATAAACCCAGACATACGAAGAGCCTCAGGTTTGGAAAGATTATATAGGTAGTCCTCAACTTACGACCACGACGGAGCCCAAAATTTAAGTTGTTAAGTGAGACATTTGTTAAGTGAATTTGCCCTATTTTACAACTTTTCTCACCACATTTGTTAAGGGAATCCCTGAAGTTCTTAAATTAGCCACACGGTTGTTAAGTGATTTCCCCATTGACTTCGCTCGTCAGGAGATCACAAAAGGGGATCACATAACTCCGGGAAACTGCAACCATCATAAATGTGAGTCAGTTGTCAGGCATCCGAATGTAAATTATGTGACCATAGGGATGCTGCCAGTCATAAGTGTGAAAGATGGTCATAAGTCACTTTTTTCAGTGCTGTTATAACTTTAAATGGTCACTAAATGAACTGTTGTAAGTCGAGGACTAACTGTATTAGAATGTTATTAAACTGAAGGAAATAGCCTCCTTGCATTTAAAATTCCATAAGACTATTTCATTTGAATTAATATTACCTATTAAAACAAAAATTGCATACAGAAGACAATTCTTCTGCAAAATAGAAATTGAAGAAAACCAGGCAGTGTACCTAAACATACTTCTGTCACCTGTTTTTATAATGCTGAGTATGGAAGGCGCTTTTTTCAAACTTTCTACAAAAATTGATGCATGCTGAAAAAGAAGTATAAATGTAGACTCTTTGTTGCTGTTTCATAGTTTTAATGTAGGAGAATTGAGAAAAATATCAGTAAGTTTAAATTCAGTAAATAGTTGTGAATTAAAAGGTAACTATTTTCTCTACTACTTACTCCTACATTTTTGATATTATTATCCGCTCACAACAATGTGAAGTCACAGCTGCCAGTTCTTTAGCTGATGTTGGCCTTCTTACAAATCACATTTTTCCCAAGAACCTAGGATGTTGTGATGTATAAGTGTGCTATATAAGTAGATCCAAGCAGTGTGACTTTTTTGCAATTAACTGATGGAAAAAATTTTCAAAATGCAGATTTTCTAAATGCTGCCTATGATCTTCTGATATGGCAATCACTGTACCAATAACCACTGGGACTACCACAGTAGGTTTATGCCATAATCTTTCAGTTTCCAGATCCTGATAATTTGTGATCTTCTTCAATTCTTTGCCTTCTATTCTACTATCCCCTGGCATTGCCACATCAATTATCCACATTTTCCTCTTTTCAATCAGTTATATTTGATGTGTTATGAGGCAAGACTTTTATCAGTCTGTATTCGGAAATTCCACAAAATTTTAACCTGCTTATTTTCAACTATTTATTCAATTCCCCACTAATTTTACTTTACTGGCACATAATTTTATAGATGTTCCAGTGAATCAGTTTGATGACTATATTTTTGTTTACAATCAGTTTGTGCGATCTTCTTGCATGAGACGAATATACTATCTATTGTTTCTTCTGCTTCTTTGCAGAATCAGCATTTTGAATTATCTGATCATCTTTCAATTCTGGTCTTAATTGCGTTAGTTTGAATAGATTGCTCCTAAATAGCCAAAATCTTTTTTTAATGATCCAAGTTCTTTTTAATGTTCCAGTTGTAAGGCACGGCCAGATTTTATCTTTATGCAAATTCCCCTTGATCTGTTGTACAAATTGGCCACATGCTTTTTCTTGACATTATTATTATTTACAAACAGCAGAGATAAGATGCTGCATGAAATGTTTGTAGCTTACTGAATGAATAAATGAATATAAGACCACCTATTCCTGTGATATTTTATACAGAACATAAACCACTATTTATTGTATTCAATAGTAAAAAGTTCATTGTCTGTCTGTTTATCTAATCTATTTTAGCCAAAGGTATTAGACCTTTATTATCCTTTTTCATTCACAAAGTTACATATAAATTTATTAAGCATCTGTTTAAGTACATATTATATGAGTGCACATTTTATATTGTGTTGAGGGCTAGGAAAATATTACCTCTCTATTATGAAGCATTTTCCATTTTTTCCTGAAATACCTCATAGGATAGTTATAGTGAATGATGGTGTAGTGCCACAATCAGTATCAGTTTCTATGTTGATTTGGAAAAGTGGTCAGATGCTTTTTGTTTCTGCCCAGTATATTTGTGTACATGTGCATGGATCTGTTTTCGGGACACATTTAATCCAGTCAGCCAGTATTCAAGCAAATCTCCTTACAGCAGAATACAATTAAATTAATGAACTGGGTCAAAAGTCACCACCCACTTTCTTCAGAAACAGCTTGGAGCCTTGCCCACAGCACTTCCTGGAATTCTTTAACCAGAAAAATATTGCAAAGGCTTCATTAGCCCTCCTCTACTGGCTAGGCATGCCTAGGTTTGTGTGGCTTGACTACTGGGGCCAGGGTCTGTGAGGTGTATTCCGTCCTGCTAAGTCTTGACAGTGAGCTCAGTAATAGAGGGTTGTTTTTACAGCTGCTCTTTCTATTTAGTTCTTGGAACACTAGGTAGTGGAGCAATATGTGGTAATTAACTGGGTTTTGATGTTTCCATAATAGGGCTGACCGGATAGAATTATTTGAATCCCATGCCAAATGGGGGACTTTGGAAATCAGTTCAGGGGATCAGTTGCTCCCTTTTCTAGATGTTACTACCTTTCTTTCTTTCTTTCTTTTTCTTTCTTTCTTTATACACACACACACACACATACACACACACACACTACCTACCTAAACCCTACTGGAATTTCTAGTAAAACACAATCTATTTAATCAGTCTTCAAAATATGTGTGGAATGGTGCAAACACCCAATGTTTTTATAAAGAAATAACACTGCACACCTACTCATACACACAGAGGGATGCTGGGTTTCATCTGTAGCAATTTAGATGTTAGCATCTGAAATTCTATAAATGTTAATAGAGTGACTCATCAGAAATCTATGCTGGTAAATTGTTTATCTTATCTTTGGAATTCTGGAAAGCATCTCATCAGCCAACTTCTGTAAAAAGACACTCTGGTCAAGAATTCTCATAGGGATTCCTCCTTTTACTGAGTAAAACTTAATCAACTAAGAGAAGCTCATCTGACAGATTTTCCATGATCAGATTTTCAGGAAGAGATGAAGTCATGACAAGATTAGCATAAGAATTCCAATGAGGCTGACTTCAGCCAAACATGGCAGACTTTCCTAGTGCTGATGATAAAGACATTTGTTGTAATCAGAAATGGCCATCATGCTTGCAGATAACCTTGCATTAAAGAGTTGGATCCACTATAGCATTATTTAAATTTGTACAAAACAGGAGGAAAATTAAGCTTCATGCTTGTACAAGCTTGTTTCCCATTCCACTATATATCCATATTATAATTTTGAAATATTTCTCTAAAAAGACTATTTTTAGATATAATTCCCTGCCAATTCCTAATTGTCTTCAAATAATAATAGAGCTGAATGACTGTAAAAATGTAGTTCTCTCTCATCAACATGGTAACATAGCATAATAGCTATTACATGCTAGAAATTCTTTGAAATCCATAAGAAATACTGAGAAGACCAGCCACTGTTAGATAGACTGGGAATAATGGCTGGAATTGAAATGGCAAAGGATCATGTGATTTTCAGTTACTTTTCTTGTGCTCAAAAGCACAACCATTTTGGACCCTAAAGCAGTCACTCCTAATCAGGAATTCTGTATCAGATCCATTATTGACAATGGCCAGACTTGATAACGCTAATGGAGGGCCTATATTGAGTTCTTTTGTGCAAGACTGAATTAGCATAATGGTAGTGGAGTCACAGAAATTAAGGATTAGAAATCTATGGAGATTCTCCATCCAAGGTCATGATTGTCCCAAAGGTGCTTTTCAAAAGGCAACTGGATTTTTTTGGGGGGGTGGGGTGGGGTTCCTTGAAAATGTTTTGCTTCTCATCCAAGAAACTTTACTTGGTGTTGTTTTATTTATGTGGTGGATTTACATCCAGAAATATTTCAGTGAGCATAACTGCTCACTGGGATAAGCAAAAAAAACCCAACCTAAATTCCTATTCAGGAACAAAATGATTTCTCCATCTCAGACAGTCATTTCTATTCAGGCAGCTAGGTACATTCTTATTATAAATATTGGATTATCTTTTATTTTTTTCAAGATACAAATTTTACAACAGAATGATTATGAAAATGAAACCAAATAAATCGTATTAGTATTCTAATCTCACATCACCTTCCACATTCATATAGTTTTTTCAAAATGAGTTAATGCAGAATTCTGTCTTCAGAACATTTTATACCCAGTTGATACATGTTTAAATACTGTTGGAAGTGCAATCCCAAAATCAATCTCTTTCCTTCACATTTTCTCTTTTCTTTACCATGGGATGTATGTACTCCTTATTTCTTACATGAAAATAATCTGTCAGTTTCACTAGTATTTATAGAGTTTCACTTTCAGATTACTGTAATAATTGGCTTCCAAGTAAGTAGTGATGCTTGTTTTTAAAACAGCTGTTCCTCTTCAACTTCATTGGAAAATGAAATCTTGCACAACAGCTTTTTAAATTATCTGTGCAAACTCCCTTGTATAGTAAAATCAATATCAAACTTAAATTTACAACTTGCCTTCAACATCTGCAGGTTTTTATTCTTGTACAATGCCCATACTGATCTGAGAACAAGACAAAAATTGCAAAACAAAAAAACAAAACAAAAAGCTAGCAACAGTACCAGCTGATGAAAACAGTCAACTAAAGGAACTTTGTTAAATTGCTGTAATTGCAAAATAGTGTATAGTACACAAATAAGTTTTAATTAAAATTAATGTAGTACAGTGTGGAATATAGGGATTTATAGGTTTATTTATACTTGCTCAAATAAAGAGTCATCACAATGTAGTTTTTGTAAATAGTTAGGAATGTTGTTATACTAGTTCTCCAAAATTAAAAACTAAGTAGTTATTAGAGAAGCTTCTGTTGACAATGTGCGTTCTTCTTATCTAAGGAAAGAGTTATACCTCTCCCTTGGAACCTATAGCTAGCAGAAAATTAATATAAAAGTATTTTGACTATTGTGTAGCTTCATATAACAAAAATCATGGCCCAATTGGATGCTGATAACATTCATTCTATTTTTAAAAAAAATCTGTTATGATTGAGAACATTTTTTTAAACTATACCATCTGAACTGGGTAGCTATCCTGTGTACCTGAAAAATTACTGAAGGACCTTTCATAAAAAAGATCAGCCAACTATTTTTGTAGAATTCACAGAACTGGTGCTTGGAAGCTTAATTTTTTGTTGACTTGGTTCCACTAGAAACCAATTGGCCACATAAGCATCTATGATTTTATGGTGGCTTTGTTCTGCTTGTTTTATGTTTCATTATTAAATCTATTTCCCTTGAAATCAATATCTGCTATTTTCCTACAAAGATACTCCAGCGAAATCTTGTGCGAATGACAGACAAGATGACTATTAATTTTGATGGATAAACTAATAGCAATGTAGCTTGTTGGACAGGTTTTATCCCTTACAGTGGAAAGGACTGGCGTTCGATTTAATTGCCACTTTATCGTTTTGTTAAGTTTCTTGCACGTAATGGCATTTACTCGGAAGAAAGCAGAGTGCTGCACTTGGAAGTTCTGAACAGGATTCCCCCCATCAGAAGCCATGAGTCATTAGGAGGAGTCTTCAAGCAGTCGGCGTGGGTGTATCTGCAGCCGTTTCAGGGAGCTCCCCGCCATACGTATCTACGTGTGGCAGGGAGCTCCCTGCCTAAAAACGACTGCACGGTGGGCAGCAGAGATGAAGAGATATATACCCACTGAATGTTACCCCCTCATGTTCCGACAATGACACAATGGTGAGAAAAAGACGGGAAACCATGAATGCATTTTCGTTACATAAAAAAAAAAGCAGCAATCCTCCAAGGACTCCCTCTCCTCGCTGCCGTCTCCTTTTTCCCGCCAAGGATCTCAGCCCTTTCCAGCCCCCCCCTCCCGGTCTCCAGCTTCTCATTCTTACCCTCCCCCCCCCCCCCCATCTCTTTCCCCCCCTTCTTTGGCGCCGTTTTCTTCCCGCCACGTCGAGCCTCCTCAGCAGTCCATTCTGACGAAGAGGCCCGGCGCGGGCTGCCAGCTACAGCAGGGATTGGCCGAGGCAGCGCCAGTGGGCGGAGTCTTCCCGGACTGGAGACCTGCCCGCCGGCTCTCCCCGGCTCCACCCCAGCTCTGCTCCCTCCCACTTTTACTACAGGCGGCTGAAGCCGGGCCGCCGCGCCACACGGGAGGGAGCAGACTGGCCCGGCACGACCCCGCCCGCAGCTCCCGCCCGTGCCTAGGAGACGGCAGTTGTGCCGCCGCCGCTGCCGCCGTCGCCTCCTCCTCCTCCGAGACATTGCCGCTGCTGCCAGCCCCGGCCTGCCTGGAACACGCGGACGGGGCGGGGATGTTGCTCTCTAAGATCAACTCACTGGCCCACCTATGCTCGACGCCCGGCGGGGATCTGCACCCCGTCAAGCCCCTGCCAGGTCAGCTGAAAGAAGACGGAAAGGAAGAGGGGAGGCGGGAGGCTGGAACCACCAGTCGGGAATGGTCGATGGATGGATGGATGGATGACCTGGGAATACCTCGGTTTAAGAGGCTGGATTGGGGTGGACTGATTTTTGTTTTGTTTTGTTTTGTTGCTTTGTTTTGTTTTGAGGGGGGGGGGGGGCAAGGACATGTCTGACAGGGTTTAAATGATTTTTCCTTCCTGCTATTTGTAGGAAAGGAAAAGGAATCCCTGGAGAAGCTGTACCAAGTGGGCCCGCTGCTCGGCAGTGGAGGCTTTGGTTCTGTCTACTCAGGCACCAGGCTGGCAGATGGAGCTCCGGTGAGTGATGGGTTTCTAGTGGGGAGTGTGCCCTCTCGCAGCCTCCATCGTTCCCTATTGTTTTTGCCCTTCCCGCCTCCCCAGTAAACTCGCATATTCTCCTTTCTTTAGCATTGGCTGCTATCTATATTAATTTTTATTCTTCCCCCCCCCCCTCTGTATTTGAAGGTGGCTATCAAGCATGTGTCCCGGGACCGGGTTTCTGAATGGGGAGAACTGGTAAGTTGTGGGGAAGGGAGGAATGTTTGGGGTTTGTTACTGTAGAAAGATCTTCACACTCAGTATTGGATGTTGAGCTTCAATTTGTATTCCTTCTCACAAATCATTTTTTCCTCACCCTTTTCCCATTCTTTATGCAGCCTGGTGGAATGAGGGTACCCATGGAGATTTTGCTCCTGAAAAAGGTTGGCTCTGGATTTCGAGGGGTGATCCGCCTGCTGGATTGGTTTGAAAGGCCAGACAGTTTCATTTTGGTTTTGGAAAGGCCAGATCCTGTTCAAGATCTATTTGACTTCATCACAGAACGAGGTGCTCTTCCTGAGGATTTGGCCCGTAGCTTTTTCCGTCAGGTGTTGGAAGCAGTTCGACATTGCCACAGTTGTGGTGTCCTGCACCGGGATATCAAAGATGAGAATATATTGATTGACTTGAGCAATGGAGAGCTCAAACTTATAGACTTTGGATCTGGGGCACTGCTCAAGGACACAGTGTACACAGACTTCGATGGTAAGTGTTCTTAGTTTTAATTCAAAACTGAGCTTGGAGGTTTCATTTCTGAAACATTGTGTTCCCTAGGCTGTGTTTTAGGTAACTTCACAGCAATAGAACAAGTTCTTCCTGTGATTTTAACAATTTGTCTTTTCTCTGAAGTATATTTGATTCTCATAAACCATTCCCTGCATAAAATTGCTCTTGCCCAGAGAACTAATGCCTATTTGTGGCTAACCTACTGCTGATGAGATTGTTTTTCTATTAAATCTGATGGGCTCACAACCTTACTTAAAAATGTGGAAAGGAAATGCCTTGGGAAAATATCTATTGCAGATTGTTTTCAAGTTATGATTACTAATTCACCTGCTAAATATAATGGATGTATGCTAAGTTGTATGTAAAATATTCATGCAATAGTCTTTATGTTTTAATGGTAGTCTAACTACAAGTCCAAATAAAAATACAGATGTTGTGCAATTTTTCTGTGTGGTAAGAGTGAAGAGAGGTTTTTGTATTTTGTCCTTACCTGTGATGTCTGAATATGAAGCCTAGATGAAAAGGTTACTGTTAAAAGCTGTCTTTGAAGACTCACTAAATTAATCATTTCAATAGGGAAGCTGCATTTTGTAGGGCATGAATGTTGTGAAATTTGATCTAGGAGTGATCACTTTAAAATAACCTCACCTTAGGGCTAGAAATGCAAATAAAGGTCTTTTGAAAGCAAGTTTGTAGCGATAGGAATTTAAGCATTAATATTAGAATAGAAATATGATCTGCTTGTGCATTCAAACTGTTCCCAGAAAACAAAACAGACTGCTTGTGTTGCTAACAGACTCGTGGAAGACATAAGAGCCGTTTACTTCAAAAATCACTGCTGGCTTATAGCTTGTTTGTGTTTTTTGGTCTGGGTTCCCAAATGGCACGCGCTGCCTTGAATTTTTTGTTTTGTTTTTAATTTAACGGTTAATAACCAGGATGGGTTTGCTGCCTTCTTTCAGGCGCTTTCCCAAGCTTCTAGTGCCCCCTTGTGGATTATGAAGTATTTTTTTACAACTCAAAGTTTGTAAACAACAGTCACGTGGATGGAAACCAGGCAAGCAGCTCTGACCTCAGTATCCTTGCTTCCTGCCAAGAGAGGGAGGAGGAGGGAGAGAGATCAAGCAAGCACATCTAGGCAAGAGGTTTCTGGCATTGCACTTACAAGCTGCAGTCTACGTTTTTTTAAGATATAGGCAAATGATATAAAAATTCCTTTTAAAGGTGAAATACATACTAATCTTTTCATAATTGAAAATTAGATCTTTTTTCATTCCTATGCCTCTTGATTAGTGTCCATAGAGACTGTCTAAATTTATACCTATGTATATCTAACTATAAGATTTAAGAGTACTTGTGTCTGAATTCTGTAGTTTTTTAAATTTTTCCTGATGATCTATCATCTGTTTTCAGGCACTCGAGTTTATAGTCCTCCAGAATGGATCAGATATCACAGATATCATGGCAGATCTGCTGCTGTCTGGTCACTTGGGGTATTACTCTATGATATGGTGTGTGGGGATATTCCTTTTGAGCATGATGAAGAGATTATAAAAGGCCAGGTCTATTTTCGTCAAAGGATTTCTTCAGGTAAGTCTTAATTTGGGGTGAGTGAAATTCTGTCTGGAATGCTGATCACAAATAACTTGTTTAGTATATTGGATAAGCAGTAAGCAATAATATGCATGTGCCACTGTCACATATAGCAACATCTTAGGATTTGAACTTTTGATGATTGCTTTTAGCCGAGGTTTAGAAGCTAGCATTCCTGAAAACTCAATCTAAGAAATTTTGATTTTACATAACCTTGGCAAAGTAATAAAGCGTGGATGAATGGATGTTTCAGCTTCAACAGTTTCAGCTGTGTAAAGCAACCTCATTTTATTAAATAACCTATACAGATTTTGCAGCAGCATTTATAATGTTCCATTTTTGTAGATGTTCTTCATCAATGGACCTTTGCTAATTTTGTATTTTCTTTTGTAGAATGTCAGCATCTCATTAAGTGGTGTTTGGCTCTAAGGCCTTCTGACAGGCCATCCTTTGAAGATCTTCTGAATCATTCTTGGATGCAAGATGTTCTCCTGCCTCAGGAAACAGCTGAGATCCACTTGCATAGTCTAATTCAAGATTCTAGCAAATAGTGTGTCTCATCCTTCTGAGGAGCAAAACAAAATTTTGCCGTATTTGATCTGGTGGAGTGAAGACTTTTATAGAAATGTGACTCATCTTTTTCCAGACACAGGCTGCCTGATGACTTTCTAAGTCTGAAGAAACCCATTTCTTGTGGGAGAGTGGACTTGCTGTTCAGGAGCCTGACTTATAAATCTTCTCACCACTAGATGAATTGGACAAGCCGAATCCTAGAATATGAAATGAGTGGTGCAAAGAACTAGAGATGTTTGGTACAAGAGAAGGGAGGGAGTTAATGATTTGGATCGGCTACCTGCCTTCACTGTTACTACTACCATGTTCGGAGTGCCTTCAATTGCAAACTGAGCTGTGCTGGGGGAAATACTTGAACATTCCTTCACTGCTGCTTTCTCACAGATTTACCTGTCTTAAAATTTATTCCAGTTTCAAAAGAACTACTTCAGAATGAAGGAGATAATATTAGCAACCCTAATTGCTGTCCAGTATAAACTGTGTTTGCTTTTGCTGCCTTTTGAACATGAAGGCATCCTCTAGTGCACAAACAATGCAACTGTAAACTGTAAATTTGTACAGAATACAAGAACAAAAATTGGTGTACAGAAGATTGTAGTTATAATATTTTTACTTCAGTGTTTTTTAATTTATTTCTAGGGTTTTAAAAATTGAATATCCTAACTGGTAGGATTTTATTTATTTTATTTATGAATCATGCGAATTCTTGGCATACACCTCACTGCTATAGCTGTTGACTTGTTCTGCTATGTTGCATCTACTTCTGTTTCATATTCTAACCCTTCTTTGGTTATCTTCTGCCTTTTTGTTTGATATCTTGCTTCTGTATGGAACAGCTGACTGCCCTTCCCCATCACCTGTAAATATTTCCAACTGTTGCTGTTCAGCCTCTCCAAATGTTTGAGACTTTTTAACTGGTATTGATGGGGAGGATATGTATAGATAGCATGTGTATATAGTGCTGTACTTTGAAAGGGAGCAAGATGTCCCGGACTTCAACACTGTCAAAATTTGTTTAAGTAATTTGGTGTGTAGTCTGCTGTTTTTTTTTAAATAGGTAATACTGTACAGGGAATTCAGAAATGCTATTTTTTTTATACATGCTGTTTTAAATAAAAATGGAATCACTTGATTTAATCCGTCTACTGGATATTTAATGGTTATATGTCTCACATTCAGTTGTATAAAAACTTTAGCTCTAACTGTATAGTAAATCACTGTCATCTCTCTGATTATAAACTCTCAGCAAAAAAATGATGTGCCTGTGATGACATTTCAGATATAAATTGCCTTGGCTACCAATATTTAGTTTTTACTGCAATACCTTATACATGAAATCCAATCTGATATATCTATAGTTCTGCGGTATTTCTTCGAGTTTAAGACTATCATTATAAGAGCTTACAGATTTTTCTTCTCTGTACAGAATATTGACCCTGAATGGTCACTATCCCGAGTGGCAGCAGGAATAATAGCATCTAAGAAAGGCCTTGGACAACCCAGCATAATACTACCAGACAGAAGTTAATTTCTGCAGTTTATCTGCTGCTCAGTTCTGAAAAGACAATGGTTTCCAATAGAAAAGTAATTAACAGGGAAAATGTATCCAAAGCCAAATGACAATTTAGTATTCATTCTTGTTTACAATAAATGAATTATCTTATAAATGGGAATTCAAATAAAAGTCCCCTGCGTTATTAGGTCTGGGTCCCATTAAATAATGGTTAAAGTTTGTGAGACTTGCCTAAATTACTATGTACTAAGAATATATTTAACAAAGTCTTTCTTTGTGATATGTTATTTAAAAAAAACCTTGAGAATTTTTCATCTTCATTAATTGAAGCTGCTCTCTTTTGCTATTTATTCTAAAACACATCAGGAATTTTCCTGATTATGAATGTTGGTTATGGTTCAGAATTCCTATAACACTTGACTTGTTCTTCATGCTATCATTTTGTTCCCCATTTCTATTCATGGAAATTCACAAAAATCACTGGCAGCATTTACATCCCAACAAATTTCTGTTGGGATGTAAATGCTGCCAGTGATTTTTGTGAATTTCCATGAATATGGAATTTCTAAAATTGGACAGGACTATAGTATCCCAGAAAAATATGGTTTTCTTTCTTGGTTAACTCATTGATCAGTTAATAGCATTACAGCCTTACAAGCACTTATTTATTTTCTAAATAGTAACCAAAATGCAACTTTTTCAATTTCTTGTTTTTCTATTTATATTTGGACACTTTAATGCACAACTTAGTATTATTTTAAATGACTCCTCAGAACTACACATCAATTTTATTTAGAAATATTCTTAATGTGCCATTTGAAGTTCAGAATAAATTCTTACTGGAATTGACTACTTAGTAAGAGCATTGAATCAAATGACAGAAGAATACAATGTTCCCTGCCATTTCCTTCTCTAAATTGCATTCAGACAGGTTTTTATTATAGTTATGATTATAGCCTATAGGTATATGTTCCATTGGTAAATGATAATTGAACTTTGGATCTATCTCCTTAAAATAAAAAACAAAATAAAACTATATACACTATGTAGCAGCCTATTTGCTTTAGCAATGAATAGTAATGTTCTTTCCTACACACAATATGGATGACATCTAGTATTTATATACATTTAAGCTTATAAATGTAAATCTACTTTTGTCTCAATAAATGCTTGTTAAAGAAATCCTACAGTGCAGACAAAGCAAAACCAGGAAATCAAGATGTACAAAAGCAGATTCATTTATGGCAACTTCCTTCTATGTCTCATTTCTTTTTATTATTAAGATTACGGCCATCTGTGGAGTTTTTGTATGAATAAACAACATGTGTCCTTTGGACTTTCAATGCATTTTGGCAATACCAGCTACAGTATTTGAACTGCACATTATGTAAAATGTACATAGGTTTACATCAGCTGAACCGAAGAATACTAATTCCCATGGGTCTGTGATAAGACTGCTTACAGAAAATGTACAACAAATATTGTACATGGCTGCCACGCTGTATTGCCTGAAATGCTCTTTAAAGAATAGATTGCTAGGCACCTATTTCGTTATCTTGATATTGAGCAAAACTTTAAAACATCTTTTACATTTGTTGTATTTCTATTTATATACTCTTTTTTTTAAATTAACTTCACCTCTTTTATCATTCTTGGATTTTCTTCTGATACCATTTTTATCCTCTGCTCTAATAGGCTGACAGCAATATATAAGAAATTCTCCTTGATAATATGATAGAGGAAAGTAGATATATAGCATCTTTAACAGGTGTCATGTAGTGTATTTGATCCTCCTGTGCCCACCCTGTGCTATCATACCCTCTCTGGCTGCCAGTATTATTTAAGAATGGCAAGCGTCTATTTTACTGGTAATTGAGGGGTTTCCAGAGTACCGTCAACTTACTTATGCATCATTGAATCAAGAATATAAACCCTGTCAAGCACCTTAGCTATCTCTGTTCCAGAATTCAACCAGACTAGCTACAGGATTGCCTGCTTCATTACGGAGAAATACCAGGCACTCACTGTAAACCAAATTGTGTCGGGTGGACCAACTTAAGTCTGTCTCCCTTAGAGAAGCCAGTAATGAGCATTATTCTAGTTTGCCAAGATAGTGATCTAGCCATGCAAAAAGACTGCTATTAATATTCTCCATTCTCAGATCACAAACTAGCTGCTCTGAGGTAAATGCCAAGTCAATGTGTGCCCCTCCCCCCCCAAATGATTGGTGATATGGCTTAAGGCAGGCCTATGGTTGTCATGGCAACCAAGGACTCCCAACCCCTTCCCAACCAGCCTCCAAGACATAGATAACCCAGGCACATAGTTGAGGTAATTGATTAAGGCTGAGGATCTCAGGGAGAAAACTAGCTGGGCAGCAGGGCATATAGTACACTAGGACTACCAGCACCTATCTTCATAGCAATAGCACTTAGACTGCTTTACAGCCCTCTCTAAGCGGTTTACAGAATTAGCATATTGCCCTCAACAATGTGGGTCCTCATTTTACCCACTGGAAGGCTGAGTCAACCTTGAGCCTAGTGAGATTTGAACTGCCAAATTTCAGGCAGCCGGCAGTCAGCAGAATTAGCCTGCAGTATTGCACTCTAACCACTACGCCACCTTGGCTCATAGAGGACCTCACACCCAGCTACTGAGTCAATGACCTGGTCACCATCAGATTCTTACAGATTATTAGCACCAATCCTCCTCTTTACCCAGGAATTGAGATTGGTATGCAACCAAAACCCCAATAGGCAGATTTCCAGATCTCCAGCACCAATATATATAGGAACAGAATTTATATAGAGGTCCCAAAGATGCTTTTCAAAAGGCAACTGGAGGGGCGAACTGTGTGCGCATGTATATGAGTGCTGTTACACCTCTCACCATTGAGCTGCACGTGTGCATGCATGCATGCATGCCAGCCAGCCACTCACACTATCCAGATCCCCTCTTCCCACTCCCCCCACCGCAAAGGTTGAGGACAGCTGTCCTAGTTCACCTGGGACTTTCTCTCTGCAAAAAGGAAAAGAAGGCATAATTCCCAAATCTATTCCCAGTTCCTCTCACTTAAAATGTAGCTCATTCAATGAAGTACCTTTAGTATTGCATACAATATAAATATAGTAGGGTATTAAGGACAATTAAATCTAAGTCCTTTCTGCATAAACATATCCAAGTTCCAGACCTTTTAGTAATGTTTAAAAAGCAAACAAATCTCTATAAGAATTACCCTCCTGGGCTGTGCTTCGCTTTTTCGTTGGGTAGATGCCAGTAGAGCTTGAATAATGATTGGTTCAAATCTAGTCACACCCCTGCTACTTGAGCAATGTGAGAATGTGTACCAGCACAGCCAGTCCTTTGTAAAGAAAGTCTTTGAAGAAAGCTTGAGAAGTATGTGAGAACAAAATGTAGGCCTCCAGTCAACCCTCCTCCACAGAAAATAAATAAAAACTACTGCTTTGTTTCCTCTTACTACCTATATGTTTGCCTGCTATAAAGACAATAGATTATTATGGTTCATCGCACATCCAGATGTATAGATTGGATTTTGGCATTTTAACCTACCCATTGAGTTCTTCCCAAGGATATGGAATAGGCAGATGTTGACATTTGATGATGTTTGAGATGTCACAGGATGTACCATATTTTTCGAACTATACAACACACTTCCCCCCCCCAAAAAACGGGCCTGTTTTTGTCCTCCCGAATCCTCTGCGCATCCTGTTTTTGCCCTCCTCAGTGTCCAGAAGCACTTTGCAGGCCAAAAACAGGCCCATTTTTGGCCTTGAGTCCTGTTTTTGCCCTCCCTGGCATCCAGAAGTACTCTGCAGGCACCCCTCCCTCTGGGGAGGGCAAAAACAGGACCCGCAGAGGCCTCCGGAAGCCAAAAACGGGCCCGTTTTTGGCCTGCAGAGTGCTTCTGGACACTGAGGAGGGCAAAAACGGGATGCGCAGAGGCAAAAAACTAATTTTTTTTCTTGTTTTCCTCCTCTAAATCTAGGTGCATCTTATGGTCCGGTGCGTCTTATAGTCTTAAAAATATGGTAAGCTACTATATTCTGAGTAAAGCTGCCTTTTGCAGCTAACTGATGGTGAATTTATCAGTGAAGGTGGTATTCAAGTGGTACTTCCGTTGTTCTGATATTGCACCCAAGGCACCGATTACTACTATCTTTGGGGGTTTTTTTTCTTCAGTCATTTTATTTTTATTTTCAGATCTTTGTATATTGTTATTTTCTCCAGTTCCTTCTCTTCTATTCTGCTGTCTCCAGGTACTGTCATGTCCACTATCCAGACTTTTTTTTGTCTTTCTTATAGATAATGGTTAAGTCTCGGGTGTTATGTGGCAGGTGCCGTCTGTTTGAATTCTAAAGTCCCAGAACAATTTAACTTCTTTATTTTCTATGACTTTCTCTATTTTATGGTCCTAGCAGTTCTTGCTTGCAGGCAATTGCACCACCTGCTGCCCACTTATAGGAAACATAAACTCGTTCTCTTTGGTGTGACTTTTTTTTTCAACAGGAAATTTTTAAGGGGGCCAGTTTCTTTTTGAAGTGGAGGACACTAGATAGGTCACTCTAGGGCAGGAGTCTGCAACCTTAAACACTCAAAGAGCCATTTGGATGCATTTCCCACAGAAAAGAAATCACCAGGAGCCACAAAACCTGGGTGGTCATAGCCAACTCGACATCACTCACTCCTACCCAGTCACATGACACACACACCCCAGCCACGCTTACCCAGGTTTTGTGGCTCCTGGTATTTTCTGTGGGAAACAGGTATATCTCCCTGTCTCTCTCTTTCTCTGTCTCTCCCTCTCTCATCTCCCCCCCTCTGTCTTGTGTGTGTGTGTGTTCCCTCTTGAACCATTTCCAAAAACAGGTGAGGGTTGGTGTTTTTTTCTTCTTCGTTGGGTGCTTTTTACCATATTTAAATCAAGAGTCATTTCAGGTTCCCAGATAAATGAAGCTCTTTCATTCCCCTGCTGTGGCTCCCTGTCAGCTGAACCCATCACTGGCTGGCCCCACCCCTCTCCCTCCCCACCCAGTCACTCCTCACCTGGCCTGGGAAGGTAAGGGTGACGGTGGGCGATGGAGACTCACTCCATATTCCAGAGCGGGAGCAAAGAGCCCCTGTACTTGCCATATCTTGCAGGCGCGTCTTCCGGCACTTGTTGGTGCTGCGCACACTTTGGTCGCTCGGGGAAATGCAGAATTTGCTCTCCACCCCAGGACACTAGCTCGGCCTGGCTGCGGCCGATGCCATTGCTATTGTCACCTCCATAGCCTGCCCGCTGCTCTCACAGGGCCTTGCGCAGCAGTTAAATTTAGCGCGCTTCACAATGGGGGAGATGGTGTCCCCTCCTCCACATGGAGCCCATTACAATGCAGAGCATTGGCCGCAAATGGGCTGAGCCAGTGTCTTGGGGCGGAAAGCAAGTCGTGCATCTCCCTGAGCGACAGAGGTATGTGTAGCACCAACAAGGGCTGGAAGAAGTGCCTGCGAGATACGGCAAATACAGGAGTGCTTCACTCCCGCTCTGGAATATCGAGAGAGTCTCCATCCCGCGCCATTGCCCTTACCTTCTCAGGCCAGGCAAGGAGTGACTGGGAGGGGAGGGGAGGGAAGAGCGAGGCCAGCCAGTGATGGGTTCAGCAGACAGGGAGCCACAGCAGGGGGACGAAAGAGCCACATGCGGCTCGGAAGCCACAGGTTGCAGACACCCACTCTAGGGAGAAGGAAGACTCACTTATTCATTCAAGACAGTTCTTCTAAGTCAGTTGCAATCCGGATCTGTGTGGCTGAGCTATCAGGTACTCTAGTCTTCATTGTTTCTGGTAAACTCAAGGTTGGTGTGAAATAAATCTGCTGCAAATGCAAAGTAAAATCCACACAAGTATTTGCCCTCCAGCGTGAGTTGGATTACCATTCATTTTCTCAGCCAGCAACACAGCATCATAGGTAGCAAAAACACAAATATTTTCACATGCTTGACATGCTTACAGCATTCCTTGTATACTTATCCATAAAAATATTAAGCAACATCACACATCCTTATCTTATGTGCTAAGTATTCCATTTATCCTCACATATGTTCAGATTGCCTTTACTACATTTGTCCTTACCACATTTGGCAACCAAACTCCAATTCGATACTCACATAAAACATTTTATTAATTAAAAACCATTCATTTTATATGCTTTTCTAAATCAATACATGTACAATAGCCATTCTTTTTGTCACCTTCATACCTTTTTCAAGAATCTACTGAAATGCAAAACCTGTTCTATATACTGTACTAAACACCTACCATAGCATAAAATCACATTGCACTTTCAAAATTCTGCATGGATTCACATTTCTTTGTCCGCTGAAAATAATTAATTCAGTAACAGGAAAAGTATTTTTATAGAAAAGCTAATCATTTTGAGGAGATTACATTTTGCCCTTCCTTCCTGGACTCTGTCCATACTGAGAATTGAAGTTCAAAAAATATAGGAAGACAAGGGTTGCCCAACATTACTGTATCTTGTATTTACCATATAACATTTTTTTTATAGTAAAGAGAAAATAATTGTTAGGAAAATATTCTAAAGGATTACCTACCTAATCCTACTATTTACATTTCTTCTGTAAATAACCCATATGTTGTATTTATTATAAAAACATAAGACTATGTGAATTTGACCTAGAGAAAGCAAATTAGTTGATCTAAATTAAGCATTTAGCAGTAAAATATTCCTATTGTGTTTTTAATACAGGTAGTCGTTGACTTACAATCACAATTGAGCCCCCATATTTGGCTAAGTGAGGTATTTGTTAAATTAATTTTGCCCCATTTTACGTCCTGTCTTGCCACAATTGTTACATGAATCATTGCAGTTGTTAAGTTAGTAAAAACTTAACAACTGCAATGTTGTGTGTGAATCTTGCTTCCCCATTGACTTTGTGCGTCAGAAGGTAGCAAAAGGTAACCACATGACCCCAGGACACTGCAACCATCATAAATATGAGTCTGTTGCCAAGCATCTGAATTTTGATCACGTTATCATGGGGGTGCTATAATGATTGTAAGTCACTTTTTACAGTGCCGCTGTAACTTTGAACAGTCACTAAATGGATTGTTGTAAATCGATGACTAACTGTATATGTACACATTAAAATGTTTCACACGTTATTAGAGGTTTTTTTCCTCCACCAAATCTCTCGTCCTGTTTTTCAGAGACACATCTAGTATAATTATAGGCTGGAAACAGAATGGTCATCCTGCCCTAATTAACTCCTTATTGTCAATGATACAAACAAGTCCAGAGACCCAAGTACAGTAATTATGAAACTTATCTTTATTAAAGACATTTAGATTAACTCAATAAGATAATGAAGTAAAACAATGTGAAGCATTACTTAGTACATACATATATTGGTTCTGAACTCAGTATATATTATAGCCTGCCATGTTTCTGACAATCACTCTAATTTCATTGTTCTGAATAGGCAAAGGTATTGGATAACTAATAGATAGAAATATAGTAATTGCCCGTTTTTTGATATGCCAGGTATTGTGCAGGCCTGATGTTCATAATTGCATAGAACAGTATTTTGATAACTACCAATGAACTCTCTTGACACTTATACCGAGTCTAAATTTAGGAGGTTCGGAAATATATTTAGATGTCCTCCTCTGTCTCATTGACATCTTCCCTACACGTTTTCCTTCAACAAGCAACATAACATATGTTATAGTAAAACAAAGCCAAAAACAATCCACAGGAATCCTAATGGCCACTCCAAACCATTCTAAAGGACTGATCGGAAATGAAAATAGATGTCCAATCTGGCTAGTCACAACTACAATGACTATGTTGAGTGCATCATAAAAGATTATCCAAGCAAAGTATACATAAAGACCTATAGTTTTTCTCTTATAGATACAATATAAATAATAGAAACATATAGGATAAGTTATAAAAGCCAAAACTATTGCTGTATAATAGCAATATGGAATAATCCAGGTTAAGTCTTTCACTTTAATCTTTCCCAAGCTAATTAATGTAAGGCTTAGGTGTCGAAATTCAAAGATAAGATACATATTGGTCATTAAGATCATGTACACACCAGCAACAACTGATCCTGCTTTCGGTGTTATGCCACAGATGCCATCACCAAACAGGGGAATGACTGAGTCTGGAGTAATAATTGCCTGAAAAACAATTATAACATAAGTGATTAACATATCACTTCCACGTAATATGAAAAAAATTACCAGAGCTGCATAAAGAAATCTATATTTAATACAAATTTAAATATATGTTAGTATAAAAAATAAAATGTGAGTTGCGTACTTGTTTTATATGCATTCTACTGTTCAATGTTTTCCCAAATTGATGCCTTTCAACAGCACAATTTCTATCCCGTATGATAGCCAATATGAACCAATCTATTTGGAGACTGCCACTAGGGAAGTATTTAATGAATTGTTTCATCACTCTAAGGTACGTTTTAATTATGATCAATAAACTACAATTGGTTGCCATATGTTAAACCTAACAATGATGATTTAAAAACACCAGGGGTTGCACAACCTTTTATCAAAACCAAACAAATCATGTTATGGCTCAGCATAATATATGAATATGCTATTCTTCTATAGGTTTTAAAATTGTAATCTGTACTTGTATAATTTTATCACACAAATGAAGGCGAATATATGTGTCCCAGGTCAATGTTGAAAGATTCAATCTGGGTTGGACACCAGGACCAGAGGGTTTATCTTCTGAGCTTTCAGACTAGTGTTGGAAACCACCCTCAGGGAACCTCTCTCTACCACTGTGTGTCACTATTTTTTCACAATTTAAACAAGTTTTCTCAATCATATGCCTTTAGATTTGAGACTTTAATGCCCAGAATTTCCAGTCAGTAATATTTGGGAATACTGAAGTTACATTTTCAATAAAACTAGGAAGGCATCATGTTGGAAAAGGCTTGTGTAGCAGAAGGGCCCATACCAGATATGAAGTAGGAAATCTCCACTAGTTGCCCCTGAAGATTCTGACGCTACCCACCTTTTGGTCCTGCTTTCTTGCATGATGTAGTTGTTGATAGGCCTGTTAGATTAGCCCAGAGGTTCCCAATCTTTTTCGGTTCGCGGCTCCCATAGCAATCCGACTTGCAACTGCGCATGCGCACTAGACGTTTCAGAAATGGCGCATCAGCGTTAGACCCAGCGGGCGGAATATTTCGCGGCGCCCTTATGACGATAGCGCGGCTCCCCAGGGAGCCGCGGCGCACAGTTTGGGAACCACTGGATTAGCCCATTCCAACTGATAAATCCAGCTGGATTCCAGAGGGAGGCTGGGATTTTCCCTAAGAATCTAGTGGGAAATTGAGCTGAAGCTTTAGTTGCAACCTGGAATGGGCAAATGGAACAGGTTTCAACCTGATTGCCCTTGTGTGGTCTTTCCCCCTGTGATGATCCCAATGTGAACTTTATTTGAGGAGCTGTGAGAGATGAAGCAAAAGAAGAGGCATGTCTGGAGAGGCACTGTAGGAAGATGAAGAGTGAATCTTCCCAAGCAAAAGTAAAAACCCATATTATGGATTACATTGTGGTAATAAGGGCAGTGAACAATTGGTATTTCTCCATGTTTTACACTTGCTGATAGTTGTCCAACAGCCCTGTTTAAGGAGACTTGGTCCCTGCTGAGGAGGTACGGGCTTCAAGAACATCTGCAGGGCTGCTGTGAAGAATATGCTTGCTATCTGCAGATAAAATCCCTCAGATCCACTCAAAATTTGGGCGGATTGGACTAGATAAGTCCAGTTGAGATGCCTGAAGCAAGATCTTGTGGGATTGTGTAGAGGCAGAAACTTCTAAAAACAGGCCATTACTTATTATAAGTTCAAACCTACAAGCATAGCACATACATTTAAGCCATTTGCCCACAATCAGCAAATTTCGTAAGTGCATAAGGACAAAAAAAAAACCAGTTACCCAAAACATACTACTTTGTCATTATCCAAGATACATAATATGACACTTCCTTTTTTTTGTTCCAAGGGTACTTCCCTTAACATTCTTGGCAATTTTCTTTCTAGACTCAACTCAGAAAGAATATATGGAAAGATTATACTTCTGCTCATTCCTGATACTTAGTTGTTACCCAGAATTATTATCTATAAGTCTTTTACATCAAGCTCTTATTGATGACTCGTGAACTAAACAAATAGATTATAGAGGCTGAGAGCCACTCTAACTAAATCAGTGTTAAGCATTGCTCTATATACATAATATTGAACAGAATTCTTGTAACTTTACAGGACAAATAAAAATATATTTTAGACATTTTTATTTGAGCAGAGCAAATTTCATTTCCTGAAATACAAACACGTTTCCTCAAATTCAGAAATTACAGGGGAAAAAAACAAAGGCGTAGTCCAGTGATGGCTAACCTTTTATGGACTGAGTGCCCAAAGCACGTGCGCACTCCCAAAATGTGCACACAGCCCCCATACATGTGCCCCACCCCTGCGCATGCGCACCCCCAGCATGTGCCATGCCCCCATGCATGTGTGGGCCCCCTGCACACACCCCATCCCCAAGAACATGCGTGGCAGAGACCCGAAGACCAGCTGGCCGGTGGGAGGCATGTGCACATGTGGCAGAGGTGAACTGGGGTGACGGCTCATGTGCCCACACATGGTTCACCATCACGGGCATAGTCCATACCATCTAGGCATGGTAATTTATAGGATCGCAAGCTCTGGGACACTTTATCTTAAATCAAACATAGGTCATCTGAAAATCTCCAATTTATAAAAATCCAATGATCCCCATGGTTGACAGTCATTATAGCAGTTGTATGTAACTACACTATATGTAGCGCCAAAACATCTGATGCTCCAAACAGCTTGTCCCTGTCCTAAGTGATCTCCCCAGAACTTTATAGAAATCTCCCTTGAGGGAGATATAACAATTTTTAAAATTTTTAAAATGGATGTATGACACCACAAAAATTAAAATTTCAGTCTACACTTTGTTATATTTGTCTTTGCATCCAAGGGGTAGACACTCTGAATTGTAAACGGCATCAAAATCTCATAAAAGCTTTACTGTGACTCTCACTCATTCTTTTGTTTAAGGAGGAAATCATTACAACACATATTTTTAAAATGAATCGTGGAATATTTAAAACTTTCAGTCTATGTTTTGTATATAACAAACTGGCTTTTAAAAATATGAATGGAATCAAAATCACTAATATCCCTTACAGTGGTTCTCACTCTAAGATTATTCTTATTCAGATGTAGATTAATCTCCTTGCTTTCCAGAATTTTTACTGATTTATGCATCTCTGCTTTCAGTAATTTCTTGCAAAATTAAAATTAATTTTTTCTCACCATGGTAAATCTGATTCTGTTATCAGAAAATCATTATTTATCAGGTCCTAGGCATTTCTTTTTGGATTACTTAACTGCTGGATTATGGAACCAGAACACCATCCTTACATCCTTTCTGTAAAGGAAGAGAAAAGTTATAAAATGAAAAATCATGTGATCAGTTCTGGCACGCACTCATTAAATGTGACATCATGTGACCAAAACTTGCAACTTCTTGCCAGCTATCCCATTCACTTTTTTATTAGTATTATTATTATTTCAAATTTACTCTGGGCTGCTTACTGCATACCCTGTTTCCCCCAAAATAAGATATCCCTTGATAATAAGCCCAATCGGACTTTGAGTGCATGGCAATAAGGCCAAGTGCTTATTTCAGGATTCAAAAAAATGTAAGACAGGGTTTTATTTTTGGGGAAACACGGTAATAAACATATAAAAACATTAAAATCATTGGATGTAAAATGACAGAGCAGATAAAGTAAAATCTTTAACACAAGATAGAGAAAGAGGGAGCTGGATACATAAGGGGGGGGGAGAGGAGATTAGCTTTTAATTAGTCAACCACCTCCAGTATGAAACTCCCCCATTGGAGCCCCAAGCCATTTGGCAGAACCAGGTGTTAAGGCTCTTATGGAAAGTCATGAGGCTGGGAACCAATCTCACCTCAGGGGGTAAGATGTTCCAAAGGGTAGGAGCCACAGTCAAGAAGGCACTTCTTCTGGACCCCACCAGTCAAAATTTCTTGACCAATGGGATCCACAGTATGTTCTCACTTCCGGCACAGATGGGGCGAGCCAGTCCCACTGGGGTGAGACGGTTCCTCAGGTAACCTGGACCCATGCCACGAAGAGTTTTATAAGTGATTATCAATACTTTGAATTGCATCCAAAGCAAACCAGCAACCAGTGCAGCTTGTGGAACAGTGGTGTGACATGAGCCACAATAGGGGTCCTAAGGACTGCCTGCTCCGCTGCACTCTGCGCCAGCTTATCTGAAGCCAGCAATGAAGGTCACAAATAGCAATCATGTGACCCACAGGAGACTGCAACCTCATAATTTCATGTGGGTTGCCAAGTGCCCAAATTACAATCGTCTGACTGCAGGGACATTATGATGGCCGCAATTTCAAGAACTGGTTTTAAGTCTCCTTGTTCAGCACCATTGTAACTTTGAATCGTCACTGGACAAGTGGTTGCTAAGCGAGGATACTTACAGCTCTGTATACTTACAGCTTACAAATTAAGAAACATTTTATTTACTTATTTGGGTTCACCTACTGACCTGTCTTTTTCTTCTCGTAGGCTGACACCTGGTGAAGGGGGGGGGGGCGGCAACCACCATTGACCACTGCGACGGGTAAACGTGACCATAAAGGTCCATATGGCTGATTAACTGGCTCAAAAACAGAGCCACCTTCCCGGGAGCCCCATCGAAGGTAGCTTGTATAGGAGGGAGACCTCACAGGGTGTGAGGGGTCCATACCCCTGGGCCCCACATTGGCAAGGGGTCTACAGTCCGTCTCGTTGTTCCACCATCCCGGGCTCTGCCTCTCTGCTCCGGAAACCAGCCCACGCTTCTATCTCTTGTTTGTCTGGAAGGGAACTGGTCCACCCCACGAACAACATCCCCCAGTGATGAAGCAGGGCCCCTGGGGGTCCGAGACTCCTCCCTCTGCTTGCCCGTCGCAGCAGCCATCTTCGGCCTGAATTTGGGACTGGCTAGGCAGATTCTACTCCCTGAACCCGGCCCTGGGCCGCTGGCACTCTGCCACCTCTCCGGCTGGTCTCCACCAGGTGCCCAGGGCTGCCAGGAGGGGGCGTCACGAAAACTCGCCTCTCTGAACCGGGCGTCACGAAAACTCGCCTCTCCGAACCGGTCTCTCAGTATGTCCATGGTCGTTGCCCCCGGTCCCATGGAGAAGCTCCAGTCTCCGTCGTCATCCTCCGCCCACTGGCGTTCTCTCCACCGCTGGAACTGGACCGCGGAAGGCGCTGGCGTTTGGCTCCTGGTGCCTCCCTGCCCCGTCACAGCAGGGCTTTGCCACCAATGCCCAGGGGAGCTATCCGCCTCTTGGGGGTCATGGCCAGCTGTTGCTACATCTTGCCGCATCTCCCTGTTTCAGCCGCACGACTAGCGGCTCAGCTTCTGCCGCTGCCTCTGCCTCTGCCGGTGTGGCCTCTGCCTCCTCCACAGCTGGCAACCCTGCAACCTCCGTACCGGGCAACGTACCTTCCACCATCCATGGCGTCGCTCTTGCCACCAATGGAACAGGTGGGGGCAGATCAAGACAGAGTTACCCATGCCAGCGCTGAGCACTGTTTAAATAGCGTGCCGATAAGCCATCTTCTGCCTCTACCTCCTGCGCTGCTTGATGACGTTTCTGCAGGTGCTGTCCGGCAGCGCCAACCTCGATCCCTGCAACCAGCACGATCCCTCTACTCCCACCACCGGTGCGTTTACAGCCCTAACCGCAAACCCCAAAGCCTTCACCAGCACCCGTGTCCCCTGCTGCGCAGCCGCCCCCGCAGTTGTACACATGAAGCCATGGTTCTGGTAGCTGTCATTGTCGAGTGCTGTTGGATGCTCGACACAATGCTCTATACCCCAAAAGACTCTGAGTAGATTATATACCCTCTAACAGTAAAGTTCCAAATTATTTGAGTAACCTCAGTGCTCTTCCCAGTCAAAACTTCAAACCAAACAACCAAAACCCAGAGTTTGTTGAAAGAAGACAGTATGGATAATATGCAGCTTTGATCTGATTGATTTGAATAAAGACAGATAATACAAAACTGTAGTTCTATCACTTCATATGGAAAAAACCTTTTTGATAAAATTCAGACATAATATGTATGCTAGATAAATTTTGATTTTCCAAAGGATTTATAAAATAATTCCAGATGTGGGATATGGCCCCCATAATGAAGATAAAACTCAACTGTTTTTCCCCCCCCCCATATGCACAAGCATGCTGGCTGTAAAGAATGCAAGATCTCTGGAATCTCATGCTCCTTAACGGCCTCCTTGGGAGAAAGATGGTGAGGGCGACTTTGCTTTAGGGAAACTGACAGGGTCACAAATGGCAGTCATGTGACCATAGCTCAGTGAGCTGTCATAATTGCAAGCAGGGCACCCAAGCATTCAGATCACCAATACATGACCCTTGGGGATGCTGCAACGGCCACAACTATGCAGACTGATCATAAATCCCCATTGTTCAGCACCATTGTGAATTTTAATGGTCACTGAACAAGCAGTCATAAGTTGAGGACTACCTGCATACTGTACCATGCCTAACCTTTGACTTATTCCAAATTTCAGATGGTTTCACTTATCATATATTCTCCTTCCTGGGCTTTGTTTAGGGTTGAAAATATAGAAGATTAAATGTATCTCCTATCACCATTATATCCTTTTAAATTATTATTTCTGGCAAATGTATTTATTTATTAAATGTATATGCTGCCCATCTTGCCTAGATTTTGATGCTTTCTCTCATCTTTCTCTTGATGCATTTTGATGTTTTCACTCCTGTAGTTTAAATATTTCTGATCAATAAATCAATATGATATACAAATTTTAAAGACTGAATTGAACAAGGAATTAGAGAGCCCCATTTTCAGTAAACAATGGGAAAATGTATTACAACTATATAAAAATGTTAATGGATCTTAGACTATTGAACAAAAAGTAATATTTAAAATTTATTACCTTTGGAATTTGTATAGAAAAGGAATGAGTAAATGATAAATAATAAATGATAAATAAAGTGGGAATACTTCATTGAAAACATTTTTGTGATATCCTAAGATTGTTATGATCTAGGAAAAAGTTATAAGGAATATTAATCTGACTTTGTAATATTTAATATTCTTATATTCTTTTGAACTACCTGTATGTACTTATTAGATGGTAGTGAATAGTGGATAATGAAAATATATTCTCCATGTCCTTTATACTGATAAGGGTCTAGCCCTGCAACATTGGAAGACAAACACATACCCTCAGTCATTCAGTATATTGAATACCTAATGGTAGCCATAACTTATGAGACTTGGATTTAGATTTATCGATTTATGGATAACAGATACCAGCCTTCACTACCTATTATGGCTTTGGTCAATCAAGGTTTTGACATAACAATTTTTAGAAACTTAAAGGGATAAACTAGGATTTATTTATCACATGAATTATTTTATATACTCTACTTAGTACCATTATTGCAAATTTTAGCATTAGCTTGCTGGTCAAGAATTATATTCTTGAGGATAAATCTTTAAATCCTAAGGGACTTGGATCAAGTCATCTCCAAACTTGCGAAATATGCATCTATGGCAAAATTAACCGTATGTATTCAGAAGTCTGATTACATTTAAGCAAAAATTCTTCCCCTATTCAGGTGGCCCTTGACTTTGACCATTCAAAGTTACAATGGCACTGAAAAAAGTGACTTATGACCATCTGTTCCCACTTGCAGCATCTCCATTGTCAGGTGATCAAAATTCGGATGCTTGACAACTAGCATGTATTTATAATATTGCACTGTTTGTAACCTTTCCAGCTGATTTCCAACAAGGAAAGTCAACAGGTGTTCCAAAGTTATTTTTCCAAAAGGCAAATGGACTTCCTTGTTTTCTTTCTTTGACAACATTTTGTTTCTCATCCAAGAAGCTTGTTCTTTAGAAAGTGAAATGGTTTCAAAGAAAAAACCAAGAAAGTCCATTTGCCTTTTGGAAAAGCACCTTTGGAACAACCATGACTTGGATGATTGAGAATCTCCATAGATAAAGTTAATCGGGGAAGTCAGACTTGCTTAATAACCAAATGATTCACTTAACAACTGCAGTAATTCATTTCACAACTCTAGCAAGAAAGGACATAAAAGGGGCAAAACTCAATTAACAACTGTCTTTTGGGCTCAAATGTGGCTGTATGTCGAGAACTACCTATATATCATGTCATAGATAAAGGTAAAGGTTCCCCTCGCACATATGTGCTAGTTGTTCCTGACTCTAGGGGGCGGTGCTCATCTCCGTTTCAAAGCCGAAGAGCCAGCAGTGTCCGAAGACATCTCCATGACTAAACATGACTAAACATGTTACCGTAATAATTATGGCAAGAAAAGTCATAAAATGGGAGCAAACTCACTTAACAACTGTTTTGCTTAGCAATGGAAATTTTGGGCTCAATTGTGGTCATAAGTTGAACACTATGATTACTGTAATTACAAGAACAGGAGAGGGGTTCCTTTTTACAAGGGAGCTATATAATGGACCAGGGCCAATTTGGTGTATAGGTAATCCTCAAGGCCAGTTGCCTAGCAACGATTCAAAATTATGAAAAAACTATTTACAACCCAGATTCAAAGTTCCAAAGACCACCAATCCCAGAAGACACAACTGACCTGCATTCATGGCCTTTTGCAACACGCCAGTCACATGACTGCAATTTATGATATTTTATTTATTTATTTATTTATTTATTAAATTTTTATCCCGCCCTTCTCCAGAAGGACTCAGGGTGGTGTACAGCCAAGATAAAAAAGCCAAGATAAAATTTTAGCTGGAAACCGGTGTTTACTTCTTTTTTCCTGCAAAAAAAGGCCCCATTAAGTGGGTTTGCTTAATGACCATCACAAAAATAGTTGTAAATTCAGGCATGGTCACTGGCAACCCGCTTAACAGTCATGATTTACAAGCAAAATTGCATGCTCAATTACACATGTAAGTCGAAAAATATCCATAGTGGTTAAGGCATCAAACTTGAAACTGGGAGCCCTTAATTCTAATCCGACTTTATGCACAAAAACAGCTAGGTGATCTTGAAACAGTCACTTTTTCTCAGCCCTAGGAAGGAGGCAATGACAAACCACTTCTGAAAAAATATCTTGCCAGAAATTGAATATAATTGAATAGAGAAAAATATATATCTGTCTATCCATCCATCTATCAAAACATAAATTACTGTAAAGTTTCCACCTGATTTTGTATTTATATTTTTAATTTAATTTGCTGAACTGTTTATCTCTAGGTTTCAAAGCACGTGGGGAAGAAGGTCCATTTCAAATTTATCTACATTCAAATGCGACTATATGGCTAAATAACGGGCGCTTTTTCGTTTTTTCTTTAAAAAAAAAAACCTCAAGCACTTCCTGAATGGTCAAATCGATACCTTCTTGGAGCGACTTTCGGTGGGCCTGCTTTATACACAACTCTTCCCTTCCCGCGCCTGGTTTTGACAGTTAAACCGCCTTTCCCGCTTCCCCTTCCCTGGAGCGCATGTGACTCGCGCGCGCCCCCCTCCCCTGCGTTCCCCTTCATCCCCCCCCCCCCCCCGCCCCCTTATCGCTTGTGATCGCTTGTCCCGCCTCTCATTCTCTGGCAGGTTTCTGATTCCTCCGGTTTGGGTTTTTCTTCTTCCCTTCGTGCTTCACGTGGCTCTACAGATGGGACTCTGGATTGGTCAAGCTTTGGGGATTTCCGTCCAACAGCCAATAGGTGCATTCTACCCGCCCGAATCCAAGATGGCGGCTCTGGGGACTGGCAAAGGGACCCCGGGAAGGAGGAGGTGAAACGGTCTCGGCCGGAGGATTCGGGCCCCATCGCCCCGGGTTGTCCCCTCTCGCTACCGGGCCAGCGAGGGCCTCGGCCTCTGTCCGAGGCATGGCCGCGGAAAGCAACAAGCAGTTCTGGAAACGGAGCGCGAAGCTACCGGGCAGGTGAGTAAAGAAGCCTCCGTCCGGGCATCGATGCCGACCGATCCCGTTTGTTCCCCGGGGAGCAGAGGTTGACTTAGCAAAGCCGGCTTGGCTCCTAGTTTTTTTTTTTTTTTTTGTCGCCCTTCATTTGTCGGAAGTGCGTTTGAAGGGTCGAGCCTCCCTGCTCTTGAAGCGAATAGTTGCTTCAGTCGCTCGCTTCTGTGGATGGAGGAGGAGTAGGGAGAACCCTGGAGGTGGTCTGAAGCAGGGGATTTCCCCTTGCCTGGCATGGAAGGCAAGAGTTGGATCTTCCCAGCCTCTCTTCATCGGCAGCATCCCGCAATCCTGACCTCCCCCCACTCCCCTTTTGCCACTCGGAGATGTGACGCTCCCGGTCTTTTTAATCAAAAGTGGCGGAGCAACTAATTTGATCGGTTCTCAGGTTCCAAACCCGCCTCCGGGAATATGATGCCCTGGTCACCTCTGCCTTGCGGGCCGCGTTGGTGGTGGTTAGGGAGGCAGTCGAAGTAGAGCTTTAGGAAGGTGCAGATCGTGCCGCTTTCCCCGAGAAAGTGAAAAGCCGCCCGTGTCTTCATTGGTGTGCAGGCTGATCGGTTTGCATCTCTGCGTGATGCTTACTAGGCCAATGCTTTTTGCGGAGAGTTCCGGTTAAAGTTGAAATAAAAAACCCTAATTAATCAATCGTGCTTAAATCGAACGAATGTGTTAGGTAGGCCGGCTGTAGAGCAATGATTACAAAACTTTTCCCTACCATCAGCCCAGAAAGTCCTCCGGAGAACTTCCATAACACAAGGCTGGAGCAGAAGACTCGAATTTTCAATTTTCTTAGAGAGTTATTCCATCTTTAAAGATGCAACTGGCCCCGTTGTAACACCTCACCATAAAACTTAGGGAAGCTCTAATATTTGAATCATAAGGAGTTATGATTTAAGAGGGATTTTTGTCCCCCTACTTCTCTCTCTTTTTTTTTAATTATTTATATTTATATGCCGCCCTTCTCCGGAGACTCAGGGCGGCTTACAATGCGTTAAGCAATAGCCTTCATACTTTAGTATATTTATACAAAGTCAGCTTATTGCCCCCACAAACCGGGTCCTCATTTTACCCACCTTAGAAAGGATGGAAGGCTGAGTCAACCTTGAGCCTGGTGAGAATTGAACTCGCAGTAATTGCAGGCAGCTGGATGTTAAATGCTGCCTTAGTAGGAGCATTAGCTTCCTACGCCACTCAGGCTGTTCCTCCTCCCATAAGCCCAGTGGTGGGATTCAAGTAATTTAACAACCGGTTCTCTGCCCTAATGATTTCTTCCAACAACCAGTTTGCCAAACTGCTCAGAAAGTTAACAACTGGTTCTCCCGAAGTGGTGAGAACTGGCTGAATCCCACCACTGCATAAGCCCTATGTGTAAGGAGTGCTGAACTAATATACTGAAGGTTTCTTTTATCTTCTTCAAACCAATGTCTTTCTAGCAAAGTTTGGGCTCTTGTTAAAATTTGTGCGTGCATAAACTTTCAGTGCTTTTCTCATATAAGATCATATTCTTGAGCATCTTTTTCCTAACTTCCTCTTTTACTACTTTGGGTGTAGAGCATCAGCAGTGGAATATTTTCCAATATTTCAACATTTTGGAATATTCCAATATTTTCTCTTTAATTATATCATTTAGATTGTGAGATTTGATTAGATTACTAATTAAATGTGAGAAAAAATTTTTTTTGCAGTCTTAAAGGAATTAAGAAATAATGAATTGACAAAATCAGAAATAAATATGCCACTGAGAAAAGTGTAGAGAAACTAAGAAGCAGTCTTCATGGATAGCAATTTGAGGCAAATGCTGTATAATTCATAGACTGGTCCTCTAACTTCATCTTGACCATATAACTACCACTGTAAGGTGTCTGGAATGCTTTGCTAGCTTTAAATTCTTCCCAAGTAGGTAATTCTTGTTTCTAGCTTTATTACTCTTAACTTCTCTGGCTATGAGAATACTTGGACAATTCAGAAGTCTAGGAACATTGCAGACAAATGTTGTATAATATGTGCACTTGAAAAGAAAGAAACAGTATTTTTGTAAGTGCTGTAGCAGCTTTTTGGTTTTGGATGTCTTATCATTGTGCCACATCCTGCTTGCATATAATTCTGCCTTTCTGTGAAACAGCTTTCATCTATAGTTGTTTTAAACAGTAAAGTTGACTCAACCAGTTAGACTGGTTTGAAGAAGGCAATTGAGCCAACTTGAACCTGAGCCAACCAGTAAATATAAACTTCTTCCATTTTTGATGTGAGTACTTTGCAACATCATCAATTCTGTGATGTCTTACACTAGCAGAAGGGAGTGCAAGATTTCCCCTTATTTTATGACACCCTGAAGCTTGATAATTTTTATCAGATAATAGTCGGTTTATACAGGATTTCCAAACATGGCTATCTTACTTCTCCTAGTACTGTGTAATGTAAATGTGCATAAATTGTTTATAATAGACATAGTTTGCAATTTTGTATACATGTTATATTTGGGCTAGAAAAAAATGAGCATATGATTTGTTCCCTATCAGGCAACTAGTTCCAGACTAAGCAGGAAACAAAATAACTTGGCATACATAAAGCTCTGTCAGCTGGCTTCTGCTAAATCTGCTAAAAGGGATAGAAGCGATATTTTGATTTGGGCCAAAATGTTGTGGAAACTAGCAAAGAGTTCCTTATTAAAATGGGAAATCACTTCCACATGACTACTTGGCATGAAGTAAAGGAGAGGTGTTTAAAATGGATTGTCAGTTCTGTTACTGCTTTTCCTTGTAGCTGGATAGCTTTATTAAAAATGCTTACTGAATTGGTCCTTAAAATTCTGCATAGTTTTGTCAGGGTTTTTTTTTTCTTTTAAATGCCTCTGATGATCAGGCAACTCAGCTGGGATCACCAGAGCCGAAGAGGTTGTAGAAAAAATGGTTTTAAAGGGGGGGGGATGGCCACGCCCACCCAGTCACATTACCACCACCACTCCAAAGCCACATCCACAGAACCAGTAGTAACGAATTTTAGATTTCACCATTGGCCTGAACTCTGCAGTTAAGAGGTTTAGAGACTGGGAGAACATAGGAACTTAAAAGTTCATGGGCATAAACTTGCCCTGCAAGAGTTGAATACTGGCTGGGTTAAAGTCATCATTGACAAATCCATATCCTTTTTTCTGGATCAGTGCAGAAGTGATGTGTCAGGGTGTTTCAGATGCTTTAATTCTCCAGCCTGGGTTTCAGCTCTGGAGTTTCTTAATCATTCCAATAGTAACCTTGTCCTGTATACAATAGGATGCAAACCCCACCCTCTCTCTCACACTGATGATGTTGCCTAGTTGGGTTATAAAAAGTCTGCACGAAAACAGCCGAGCTCAGAGAGCACTAAGAATTCCACAGTTCAAACTGGAACTACAGCAGGGGTGAAATCCAGCAGGTTCTGACAGTTCTGGAGAACTGGTAGCAGAAATTTTGAGTAGTTTGGAGAACCAGCAAATGCCACCTCTGGCTGGCCCCAGAGTGGGGTGGGAATGAAGATTTTGCAGTATCCTTCCGCTGCCATGCCCACCGAGCCACACCACGCCCACCAAGCCATGCCCACAGAATTGGTAGTAAAATAATTTGGATTTCACCACTGCAACAGACCCCAATTTTTTTTGCCTTAAAAAAGCAGTTAAGATCTGGCTCCCTCCACCCTTGGGGAATGGGGAAGCCTTTTAAGTAGAATCCCTTTCTGATTGCTTAATTATCAAATTAGGTCACCATTTTTCTTTTACATACTAGTTTTTTTATGTTGTGTGGTGTTGGTTTATTGAATAAGCCATAATGGTCTGGTTCTCATGTAACCAAAGCCAAAGTGATTTTTAAAAATTCTTTAAACTATTTCTGTAATAGTTCTAATGTCGAAAGGCAAGATTCACTCATTAGTTGCTATAGAGCACCAAACCCAGCCATTCTAATGCTATGACTGGAGTTGAAGACTTGTTCTGCATTTAATTCCTAACTTTTCACAACCTCACTCTTAGTCTCATATGACCATAACAGTTCAAAAGAATTATCTGTCCTCCTCCTAAAAGAACTACTCTTCAACTCTGAATTATTATGAAACTTTGAGGATGCTGAAGTTGTTTATGTAGTTATTGAAGTACTGTATGGTTATTTTCAAAGCCAGTGCTGTATTTGCATTAGTGTGAAGAAGACCCAAATTCAGATTCACCTTCAGACATCAAAGCTCACTGGATTATTTTGGGCCAGACCCAATCTCTCAGCCCATTCTGTCTCATAGAAACATTGTTATATAGAGGAAAATTGAGGTTGCCTTGAACTCTTGAAGGAAAGGCAAAATATACATCTAATATTGGTTGTGTGTCTTGTCTCTTTTACAGTATTCAACCTGTTTATGGAGCTCAGCATCCTCCACTGGACCCACGGCTCACGAAAAAGTAAGTACTTTTTAGTGCTTACTTTTGTCCCATTTTACAACCTTTTTTGCCACTGTTTTTCAGCAAGTCACTGCAGTTGTTATGCGAATTTTGCTTCCCCCATTGACTTTGCTTGTCAGAAGCCAGCTGGGTAGATTACATATTGTGATCACATGAGCCCTGGACTATACAACTGTCATAAAAGAGCCTCAGTGGTGCAGCGGACTAAGTGCTGTTAAGTGCTAGCACTTAGCTGCCAGCTGCCTGCAATTAGTGCGAGTTCAAATCTCACCAGGCTCAAGGTTGACTCAGCCTTCCATCCTTTCGAGATAGGTAAATTGAGAACCCAGATTGTGGGGGCAATAAGCCAGCTTCGTATAGAACAACACCGCTTGGGGTGGGGGCAAAAGCCCTAATAAGCAGGTATATACATAAAAGTATGCAGGCTATTGCTATAATGCATTGTAAACCGCCCTGAGTCTACGGAGAAGGGCGGCATATAAATTGGACTAATAAATAAATAAATAAATACATGCCAGGTGTCAAGCACCCAAATTTTGATCATGTGACCATGGGGATGCTGCAACAGTCGTAAGTGTGAAAAACTGTCATAAGTTACTTTTTTGGGTGCCATTGTAGCTTTGAACAGTCACTAAACGAATGGCTGTAAAACAAGGACTACCTATACATAGTAAAAATGGCAAATTATTCTACCTCTTCTATGAGAAGGCATTTTTACAATAGGAAAATATATTACCTTGGTTGATGATGTTCCACTGAAGTACTTGGATACTCTGTTTGAACCATCAGTACTCCTTTGAGGTTTATATTTTGCTTCCTTGAAAAAACTATTGGCCATTAAGCGGAGGACATATAGTGAGCTGATGGTTTAACTATTAAATCATTACGGGATGACATATTCACAATCATTGCCCTCCCTGAGTCAGGAAACCAATAGTTTATAAAATTGAACATCTGTGCTAATTTGTAAAGGGAGAGGAACAGGTGGGATTTCAAAAGAGCAATGAACATATGTAGTGCAGTTTTAGTGTCTCTGGTTTACATGATCTACGTGCAAGTAATATGAGGAATGTAAAGGGGTATATTAGACTGATCAAACTATTTGATTGAAATATTGATTTTGACATTTCGAAGCAGTCCAATTCTGCTTGGTCTGTTTCAGGGATACCGGATTCAATTGGGTTCCAAGTGTTGATCCTAATTTAGGAAATATGGACTATTATGTCTCCATCAACTACCATCATTGGAAATCAACACAGTTATTACTTGATTGTTGTTTATCATCAGATTTGCAGATCTAGTAGTTCCTTTTAAGGGGATGAAGTTTAGCAACTTGTAAATAAATAGGTGCATGGGGATTTTGTGTAGCATTTTCCCCAGAGAGATTTTCTTTTTCCTTTGTTTTTATTTGACAAGAAGAGGCTTGATTTTTACAAACGTAATAGTGGAAAGGGGAGAACCTGTAAAATTTTAGACTTGAATTAGTATTTAAGTTTAAATGAATTAAGCATTAACTACTAGGTTGTTATGACTAGGTGTCATATTTAAATAGTGACTATGATTTTATGAAGAAATGTGAAATATTCATTTCATAAATATATAAATTCTATGCTGATTTACTTTTGAGATTTTTTTTTACTTTTAGCTACCCTTCATTCACACTGATATCACTTAACCTATTGCATTTATATTATGAGCTATACAACATTAAGTCATTTATTGTAAATCCTTATCACTGCTTCAGTTACTGATTGAATCTTTGTAAAGGGAAAGGGGCAGGTGGGATTTAAGAAGGCCAAAGACATGCATAGGCCAATTTTAGTGTCAATCAGGATGATTATTTCAAGAATATTAACTGCTGAACTTTGAAGTGGTTGTATTGGAGTCATTGAATTTAGTTTATACATTATTGATTACTATATGAACGATGAAAATATAGATCTATATATCTATCTATGCAATTAGTGTACCATTCAGGTGGGAGGAGGGATAATGAATTTGTAAATAACTGCTGAAAAGATCAGAAGTAGTTTATTTCTTCACCTTTGTTTCTCTTTCTGGCTTTCTTACTTTTGTTTTTTGTAACTTTTCTCTTTTTCTTTGGCTTTATCTTTTATAGTATGAAATTTTTTTTACTAAAAAATATATTTTAAACAAGGGATTTAACCACTTTTGTTTTGGAATTTTCAGTGAAGACAATATGCATAATCTTCTCAGATTATAGGCTGTGATCCATTGATTTAACACATTCATTTTAGTCCTTAAATAATAAAGCCTAGAGTGAGGAAAGATGGTTGAGAATTTCAGGGGGCACAACCATTATTATCCTAGGACAGTGATGGCTAACCTTTTTGCCATTACATGCGGGGGAGCATAGGGGGGTCACACGCATGCGTGCCCATACCCATAATTCAATGCCCCCCATGTCCTGCCCATGCTCCCCCTGCTTTTGGCACACAACAGCAAAAAGGTTGCCGGTGGGCCCGGTAGGCCCGTTTTTTTGCCCTCCCCAGGCTCCAGAGACTTTCTTGGAGCCTGGAGAGGGTGAAATCTGCCACACACACACACACACACACACACACACACACACACACCACCACCACCCCGAGGCCCTCCAGAGGCCGGAAATGGCCCGTTTCCCAACTTCCAGTCAGCCCAGAAGGCCCGTTTTTCGCCCTCCCCAGGCTCCAGAGGCTTTCTTGGAGCCTGGGGAGAGTGAAAACAGCCTTCCCCACCCTTCCGGAGTCCTTCCAGAGGCCAAAAACAGCCCATTTCCCAACTTCCGGTGGGCCCAGAACCAAAATCAGCTGGCTGGCACGCATGTGCACTCTGGAGTTGAGTTAGGGCAACACTCACGTGCCCACAGATATGGCTCCGTATGCCACCTGTGGCACCCGTGCCATAGGTTCGCCATCATGGTCCTAGGACCTAGAGCAATATTTCTCAACCTTGGCCAGTTTAAGATGGGTGGATTTCAACTCCCAGAACTCCCCAGCCAGCAAAGGTTGAGAAACACTGTACCCAGAAATCAGTGTCAGTGATATGTTCCTCCTTTTATGTTAGTCTATGTACAGTGATTTGGTCTTTTATTTGTTATTGTTATTGACATCGGACTTCTGGATTATCATGCAACTATTTCGAATTTACTTCTACTTGTCAGTTTAGTTAACTTCATTTTGTATTAAAATTTATGGCTGAAAATGTGCATGTGAGGTTCCTTTGCCTCCTCTTTTTTTTTTTTTTAAGCAAAGACCAGTGGAAATAATGGGGGCTCAGTACCATCATTAGTTTTGGATTATTGGTAGGGATTCCTGATGTATTCTTAAGAAATTCCTTTTTTTGCATTTAAAATTCCATTTGGTCTACCTTATTTTCTTGGAATTCATTTAGGTTTCTTGATCTGAACAGACAAAGACTATATCCTGGGTTCTTTGATGCTAGGATCATGATTCATATAACTGAAAATAAAGCAACTGCAAATTAACAGTATTGTTCAAACAAAGGGATTAATTGTGTCTTTATTCAATATACATGTTAATTTGGGCAATAGTATATTAACATTTCTATTTTCACATGTCTTATATATGCGTGGTTTATACTTCTTTAGTATTCTACTTATATAACATAAAACCAGAGTTTTACTTTGCTTACCACATAGGAAGTTTCATGGATCGCCCTTTACATCCTGGACTTAGGCAGAAATATTTTGCTTCTTGCCTAAAATTATTTTCTGTTCTTTGGCTCACTGAAAGGGAAGAGAGGGAACAGTGGGATGGAGGGAGAGCAACTGATACATTAAATGAAAATGATGATGAAAGATTATCATAGGGAAGGAAAATTTGTATATCAAAACTGAGTGCAATTCTCAATACAGTGTATCACTTTACTTTTTTTAGCTTCATCAAGGAACACTCCAAGATCAACACGCTATCTATGAAAAATAAGAAGGCCAGCAGTTTTCATGAGTTTGCTCGGGACACTAGTGATGCTTGGGATATTGGGGATGATGAAGATGAAGATTTCTCATCTTTCCAAACATTGAACTCTAAAGTGGCCAAGGCCACAGCAGCACAAGTCCTGGAAAATCACAGCAGAAAATCACAGCGTATGAAACCCGAGTGGCCCCAGACAGCTCTCAGTGACGCACCAATCAATTGTAAAGTCATCAAATCCAATAGTGAAGCCCAGCTATCCAGAGGACCTGGTATGTTGCTTATGGCTCTTGGCTTTTGTTTGCAGTGTATTGCTATATCCCATCAAATTTGTGAGAGTGAATTATGCAGTTCTGTACAAATACTGCATTTGTAGGCAAATGCAGAAAGGAATATTCTCAAAACCTTCAATCTGTTTTAGCCAAGAAATGCATTTTTTTTTCTTATGGATGAAGAAATAGCCTCTTATGTGTGTGGTTAATTTGTGATGAAATCCTGAAAGCTGGTGACTAGCTAAGTACAATATCCCAGGAAACAAGACTTTCATGCTTTTTAAAACTTTTTATATTGTTCCATATTTAGCAGGAACAGAATACATTGATGCAGATATATAAGCATGTTCTTGAACTTCATATTTATTTATCGACATTGGTTACAATATATTTGAGTGCTAGAAAAGGTGAATCCTGGGATCTGATTATGTACTGTAGTAGACCTTGGCTTTTCTTGCTGGTGAAATTGTAATGGTGTATTTTAAAAGTACATTCCTTTACAGAGCACACATAGATCTGATATGCTCTTATGAGCAGTAGTTAGTGTATCTGTTAGTCGTTCTTACTAACTGATATCAAGCATAGTCATTGCATGTTTATTGGAGGGTGTGGGTGAATGAGTTTGCCCTTTCTGTAGATAAAGGCCTTTTGGTTAGTGAACTGGTACTCAAAAAGTGTTTGAAACTTTTGGGAACATAGAGTTTTGACCACAGAATCTTGATATTGCATGTGAGATATGAGTGTAAAATATACAGCCTGAAGTCGTCATGCAGCCTACTAGAATTATTTTTCTGTTCCACTCCCAAAATAGCCAAAATGTTGACAGCTTCGTTGGTGGCTTTGAACTTTAGGGAAGATTAGAGGATAAAATCAGTACCTTAATCTTTACAGATACTCTAGAGCAGTGATGGCTAACCTTTTTGCCATTGCATGCCAAAAGTGGGGGGAGCACGGTGGGGTCACACGCACGCGTGCCCACATCCATAATTCTATGTGCCCTGCCCCTCCCCCGTGCTCCCCCCGCTTTTGGCACACGATGACACGGTGGGCCCGGTAGGCCCATTTTTTGCTCTCCCCAGGCTCCAGAGCCTTTCTAGGAGCCTGGGGAGGGCAAAACCGGCCTTCCCCACCCCCAGAGGCCCTCCGGAGGCCGGAAACAGTGTGTTTCCTGACTTCTGGTGGGCCCAGAAGGCCCGAAAATTAGCTGTCTGGTGCACACATTGCGTGCCGGAGCTGAGCTCGCATGCCCACCAAAATGGCTCCACGTGCCACCTGTGGCACCCGTGCCATAGGTTCGCCATCATGGCTCTAGAGATACCCATTTCATCCTGCATGGTCCCTGAAATTCCCCTTGAAATGGGTTCTGCCACAAAACCTTATGGCATCCTCAAGCCAGAAATTGTACATTCCTAATATTAATCAAACAGTTAAGAGAATGCATGCCTTACCTTGCATACTGCAATGATGAGTGAAGTATATTCTGCTTTCTGACTTTGAAAAATTAGCCATCTGATAGCAAAGCTACCACCAGATGGCATCAAAGCCCATACCTCATTCTATTTCTTTTCTGGAAATTGTTTGGCTTTTTAGCATTGAAGTATAGAGGAAGTTGGGGTGCTAGATTGCTTTTGAGGTGTGGTGCTTCCTCTTCTGTGCTATTGATTTTGTTGTTTAGCATGCTGAAGGAAAAAGGAATGAAAGAGCCTGAAATCTGGAAACAAATGGAAGGGATTGAATAGGTGGAGACGATGGAAAAAGAGCTGAGAGAGCATTGGCTTTGTATAATGTTGATGGACAGGCCAGGTAATCTTGACATCAGTGAAAGTGGTTTAAGAGCCATCCATCTAAATTGCTAACAATACAACATTCTACTTTTACCATTACAATCATTGGATCTCTGCACTTTCATTAAGAGTTATGTCAAGCATAATGAAAATTGTAAAATATCAGGGTATTCCTGTGCAGGGGTTCTTGGTGAATGAGTGAAGCAGAACAGTTTGATAACTTGGTCAGCAGGAATGGATCGGTTCATGGTTTATCTTGACTAATCCTCGAGTTCTTTGCATACCTTTTTAATAACAGCATGGCAGGAAACAGTTCAACATGTGAAGCTTCTGCCATCATTCAGTGATGGGAGTAAAAATTCACAGGTATGGAGACTTTCCTTGCCATGTGTGTGTTTAAAGGTGTAGAAGCCTTCCTGGAATTGGAGATTCTGGAGGCATGAAGAAAACAATGGATTCTGGAAGCTCCAGTGTTTGCTGCTGCCCAGTATACTCCTGATGGACCTCTTTAAACTCTTTTAGAGGATGCCTGTACGCGCAACCCCCTCCACAAACAGCAATCGCTCCCACTCCGACCCATCATTCCACTTGTCGCTCGCATCTCTGACCAAAATGCTTCTGGGGCTCCTCCCATGACGGTGCGTGAGAAAACTCGCTTGGAAAAATTCCGGCAGCTTCTGTCCAGCCAAAACACAGATTTAGGTGAGTCCAGGTGTTGGGATGATAAAAATACCTCAAGAACTTTTGTGGTTTCTAGAAATAATAAATAAACAACCACATTCCTCCCGCTGTGGCGCAAGCATGTTTGGGTTATCATAAATGTCCTTTATGTGTAACATGAGATTCCAATGTGAGATCATCCCTAGCCAAGCTAGCCAAGAATGTTAATGTTATAGTCTCAGAGGAGATCAAGCAAGGATTGTATGAGGACTAAAGCAGTACAGTTGTACTGGGTACAGAGTCCCAATGATATTTGATTTATCATTTTATTTCCATACATATTTAAATCCAATTTTAAATTTCAAAGAATTAAAATAAAAAGAAACATAGTCACTATTGCCATACGTATCTAAACAGCAAGTTACTTACCCAGAGGGAAGAAAAGTATATCCTTTCTGCCATCTTTAAAAATGCCAAAAAGTTAATATGAATAAATTCACTGTTACCCCTTTGCAGATGAATTGAGGAAATGCAGCTGGCCTGGTGTCCCCAGAGAGGTTCGTCCTGTGACTTGGCGACTTTTATCAGTGAGTGCTGCATCCTCTGACCTAGGACAACTTGTGTCATCTACATAATGAAAATGTATCCAAGATGCATAACTGGGCTCCAGGCAAACACAGCTCCTGGTTGGATTTTTAGCCCAAGTCTTTCTTAACCAAGCTGCCTGAGATCTCTTGAGAGGAATATGACACTGTAGCATGGGAGAACAGTACATTTTATGCTTAGGTTTGTAAAAACTGATTTAGAAATAAAAATAGCCCATATTTGATGTTAGTTATGCCATGAAAAAGCAAGAATGTCAATGAATTCCAAAGTCAGTCTCTGTAGAAAATGAGAGAAGTTACATGACAACAGTATTTCTGACCTCCAAAATGCCTTATTCCCAAGAAATCTTTATGTGATGCTGGAATTGTAGTTTCCAAAGTAAGACTGTCTCCAATGCTTTTAAGCATTTAATGCAAGGAAAAATGTTGATAGTTGCAGTTTCATCCCCCAAAGGAGAACTTGATTAGAAGAAGCTGCATTTTTCAAACTTTTGGTTCTATAACTTTTTGTTGAACTCTTGTTAAATCCTATATCCTTTCCTAACATATTTTCTTGTGGGCTAGGATTGGGCAAGTTGGAGTGAAAATTGGATAGGAATGTGGAACACAGTTGAAGAATTTTGACTTGACAGGTTTTGTCTTCTATAGGGTTATCTCCCTGCCAGTATGGAACGAAGGAAGCTGACTTTACAACGAAAACGAGAAGAGTATTTTGGCTTCATTGAACAGTATTATGACTCCAGAAATGAGGAGCATCATCAAGATACCTATCGGCAGGTACTCAGACTTCTAATCTCTAGATTCAGCTTGGCCCCCATTGCATGTAGTTCTGTAGTTCTGACCATTATTTGTTTAGTTACAATTCTTTGCATTTATGTTCCCACCTTTTCTGAGCTCGAAAGCATGTATTTGGAAAGTGAAGAAATTTACCTGCAGAACAATAGCCATGTGAGATAGATTAGCTGAGACAGTTTCTGGGCAAGTCACTCAGTCATTCAGTGAGTTCTGTACTTGAATGGGTCTTCCCATTCCAAATTCCCTAATTAACAATAATATACTAGCTAATAATATACACTTCCTAGGTATTATTCATTAATCAGCAGACATGAAACTGATCTGACTAATGATTCTAGAACAGGAATAGATAGCCTTTTTGCCTTTCAGAGCTATGTCAGATATTGAAGGCCGTATATTCCAGATATACATATTGCACTTTTCAGAGTATAAGACACACTTCCCCCCCCCCCCAAAGAGGGTGGAAATGTTGGTGCGTCTTATACACCGAATACAGCCATTTTTGGCCTCTCAAAGCCCCACCCTGCGCGTCCCATTTTTGCAAAAAATGGGCCCATTTTTCGCAAAAAACGGGGGGCGTGGAGGCTTTGGGAGGCCTGCAAGGTGCTCCTGGGGGCTGGGGAGGGCAAAAACACTGAGGATGAGCAAACCCCTCACACGTCACGTTTTTGCTCTCCCTGGCCCCCAGGAGCACTCTGCAGGCCTCCCAAACCCTCTGCGCACCCCGTTTTTGTGAAAAACGAGATGTGCATAGGGTTTGGGAGGCCTGCAGACTGCTCCTGGGGGCCAGGGAGGGCAAAAACGTTTTTTTTTCTTGCTTACCTCTTCAAAATCTTGGTGTGTCTTATACACTGGTGCGTCTTATAGTCCGAAAAATACGGTATATACCCAGCAGACACATAAACGTATGTATGCATAAGAAACTGTGTTTATTCTCCAAGAACTTGCTTGAAGGTCAGTGCTTTTGGGGAAATCCACAATTTTAAGCATGCTTGAGAGGAGGGGAGGGGAGGGGAGGGGAGGTCTAGTCTCCAACACACCTTGCTCTAGGAAATAGGATGCTTTCTTCTGCTTCTTTCCAGAGAGAGCCACTGGAATTGCTTCACTGGAAAGAAAAGAAAAAGCTACACAAGACTTCCCTATTCCTTCCTGTTGAAGCAGCTCTATAGTACTATATATTCCTTCCTGCCATTGACAGTGTGGGCTTGTTGCTCTTTTGCTGGGAGGAAAGCTTCCCCTATGCTGCCTACAAAACTGATCCCTGGAACCTCATAATCATCAGGCTGGTGCACCTGCATCTTCCAAGAGTTGCAGGCACTCTTGACCCAGAGATAAGCTACTGTGGGGAAATCACCTAGATTTTTTACGGTAGTCTTTTGAAAGGATTATTCCTGCAAGGCTTACATATTTGTGCTGGATCATTAACATATATCCTTGAGTCATCAGCTCTGTTTAGTTGGATGAGCAAGAACATGCTATAATGTTGGTCCTGTGTGAATCAGTGACAACATTCTATCTTCCGTTTAGATTAGGCCATGGAAATATTGCCTTGTATTTGCAGATTGCAAGATTTGTTTGCAGTCTTTAATTTCTTTTTATTTTCTTAAAAATCATTTTCAGATCCATATAGACATTCCTCGGACAAATCCCCTCATCCCTCTGTTCCAGCAACCATTAGTTCAAGAGGTGAGAAGTTTCCCCCCCCCCTGCTAAGCCATTTAACTCTTGATGTTGGTGACCAAGGATGCTTACTGAAATTTTTGTTTTGTCCGATTATTACTAATTTTCTGAGAACTATTACTCAGCGGCAACCAGTTTAAGATGTGTGAACTTCAACTTCCAGCTGGCTGGGGAATTCTGGGAATTGAAGTCCAACATCATAAACTTGCTGAAGTCAAGAAACAATGTTTCTATTGCTTAACGCATTGTAAACCGCCCTGAGTCTCCGGAGAAGGGTGGCATATAAATAATTTTTTTTTTAACAAAAATGTCCTAGGGTTAACTGCCTTGTACTATTCAAGGGCATTTCTGATAGATTTTTTCTTTAAATCACACGTTTAAGTATTTTCTTTCTACTCTAAAAGTTAGGTGGCTATATGCTGCATTTCCAAAATGCAATATAAATGAATCATGCAGGCATACTTATTTTTGCAGGAATATTTTATCAATATTCTACTAAAGCGCACCATTTGGGAAATGCAAAAATCATTATGAAATTATAAAAGAATGCACATTGCCACCAGATAAATATTTCTCTGTCTCTTTCTTCTTAGGAATATGTATTAATATAAGCATATGATACGATAATGTTGCATTCTGTTTCCTTTTATTTTACCAGCCATTGCTGTGGGGATAAAGAAATTTGTAACACAATGGCATTACATTATATATGATATATTTCTAGATGTTGCAGGCAAATCAACAGGAAGAACTATACAGGACTAACATTTCAATCTGCAGCCCAATAGCTGTCTAATTATGAACTTTTCCTAAGAATCCATATATTCAAATATTGCATGAAATTACAAACTTTCAACAGAAAAAGATGCAACTTCTCCATATTTTTAATTTTTTTTAAGAATGCACTAGATAGGATAAAGTGTTTTTCCTATGCACAGTTATATTTAGTTAGTTGCAAGGGTACAATGTTCTGATATTATCTGTCTGTTTATAGCCCCCAATATCCAGCTATCTAAAGACTCCCAGAGTGGCTTACAAATCAATAGAAGAAAAATATGACAATATTAGAAGAATAGACAGTATTCTAAAATCAAAGTAAGATTATTAGAACAATAAGAACAGTACAGTTGGAAAGATTTTTTTTTTCTGATGAAGAAAAATTGACCATACAGTATGCCATTTCGAATACCTTTGAAGGAGAATTTAAAATCAAGGCATGAAAACCAAGGGATTCGTTTCTCCAGGCATTTTCAATCCTTCTTTCAGTAATAAGTACCCAGAATAAGTCTTCTGAGGATGCTACTAGTATCTAGGAAGTTACTATGAGTAAAAGACAGGGGTCTGTGTGGGCTTTCTAGATGCTCTCTAGTGATAAGGCTCTGTAGAAGTTAAGTCAGTATTTTTAGAAACTCTTCAACAGAAATTAGTGACTTCGTGAAGGAATTATCTCTGACTTTTAAGTGTCCTCTCAATGTATATCACCAGCAAAACTGCATTAAGTCCATATTGTAGCAATGAGGTGACTTGCCTAAAAACATAAACTATCTTAGTAGAGTTTTAAATGGCAGACCTCTGGCTAGATTAATTGAATTCCAAATATTAATAAAGAAACATGTTATAAGGTATAAATTATTTTAGCTTTGGCCAATCTGATTCTGCTGATTATTTACTGATGCCTGCAAATCATGCTTTTTCAGTCAAGCTTAAGTGATCTTAATCCATTCCTAGCTCTTGTGTATAGCAGAGATGGGGTTTTCTATATTTAGGAGTCAGCTTTGATTGGGTTTGGGAATTACTAATGCAAGGTCTGTCTAAAACCATAATAGATTGATTCAGTTCTTCGGGTTTATGAAGCATAAATAAATACCTAACAAGGTCCTGTGCTGTTGGCCTTGAAATGAATAGGCACATTGTCATGGCTTGTTTTCTTGTGTATGTCCCTTTTCTCCTTGTAGCAGACAATGGCCTATGCATACTGTTTAAAAGCTTTGATCAGCTTAAGAGCTAGAATACTTAACCATTAATATAAGTGGTAGTGCTGCAAAACAAATGGCCATGTTCAAAGTATGATTAATGAGAGCTATCTGACACAATTATGTTGAATGCCATTGCTGACTATCCTGAAAGTTATAAAATAACCTGTGCAGACTCTTGAAAGGAAAACTGGTCACAGAATTTATACCAAGGGCACTGAGATGTTGCTTGTATTGTTCTGCTACAACAAGTTTCCTACAAGTAGCAATAAATCCCTCCATCAAGATTTTGTATTCTCGAAACAACAGACTTCAGATGCTTGTCTACTAAATTCAGTCATTGTGGATGCAAATGTAACAGAGAAGCTATTCATTTATTATTAATGTTTCGTGAAGTGTGAACAACATATATTCTGGAGAATGTCAGTTCTCTCAATTACAGAAATCGCCATGCAGACTTGCAGCATGCTGGGGTTAATTTTTCTAAATCTGGTGTGCAACTAGAAAACCTATCAGGGGCCTCAAGTCTTAGCCCTATTCTTACATTTGAAGGAAACAAGAGAATCTAGAGCACCTCTGTCAAGGAGCTGCAATGTATGGTCTGTCAGACCTTGCTGATTCTGCAGAAGTGATTTATTGAACTTGACAGTGTGTTTTGGCGCTGCTGTGTACATATTAGCAGTAGCCTCATCCTAAGGTTCATGAATTTTGGCCATACCAGATAGTTGTGAGAAGGCCTTTTGTTGCCTATATTCATCCATAAACAAGAAACCTCATTGCAGAAAAAGAGGAACTTTTAACAGTAGATATAAGGGCATCTGCTAAATATGTGATAGTGACTTTGGAAAGACTCTTACATAACAGAGGTAGGAGACATGTTGGACTAGAACAACAGGAAACTGCCTTAATCCACATCAGAATACTTGTGAATTTAGCCCAACATTTTGTATTCTCTGGGATTTCCAGAAGTGCTTTAAAAAAAAATCTTTTGTGATCTGCTCTTTTGAACAAGGCGTGACATTTATTAAACTTGTTATGAAACCGCTGACCCCCAAACACCTGTTTGAAAGATCCTCAATTTACAACCATTTGCTTAAATGATAGTTCACATTAATGACAGTACTGCCAACCTGGTGCCTTTTGTTCCCTTTGATGAAATATTTGAACAAATAAGCAGGCATACGGCTTAATTGGCCAGTATTTTTCCCCCCTCCTTTTAAAAAGAAGCAACTTTGATTTTGTAAGGAAAGGTTTAAAAAAGTTGAGAAGGTATCTGATCTTCCCCAGAATTTCCAATGGCTGCAGATCTGGGTTGAAACCACCTCAGGGTTCCATCCATGAATATGTGTCCTTGGAGGAAGTGAAGCCAGGTAATCCCCAAACAGCATCTCCTTTGCCTTTCAGCTTGTAACCCTCTAGGTGCTTAATCACATAGACAATGGAAAAGGATAGATAAACTCTTTTCAGAGCAGAATATTTATCTATGATAATTCTGAATTTCTGCTGGCTTCTGCACGTGGCATCCTAGGAGTCAGGTACACTGTATGCTGAATCTTCTTTTGCTGCTAAGAACCTCAACCCTGGCTATTTCTTTAGTCACTCTGCATTTCTAACTCTTACCACAACCTCTTCCTCCCCTGCTCTTGTTCAGGCTTTCTCCTTCTTCTCTTTCCTTGGGCATGGCTAACTCAAGCACCTGGCTTTCCTTCTTCCTCTCTAGATCTTTGAACGAATCCTGTTTATCTGGGCCATCCGACACCCTGCCAGCGGCTACGTGCAAGGGATTAATGACCTGGTCACTCCATTCTTTGTTGTGTTCCTCTCTGAATATGTTGGTAAGCGATGCTTGATGGCTGAAGTATATGATTAGCTCTTGCTGTTGAATACTCAGATTGTCATCACTGAATCAACTTCATCATCCCTGAAATGCTTTTCCATTACAGTATATAAAGGTAGAGCTGCAAATTGATTCACCATCATCTCTCTCCCGGATTAGCTTTTGTCAATCATGTCTTAAATCTGACAGAAAAAGTTTTTTTTTCCCCCGGGGTGGTGGTGGTAGGAAGCAAAATATTGTCTAGCTGTGATTGTCAGTAAGGTAAAACAAGTCATTAGTGAGAAAAACTCCACAAAGAGTAATGACTGGGGTAGTGTCAGACTTACATTGTTTGCCAAAGATAACAGCATTTTGCAATCAAGATGTATTATGCAAATGTCAATTTTTATCAGGTATTAGGAGGGCTCTGCTTCCGAATTGTTTAGAAAGATGTAGAATGGCACTACCCCTTATTACAATTTTGTATCTTGTAGGATACATGGAGATAATTCCACTTTCCTTTTAGAACAATCTGGAATGCTTAATGAATTAAAAGATCTAGTCATGGAACAGATTCTTCTTTTACATTAAAGCAGTGCTTCTAATTGAAATCCACCTCTTTTACCCTGTACAGTGAAAACAAAAATACCCATCAGCAGTTAATACTGAACAAGGTAGCATATTCTATCAGTTTTAATAATATTGCCATGCAGAAAAAATGGCTTCGAGAATAGAATTTAGGAATAACATTTAGGAAAGGAAAGAGCTTTTCAGAGAAACTACGTAACACATAATAAGAGCAATGCGTTTTTGATTTAGAACAAAAAACATCAGAAAAAGCACAGGAAATGAAGAACTAATAATGCAGCCTTTATGTGGGTCAAATTATATACACAGAGAATTACTAGTTTAAAAGCAGGTTTAAAGAAATCTGACTGGTTTTGTGTTGGCTCAGAATCAAAGCAGCATCCGATATACCTAGTACCTGAGAGCTCTACAAGGAATACCAAAATTGTAGGCTAGATACAGAAGGGTCAAAAAAACTTCTCTGATGATGACAGTGCCAGACTGATGCTATCACAAACATTTACATGATCTGTAAGATTTATTTTGTTAAAAAATAATGAAAAAATAAAATCATGTTCTGCAAATCCTTCTGCCGTTGATCAAACTTATTTATACAGATAATTCATACACTAGTCATTTGCTTAATTGGCAATTGACCTGCATTGATAGTCTTCATAAATTATTTTTTTACTATGCATCAAAGATTAGTAATCCAATTTTTGCAATTTCCTGGAGAATGGAATAACTCATGTATTTTGTGCATGTTGAATAAATGACTGGAAACAATGAAATCTGATAAGAGATGTATTTTGAATATTGATGATTATTTGAGATCATGTCTTAAATATATACAGTAGGTGTCTTCTCCTAATTATAAATGAGATAAAATAGAACTTGTGAAAATAATGGTTAGTAAGGGATGGCATGGAAATTGAATATTCAACTCCCTTGGTTATTGGTATATTGTGCCTTATCATGTTTTTTATTTTTCTAAGCCTGGAAATGTGGTCATTTAATCTTTTGATTTTCATGACATGCTCCTACTTGCTATTCTAAGCATGTATCTAATGATGTTCATGTTCTAAATATGGTTGATGAGGAACTTTCCGTGCAGCATGGCTGCTTCTTCATTTATACGCGTGAGCTTCATGGCTAGCTACTATGGGGGCTATGGGGGGGAGCTAACTAGGCCTTTGGTCTGTTCTAGGAAGACTTTATGTCAGTTATTGTTCTTAACAGTCTTATCAGTAGAACTTGTAAGATAATGCTCCATTTGAATTTCGTTTAATGAAATTATTAATTCTGCTTAAGAATTATTCAAAATATTCTATGTGGCATTTAATGATTAAACAATAAATTTATCAATATCCATTACTGCCAACTTCTTTCCCAATCAGTTTTCAGTGGCCCTTCATGGGAAAAAAATAGAATGATTAACTTGCATATTACTATAAAACACTTCTGACTGATGGTAAAAGTAGGCCTAACTATGAGGAGGGTAGCCCAAGAATAGTGCTTTTACTAAAAAGGCCATTACCTGGTTATTTTGCTGGGCAGACAATTTAATTATTCCTTGCACATAATAATGTAGCTTCTCCTGAGATGTGAAGCTTCAAAATCTGGAACTCACTGCGGCCTTTCTGCTATTTCTTTCTTCGGTGGACTTCCTTGAATAGCTGCCCATCAACTGTGCTTTGAACTGTTTCTGGTATATCTACCCCTTATCTAGCTTATACTCCAGTGGCTGAATCAGCAAACCAGCAAACACTCTCATGACATTTGTGTAGGAAAATCACTGCTTTATTTGGAGATAGGCATTCTTAATTAGTTATCTCCAATAAAAAATAAACCGGTTCTGACACTTGTACCTCTCAACATTGTATTTGCTGGATTCTTGCCTTATCTTTGTGTGGTGATGAATAACATTGGCACATGAGGTCATTGCTGCTCATTAATCCTTCTTTAGTAGAGATAAGGTTGCTGACACCCTCATTTTAGATCAATTTGAGAAGTCTACCAAAGATTAGCTCTTTGATATATATGTCAGATCATTTGTTTGGTTTTGAGAGAGGTCTATATTTGTTCATGGTCATTCAGTGAATTAAATTATAGATAACAGCCAAGGAGTTTACAAAGGATGTTATTTCTGAAATCATCCATTGGCATCGACTATTATCATACATACCATACCATACCATACCATACCATACATCATTTCTCTCTTTGTTTAAAAACTAACAAGTGAGCATGGCGGCTCTCATCAGGCCAGAATTGCTTTTGCTGAGTCACTGGTCAAATACCTGGCTAGTGAACAGGACCAAACTCTTTCTCCTCTTCTTGTATGTTGTTGCCTTTTTTTCAAATTGTTCACTGTTAGCCTGCTGCACAAAGGGAGCTGCCTTCATGAAGTTGCAGAGCCCGTGAGCATTTTGGGATCTGTGCCAGTGTCAGATCCATATATGGTTTATCTGCTGCTCTCAACAGATCAGCAGATGCCATTGAACATTGCTGAGTATTGCTTGTTTCAGCCAGTGCTGTCTGGCAGAATGGCTTATGGGGGTTATAACAGCTACAACTATAGTAAAATTTTAGTGTCCCAAAGGTGCTTATCAAAGCGGCAGAATTGTTGAATGCTCATTTGGAAGAGATTTTATGGTTGACAAAATAAACATTTGGTAAGCATTCCATTTATTCTCCCACATGGGTTACCATTCCTAATACATTCAATAACCAGCTTTATTCAACTTCAACCAAACTTTTCAAGGCAAAAACAAGACAGAATTTGATATTATTTGGTAAAGATTTTTTAAAAACTTGTATTAATTAAATGCTGGAGCAACCTAGTTGATAGTAATCATGTTACCTTCATGTGAAACTTCATGTGATTTGAATAAACTATATTGACTGGGGGATAGAGTATTATATCTACAGCAGCTATGTTGTATTAGCCAAAGCCAAAACAACCACATTATGCCTTTAAAAAAAAGCAATGGCATAATATATAAAAAGAAAACAGGAACCAAATAACAACTAACTAAACCATATATAAACTGAAATATAAACTCAAACAAAAAAATCCATAGGGGAAAAAAAAGGTAATGTTATTAATAATAATGATTACATGCTCCTGACATTCCATCAGTGCAATAAAGTAGGAAAAGTATGTGTTTCCCCAAAAATAAGACCCTGTCTTATATTTTTTTTGAACCCTGAAAAAAGCGCTTGGCCTTATTGCCATGTGCTCAAAAGTCCGATTGGGTTTATTGTCAGAGGATGTCTTATTTTCGGGGAAAACAGGGTAAAAAAGTAAAGATTTCCCCTTTTTCATGATGTCTTGAACTTTTGCTTGTCCCTATGCTCACTTAGTTCCCTTTTGAACATCAATTTTAATTGAACTAGAAGGTGATCTAACCACAACAGTGGGCTAGATATAATGCTCACTAGATTCAGATCACCACAAAATTGCCGTCAAGCAAAAGGAAAGTCTGACATATGTCCACTAATGTGTTTTGAGATTATTGGAACAAACCCATGGTTGTCATGGAGTATATACACCCCGTGGCTTTCCTTGACCCAGCTTCCAGGCCGTCAGATTGAACTCCCCTGAGTGGAGAAACTTCGACGCCAGCCCTCAGTTGAGAGACTCAGATAGGGATCCAGGCAGGCAGAGAGTGCCTGGTTTCTCAAAAGGATAGTTAGTTATATATTGCACTTCCAACATAAAGAATTGGAAAGCCAGCCTATATTATACTTGGATGAATAGTATTTTTTTTTAAATCCAACCATAATAATTTATTAAATGAGGATATTCCAACATATTCCAAATTATCCACAAGTTTACCATATCTTCATACAACTCTTTAGTTGTGAATAAAAATAAAATTCGAAACATCTTATTTGCTGTATAGTTTTTAGTAATTCATTGAGAATCTGCTCACTGTTACCCACTTTCATGAGATGAGAGAGTATAGAAGCCTGCAGGCAGTGTTTGTCTGTTGCTGTACCTGCTGTCTGGGATACCAACTGAATTGTAACTAAAAACACTAGCTTTACAATTCATAATGGGTTTTTTTAATCCTTCCATTACAGGAAGGTCAAAATACATACAGAATGGTATACTTGAAAATGAAGAGCATTAAAACCTCAGTCTTCAAATAAAAGTCATAATTTTGATATGAAAAATCAAAGTCTGATCATTCCATAAAAACTTTCTTTTAAAAAAAGGTAAATGTTTCCCCCATCCAGCCATGACCTATTCTAGGGGGCGGTGCTCATCTCTGTTTCCTAGCTGAGAGCCAGCATTGTCCAAAGATGCTTCCATGGTCATTCAGCTAGCATGACTATATGCCAAAGCACATGGAATGCTGCAACCTTCCCAATGAAGTGGTACCTATTTATCTACTCGCATTTGCATGCTTTTGAACTGCTAGGTTAGGGCAAGAATGGGAGCTCACCCCATCATGCAGTACTTGGGACTCAAACTGCCGAACTTCAGTCAACATGCTCAGCATCTTAATTGCTCAGCCACTGCGCCCCTTAATATTTCACAATTTCTTGAAAATACTTTACAACTATTAATGTAGGAGTCCCTCCAAGAATATGTATCAACCTTGCAATAGAGCTTCCCATGAACTATAATCACCTGATTCCAGTTCCTCTCCATTCCGTTGTAGTGTTCTATTGATTGAAGATATAGGAGACTGTAAATATAGTTTCTAAATCTTACATTGATTCAGTTTCTGGGGAACATGTAGATTTGGAAAATGCCTGTTATTCAATATTTCTGTTCTCGTTCCTTTCAGAAGATTAAACTGACTTATATTTGCAAGGTCAAGCACCAGGATCTGTCTCTACAATCCTGTGGAGAGTTCTCCTTTTAGAACTAATGGCCATGTTTGGGATTTTCTGTCATAGATGCCATACTAAATCACAACAAGGGGAGAATGGTGTTATTTCACAGAATTGCTGTCCTAGTAAGCAACAACCAGTCTTAAACTATCCCATTCTACAGTAGAAAAACTTGACCTGTTAAAAATCAAGTCACATTATAATCTGCGAGGCAAGTTGGAATCTTGAGTTTCATTTTTAAAAAAGATTCCTTTGAAATCACAAACATCTGTTCACATGTGCATCCACATACCCACACAAATTATTATTGAGTTTGTTCATTCCTTCAATCCCAATCCGTATATGATGTCCAGACAATACTCGTGTCAACTGTATAATCAAGCCATGTTATTTATTTTTTATCTGGCAGCAGAGTCACCCTCACCAGCTTAAAGTCTGCTGTTTGGGGGAATACTTATTTTCATTTTCTTCAGTCCTGGATAGTGTTCTCTTTTTGCCAGGAGAATGCAGGTGAGGTTTCATTACGGTCAATAGCTGTTTCCTTGTTGCTTGGACAAACAGTAGGTATCTGTATTTAGTATGGTTAGGATTTTTTCAAGCCCCTTTACAATCTGCACCAATCGTGGTGGTGCAGTGGTTAGAATGCAGTACTGCAGGCTACTTCTGCTGACTGCCGGCTGTCAGGATTTCGGCAGTTCGATTCTCATTGGCTCAAGGTTGATTCAGCATTCCATCCTTCCGATGTGGGTAAAATGAGAACCCAGTTTGTTGGGGGCAATATGCTGACCTTGTAAACTGCTTAGAGAAGGCTGTAAGGCAGTGTGAAGCGGAATATAAGTCTTAATGCTATTGCTATCTACAATCTTTTCCAGAAGGGGTTACTAGATGGGACTTGGACTGGATCATAAAACTGCTCTGACATTGACTCAATTAAATATGCTATTTGAACTGAGCCACATTTTTCTCATATATAAATCTCAGCTCCCTACTTCATGTACGGGATGAGTGCATCAGATACATATTTCTTCTACCTTCTTCACTTCAATCTGGATCCCCACTGTGCTATCCCTCTGTCAGTCTCCGCTGACCCATTGTTACATCCCTGCATCACCTAAAATGATAGATTATAATGGTTATGAAAAACCCACTCTTCCTTAAATAATTTTATGGGTAATCAGGTTGGGCCACAAGGTGGATGCTTTGAGCCCACATATAGAAGTAAAACTAGTGGGATGAAACCCAACGTTTCATTCTTCAGTGCATTCAGCCTCCAAATTTAAACAAAAATTAAATTTTAAACAAATAGTAAAGGTAAGGAACCTTGATGTCTTCACTGCGGGCAGCTTGTAGTAATCGCATTGTCAAGACGACATTCTCTGCTGCTGGCATACACAGTAAATATCCATACTTAGAAGGTAATTTGTCTTCCTCTGCGATTGTCTCAGTTTCAATATGATCGTTTCAGTTTTATTTCATCACTTCTGTGCTGAAATAAAAGATAAGGAAGCTCCCAAAAGCCCATTCCTTCAAAACAGCCTTAGCGTTTTTTCATGCTGTCATTGTATAAATGGATGGTTTCCCAGTAAGGTGGGAAAAAGTGCATCTCTTTTTTTGACAGGATCCTACATATTTTAGACAGTGTCTGCAGGCAGAAAGATGAGCTGGCCTCTAGTCCTGCTGTAAATTAACTCCATTTGCTGGTTAGCAATCTCCAAGCTTCTTGGTTGAATGCCGTCTAGAGATCTTTGCTGTTCCCAGCAGCCACATGCATAGCGAGCCAGTGTTGTGCGTACTAATCTTCTCCTAACCTAGCTCAGTGGTGCCTTGAGCTGCAATGTCAATCATAGCCACATTAGACTCTTCTTCATGCCAGCTTCAAGTGGCTGCTGCAAAACTGTTGGCTGCCTTTCAGTTCTTGTCAGAGCCATATGTTGGATATCCAGGTTTTTTTATGCGGGTTCTTTCTAAGGCTCTTGCAGAACAGATGTTTGTGTTGAGCAATATACTCGAGAGGATTTTCCGAAGCTCTCTTCTTCTTTTGCCAAAAACCCCTACCTCTTGTTTTCAGGGTTGCTTGCGCTGTCGTAGCCATTGCTTCTCCTTTGGGAGAGGGAGAAGTAGCTGATCGGGAGTGAGCTATATATGTTTGTTGCATTTTGCCTGTCTTTCATATACAACCATTATGACTGCATTTATATTATTTCCCCAAACCATGTTTGTCATGGAACCATCACATGTAAAATACCTAAATGCTTCAAATATATATGGATATCAAAACAGAAGGTATGTATAATCTAAAGGATAAGACAGAAAAAAGAAATGAGATGGAATTGGAAAGCAAACAAATGCTAGCATCCATTCTTAAAATTGTGTATTTAAAAATATGAATTTAAAAAAGTAACATCTGTTCTGGATAGTCTGCTCTGCCTTTAAGTTCTCACACACACGCACAGAGGGTCTTACAGTCTTGATCTAGCAAAAGAAGTCCAAATGTGCTGCACTTGGAGACAGTGATTTGTGAAGGAATCTCTAGCTATCAGGCCATATTTTGATGATAATTGTAATTATAGTTACTATGGTGCCTAAACTTACCAAATCATTGACAGGAAGAAACATATTTGTACAGGAATGTGCACAAAGCTAATATAAAGCTAATGACTGACGAGTTTTTTTTTTTAAATGTGATTCTGGGTTTGAATATGGTTACTTTCAATGGATCCTTTCACAGAATTTGATTGTCTAAATGCAGCAAGTATTTTCTTTCAAGAAGTACAATAATATTTGGCTTACAAGCAGTCCTCCTTAGAATATAGAATAACAGAGTTGGAAGGGACCCTGGAGATCTTCTAGTGCAACCCCCTGCTCAAACAAGAAACCCTATACCAGCGGTGTCAAACTCAAGTCCCAGGGGCCAGATATAGCCCACAGGGTACTTAGATCTGGCCTGCGGGGCCGCTCTAGAAACAGCAAAGGACTGGCCCATGGTGCCTCTGCCAGCAAAAACGGAGCTTGAGAGGCCCGCAGGTGGCTCCGTTTTCGCTAGCAGAGGGTTGCAGGAGGCTGTTGCAGCCGAAAACGGAGCTCAGGAGCCCATTTTTGCTGGCAGAGCGCTCGGGCCACCATAGGTACCCCCAACATGAGTGATGTTGAGCTGGCCATGCCCACCCTGGCCACACCCACCCCAGCCCCCTGAAGTCAAACACAACTCTGATGTGGCCCTCATTGAAATCAAGTTTGACACCCTTGTCCTATACCATTTCAGTCAAATGGTTGTCCAGCCTCTTCTTTAAAATGTCCATTGTTGGAGAATTCACAACTTCTGGAGGCAAGTTGTTCCACTGATCTGTTTGTTCCTTTGTTCCTTTTCCTATGTGTATAATACATGGCAGCCAAGGCCAAAATTTCAATACATAATATCCTGTTTTGTGTGAATCAGGAAACTATGGATATTCATTTTGGATCAAGCCAAGGTTTTAAATTTCCAATCATCATATAACATTGCTTATTTTCAGGCAAATAACATGGTTTCCTTGCTTGGGCAAAAATGAAAAACCTAGTGACTTCTTACATTAATTGCAGCTAAAGATAGTAAGATGAGTAACCAAAAGGCTTGTACATATCATAGTTGAATAAATCAAGTTTTAAATGTCCAAACTAAGCAACAGTTGTGTGTAAATTTATGGGTAAAGCCATTGCCTTAATTTTAGAAATGGTAGGAGTAGTGACATATCAGACCAGCTGGCATTTGGAAAATGCAATGAGTGATCTTTTATCTGATGAAACAGAAATTACTTTGGTTTGATTTACATGAGTTGAAAATGCAACCTCAATTTGTAGCTGAGTTCACACATCAATTCAATCAGCAATGTGGCAAATTATGTGAATCCAACTCCTGCGAGTTTTTAAGCTGCTTTTTTAACATGTTGTGCAAACCAATGTATTTGTTATTTATTTAATAAATAATGATTAAACAAATAATAGTATAGCATAATATAGGAACACCTATATATACGTAAATAGCAGCAAGTTTTGGGATCAAGTGCTTTTTCCTCCCCTTTCATTTTTTTGTTACCTAGATATTAAAAGTTATTGTTTTTTTGTTTATTGTCACATACTAAGTCAACCAAATCATCGGAGCATCCAGCTGCCCTGGGTTTATACCACCAGGAGACTAGGGGAACCTGACATCTGTTAAATGTAATGGATAATTTAGAGTGGCTTACTGAGGCTGAAACTGTAGATGATGTTCCCTACCGGTTTACCAGATGAGAAGGATTATTGGGTTGGGGAAAAGATTTAACAAGGATGCCAACTCCCCTCTCTATAATCCCTTAATAATTGCTTAGTTAACCATCAGAATAGCCAAATTATTTGTGAGATAAGAAGATAGTTTGCAATTCCCCACAGGTAATGCACACCAGTTGCCAAGAATTTTGTTGTTTTTGTTTTGTTATTATGACACTAACAGTCATAATTGCAGTCACTTAAATAAGGGCAGTGATGAACCTGAGGTGACTGGGCTAGAAAGGAGTTAATTTGGAAACAAACTTTTTCTGTCAATTTCTTCTGCAGCCAGTTTGGGAAACGTTAGTGCAGAGGGGAGCGGGAAATGAGATTTAAAAATGGATAAATTTTCCCATCGCCCGGTTCGCACCCACAGAGAAGGCTCTACCCCTGGAGGCCACCAGCTGACATTGTCTTGCCGACGGCACCCTGAGCAGGCCTTCCCTGTGGGCGCTAACCGGGCGATGGGATGTTGTTGCTGGCTGCAGGTGGTCTGCCAAATACTTACTTTGAAAAATATTACAGTTCTTTTAAAAAATATTATAAAGGCTCAGGAGCATTCAGGTTAAGTATTGGAAGAAGAATGTTGTCAAGCCTGCACATGACATAAGCATCCATGGCAAAGATGGTTTTTTTTTCCTTCATAATATTAGCCTTAGGCAGCTATTCATATTTTAAGATTTGCTAAGAATTTAAATGAAAAACTTAAGGATTCTACAGCCATTTTACTACAATTCAACCTCATTCCAAGGATCAAAACTACATAAGAGTTTATGATTATGATCTGAAAAAGTGATATGGTGGCATGACTTTTAAAAAAAAAATATAGGAAAGGTGAAATAAAAAATTATCACAGTGTTCAAGGAAGGAAGGAAACTTTAGATATCAGAATAAATGTAAATATCTTGAGCTTGTTTGGAGGTTCTAGCAGGGGAGCGCAGCTATCGTATACCCTTGACCGAAGATCGGTACACTCCTTCTATCTGGGATGGTCGTCCTCTTCCACCGAGCGCGCAGCTTCGGGAGGGTCGCACATGGAGCGGTGAGGGAGGAAGGGGACACCCGCCTAGCCAGCCAGATCAGCCGAATCAACCCTGGCGATCAATGGGGTGACAGATGTCGCAGCCAGATCGCCCTCACATCCAAATGTAAATACCAATTATCTGTTGCCTACAGAGGCATATAGCTCTCGGATCATTAATTCTGATAAACATCTGAAAAATGATTGATTTACAGAAGCAAGATACTTTTCAGAAACCTCCAGCCTCAAAACTGTCTCAAGGTTTTGAACTAGCCTATTCTGATAATGTCACTGACCCAAGGCGCTTATAACGTTTAGATACTAAAGAAGTTAAAATGCAGCCTTGGCAATAAAATCATTACCCTTCCCAATCTGTTTGGGAAGCCTGTTCATGAACAAAAATAATATTCTCCTTAGAGGAGAACCAGGGGTGTCAAACTCACATCGTCACAGCGTCGTCATGTGACATATCAGGACTTTTTTCCCCTTCACTAAACCTGGTGTGGGCATGGCCAGCGCATGACGCATCCAGCCCGTGGGCCAGGAGTTTGACAGCCCTGCCTTAGGTTATTGTTGTAATTTGTAAAATAATATGAAAATATTTTACAGCTTCTTTTATAAGAAATTTACTAAAATCACTCTATTTTTGCAGACCAATGCTATCTTATATTTCGTTTAAATGGCTTTTTATTGTATCTGGACAATTCTGGAACTCTATTCTTTTATTTTTTTAAAAAAATGTTGTACCATATAATACTTAAAGTTAGTATTTGCATTTTATCCTTTTCAATAAAATTTAATTTTTTATCTCTGATGAGATTGATCTGTCTCCCAAGAAGAGGCAGAAGGCTGAAACATTTAATCATATTCTTCTAGACCAGTGTTTCTTAAAGTGTGGTCTTAGAACCCCTGGGAATCTCTCAAGACCCTTTCAGGGATCTTCTTAAGACCTTTTCAGGGATCAAAATTATTTGCCAATCCATGTTGAAAAAATAAATTAATTAAATTAAAATCCTATCAAACAATCATGAGAAGCTACAGGGGCAATGAATGCATCTATTTTAATTTTTAATACATCAAATATTTATAAATGAAACCCATATAAATAAATGCTCTTTTGGGTTCCGCCTTAATTTTTAAAAGTGGGAAGAGAAAAAAATTAAGAAGCTGCATAGCCAGGAGGCTGCAGTATTGATAATCTTCTGCTTGTTGCCTTTTAACCTCTAAATCAATAGAAAAGCTGCATAGGCTATGAGATCCCTATTTCTCTGTGACATTGGAATTAAAGGCTAGAAGTCAGATGGAGAACATCTTGGAAGACAGATGGAGGCAGCAGAAAATTACTGTCACAAAACGGCCAGGATATGAAGATGTCTCCTTGATCTGGATTGAAGAATTTTCATCACTCTGGATCCAGCATCCAGTTGCCTTTTCAGACATAATGCCTCCCGCTAATCCACAGAGCCTCAGTTTGCCATTCCTCCCCAGAAACGTGACCTCAAATTCTTGTTTCTAAGGAAGCAAAAAAGTACAAAGAAGTGGCAAAAAAAATCTGATGATCCAAATCTGCTTGTATCTGGAATCAAAGTACATAAAATCCTATATTCTGCTTCTTTTGAAAATCTTTAAAAATTGAAGTTTGCAAGAATGTAAACATTATTCATAGTTGCCTGTGCAATTGTATTCTATGATTGCATGCTCTAAAATTAGGCAGTTTGCTTTTTAGAATGAAATAATAACTCACAATATAAACAATAATCCAGTATAAATCTCAAATACTTTTATGCTTAATGAGAGGGCATTAAGAATGTTCTTATTGATTCACGCATATCCTGAATAATCCTGCAGGCTGGATTGGTACCAGGGAAAAGTCTTCTGACTGTAATCAATCCCATTCCTAATAGAATTAGTTATATATAAAATAATCCTTTTTTAAAAAAAATAGAGAAAATATCAGAATCACATCCATCCTCCCCACCCCCCATTATGCTATTGTTGCCTTTCAGAGAAGTTTCTGATAACAACATTTTAGCTTCTATTACTTTTAGGAGTTAAGGATTTTCAGAAGTTAGGTATTGTGATATTTTCTCCTCCACTAGGATCTAGATATAATCTAGGGTTATAATATTCAGTTTGTAAATTACAATTTTCAAAACAATTTATTGACTGTCAAGTGGTGCGGTATTTGACAGAGTGGATTTTATTCCATAGAACTGAAAGCAAAGAGCAAACATTTTAAAGAGGTCTAGTGCTCTGGTAATCAATTAAAAACAGCATTAAATGTGTTTAATGTTGTAATTCAAACGTTTCTCCCAAAACATAGCTTTATTGAAATGGTTGTCAACCCTGAAGCTGGCTGAACTGTGGCCATTTTCTTTTTTGTAGTCTCTAGGGAGGTTTCTTTTCTCACTGCTTCAGGGCTGGCACAGCCTGGAGCGAAGGTGCCGGGGGGGTGGGGAGGTTGTAGAGATTAGCTGGGGGTTGTAGTCAAAACAAAATTCTTTTCCCTGGGAATCAAGGACGTTAGCAGGTGTCCGGAGGGTGAAGACTGAGGTCATCTAGCAACTGGGCTGTATGCTGATTGGCCCATATGACTGAGACTCTGGGAGGAAGTGATAAAGTTTTACTTTTAATTGGGGGGAAAACCAGCTCCAACTTAGAGCCCGTTTTCCACCAGGAATATGCCAATTTGATATGTCCTAATAAAATGTTCTTTGAGGAACTTGCTTGCTTCGGCATTCTTATTGAACTGGGGTGTATTACTTGGAACCCTGACAATAGTACTATTAAAACTAGTTGATCAGATTGGTGGGCAGATATGATTTCAGCCTTGGTCACTTGACTCAAACATTGGTCCATTGACTTTGCTTTTTTGAGTGTGTGAAAATCCCTCTGAATCTGTGAGGACTTTTCTTTCCTTTTAGAAACTGAATTAACTAGCATTGGAAGTATTGGGCAGAAACTCTGATTTCTCTCTTAAAGAGGTTGTTTCATTTGATTATGCTGATGCCTTAGGCTGGTCTGATTGAATGGTGTTCTCCTTTCAAGTTTGGGGAAGGAGCTGTGGGGAAACAGTTTATAATTGCTGCAGATGCAAATTACTTAGAGCTAGATGTCATTTTCCGACCTCTGATGGATAAAAAATCTGTTTAAAAGCTGTTAAGCTTTTGTGAAGTCTTTTCATAAATTAACAATAAGCATTGGTGACAATATATGCTTCATAGATTCAGGGAACTGCCAGAAGCATCTCTTATCTCTGCTTCTCTCGCTGTGTCCCCTACAGCCATTTCCATTACACTAATGCTACTTATAGACTGTTCACTACTGGGCTGCCACAGGGTTGGTGGCTCCTTGCTGTTCAGTAATATGTTTTCTTCTAAACTTGATAGTTAGTCTTGAGAAACAGTAAAGATAGAGGTTGTTATTTTTCAGCAAGTTGAGTGTTAGGTTCAATTAAATGGAATGAAGAGCATATCAAATGAAGTCCAGTTTCATTCACCATTCCAATTAAGTTATTGAAATTCATTTAAAAAGTATTTTGGTGGTAAATTCACTTTAACAAAATCAAGTAATTCAGTCAGTCAAACTTAACTTGGGAGGATACATATATAGCATTAGTTACATATTAGCTCTAGAAATTCTAGAGCCATGGTAGCACAGTGGTTAAAAAGCCCACAGTCTGGAGTTTGATCCTGATGGATTCAAGATTAAATCAGCCTTCCGTCCTTCCGAGGTTGGTAAAATGAGGACCCAGATTGTTGGGAGTGAAATAATGACATTGTATCCTACCCAAAGAGTTCTATAAAGGACTATGAGCAATATATACTGTAAGTCTATGTGTTATTGCTATTGTGAAATATATTACCTGTATTATGTAGCTAAGTTATGACATAGCAAGCTTGGAACTTCAGAACATAAGAAAATGAATTATTGGATAAAAGGCTACTTACTTCAAGATATGCATCTTACAATACGAAGCATGTGCTTGAAGGTGCTTCTTGACTATTTAAATATAATTTTAATTTTATATCTTTGTGGGTCACTAAGATTGATTTTGGAGTGAACATCTTTGGCTCATTCCACCTGCATAGTGGAAACAAGCAGAGTGGAGTTCCACATTTATGAGGCTAGGGTAAAAGTGGCCCTTCAATTGATTTATTTTGTCCAATATGTCAGCTGCCTGGATAACAAATCCAAAAGTACTAGCTACTGAGCTTACCTTAAGAACCCCACATTTACATTTCACAAGCCATGTTATTGTAAAAAAAAATGATTTGGATAAAAAAAGAAAGCTTTGCCTACTAAGGCTACTCTCAAACACTATAAAGATGTCCTGCATACTAGAGAGTGTAATACTGAGCCAATACAGGAATATAGATGTTTATCACACAGCCATTTTTCTCTTACAAGGCTGACTGTAGCTTGTTGTGAGACTGGTTTAGAATAAGAAGCAGCTCAGAAAGGGGGGGGGGGGTGGACCCATACAAATAATTGCTGACCCCTGTGATCCAAAATCCTGCTGTTTTCAAGATCCTGCATAATTATTTCAAAGTGAAAAAATGCTGGGAAATTGTATCTCCGATCCTTCATATCATGTATTATTTACCACTTGTTCCTGAAATTTATAGTTTCTATTGCATTTACTCAAAGCTGGTGTCATGTCCAACTCTGTATTAGTCACTGAAATTAATTTTAGAAAAGAAAAAAATACTTTCCAGATTAAATTGCAGCAATTGTAAGGTTGGAAAGCAACCAAGAATATTGGGGGGGGGGGGGGGATCTTTGAATCTGACTTTATGAAAGAACCAATGACAGTCAAGTTTTTAGTTTCAAGATGGATGGTAAAATCTTTCTGGTTAATAGGATTCGAGGAACAGCCATCTCCAAGGCAAGGAACTAAAGGCCAAAACAACTTTGGTTAGTCCTATCCTGATGTCACTTCATAAAGGCTAGTGCCTGCCTTTTAAAAACAAGTATTCTTCAGAATTCAGAGCTGTCAATCACTTGTACTGAATAGAGAGCTCTTACTATTGTGGGAGGTTTGAATGACTTCTCCATTGCATTATAGCTCTTTTTCAGTGCTGCAAACCAAAGTGTCTCTTGGTAAAACACTCAGATAGATGTGATCAAGGCATCTGCTATTAAGAGAAGCAAAGAATAGCGAGATGTAGGTATTTTTCTGCCTTGAATGGATTTGTGAATAGCAGTTTGCCATAAAAGAAATTAAGGCATGCTTCTTAAACATGCTAATCCTGTCTTGCCATTTCCCCTCATCAGTAGTGACAATTGCCTGAGCTTAATATTATCTGAAGATAATATATTTGGACAAAGAGTGACTGTGGACTCATTTGTATATTGTATGCATAGATGCTGTATTTACTCATCATACTACTTCCTGTCAGAATAAGCAGAACACAGAACCAAATAAATTAAAGACACAAGATAAAAGAAAAAGACACAGAAGTAGTTTATACTAGCACTATTCATTATTCCTCCCCATGTCCCTGCTTCCGTCATGTTAATACACTGACTCATACATGACCTTTTATTTTTTAAACTTCTTTTTAAGAATCTCCTCAGTTCCATTCAACCACAACCTTTTCCGCCTCTCCCTTCAACAATCTCTGTCTCTCATAATAAACGTCATCCTGCAGGGAATCTATTTCTATCCAGACCTCATTATCAAATGAAATAGATCTAGAAGATCATACAAGAAAACCAGTTGTTCTTTGAGCAAATAAATTTCCAAAAAGTGGTATTATTGCATATAACTTACTATATATTCAGGTTGCGTATTTTTTTCCAGAATGGTACCTTACCACCTATATCATATTTGCCTTAATGTAATTTTAAACATTGATAATTTTATCTGCTAAGTACACACACACACACACACACACACACATATAAAGACACACACAAACACACAACTTTGCTAAGAACAGATAAAGTCTTATCATTTTTCAATTTTGCATGTCTTTTGTATGTGCATGTGCATATAGATATTTTGCAGAACCTTTTCGGCTGTGGTAGTCATGGGACTTAAGTCATGCATGTTGTTAAATTCTGAGCAATAGCAATTCAGAGTAGTCATAGTCTTCTCAGCTTCTGAGATGTGAAAGTCTTCTGCCATCGTAATGGTCATAAATGTAATTATAAATCAACAAAATCCAGTATGTGATTAGCCATTGACTGATCTAACTGCCCATGCATTCTCCCTCCACCTTTGTATGGACTTTCACATTGTAAAAGTTACAACTCCGCCAACAAAAAGAAGCAGGACTCTACAAAAGGAAGACCTGATGGGATGTCACTTCTGTTTTTAGAAAGACACAAAATAAAGTAGATAGTAGTAGAGACAGACAGGGGGCGTATATCCCTAAGCATTATTCTATAATGGTACACTTTCTTTTTTTTAGAAGAGGATGTGGAGAATTTTGATGTAACAAACCTGTCTCAAGATGTGCTGCAAAGCATCGAAGCTGACAGCTTTTGGTGTATGAGCAAACTGCTGGATGGGATCCAGGTAGGACATTTATCTGTACTGACTCTCAGGTCTCCAGGGAACCTCTTCCTTGGATAATTCAACTTCTGCTATTCCCAGCCACTTCTGCTGCTTCATGGTCACCCAGGGATAATGTGGAGTCTACACTTTCATAATTTTACCTGCTTTGGCCTCTACACTGAAGGCAATGTACAAAAGCAAGTGCATTCCATGCTTTAAAAAAAAGAATTATTCAGTTATCTAAACATTATGTCTCCCAAATGTTCAATTTGAAACATGGCAATCTATTGTATTACTATGCAATCATTTGTTTTATCATTCATTCTATATTTGTTTAATTTATTCTGGATTTGTTAGTTCTAGTGAAAGAGAAGGAATCACATGGATACTGAAACATCATTTTTTTTAGTCCTTGAAAATCTTAATAATGCTTTCCTCTGCTTAAATTCCTGTAGTTATTACAAATGTACAGTCGGGCATGTCTTCACAGCTCTAACGGCTGGAAACATAATGTAAAACTAATACAAAATTCTCAGGAAACATAATATTAGTTTAACATTATGCAGGTTTTGTCCATAATGTACAAAAGCGATATTCAAATCAATACAATGTAGCTCAATTTGATCAGAGACACTATCGTATAGACCATAAAACGTTTGATGTACAAATAGAGGTTATTTATCCACATACATTTTTATGTATGTGGATAAGCAAGTGGGCTACTGAGACAATTTTACTGCTTTTGACAGGAACATGCTAATCATAGTAGCAGTTTAAATTTATATTATTTTAAGGTGTGTCACCTCAAAAACAGAATTTTTGAAAGTCTTGTAGGGGATCTTTTTTATAATATACTGGTATCTTTAATTTTGAAGATATTGTATACATAGGAAATAATTTCTGTAATTCGTGGAAAACCAGGGTTTCCAGAATGTCTTATAACCAGATGAAATCAGCAGTTTCTCCTATTTGTTCATGCTGTGTTGAATAAACAAATTGAGAACATCAGGTTGTTATGTTACAGTTAAAGAGGGCAAAAAATGGTTAATACCCAGTTCTCACCACCATTTTCTATTGCATATGAACATTCCATAAGGAGCATATCCATCAGATATGTCCCAAATATCAGAAAATGATGGTAGGATCTATTGGATATATAAAATTTCATATTTTATTTCTGGCATTTTTGGAATGGTCTGCTTGAAAGCCCTGGAAAACCATTTTCAATAACTAAAAAGGTATAAACCTGTTTGCTGGTCTTGCATCCTCTTAAACACACAATATATCTTTGCTTCAGGACAATTACACATTTGCACAACCAGGGATCCAAAAAAAAGTCAAAGCACTGGAGGAACTTGTCAGTCGTATTGATGGTAGGTGAATTTGAGTTTGACATCTGCAACTGAATTGTAACACTCATGGATTCTCACTTGAGAGAAAAACATAGGGTGTGAAAAACAAACAGTTGACATGAGACCCCAAAGTCATAGGCTCTTTTTCTCAATTGTCTTAGGTGACAATCAGACTGGGATGTTGGTGTCCTTAAGGCATGTTAGAAATAGAATACTCTTGGGAAGAAGGTTGAATAGGAAGTCATAAATTGATAGGCTCGTAAGAAAAAAAAAATACCAGAAAAGGGGCTAAAATTTATAAAATGTAAGTAAAAGGCATTATGTATGGGCAGCCCCCCAAAATGATCACATTGATGATAGGTTTTAAATAATTGCTATGTCCACAGTTGTATTTATAAGACTTTAAGGATTCAAGCATTTGAACTTTCCAAAATTCTAATGGGAGGCTATTCCATACGGTGGGTGCCAGAGACAAAAAAACCAGGAGTTTCTCATATTCAAATAGAATACAGTAGAATATATGTAGAATATATGTAGCTCAGGGTTGATCTGTGGAGTCCATGGTGCTCTCTGAGCTTGGCTGTTTGTAGACATTTGATTACCAGACTAGGTAACATCATCAGTGCAAGTCAAAATGAGTTTTTTCCCTATTTACCTACAGTAGCTTGCCTTTCCAACATTGTTGGTGGAAATATAGCTTTTTCTTTCCTAGTTTCTTGATAGAAACCGGCCAGAAAAACAGAAGTTTTTCACATTCCCCAAATCTCAAATCCAGGCTAAGCATCCTATCTGAGATGCAGGAACCAGATGGATAGGAGTAGGCAGTCCTGTGGGACATGATAGGTCAAAACCAGCATGTTGAATTGTACTAAGAAGTAGAACAGACAGCAAGCAAAGATACTGTTTCATGGAGATGTGATTTCTGCTAATGACAGCAAATTGATCAAATATTTACCATTTGCAAATAAAATGTCCTGTTTCAGAGCAGGTACACAGTCACTTTAGGAAGTATGAAGTGGAGTACTTGCAGTTTGCCTTTCGCTGGATGAACAATCTCCTGATGAGGGAGCTTCCTCTTCGCTGCACCATTCGCCTTTGGGACACTTATCAGGTACGAGTACCTAGACTACCCCAGTTCCTTGTTGGAAGCCCGTCTTGATAAAAATGGTGCCATGTGACTTTATTCAGATACCTTTTTCCTAGCGATAATCTTACATGGAAGCAGGCAGTAGTATACTCAGATCACTTATTTATTTATTTGTTTGTTGGATTTATTTAGCCACCCATCTCACGTTTGTAACTCTGGACAGCTCAAGCGATTAAATTAGCAAGAGAAAAAACTGTCAAAACAATTACAACAAAACCATTAAAAATGATTAAAGCAATTAAAGTACTATAAACAAACAAACAAATGAAAAACCACACGAAAGTGCATTCAGACTCTTGAACACAATGCAACCATTTTGTGGGCTCCATATTTCTGAATGGCAAAACCAACTTTTCAGGGCCTTCTGGAAGGGCAGTTTTCTCCCAGGATTCTAGAGGATAGGTCTTTACAGCTGGTCCTTGACTTATGACCACAACTGAGCCTAACATTTATGTTGCTAAGTGAGAGTTGTTAAGTGAATTTTGGCATATTTTATGACCTTTCCTCCCACAGTTGTTAAGTGAATCACTGCAGCTGTTAATTTAGTAACACAGTTGTTAAGTGAATCTAGCTTCTCCATTGACTTTGCTTGTTAGAAGTTTGCAAAAGGGGATCTCATGACCCTGGAACACTGCAACCATCATAAATATGAACCAGTTGCCAAGCATCCAAATATAAATCATGTGACCATGGGGATCCTGTCAGAGTCATAAGTGTGAAAAATGGTTGTAAGTCACTTTTTTCAGTGATGTTGTAACTTCGAACAGTCACTAAATGAACTGTTGTAAGTCAAGGACTACCTGTATAAGATCATCACAAAAATAGAGCTGTGCCGCTCTCCTTGCACATAACTTACATGTATATCCACTATAAAATGTAGAAAAGCAGTGAGAAATAAGGCATGCTGATAACAGTGGTTGTAACCCCAAGTGATGTGTTTTTTTCAGTCTGAGCCTGAGGGATTCTCTCATTTCCATTTATACGTCTGTGCTGCATTCTTGATTAAGTGGCGGAAAGAGATTTTGGATGAAGAGGACTTCCAGGTAAATCATCAGCAGGCAACCACATTTAGAAAAGGATGCAGTGTAATTATCCTGCTTGAAAACGTATTTATTTCAGGGAAGAGAATAGAATGAATATGTACAGCAGTATTTCTCTTCTGTGATTACAGGCATGAAATAACTTTACCCAGAGATGCAGACATTTTCTTTGAGTGCTTTAGTAAAATAATTTCCACAGCTGTAATATCTGACTTTCTAATATCTGATTGTCTGTAAGTAAAGCAGGAAGTGAAGATTTTGTGTTTAAGGCTTTGACCCCAATTCTGAGATGGTGTTTTTCCCCCCACTGGTTATCAGGTTCAATACTGCCTGAATCAGATCCCCAATGACTATGGTTCATATTGAATTGAATGTAGGTTTTGAGATTATTTTGGTCCAGGCTGCCTGCGTGGTTTTGTGTTTTATCTATTTTTATGGATGTTTTGATTTGGTATGTCTTCCAGAGTCCATTGAAGTTGGGCCACGATAATAAATTTGAATAAATAAAATAATGAAACAGAAATGCAATGCCACAAAAACATAAATGCACTTTTGCACAGTCAAGGTCATATCTCTGAGCTGTCTCTTTTCCACATTTCAGGGCCTTCTAATGTTACTACAAAATCTACCGACCATACACTGGGGCAATGAAGAGATTGGACTCCTCCTTGCTGAAGCCTACAGACTAAAGTACATGTTTGCAGATGCTCCCAATCACTATCGTCGATAGGTAGTCGAGTTCTGCCTTTGCTTCTCATTGTGCTGGCACAGTTTCAATCACTGTGGCATTCGATCACCTAAGCCCTCGGACACACTGACCAGGAGCCCAATCTTTGCTGTAAAAACGCTCCCATCAGACTTCTGTCTTCACTTTTGTGTGTGCCTGCCTGCCACTCCATGTGTGGACGTGCCACTCCAGAAACCATTAGTGTCCTGCTGTGATGGTGGCCTGAGCTTGGATGGAAGTGAAATGAATAAACAGAACTTCTGAATGCCCTCCAAGTTTCAGCCTAGATAGTCTTGCAGCCTCTTGTTAACCTGCTAAGCACAGACAAACTCATGCACTTCCTGTTTGGCCTGTTTTTATTATTTTTTTCTTGTTTCCCCCCGTTTCTTCTTCGGCGGTTGTTTAAACTCCCCAATGAAGATGCCTTACAAAGAGTCCTGCCCAAGAGAAGGCAGTGCTGTTGAACACAAGACACTCTCAGGCCTTAGCTTCACTCTGCATGTCTGAAGAAATGAGGCATTTCAGGCATTAACAAAAGACATATATACTCCATGTGCATGCTGCCACATTCCTCTTGTGCAGCATCTTTGTGTAGGATGGTCCATACACATTGAAAAGGCTGGTCAGTTCATGCACAATTCGGAAAATACAAGTGAATAAAACAGAACTCCACCTGTGATTGTTGGACTGCCTAACCTGGTATGTGCACTGAACGTAGGGGAGGGGGGGAGAGCTGTGCTTTTTCCCCCCCTTCTTTTTTAGAAAAAAAAAATCCTTTCTGTGACAATGACACTCCTGTAAGGCATTATATGTAAATTGTGTTCTTGTGTATATGGGTAAAGGTTGTACAATATAAGTCTTCTGTTTGTAGCAGATATGATTTTATATTTATAGTCTGCCTCTCTGGCGTACAAACGCTGCCTAGGTTACAAATAACAATGGGCCTCCTGCTTCCACTGTCCATCAGGTTTTGAAGCTGTCAACACATCTGCACTAGCACATTTATTCTTCCCCAGAATGCACATTTCATTTTTATCAGGAAAAAAAATGACTCCAAAGCAGAATGACATTGCATGACCTCCAGTGCCAAGGGATTTGAGGGTCTGAAGATTTTAAAAACTTGCTGCTGAACCATGAATTTCATGGAATTTTTTTCTGCAGGGTGCCTGCACTTCCCAAACAGCACTTGAGCTTGCCCTTGTGGAAAGCAGTTCTCCTCCAGCTGTGGCAAAACACATTGCTATGGCCATGTCTTTGACAAGGTTTGTGTCCCATCCTGTATCTTCTGGATGTTTACGCTCAGCTATACCCACCCTTTCTCCAGGCAGAGATCTCTTCTTTCAAGGCTCCAACCTCTTCTGGGGAGACAGCAGCTTTAATATCACTTCTTCTCCTCTCCACTATTATTGCAGTGTGATTTCCAGTGAAAAATATATATATATATATATATATATATATATATATATATATATATATATATATATATATATATATATTAATTGACTGGTTTATGCAGGCAGCAGTACAATCTCATTAGTGCCAAGCTTTGACCTCTCAGATCACATTTGTTTCCATAGGCTGAATTCTTCAGATTGTGCCGGGCTGACTTCGGCTTCTCTCATCAAACTTCCAACTGTATCCATCTCATTTTGTTTTTCTTCTTGGAGTTAAAAAAGGAAAAGCAATCTCCTGTGTTTTTTTTCAGTGAGGGTGTCAGGGGGATATTTGAGGTAGAAGAACACAAGACCCTTGCCATAATTCAGACACCAAGCAGTGTTTCTCAAGTTGCTTTCCTAACCGGGAATTGCTTTTTCAGGCATTGACTGGATTTTCCTTTGTAAGTGTGTATGTGTGAATTTGTTGTTTCCATTCAGACAACAACCTGGTGGTCATTAGTTTAATATGACTGATTAAAAAATAATCCTACTTGTGTCACCAGTCTTTTCTTCGTAGGATTTCATGAGGTTATTAATGGAGCTACCAGAATGTGGAGAATCTTCCTCTCTTTATCAATTCTGAGTGGCTTATTTTTAGTGAAAAATTTTCTTTGAAAATCTTCACTCTAAGCTTTCTCCTGCTTATGGTTAAAATTCCTCCACATAAACTACAGAATATTACACATTAGATGCACAACACATGGACTGCATATGAATCTGCAAAGTCTCTTTAGAGCAGCCAACCAGACAGAAGCCAAAATATTTCTGCTCCTCAGTATTCCTTGACAACTTTTAAAATTCATGTTGGGCCAATTTCTATCAGGAAAAGTCTCTTCTTTAATCATTTTGCTTCATATAAATGTTCCTTGTCTGATACTAGATAAAGAGGCAGAGGAGGGAAAATGCAAAGTGCCTTGTTTTTTTCAGTACCTTGCCAGAATTATTTGAATAGTGACACCATTTTTAGGAATCAGAGAAAATCTGATTGCCTGCCAATTTCATAATTTAGCAAAGATCAGGAATATTTATGAGTAGATCTCTGGGTAATTAATTGTGCATTCTAGTTTAGCAATACCAAGCATACTGCCTACATTAGACCATTAAGATCCCTGATTGGTACTAATTTTTTGTATATAAGAAGATTTGCATCCATGCAAGCAGGTGAGTCTGATGAATATCTTGTGAATCAACAGGTAGTTTTCCCCCAGAATTATCTTTTTTACATTTGGCTTTAAACTGGTGAATGTCTGAATTCTGCTAAGATCTAAATGTAAGCAAGAAAATATCTCTTGCCTGAAATTTAGCCGCCTCCTCCTTTCTCCTGCAATGGGATTACTAAATGGAATAAAACTTTAGGTTTCAAAGGCGGCGGCTTCTGTCATTCCACACAGTCTTATCAAAAATCCTACCTGATTCTGAACTTCTGTAATATGCAACAGCATAAACTGTTTTGAGAAAGTTATGCTAAACATTTTCACTGAAAGCAGTTCTACATTGCTGGTACATTGATACAGCATTTTCCAATAAATATCAAAAGAACCTTAGAATGAAGGATCATTCCTTTCTCAGGTTACCATTAATGGAGCCGTTACTCTTGCAATTGTTCGTTAGATTGTGGATTTTGTTGCTCAGGCTTGCTGGTCTGAGCTAAAGATGGTCAAAGATGATAGGAAGAGTTTGCATTCGACATTGTTTTGACTCCACACAACAAATACAGAAATTACTATTCTGTGGTAAGTCTTATTGTATTGCTCCCTTCGCTTTCTCCCACTGCCCATTATCCAGAGTAGCTTTTATGTACTGTACATATAGGCATACAATAGATATAATTAAAACATAAATATATTTTTAATTTAGAGAAAAGTGCTTATAACTATGATGGGGTATCATTCTATTTTTCATGCAGTCAGGACTGGGCACAGTGGGTCACTCCAACTTTGTCTCCCCCACCCTAAGTTAATTACTATTAAAATAAAAAGTTCATTGGAGTGGAACAAACGTAATTACTTTTGGGGGAGCCTAATTATCTGCATTTATTGCCAGTGCTTTGTTGTAATTGATTGCTAATGGTCTGCTTCACTCTGGAATTATCTAATTAATACCTCTACCAGGAAAAAAACACAGATTCTATTTGAACATGCAAGTGTCCTGTGTTATTGATTGCAGTTGTCTTCATTTGGGTCCCTCAGCTGTATTCCCTTTGTTTTACCTGAGTGCCTTCTTGGAGTAGTCTACATTCCTAGTCTTGGGTGCCTTGCCATATTAATGCCAGCAGACCAGCCAGATGCCCTCCAGATACCATCTTTTTGTAGGCCACCCACTTAGAAAAGCTGTGTTACGCTCCATTTCTGCAGTACAACTTTTTTGTTGCTGAAAGCAAATCCACAGCTATGATGCTGCAGGCTTTATGTCTTGTTCACAAATGTATGTATCTAACCCGATTTCACACTTCACTACTCAATGTGTTGCTTAAATATATGAGCTGATGCCCTTGCTTTTGAACAAGGATAGGAATGTTTAGTTTCTGGGGCCTAATTCATGACGGGTCATTTATTTTTGCAGGTCTTCAGATGGCTCTGTGGTCATCAGATGTTAATGATTCACATGGTTACAAGGTGCAGTGGCCATTAATACATCTGTTACTTTTTCATTGGTCTTAAATCAGTTAGTTTATAACATATGTTGGTGCCTTGTGTGGACTTTATCTTGCTATAGATAAATGTGCTCTTGGAAAATAATTGTAATAGAATGCCACACACAAAGGAACTACCTAGAAACACCTTTTTAGAAATACCCTCTTAATTTTGAAAAGCTGCTTGTCCGATCATGAACAATGGTTAGAACTAATAAAGCTGTGTAGAATATTCCTTGAGAAAGGAAATCATGCCAATCACACACACACACTATTTGTAGTAAAATTTGAGAAAAGCTGTTGTTTACATATATCCCAACTATTTTCTTTCTGGGTAAGCAATGTTATACAATCCAGACAAGATATACAAAATAATGCGCAAATTAAATTCAAAGCATGCCATAAGAGAAAAGAAAGGCAATCAGAAAAATTGAATGTAAAATTTGAAAGGTACATTAGGAATTATCTAACCAAACTGCCATGTAGAAAAATAGGCAGCACTCACTTTTACATATAGCTATTCTCACTTATTTCAGCAAAAATTCATTAGTCACCACGTATATCCTCAGGTTTCTTCTGTTTCCCTTTGCAATGAACTTTCTACCAAGGGAGATAACAAATTTATCTGCTTGCTTTAACTTTTCACCATTTATGTGTAATTTGGAACTGTTCAGATTTCTTGGCAAACCCAATTACTTTAGTGTATTAATTTTGAGATCCATACTCCTTGTTGTATCAGCTAGACTAGACTACCTAAAATAGACTAGCGGATGTACAGTAATTTGGGAATAGGGCAGGGCAGCTCTCAATCCTTGCTTTCTGGAGTATCTGAGAGCTTGATTTTTTTCCCCCACCCCAACAAATACATGAGGCCACTGAGTGAGGTTATCTGCCATCCGAGGGCTAAGATATCATCACTACATTGTTAGTACTCATTTACGGATTCAGTGATTTATTAGCCACATCTGAGCTACTGGTCACAAGAAGATAATAGGCTGGGGATCTATACAACAGCTTTCAAATGTTTTGTTCTCTTTGAATAAGTCAGTTGAAAATCAAGCCAGTTTATGAGACATATTTCTAGATTTCAACCACTTCTACTTTAGCAACAGCACTAGCAATAGCAGTAGCACCTAGACTTATCTACCACTTAATAGTCCTTTACAGCCCTTGGTTTACAGAGTCAGCATATTGCCTCCAGCAATCTGGGCCCTCATTTTACTGATCTTGAAAGGATAGAAAGCTGAGTCAACCTTGAGCTGGTCAGAATCGAACTCCTGGCAGTGAGCAGTGAGTTAGCCTGCGACATTGCATTCTAACCACTGCGCCATCACCATGGTGGTAAATTAGCATTTACCACAACGACAGCTCAGGCAGCTATTACTGAGCCCTCTTCCCAATTTTTCTACTTCTCTACCCATGCTGGAATAACAAGTGCCAATATTTTTCCTTTGGTAGGCATATTCTTTGAGGATTGATAGAAAAAGCAGTTTTACAGTTTTTTCATATATTTGGCTACAAGGGGAAACTTGGCAGAATGTATGTCAATTCACCCATTAAAAATGCATACAATAGAATACAATGAAGTGCAACACATAATACTGGACTGCTGTACTTGCACCAATTCAGAAGGAAAAAGACTTCTTGTAGTAGTGCTTCTCCAATAGTTTAGAGTAGCCAAAGGAAGTATCATCCAGTCCAGGGATGGGTTCTACTTACCTTTACTACTGGTTCGCAATGGGGCCGCACGTGCGTGAGCAAACCAAGACTCACACGCTCTTCTGCGCATGCGCAGAAGCATTCTGATGATGTCAGGGTTGGTGGGCGGAGCCTCCTGGCAGTTTTACTACTGGTTCTATAGAACTGGTGCAAACTGGGGGCAACCCACCACTGATCCAGTCCTTCCCTCCTAAAATAGTAGATGGACTATCCTCATGCTGAGGCATGTAGGGAATGTTCATTAGCCCTGGGTCTACTTATTCTGTAAGAGGTGCCTAATCTAAAGTTACTTCCTCCTCCTACTTCCGCCTTTTTTCCTCAGGCACACATACACAGAGCACATACTTTTACATTCTCCTCCTGGTAGGGTGTAGACCAGTGATGGTATTCAATTTTTTTTACTACTGGTTCTGTGGGCATAGCTTGGTGGGCGTGGCTTTGCTTGGTGGGTATGCCAGGACAAGGATACTGTTAAAATCTCCATTCCCTCCTCACTCCAGGGGAAGGTTACTGCAAAATCCCCATTTCCTCCCAATCAGCTGGGACTCGGGAGGCAGAGAATAGATGGGGCGGGGCCAGTCAGAAATGGTATTTACCGGTTCTCCAAACTACTCAAAATTTCCACTACCGGTTCTCCAAAACTGGTCAGAACCTGCTGAATGCCACCTCTGGTGTAGACAGGCTCTAACTATCTTTGTAGCCTATTTCCAATAAATTAATTTTTGTTCTAGTATACAGAAAATATAAAACCTGTTTCAGTAATCATTGCTAAAATCAGTTTCTGGTCTTACGAATGTTAACTTGCCAAAACTATAAACTCAGGATTCTAATCCAGTATTCACTTTGCCATTTTTCTGGCTGTACCAATCTCTTTATTTGATTACAATCTGAGTATTGGAGTGATAATTTATAACAATTGTCAGGTACCATACGTAGATATCCTTGTAAAGTATTATTTTTATGCTTTAATTTAATTCAACAAACGAATGTTCATGCCAAGAGAAGAATTAAAGTGATTTCTGTGATGAGGTGGCCAGTCATAGACAAATTGTATGGGTGCTTGTTTTAAGATGCTTCTTGGTTCTGAACTACAAGTAGTCATTGACTTACAACCACAATTGGGACCAGAATTTCCATTACTAAGTAAGGCAACTGATAAGTGAGTCATGCCAGATTTTACGAGCTTTTTTCCATGATTGTTAAGCAAACCACTGCAGTTGTTAAGTCATTAATCACATGCTCATTAAGCAAGTCCAATATTTTCCCCACTGACTTTGCTTGCTGGAAGCTGGCTGAGAAGATATCAGGCATGAAAGACTAGGTCCACATATAAAGGTTCAATTAAGCTAAAAGCCTATGCACAGGAATCTTCTCAACCAATGGTCAGCACCTGATTAGTGTTAGATAAAAGTCAATAGCACACAAGGGGAATTACTGTATTTTTCAGAGAATAAGACGCACCGGAGTATAAGACACACCTTAGTTTTTGGAGAGGAAAATAAGAAAAAAGCTGATTGGCAGGTGGATCCTCCGGGAATACCCCCAATCAGCTGTTCCCAGTGGTAAATTTTAGCAACAGGTTCCTTGGTTGTGAGCTCTGTGCCTTGCTTTTTTTTTGTTTTTTTTCCTGCCTCTGAAACTTCTGAAACTCTGTTTCAGAAAAAACTTTTTTTCCTGCCTCTGAAAGCCTCCGAAACAGAGTTTCAGAAAAAAAGCTCCTGAAGCTCTGTTTGGGGGCTTCTTTTCTGAAGCTCTGTTTGGGGACTTTTTTTCTGAAGCTTCATTTCTGATGCTTTTTTCAGCCTCTGAAACCTACATTTGAGAAGCTGGGAGGGGCTACATTCGGAGTATAAGACGCACCCTCTTTTTGGGGGGATAAAGGTGTGCCTTATAGTCCAAAAAATACAGTAGTTCACTTGTGGCTATGTAGGGATTCTAAGCTGATCCCTCTTTTCACTCCAACCCCAGGTTCTGCCATTCTTTCTCATACAGAAGGTCACAAAGGTGATAATATGCTCCCAGGATGCTGCAACTGTTGTAAAAATATGTTAGTTTCCAGGCATCCAAATTTTGATCATGTATCTATGAGGATGTTGCAGTGGTTGCAAGTGCAAGGACTGGTCCTCAATCACCTTTTTCAGTGATGTTGTAACTTCAGTCACTAAACAAATGGTTGAAAGTTGAGGAATACCTGTATTTAACTTTCTGCTGCTATAGTTTGCTTTTGTCCTACTAAACCAAGATAAAGTAGCTTCATTTTATGAAGTAGAAGTAACTGAATTTTAAAAAATAACATGTGAACAAATGTGCTACTTCACAATCTACATGCAAGTTGCATGTGGTTTTAAATGTAGCAACATTTTGCATGTGGAAATTCCAAATTATGTAAAAAGGAAGGACTTCACAGGGAACTGATATCATCCTGATCTGGTCTTGACATCTACTCAGATGTTTGCACATGAGAAACAGGACTTGAGAGAAGGTTACTCAGACGGAATCAGCAATTAGATAAACACAAAATAATCCATGATCCGCAAACTTATACAAAAGCAAGCAAAATCATCATCTCCAAGCTTATGCAAAATTGGAGAACTGCCAGAAGTCGAGATGGTTCCATGACTCCAAAATCACATTAGCATTGCACAAATGCTATGAAAGTTGCATGACACAGTGAAAGTCAGTGCTTCTCTTCTACTTTGCAAGGAGAGTTCCATTCCGGAGGTCACAAGCACCTGACATTTCATTCACCTTTCCTATAGCATCATCATCATTATTATGTTTTGCTATTTTTTCTCCCTGCCTGCACTTAGTCAGGCAAGCATTATGTTTTCTGACATGATAAACAAAAAGTCAGCATGGCTCTCAATTAAAGGTCAGATCTGTCTGAATAGGTGGATTTCTAAATACCAGCCTTTCACTTCTGCACCTTCTCAGACTGCTGGCACCCACCTGTTGTTTTCATCATGGGACATAATGCCCTGGACAGTCACAGGCTCATTGGGATACTAATGGGATGGTTGCAAACACATACTCTTGCTCTGAAAAACTCTTTGTGAGATGAAGTGCTCACAACTGCCAATCCTAGCTCATAGTTGCTTATCTTCAAACCCAGATATGTCTTACTAATAACAGTGGCATTTTTAGCCCATAGCATAATTTGTTTCACAGAAATTCCCTGCTGGATCTACCATCACCTTAATTTTCTTCCAGAGTTCTGTCCCCTCTCCCATCCCAAAATTTTAACTTCAATAAGCTTCTAGCCTTTGGCTCAACATTCATATTGGGGGAAAAGTTTAGCTAATGAAACCAGTAATAGCATCTACCACATTTCAGATCCAGCCCTTGTCTTCCTGAGAGCATATTACCCATTTAAGACAACAGCAGCACTTGCTGTCCTCTTGAGCAGGAGTCTCCAACCTTGGCAACTTTAAGCCTGAAGGACTTCAACTCCCAGAATTCTGAGAGTTGAAGTCCTCCAGGCTTAAAGGTGCCAAGGCTGGAGACACCTGCTCTTGAGTGTCCTGGGAAAATTAAGCACTTACTGTAATGGTATAAGCTTATCTGTGAAATCAATAGCAAGCTCCCCTATGTTTAATGGGGAAGTCAGAAGGTGAGTTGAAGAATTGGTATTACCAACACCAATCTTTGTCTGTACCTAACACCAGAGAGATTGGAAATTTGACTCAAGTGATATCTTTACTGAACCAACTAATCTATAAATTAATCAAGAAAGAAAAAAAGAGTTAGTGGAAGAAATCTATCAAATATATTACTGATTGAAATCGACTAATCACTTGCAACAACACGGCACAGAATATGATTACCATCTCATGATTTATGAGCACTTGGTCTCCTTGAGATCACAGATGTAGTTTAAGCCTGACAATTAGTCTTTATAATCTGTACTTCAATAGTTACCCTGCCTTTTTTGTTCATGTCCTCCACACACCTCAGATTTCCTGGAATAGTTTCTCATCAGTGAGAGCCCTTGTTCCAAATGTACCCCTGCTCTTTTCTCACTGAATTGTCTTGAACTACTTGTACTCTCTTAACATCCTCTGGTAACTTGTACAATGAGAACGATAATGCTAGTCTACTTTGCAGGCTTCTAATTAAGCTAGAAAAGGTAACAATTAAATGATTTGCAAATTAACAGCTGTATCTAATGCTGATCGGCTTTTTAAAAATTAAAATCATCACTGTTTAATCATTTTAGAAGGTGCTTTGAAACCAACAGTTCAGAAAGGTAAATGAGAGTAGAGGGGTTACAATTTGCAAGGCCCGTGATGTAACCATGGGAACAGAAGAGGTCTCTGTCTTTTCATTTTGCAGCATCTTCAGTTTTTTTGGGTAGGAAGGTCAGGTTGCTTCATTACAACTTGCCCAACTGTGTTAAGTGTTGCCGAAGGTGCCATGAAGTGGGGAGGGTTTTTGTGAAGAGCTAAGTCAAGACAATTATTCCTGAAAGAGACAAGCTGAGAAAATAACTGTTCACACCTATTAATCCCTCAGCCCATCCCTCTGCCTAGAGTCCAACCCTGTCAAGCAAGGGATAGCACGGGAGCCTGGGAGCTGTGCCAACATGTGTTTTACAGTCACTGCATCAGAGTCAGGCTGTGTTAAGCTCACAGCAACACTGAGAATGAAGTATCTGGTCAGCAAAAATTGCTGCAAAGGGCTCCCAACCTGGAAGCTGCTTCTTGTTAATGAAAAGGGGGATAGATTGTTTTTCTCTGTTAATGTTTTCTAGGATGTTATTAGTCAGTTCTTGCCCTGTTATTCCTCCTAAAGTCTACTACTATATTAATGTATCACATGTCTTTTGCAGGTTCTAGCCGGTTACGAAAGATTCATTTTAATTTATTATTTTATTTTATTATTTTTTTTATTTTTTAAATAAATAAACAATAAGGCCACCCAATTCCACAGCAACAAATAGCATATATCAGAGAAAAAGAATATAGCCCCCTGGAAAACAAAAGCCAAAAACAGGAAGGGGTTGAGTAATCATCCTAGCCCAAGACCTGAAAGAAAAATCAATCTTTAACAATCTGCAAAAAGACAAAAAGGATAGAAGTGGTGCAGATTTCCAAGGGCAATATTTTTCCTCAGGGCAGAAACCATCACTGAGAAGACTCACCTGCTGGGTTCCACACTGTAGCTGACCTCACCATACAGGCAGAAATATATGGAGACAGGTGGTCTCACAACTAACCAGGTCCAATGCCATGAAAGGCTTTGTAAGTCATAACCAGGACCCTGAATTGTTCTTGGAAGCCAAATGGCAACCAGTGCAGCTTATGAAGCAGCAGGGAAACCTGGGCAGCTGTGACACACTGTTGACTGTCTGCACTGCTGCATTCTGGACCAGCTGTAATTTCCAAATGGCCTTCCATGACAGCTCAGTGTACAGTGCATCACAGTAGTTTAGTTGAGAAGTGACCAAGATCTGAAAGGCCTTCTAGTTTAGGAACAGATGCAACCAGAGCTCCTGTGCGAAGGCCTTTGCAAAGCTCTTGTGAAGAAGCCACCTATTTTTAAAGCGTGGGCTGTGAGTATAGCAGGACCAATGGATTGCAAACTAGTCTCAAATGGGGAATGTCCAACCCGATTAAAGACTAAACATGAACTATCCCTAGAACCAAGGGGGAGAGGACATACAAACAAAGCCACTCAGTCTTGTCAAGAATGAGCCTGGGCCTGTTCTTCCCTGTCCGGGCCTACATAGACTCCTGGCAGTCTGTCAGAACTTCAACCGCATCACTTGGTCAGCCCAGGGTCAAGATATATAATTGGATGTCATCAGCACATTGATGATAGCTGACCCCAAACTGATGGATGACCTCACCCAACAGTTTCATGTAATGTTAAACAAAAGGACAGAGAGAGTCAAGCCCTGCCTCATCCCCTGTCAACAACAATTGAAACCAGCCACAGAGAAAGGAGACCCACTGTAGAATAATGCCTTACAGTCCCAAATGCTGAAAATGGCCCAATAGGATACGGTACTGAAGGCCGTTGAGAAATCAAGGAACACTAAGATGTGTACACCATTCTCATCCTGGCTCTGCCAGGATGCATACATACATACATATTATTATTATTATTATTATTATTATTATTATTATTATTATTATTATTATTAAATTTATTTATTTATTTAATTAATTAATTAATTAATTAATTTATATACCGCTCTACTCCCGAAGGACTCAGAGCGGTGAACAGCCACAAGATAAAAATACATCATACAAAAGTTAAGAACCCTTTAAAAATACATTAGATACATACACACACACACACACACACATATACATACACATACACACACACAGTATATAAACTTATGATATTGTATATATTTGATATCACTTTTTGTATGAATGTGATATTTAGAAGTGTGTTAGTTTGGAACATGAATGATTTGTGCTTCTGTGTACACATTATGTGTTATTAGCCGCAAGCCCCAAAGGTAGGCGGTAGATATTAGAACTGATGATGCAAAAAGCTAGAGCAAGTAGATGAACGTATGTACTTTGGCAGATTGCTTACTAAACATAGGGAAATGGATGGAGAAACTTCAAAGATTTGCGAATGCTGGTAAAAATGTGATCTGAGTTTAAATTATCAAAAGGCAAACCTCCAGATTCCAGTTTGAGGAACAGAGCATATGGATTTTCAGTTCAGCAGATCCAGAGTACTGCCTGGTTAACCTTCGCTGTTAGTCCTTCCTGACCTAAGTTCTGACATTGGAAAGATCCAATAAGAAACCTGTAGATTTAGGACAATGAATTTCCATTTCAAATCAGACTTCAATTTCTTTTAACCTCAAAAAGGGAATTCAAAATATGTGTATTTATTTATTATTTATTAATTCAATTTATATGCCACCTTTCTCCGGAGACTCCTTATATATAAAGCGACATAGCATGGAAAGCATACTCCAATCATGGGATTTGCAGGGAAAAAATTGCTCCAGTTCCCAGACATCTACACACACCAAATCTAGTTGCCAGACATTTAAAAGTGGATCCCTGAGAAAGGTTAATATTTAGCACAGTGGTTCTCAATCTTGACAATTTTAATATGTGTCGATTGGAACTCCCAGAATTCTTCAACTCCCAGAATTCTTCAACTCCCACATTAGGTAATTCTGGAGAGTTCAAATCCACATATTTTAAAGTTGCCAAAATTGGGAAACACCAGGTTAACAGTTCTGCACTAAATTTAAATGTAGTTGACTCAACCTTGAATGTGAAGGACGTGATAGGTTCAAAAGAAATTTGTAATAGCCAACTGTTTTTGAATACAGTTGATAAAATTAATTTATTTATTTGTTCAATTTGTATGCCGCCTTTCTCCGAAGATTCCAGGCAGCTTACAATGCATTTAAAAACCATATATAAAAATATTAAAAATTAAAACATTAAAAACAATTAAAACCCATTCACACCATTTATGGCCGGATCTCGCCAGATCGCAACAGCGAGATCAACGGCCCCAGGCCTGCTGGAAAAGCCAGGTCTTCACCGCTTTTCGGAAGGCCAATATTTATTTATTTATCTATTTATAAAATTTGTATGCCGCCCTATCTCCAAGGACTCAGGGCGGCTCACAACAACAACAACAACAACATTCGACCAAGCAACTGTTAAAATCAACAAATATACACAAAAATATGAAAAGTTTAAAAAATTTTAAAATACACTACCCCATAGGTAGGGTGGGGATGGTCTGGATCTCAGGAGGTAACTGGTTCCAGAGAGCTGGGGCGGCCACAGAGAAGGACCTCCCCCGCAGGCCCGCCAGCCGGCACTGTTTAGCTGACGGGACCCGGAGGAGACCAACTCTGTGGGATCTTACTGGTCGCTGGGAGCTATGCGGTAGAAGGCGGTCTCGAAGATAACCTGGCCTTGAGCCCTAAATACAAGTTGAACAAATAATAAAATGAATTTCTAGAGGCATTTGTGATGGGAGTGGTCTGCAAGCTCAGTAAAATGAATATAAATAAATAAATTTCAAGAGGAGTAAAACCACCTTAGGCAAATGCAAAGTTGTAGATACAGAGCCTGTAGTACAGTGGTTTAAAGCACCCTGTTATTAACATCTATTAACATCTGCTGCTTGCAATTACTGCAAGTTCGAATCCCACCAGGCTCAAGGTTGACTCAGCCTTCCATCCTTTCTAAGGTGGGTAAAATGAGGACCCAGATTGTGGGGGCAATAAGCTGACTTTGTATAAATATACAAAAGTATGAAGGCTATTGCTTAACGCACTGTAAGCCGCCCTGAGTCTCCGGAGAAGGGCGGCATATAAATCAAATAAAAATAAAAATAAATAAATAAAAATACAGCAGGGAGACAAAGAAGGAGAGTTAGACTATCCTTGTAGAGTCTAACCCACTATTGGAAGCAGTATAAGGAGAAGGGGAACATCTCGGTTTTTCACAATTCTCCCCCAGGTACAAGACATGTATCATATGAGTGAAGAACAAGGGTTATATGGTTAAGACACCAGGCTAGAAACCAGAAAACTGACTTCTAGTCCCATCTTAGTCATGAAGCCAGTTAGGTAGCTTTGGGCCAGTTCCTTTCTCTCAACCCTGAGAATGAGACAACATCAAGTCTCAAAACCTTACTGAGAAATCGCATGACTTGTCCTGGCAAGGAATCAAGACTGATCAAAGGCACAAAACAAACCAAAAAACAAAAAATACAGCTCAAATACAATTGTAGTTAGTCCCCAGAGATTTAATCTTCCCTCAATCACAATAAAAATGCATTTCAGCACAACTTTCAGAGACATTTGGGGTGCTGCAGATAAGCATCGCCTCAGGTTGTACACTTCTAATTCAGAAGTCTGATTTTCCTGGTCTCAAAATCAAAGCGTTGTTGAGATCAAGAAGCTCCTCATTATATTAGTAATGTGAAAAAAACAAAGTTGAGATACATTTTGGCAGAACTAACACTCTGCTCTGCTCTGCCCTACTCTGCCTTACTCTACTCTACTCTTTATACTTTACTTTTATAAAAACTGTATATTTTAAGCAGACATACAAGCATTTGAGGATGCTTAACCTCCTCAAGACTAGGGCCAGAAAGAGCTAACGTTTGTGAACTAACTGGTGCCATTAATTGATCCCTTGAATGTTTCTTTATGATTTTCAAGCAGGTCCTTTTACAATTATGTGTGATATCATAAAATGGCCTCCAGAGTCTCTGCAGAATGAACTGTTTATTGTGAGAATTACACATAGACAGTGAGCTCTATCTGCAAAAGATCTTCTATCTCATTTAGGACTACCTCAAAGAAGTTTCTCAAAGGAAATGTTTCCTAAATGGGAGGAGGAAGAAGAATCTCTGCCTCACATTACAATATAAAATTAATGATTTCAAAACCGTTTGCAGATCCAGGATTCACAAGTGCCACAGAATTGCTAATTGCTATTACAACAATTACCAGATACTTTATAAAATCCTATTCCCTTCACTTACAAAAAGTCAACGGTAAACCCAGATCTATTTGTTTTTAATCTCCCCCTCATGCTTTTGCAGATATTCCCCTCTCCTCTGGTAGAAATTTTATCTTGTTTTGTTGTCTTTTGAAGCAATCTTTGCTGGAGTTGTCATGGAAACTGGCTTGTTTGTTTCCCTACACTATGAAGAAAGCATAACTAACTCTGACAATCCTAAGAGTTGCTTGCTGCCTTTGGGAGGAAGCATTCAGCAGTTTTTGGTAGGGGGACAGTGGTTTCCTCAAAAAAGTGTGGGGGGGACTTTAATCCTGAAAGTAAGTCCATCCTCCTATCAAGAGACACAATTGCATAAATCAGAACTTTTCAGAATGTGATTTGCAAGCTCTGTTAGATACTCTGTGGAAATATTTAAAGGCATAGTTACTGTGAGCGTTAAATTTGAGTTACATAAATGCTTTTAATTTCTTTACAGAAAAGCAGCAAAAATTTAATGTGGGACACTATAGTGTCTAATATTCAAGTGATTTGTGAAGAAAGGAGAGTGAGCAGAAAGTTAGGCCTAGATTTCTCCTTGTCCTTTTCATACTTTTCTGTAACAGGTGATGATACCCTATTATACCTCATTCCCACCCAATATATGGCCATAATGATGATAGGAGCTTTATTGTGACATACCCTGAGGTATCAAATTGTGAAAGCTATTTTAGGGCCTTTAGACGATCAGTCATTCTAATAATTTTATTTCTTGAGGGACTCCTCATAAATCAAGATAAATCACATTTATGTTTTTTTAATCTCACTCTACATCTCCTGGCTGGTTCTTCTCCTGGTTGCTTTAATAAGCATAAATTGTTTTTCCTATTAACATTTTGTGTCTTCTCAACTGGCAACACAGTGGGTGGTAATGGATTCATGAATATAGGAGAGTTCTAGTGTCTTTTCGATGCTTGTTTATTTATACATTTACTGTTCAAACAAGGTACCATGGAGGCATACAGGCCTGGCATCCTTAATCCATCTGAAAACATTATGTTCTGTCTGCCCTTTCAAAATCCAAGCTTGCAGTTTTTTTTCACACTTCTCTGCAAAGCTCTGGTCTCAGCACCACTATGGAAATGAATTGCTCAACCGTGGACCATTCATAGTAATTAAAGAACATTTACTATTTTGTTACTCCTAATCATCTCAAGGATCATGGCAACCAAACTCCTTAAAATAACAGTAGCAATAACAATTTAACAGAGATGAAATTATAGATTTAATTTACCATATATAAAATATAACATCAGCCTTTATGCTAGGATTACAGAGTGAATCCAGGGATTAAACGAGTTAATAACTATGAATAGGGTTTGTATTAAGAATACCCCAATGTATATGTAAAGCAAATTAAAGAAGCAAACAGAAACAGTTGTTGGATATTGCCAGAAGAATAATTTGAGGTTCCCACTTGAGCTGGGGCTGCACAAAAATAAATAAAAATGAGATCCAGACAGCTGTGAGGAAAGAAGAAATATTTCTTCCTAAAAGCAAAGAGTTTGGCTTTAGGGGCAACTACAGAGAAAGGGGCTAAAGCAACACATGTCCTGGGTGTATGTGGAAATATCCACGTGCCAATTCTAGGATGACACTTGAGAGGCATGTATGTGTGTGTGGGGTGGGGGGTTATGTCTTCTTGTGAATATGCAGTTCCGCTGGGAGATCTAATTTAATGAACACTACTTGTGTATGTAGACCTTATCCTTTGATATGTGGATTAGGTCTGGGTGATTTATTTGGAAGTTTGAGGAAGTTTGGGTAACAGATTTTCTCCATTTGCTATCTTTATTTGATTAATTTAGTTTCAGCTTGAGGTAGAGACACTGATTCCCAGACCATTGTATTTTAAGGGAAGATGGAAACAGTATAAAGAATAAAATATTTTTGGATATAAAACTTCTCACATAGGTAAACTGTCCTTTAAAGGAAGCTTAAAACCCATGTAGTTTTCTTGATTGAAATGTGAACATGGTTTGCTGTTGTCTTCTTTGACAACAAAGAGGATAGTAAAAAGCAGAATGCTGAAAAATACCACAAAAAAACTTATAGAATGCTGAGAAATACCACAAAAAATCAAGGAGATGTGCAAAATTCTGATCCTGTTAGCGCCTATAGAATATTGGCCTGTATGAAAATGGTTAAGCAGTAATTTCTCTTCAGCTTAGATCAGTGAGTCTCAACCTTCCTAATGCCGTGACCCTTTAATACAGTTCCTCATGTTGTAGTGATCCCCAACCATAAAATTATTCCTAAGACCATTGAAAATATGTGTTTTCGGATGGTCTTAGGCGACCCCCGTGAAAGGGTCATTCAATCCCCAAAGGGGTCCCGACCACAGGTTGAGAACCACTGGCTTAGATCCTTTCATAATCATGTGCTGACTATCTGTAGCCAGTGGTTGTTAACACTGGGCATTTATTACCCCAACAAACCTAGATGCACAGACTGTCATTTAATAAAAACAAAGGGAGAAATGTGTTTTTTAAAAAGTGCTTGTTGGGCTCAGATAACTACTAAGGTGTTTAACCACCTTAAAGTTTCACATTAAAGATGTACCTGAAAACTGTGCATCATGTACATAAACAGAATTACGTGTCAAAATTGTTGTCTTGACTGAATTGGGGTTTTTTTTTGAGAGAAGGTTCATTGATATCACTTCATTCTTGCTGGCAGTAATGGATTAAGGTGCATCTCATAAAACAATGTTTCTACTGCCTGCTTCTCAGATCCTTCATGATAACCAATTTCATATGCTAATGTGGACACTAACGAGGAGACCGCCTATTACAAAATCTGCATACTCCATATAACATTTTGCTACAGTATATCATGTAATGTTTCCTATCTTTGCTGTCCAGGGTGTGAATTGCTTTTCCCCCAAAAGTATTAAGTGAAGCTGAAAAATGAGAAAAATGAAATTTTAAATTCTCAATATATCAGCTTTTAATAAATCACCAAGATATAGTCTTCTCCAGGGGCTTTGCCTGATGGCAGCACCAGTATCAGATGTTCAATTTCTTTTAATGAGACAAGGGGCCAAGGTATAGCATCACAAAGTTTTAGATTAATTGGAGAATTATCTGGAGTGGGATGACAAGCAAACAATCTAGTACCTTGATAGCGAACCTATGGCACGCGTGCCAGAAGTGGCACTCAGAGCCATTTCTCCCGGCACGCGAGCCGTTGCCCGTTGCTCTTCCAGGTTCCAGCACGCTGGCCAGCTGGTCTTCATGCTCACGGGAGTGCCAGAAACTGGAAGAGCAGCCACCTGGTGTGCATGCACGTGCTGGGAAGATAAATCTTCCGGTTTCCGGACAGTTGGTCTTTGCCAGCTACATTTGCGCCAGAAACTGGAAGACTAGGTAGCCAGTGCGCATGCATGCACTGGAAACTGGAAGATCAACTTCCCATCGCGCACACCTGGACTGGGTGGCTGCTCTTCTGGTTTCCGGTGCGTGCATGCACATCGCACAGCTGGTCTTTGAGTGCGCATATGCGCCAGAAACTGGAAAACCAGTTGACCAATGCACACATGCGTACCAGAAACCGGAAGATCATTTCCCGGCAGTGCATGTGCTCCGGACAGCTCCTCTTCCTGTTTCTGGCATGGGTGCTCACTTCCGTTTCGGCACTCAGGTCCCAAAAGTGACCTGAGTGGTATAGGAGGCTAATGCCTCCTACTAAGGCAGCATTTAACATCCAGCTGCCTGCAATTACTGCGAGTTCAATTCTCACCAGGCTCAAGGTTGACTCAGCCTTCCATCTTTTCTAAGGTGGGTAAAATGAGGACCTGGTTTGTGGGGGCAATAAGCTGACTTTGTATAAAATATACAAAAGTATGAAGGCTATTGCTTAATGCATTGTAAGCCGCCCTGAGTCTCCGGAGAAGGGCAGCATATAAATAAAAAAAAATTTTTTTAAAAAGGTTCGCCAACATTGATCTAGTATAATGGTTCTCCCATTCCTCTTTGGACCCTCAAGCCTATAAGACTTCTTTTTTTCACCCAAATTATTATTTACTAATTTCCAGAATAATGTTGGTTGTTCAGAATCTATTGCAGTCAGAAGAGAGTGTCAAAGCCTCATTTGATGTAATGTCTTCTTGTGCTTTAGGAAAAGTTTATATTCCATTTTCTTCCTAATAAATTTCATAATTACCCATGAAGCACAACTATCTTTTGCTCCCCTTGCCAAATTTTTAACTGTACAACATGCTATCTATATTCCATATCAACCTAATAGCTATGTTGTTGGTGAGATAAAACTTAATTTAGAGTTGTCCTGCCTTTGTTCTGATTTTAAATGGGCAACTATTTCCTGACAATGGCTCAGAATAACTGGAGAAGTTGAATCAGCCTTAATCAATTTAAATTGAATACCTGCCACACGGTTTGAGTGAAGTAATGCAGTGATGTATACACAGACACTCAGACACAGGCATTGCAATAGCAATGAGCAAATCATATTAGGAAAATTTATGAAAACCACTCTTTACCTGAACAGGTCTTGGCTATGGTGATTTACTCCTAACAATAACCAATGCTTCTTTCTGTTGAGAGATATGTTTGCAGTATCTCTGCTCTTGTCCCAGCTTTTCTTATACCAACAGAAAAAGCTCTTATTCCTACATTCCCACGCCATCAAAGAAGAACTTGTAGCTCTGATCTAGTATTTCTTATTTGGGGCTGCTAACTTCGTAGCAGCTATGAAGAAAATATCTGTTATATTTCTAATTTTCAGAATTTCTTAGGTCATTAAATAACATCACTTGAAGATTTGTTTCACTTTTAAAACATGTCTTCTTAAAGCATACTATTATATGTATGAACCTGACATAGGAAACTTGATAATGCTAATTACATATAGATAGTCCTTGTTTACCGACTACGTCATTTAATTCCATTCACAGTTGCAACAGTGATGAAAAAGTAACTTTATGATCAGTCCTTTGCAAGTCTGTAAAGCAAAGGAGAGCTAAAGTCATAAGCACAATTGTGGTTTCACTTACCAATTACTTCACTTAACAATCAAGTTGCCAGTCGCAGTTATTAAACGAGGGCTAGCAGTATATCATTCTGGTGGTGTGCAGGATCAATGAATATCTTCTGAACAGCACCACCCATCACTCACAAATTGGCTCAGTTTATACATTCTCTTTCCACTGCCTTTAGTATTTGTCATCTTTGAAGTCAATTACCATCTAACGCCCCCCCCAAACACATTTGTATTTCGACACTCAATAAACCTTACTCAAAATTGTTCATATTTCTATTTATCATGATATTTAGTTACTGATGCTATTGGGATAACATGGAAGTCCAGGTCCCACTTGATAAAATGAGCTGATAGTTTGAAAATTTTGAAATGACCAATATACCGTATATACTCGAGTATAAGTTGACCCGAATATAAGCCGAGGCACCCAATTTTACCACAAAAAACTGGGAAAACTTATTGACTCGATATAAACCAGGGGTGGGAAATGCAGTGGCTACTGATAAATTTCAAAATAAAAATAGATACCAATAAAATTACATTAATTGAGGCATCAGTAGGTTAAATGTTTTTGAATATTGATTTCAAAGAAAAACAGTAAACTAGCTCTGTAAGTGGAAAAGAGGATCAACAAAAACAAAAATCTTGTCACCATGGTGAAGAGAAGCAGTTGTGAAATGAGTGACACGGTTGTTAAGAATGCTGCACGGGCATAAATGTGAAGATGGTCATAAGTGTGAGGACCGGTCAAAAGTGTGAGGACCTGTCAGAAATGACTTTTTTCAGCCCTCTGAGTAGTCCCTATATACAGATATCACATGACCAGCTAGCCATGCCCACCCAGTCACTGGCTTGATCTAATTTCAGGCAAGTTCAAGCCTCTGTTAAGAGATACCTGCATTCTCTCTCTCTCTCTCTCTCTCTCTCTCTCCCTCCTTTTTCTTTCTCTTTCTCTCTCTTTCTTTCTCCCTCCCTTTCTCCTTCTCATCTGGCATTCTTAGAGCTCCGCTACTGATTAGCTTAGCCCAGAGGTGGGCAAATGTGGCCCTTTTATAACCTGTGGACTTTAACTCCCAGAATTCCTGAGACAGCCAAGCTGGGAGAATTGTGTGAGTTGAAGTCCACAGGTTGTAAAAGGGCCTCATTTACCCACTCCTGGCTTAGCCTGAGCAAGGATAGCTAGCAGCCAATTACAAGAAGCTCTCAATTACAAGAAGCTCTCAACTCAAGCTCAGTGCACATGGGATCTCCCTAAATCCAGTGAGGATTTCTTTGTTTCTTTCTCCCTGCAACTTCTGGGAGCCAAAAAGGGGTGCGGGGGAGGGGTGCCGCACCCCCCCCACCCCCCACGTTCCATTTTGGCTTTAGCAAGCCTGCCTGCAACCCCAGAGCCAAAACGGTTGCAGGAAAAAAGACATTTTTTTCGTCACTCCATTATAAGCCGAGGGGGGCTTTTTTCAGCATGAAAAACATGCTGAAAAACTTGGCTTATACTTGAGTATATACAGTAAATTGTCCTAGTTTTTACTTTCCTTTAAGTGTGTGTTGTGGGAGAGTATTATCTTGGACAACACAACTTCTATTCATTTCTCCGTATCTTCTTTTCAGAGTTGTGTTAATATATGCGAACCGACATTACATTTTGAAAATTAATGCAATTGCTGAGAATACATTTAATTTTTTAAGGCATGAGGGAATACTATTCTCACAGAAATTAGCTTACATAGCTTAAATCAAGTTATTTCTGCAAACAGCATCGATTAAAAAGTACTACGGAATACTATGAAGAGTTTTCCTTGAAAAAAAAGTCTTTGCAAGTTCAATGTATGCTTTCTGCTTATGTTAGAGGTGGATATTTGTCACATTTGTGACTAAGTAATAAAAATCTTCCCAAAATACTGCTCCCTTGTGTGATTAGGTTTGGAATTGCTTATATTTTGGTGCTGTACCTCTAGAAGATAGCACCAAAAGTGTTTGATAAAAAATGGATGCCCAAAGCAATCTAGGTTTTTTATGATGAAGTACCTACTTTGCTGTTGTGCCCTGCACAGATCTTTAATTTCCTCTGCTTTTATTTACAACAGTAGAGCACAGAGGAAAATTTCTAAAGCCTGTATCAAATATATTTCTAGCCAAACGGTGCTCATTGCTGTTAGTTTTGTTCTGCCAGGAAAAAAAAAACTTTGAACATTTGTTAGTGCACAGAGGCTAATTCTCTAAGTTCTTTTGAGCCTATAGCCATTCACCCGCGATATTATCAAGCAAATATATTTTTACAAGGCCATTCCTCTTTGGGACAGATAAAAAAATAATCCATAATATTTGGTTGATAATTCAAAATAGGCTAGGAAATAATTTTCTGATAACAGCAAACTTGGCATTCCAGTGGTATAACATGTACTGTATATAGAAGAGCTCTGACATCTGCTAAAATGTGTACACGTGGTTATCTGAATAACAGCACTTTGTTATTCTGAAGAGGCAGAAAAGAAGGAGCAAGCTGGAAGTGCTTTAAATATGTGTGGACTGATGTCTGGAGAGAACGTATCTTTTAGATTGGATTATCAGTAAAAATTTAGAGTACCTCTGCCTCCACTTTTGCTATACTTGTATATTTAGGCATAAAGCTATCATTACAGATGTTTTGGCTGGTTTAGCAAATTGTGCAGCTTCATACCAGAAGGTATTGAAAAACATGTACTAATACAAATAAAATGATGAAATGCAGTCTGGCTTTAGACATTAAGCTCATTTTCAGAAGCAAAAACCTATTGAAAATATGCCATGATTGTGCTATGACATCACACACTTCCATACTATAGAAGTTCAAATGTTGGCATTCTGCCTTGTGAGAAATTATGACTTTAGACTTGCCAGTTCAGGAGAGACAGCACCTCAAGGAGAAAAGTCCAGCTCTCATATTTCTCTATGATAAAAATGTCCTTGGAGGCCATTTAAGGCACAGCTGTTCGGATCAAAGACTATAGAATATGTATGCATTACCTACTTTGCATAGAATGCTCCCATTTTTAAGAAACACCATTTCAATTTTAAATGGATTGGATCCTGATGGAGTCAGGCTTACCACTACCAATCAATTTAACTTAAATGTCTCTAAAGTTCCAATGATTTAAATAGGGCTTCTTTAAGTAGGACTTTATCTGCATCTAATCCTACCTTGTTCAATAAATTGTGATTATCTTATTCACACTGATGACAAAAGTCCTTGTTCATAGCATGATTTTATAATAGACCTTGGACAATATAAAGGGAATTAGGCTGTCAATAAGAGTAACAGAAAAAGGATATTTTGCTGCCCTTTAACATTACCACACACACATCCCATTTCATTTTGTAGCAGCTACCACTAATATTGGAAGCTACACCTGTCAACCAAAACAGTTTTGAAAAGTGTATTACCACTCAAAGCTTCTGCTTCTCACCTTTATACGTATATTATCTATGCTCCCTATTGAGTTAAGCCAGACATTCTAATCTGCTGCTCTTCAGATGCATTGGTCTACAGTTCCCAACTTCCAGGGTCGACATACCCACCATTTTGAGAGGGATGGTGGAAACTATAGTAAAGCACATTTGGAAGGCAGCAGAGTAAAGAAATGAATGAGAACTGGCAGACTCTCAGGTCCCTCAAACTGTTGCTTGTCCTCTTTAGGAAATGAACAATTACAGAAAAGCAAGCATCTTCCAGCTCAGTATCAGCTCCATTTCAGAAAACAGAATTGTGGTAGCCACTTTGGGATCCCACTATGATCTGTTTCTTCTTCTGGGTATTGCCATGGGATAAAAAAAATAAACTTCCCCTTAATTTCTTCTGAAGCTTATATTTTACTTCCTTAAGTAGTTGACCCTGCACATGATAAAGATCCTTGTTCTTTAATCAAACACGGTATCATGGTTAGCTATAGCTCAATTACATATAAGCAGACTCCCTCAGATTGCCACTTGTTATTTCTCTGAGTCTTACCAACAAGATCCTTCTCAGAGAAAACATATTCATTAACAGTATGAAATGTATGTCAACTGAGAGCAAAAGGACCAGTTTGGTCATGGAACAAAAACCATACCATTACAGGATTGCCATTGCGGTATTTCTTACTTTGCCTTGAAACAATATTGGATCGTTGTTGGCTTTTGAACAAAAGAGTGATATAGATCAGATTGATTGTTTGACACAATCTAGGTTTAAAATATATATATATATACACTGAACTTGGCTAAAGTGGGTGTGAGTAGCTTGTTGTTCAGTTGCTGATGGAAATTAAGCATTGTCCTACCAGCCATCAGATAAGGCTACATTATGGTTCCTTGCTTGTGAATTATGTATTATGTAAATATAACTAATGCTTTTGGAATATTTGTTACATCAGTAATTTTCAGATAATGCAGCAATAGAATAGGCTCTACTTTATCTGAAACTCTTGATATCAATATGTGTAACTGTTTAATATGTTGAAGTGGACATAATTTATCTATGGATGCAAGGTAGGCATCATAGATGGTGTTATGTTCTGGTATTCCAGTATTCCTCGTGGATTCCTTCTCAGAGCAAATTACTGAGATCAATTATGACAAGACCAAGAAAATAATTTTTGCAAAGTGCCCTGAAATCCAAAGATAGATACTAAATGGGCATGAACTGCAATTGAACAAATTATTTAAGTATGTGGGGGTAATATTTTGCACCACAAGAAGCCATAATGTGTATAGAAGGCAACCTACAAAATGTGAAATGTGAAAACAATTTTGGATGCTCAAGATTTTATATATATATATATCTTGGAGAGCATTATATATTTCAGCTTGAACTATAACAAGGTATTCATGTATCTTAATATAAACACTAGTTTTAACATGTACAGTTAAAAAACCTTTTAGGTTTTGCTATTTAGTCATATTGATTTTATAGACTTAATTCTCATAATTCTGTTATAGTATATCACTGTACTTAACAGTTGTATAAATATACCTTATTTGAACCCCACTACATTTTATGTTGTTATTTATTGGTCATTAACTGAAATAAAACATCTAGTTTTATCCAGTGGTGAAATCCAAATTTTTTAACTACCGGTTCTGTGGACATGGCTTGGTGGGCGTGGTGTGGCTTGGTGGGCGTGGCTTGGTGGGTGTGGCAGGGGAAGGATACTGCAAAATCCCCATTCCCTCCCCACTCATAGGGGAAAGATATTGCAAAATCTCCATTTCCACCTCACTCTGAGGCTTGCCAGAGGTGGTGTTTGCTGGTTCTCCAAACTACTCAAAATTTCCACTACCGGTTCTCCAGAACCTGTCAGAACCTGCTGGATTTCATCCCTGGTTTTATCCTTCTCAGCAGTGAGAGCAGTCGGCAAGGCTAAGTGATACAATTACAGCTTTCTAATTGTTTTATGTCTATGTCTAGCAGAGTAAATTACACCCAGCCATTATATTAGGCAACCTCAACGTTTCTGAGGGCCACTAGAGTGAGTGCACAGTTTTTGTTTTGGAAGCATGATCAAGGGTCAAATGCTATGAGGAATAAATCCAATCTTGCCTAATTCTGAACAAAGGCTACTGGTTGATACAATAGCAAATGGAATATCTATCTAGATGGAAAGACAACTTTAGAGCTTCACTCACAGTGCTTTCCTGGTGGCAATTGTCAGAGTTCTTAGTCAGTGTGTATTTTACCTGGGACGACATGAAATTCTGGAAGCTGCTGTCCCTGAACATCTGGAATGGGGGATACAGGTTGGGGAAGATTGCAAGAAAGAATGATGATGCTTGGAGTTAAGGACATTCAGACCCTGCAGGATGGATGAAAACAATCGACACAGCAAAGGACAGAAAAAGGACCCCTCAGTCAAAGCCTTTTTCAAGCCACTAGTAGCAAAACAGCTAAGATATTAGAATTTGATGCAGTTCAGAGCCTTGAGGTTAACTGGGATCAATTTAATCCTTCCCCACAGTGCATGGCTGTAATTGTTGATCTATTAGGATCTTAATTGTACTGGGAGAATGCCAGCCCTAAGAAGCAATTAATGTATTCACCACATTTGAAAGAATGAATATAGCTTTGGGACGTCTACCTTTGTCAGTACATCTGCCTTCGGGAAATGTATACTGAACTACACAGTCCAAAATATTTGGCCTTCCAAGCATACATTTAACACTTTAGATTACCTAGCCAAAAATTAAGTGTTACAAGGTTTCTTAAATCACACCTATCAGAACTCACCATGGTATGGTGAACTATTTAATAGATAAATAGAAACAAGGGCTATCGATCACACAAAAATGTCCATTAAGTCCATATTTTGCATATTTCTATGCCAGCCCAGAACACGCATTTTATGTATTTATGCATATAAAAGATGGGACTGGGATATTATGCATGCTATTTTATGCATTTTTTGTACAGGTAACATGGTAAGTGGAATTTTATGCAGGTTCAAAAACATACTGTGTGCCAATTTTGCCCTGAAACCAAAGCTTCCTAAACCCAGGTCCATTACATTGGGGATATTATAATGATAAGATAAAGCTATTACAAAACAGCTTTCAATGTGACAGAGTTATTCCTTCAGGCTCAGCATGGAAATCAGGCTCTCTAATTGCTACTGATGCCATTTCATGGTCTTTCCCCTTTTACTTGTTTGACTTTTTTTTTCAAAAAAAAAAATCCCATTGTATTTTACACATGCATGACTCCATGTATTTACTCTAGTCTAATTCACAAAATTATATGGCACAAAAAAACCAAAACAAATATAGCCTTTAAGTTCCCATTTTGTTTCTGCTGTAAGGAAGCTATTATCAACCACTTCCAGGTTGATTCTCTCAGCCTCTTTCCTTTCCCTGGTTGCAGACAAGAGATCCCAAGCAAGGTAGCCTTTAGTGGGATGATGGGGGAAAATAATCTTTCTTCTACTGAGATAATGATGATTCCCCTTATTTTCTGCCAGGCTATGTTTTTCAGAGCTTGTAAAATGTAATTCAACATCTCAGGTGGAATCAGTGATGAGTGCTAAAGCATAATTTCCCTGAAATGCGGAGCAAAGTTGTAACATAAGCTTTCTGAATTCTCCTTTTCTCTGGGAAAAAGTACTTATTTTTAAATATATGCTTTGCTTTGCATTCTGTTTAAAATCTCAGAATGAAAACTGTCAGAAATACATGAATAATTCAGTAAGTTAATCAAATTCAAAAACTACAAAAACAATACAGGTACATCTTGACTTACGACCACAATTGAGCCCAACCTTTCTGTTGTTAAGTGAGACATTTGTCAAATGAGTTTTGCCCCATTTTACGACCTTTCTTGTCACAGTTGTTAAGTGAATCACCACAGTTGTTAAATTAGTAACCAAGTTGTTAAGTGAATCTGGCTTCCCCATTGACTGTGCTTGTCAGAAGGTCAAAAAAGGTGATCACATGACCATGGGATATTGCAACTGTCACAAATATAAATCAGGTGCCAAGGATCTGAATTTTGATTACATGGACCATGGGGATGCTGTAATGGGTTGTAAGTGAGAAAAGTGGTCGTAAGTCACTTTTTTCAGTGCCGTCGTAACTTTGAATGGTCATTAAATGAATTTATAAGTCGAGGATTATCTGTACTATCCTCCATGAGGCAATTCGTTGGTCAGGGATAATGGGTAAATGTGCAGTTGATGCTGAAACTCTTCATGCTGAAATCTCATATGTTACCAAAAAGTTCATTTCATAGAGTAGGTGGCACTACTTAGACCAGGGGTCGGCAATCTTAAACACTCAAAGAGCCACAAAGGTCCTATCTGGAAGCCCCAGAATCTGAAGCCCCAGCTCCAGAATTGAATATTCTGGAGCTGACCGGAAGTCCCGTTCCTCCACCATAGAGTCTCCTCCTAGCATAGCGTCCATTTTGATTTGATTTTGATTTTATTAAACTTCTATACCGCCCTTCTCCCGAAGGACTCAGGGTGGTGTACAGCGATATTAAAACACATATAAACTCACAAAATTTAAAAACAATTTAAAACAAATATATAGAATTTGGCCCACAAAGTTAAAAGCTAACAAACACCCCATTTAAAAATTCATATTAATAAAATATGATATTGTCCTAACTGAAAGCCCTATCAATTGTGGAGCCGACCAGCAACAGGGAGCCACAGCAGAGGGATGAAAGAGCCACATGTGGCTCTGGAGCTGTGGGTTGCCGACCCTTGACTTAGACTTAGACTTCTCCATGAAGGATATGGAGCATCAGGAAGCCATTGAAAAGTCAGCAAGACATCCTCAGTAGAACACCAGCTGAGCAGACAGCTTCTCAGGCCCTGAACTGGTGTCAGTTATTTCTATCTTATAAACCTAAAGGAATTTCTGTAACATGGCTTGAAAGATAGGCATGGAAAGCCTTCAACTCCTCTCTTAAATATATGCAGTAAGAATCCCTACCAGACCAGTAACTTTTACACTTGCTATAACTTTTGATTCCTTCTTGAAGTAAACCTTTCATAAATAAAATAAAATCTGCCTCTGGGAACAGCTAGCTAGACACTTCCAAAAGGTTCAGAAAAAGGACATGTCAAACCCTAGCAGACAAGATTGTCATAAAGGGTCAAATCACTTTCTTTCTTTCTTTCTCTTCCAACCCAGTGTTCGGGGTGCTGTTGCTTCTGGTTTATTTTAATAAATCTTAAGACATGGACTCCCACATATCAACAAGGAAGTAAGATTTCGTAAAACTGAAATCAAGTGTCCTCTTCTTTGTTCAACTTGCTATGCATGGGTCCTTCTGTAGGGGAATTAAAGGTAAAGGTTTCCCCTGTCCAGTCATCTCTAACTCTAGGGGTGGTGCTCATCTCCATTTTTTAGCCAAGGAAGTCAGCGTTGTCCAAAGATGCTTCCGTGGTCATGTGGCCAGCATGACTACACACCAAGGCATAGGGAACATTGTTGTCTTCCCACAAAGCGGTACCTATTTATCTACTCTCCTTTGCATACTTTTGAATTGCTACGTTGGCAGGGGAACTAGGCACTTGCTAACAGTTGCCACTCTAGGCCAGGGGTCGGAAACCTTAAACACTCAAAGAGCCACAAAGGTCCTAACCGGAATCCCCCCGTTCAGTTCTGGAGCCGACCGGAAGTCCAGTTCCCCCACCATAGAATTTCCTCCTAATGCGGCATCCTTTTTCCTCTACTTGTCGTAACTGAAAGTCCTATCAGTTGTGGAGCCGACCGGCATCAGAAAGCCGAGGAATGAAAGAGCCACATGCGGCTCCAGAGCTGCGGGTTACTGACCCCTGCTCTAGGCAAACAGAATGATTGGGGGATTGGCGGTGTTTGTTTTGCTAAACCAAAGGATAAATCATATGCATACTGCATGCCACCTGTCTTAACCAGTTTCTTCTTTCAGGTAATGACAAAGCTAAATGCTAGAAAAGGCAAGCACCTCTTCCAATGATCAACAAAGCAGTTCTGGTTTTTTCACAGCAGAGGGCAGTGATATACATGAATTGAATTGCAGTTACTACTCATTTTGACTCAAAATGTAACATTGGGGTTTTTTTATAACAATTTTATGAGGCATCTCCTTAATATTGCCATTTTGCAGCTAAGGCAAGTTTCAAATGAGATCACATTAGGGACTTGAACATTATTCACCCAAGTTCAAAATTTCTAATAAATCTTAGAGAAATGTGCAGTAGTTTTCAGGGTTTAGGAGAGATCCAGGGAAGCTCCAGTTATATTTAAATCAGTGTTTTTCAAAGTTGGCAACTTTTAGATGTGTGACTGGAGAATTCTGGGAGTTGAAGTCCACACATATGAAAGTTGTTAAATTTGAAAAACACTGATTTAAAGCAAAGTCTCTTTCAGGTTGAACTTAGATTTTCATGATTTCATGGCCATGTTTACAGCTTTTCTGGGCAACAATACAGAAATGCATTCTGCTGCCATTTTGTAGGATTCTCCCAGCCAAGACCACCCAAGCTCAATTCTGCTCAGCCACAAAGATTAGCCAGCTGCTTCCACATGCTGAGACATACAGCTACATTTACTGTACCTGCTTTCTAATGTTACTTTTCCAGATAAGCCAAATTGCTAGCTATGCCACATAAAACAATATGCTGCTTAGTTTAGTCTCTGTTCCATAACAGCAGCAACAACTACCTTCTTCTTTTTCTAACTGAGAAGCCTCTATATACAAAGCATTCTTTGTAGGCAGATGCTATTGCTAGGGTGCTGCAAATCTGAGGTCTATTAGTAGCAGCAATGAGCCAGAATCTTATGCATCCTGCAACCTTAGTACCCATGTAGACATTTGCAGTCCAGATGTAGCATGCCTAACTATGTACTCAACTAAGGCTAAGGAAAGAGTTGTTTGTCAAATTGTTAGTTTTTACTTTTCCTTCAGGATCTCAAAACAGTGTACATCTAGTACTATTTTTGCATATTCATAAATCACATGTAGTAGGTTGAATTAAGAGACAAAGTCACCTAGTGAGATTCCATGGTTGATGGTGGTCTTGAATCCACTTTCTGCACCTAATATAGCCCTATGACTGCCACTCCACTATACCCTGCACCATACTCTTATCAAGTTTCATGTTTAGACTTAGGATCAAGATCTGCTTGTGAAGAATGCCTTCCATTGATTCATATTTGTCTCATTATATGTGCATTACAGCTGTTTTCCTTGAACTGTGCCTTTGTATATGTTAGAGATGGAGTATGGGTTATTGTTTACAGTAATCTTCAGTTTTTTATTTACTTTCTGAAGTTGGTGGTGGTGGTTGTTGTTATTTTTCCACTCTGCAGGTTAAGTTTTATGGAATACATATCGCAATAAACTGCTTTCAAGTTTTCTTTTAGAGGGAAAACAGGAATGAACAAATGACTGAATGAAGAATAAAATTAATAGCCAGGGAATTTATAGCTCAGATGATGATGGAATCAAAGGCTCATATTCCTAATACTATAGTATATCACTTGAAAGATATTGCAGTTCAGGTTTTAATACATACTGATGAAAAGGAGGGAGGCAGCTCACAACTATGAATTAAATAAATAGTAGTCTGAAACACCATTCTCCTAGGAACAATATTTTTCAAAGGTAGGAATATGTTTAGGACAGCATAAGAAGTCTCAGGCCCTGCTCAGCAAAAGCATAATAGATATTTCCAACTAACAAGTTCTCCCTCACCAACAGAAAATTAGGAACCAGGTTTTAAATTATATAACTACAAGAGTGTTGAGAGATCCTGCTTCTATGTTTGATGGAGATTTGATTGCTCAGCTAGTATTCTGTGCAATAAAATCCTAGTTAAAAACACTCCGTAGGTGCTCTTTAATAAGCCATTTCATTGCCCCAAAATTGTCACTCATGTCATTTTAGCATGTTTATTGTCAGCTAGACAACTCAACTCATCCCCAGGTAGATCTTGATACTTTGTATAATTTATCTCTTCTATTCTTTTACTTCTTCAGATATCAGCACAAGGCTATTTTACATCTTATCAATTGAAGTTGATAATCCCTTTTTTAAGAGGGATTGGAATATCTACAATTGATTGTTAAGTCATACACAGACACATATACCAAATACCAAGCTCAAATGTATTAAAATATTAAACACTGAAAACAGCCTAATAAATTTAGCTCACTTGTTCTGTTAAGTAGATGTTAATACTTCTATTTTGTATTTGCTCGCAGTTCAAATGTGCATAATATGCTTCCATTTCTTAATATTTTTAACTGCAAATTCCTATTCAAATTTATATCTAAATCTCCTTCTTTGTCTTAGTACAAGGAAGGCTTAACTGCCTTCTATTATGAGAGAAATCTTCACCTGGTCACCCCAGAATTCTGACTGAGCCAGTTCTAAGAGTTATAGGTCTCAATATGTTCAACTGGGGAAGGCCGGCAATCAGCCTTTTCTAAATATGGTCCAATACATGATTATAATGAAAGGAAACAGGTATAATTTATATACAAATGTTTGCTAGGATGCCCTGATGTTCAAGGGGGAAAGGAGGGCGTCTGAAAGTGGATTAGACTTACAAGGACTTTGGGTTCTATTTGTTGAATACAACAGCAGCAAATCAAAGTTCAGTGTTATGTAGTACTTTCTTTTTTGGTGCCTTCAAGTCAGTCTTGATTACTGATTACTGCCTGGACTACTCCTTGCATTTTTCTTAGCTAGGTTTTCAGAAGTACTTTGGCCTTGCCCTCTTCTTCCCAGGTCTGAAAGATCCAAAATCACCCCGCTGTCTATGTCTCTAAGGCAGGACTGGAGCTCACAGTCACCTGGCTCTAGCCTGGTATCTTAATTACTACACCCAAAACTGCTTTTTTCCAAAAGGCAACTGGAGTTCCTTGGTTTTATTTCTTTGAAAACCTTTCACTTCTCATGCAAGAAGCTTCTTCAGTTCAGAACTTTTTGTCTTTTGGAAAAAGCACCTTTGGGTGCTTTGGATGATTAAGCATCTCCATAATTACTTTACTACACCAAATTTCTTCTCCATGTAGCATTGCATAAAACTTATTTTGTTATGATAATCGCTTCATCATTTGTGCCAGTTACAGCTAATAACAGAAGGAAAGTAAGGAAACATGCAGAGACACCAAGACATGAATTAAACTGGATTTTATGTTATGGATGGGTAGGAAAGGAGCTTGTGCTGCTCTTTGAGGACTTCACTGAATAACACAGAGATATCTGCCCAGAAGTTTCTTGCTAATATGGTGCTGAGTGCTTAATTAATTGCTATGTGAAGCAAATTTGGAGACAAGATTCACAAGACAATTCTATCTGAGCTTGGAAACAAATTAGGTTCCCTAATTAGATTGACCCAAATCAACCCTTCGATTTGATCATCTGAACTAAATCAACCATTTGAATGGGATCAAAGCTAATCTACCCTCATTTATCGATTGATTATCAAGCCCCACTCAATTTCTTAGGCTGATTTCTAAGACCTTACAGAAGGATCAAATTCCCAGAGGGATGCCTATGAATCCTTTGGGCTTTGTATTCAGCAGATGTCTTGATCGTGTCTTAGCCTGGTGATGCTGAGTCAGTAGTAATATAGGAAGAAATCTTCCATTTTGGTCTTTGCTTTTTTAGTTTTTTTAAATTACAAAATGGGTTATAAGTCCATTTATGTTGATCTGATTAAAATGAGTAATTTTGATGTTATCTTTTGTACACTAAATTGCACATTCTTGCACTGTTATTTGAAACAATGATTGCATTGTCATATTGATGTCATAATAGCAATAGCACTTAGACTTATATACCGCTTCACAGTGCTTTACAGCCCTCTCTAAGCAGTTTACAGAGTCAGCTTCTTGCCCCCAACAATCTGGGTCCTCATTTTACCCACCTCGGAAGGATGGAAGGCTGAGTCAACCTTGAGCCTGGTGAGATTTGAACTGCGAAATTACAGGCAGCAGGCAGTCAGCAGAAATAGCCTGAAGTACTGCATTCTAACCACTGCGCCACCATGGCTCATTTATTTATTATATTATTAATATACTTGTGATTTGACTATAAATCTCTTGGAGGTATCTGACAAACGTGTGTGTTATTTAATGTCTCCTATTTTTCAGTGAAGTTTCCTTCACTGGGGGTTACAGTATTTACTTTTTACGTGACATTGCATAAGTTTAGAAAGGAGAACATTAAAAAAACCCACCAGCAACCATATCTTGGATTCAACACACATCATTAATTTCCAAAGGAATTATGTGGCTTAATTGAAAATCCATGGAAATTGCAAAAATAAAGGAACGGAGAAGCAATGTACATGCTATGTTAAGCCATAAAGCTGGTTTATTACTGAATGTACCACAAACTGCAGCAGATGTGAGCAGGCAAGCTATCATTGACATGCTTTGCTAAACGTAGTATAACATGTAGATGTGAGAGTCTGGCTTTGTTTCCTGGGAAAGAAAATTTAGAGGGTGATGCCATGGTAAAGTGAATTCATGCTCACATATCATGCTGAATTTGGCTAACAAAGCCACAAATGGCTCCAGTGACCAATCAATATTAATACAATGACTATCAAGCCAGCATTATGAGCTGTGGTGGTGCAGTGGTTAGAGTGCAGTATTGCAGGTTAATTCTGCTGACTGCTGGCTGCCTGCAATTTGCCAGTTCGAATCTCACCAGGCTCAAGGTTGACTCAGCCTTACATCCTTCCGAAGTAGATAAAATGAGAACCCAAATTGTTGGGGGCAAGAAGCTGACTCTGTAAACCACTTAGAGAGGGCTGTAAAGCACTGTGAAATGGTATATAAGTCTAAGTGCTATTGCTATCATGATGTCAATATGACACGAAAGCATCCGTTTCAAATAACAGTGCAAGAATGTGCAATTTAGTGTACAAAAGATAACATCAAAATTACTCATTTTAATCAGATCAACATAAATGACTTATAACCCACAATATTAAAAAACTAAAAAATATTAAGTAATATTATTATTATATAATTATTAATTATGAACCACAGTGGCACAGTGGTTAGAGTGCAGTACTGCAGGCTACATCTGCTGCCTGCCAACTGCCTGCAATTTGAAAGTTCAAATCCCATCAGGCTCAAGGTTGACTCAGCCTTCCATACTTCAGAGGTGGGTAAAATGAGGACCCAGATTGTTGAGGGCAATATGCTGACTCTGTAAAACCGCTCAGAGAGGACTGTAAAGCACTGTAAAGCAGTATATAAGTCTAAGTGCTATTGCTATTAAGTAATATTAATAAAATATTAAAATATATGACCTGTAAAAACTGTTGTAAAAAGATTTATAGAGCACTGTTTGAAGCAGGCTACTTTTAATTACATTTTTCATCTTTTGAGATCTGTCCTTAATCTTCTTTCCTTACTATTTTGTACTGCCTTCCTTTTTATTGTTTTCAGGCTGCAAACAAAAATGGGAGTTTCTCTATACCCCACATACTCTTGCTAGAGATGGGCTATGGTTCAATGGAACACCAGTTGTCATCTTTATATAAGGATGGGAAAAAATCCTGCCTGAAACTCTGGAAAACTGCTAGTAATTGTAGACCAGTCTTTCGAAATCTGGATAGATCTCCAAATGTTTAAAATAATTCCTATCACTTCTGACTATTGGCAATATCGTCAAGATTCTAATGGGACTTGTAGCAAAAAGAAATGTAAAAATATTGTTTATGGGCAAGGGGGACAGTTAGAGCCGAATTACCTGGGGCAACTGATTTAGCTGTTTTATTTATGTTCCCTATTTTGGTAGCTTTGTATTCACTTTCTTATTAAAACAAGATACTAGATACATGTAGGATATAAAGGAAAATGTAGGAAAAATACTTCTACTTTTCATTACAGGTTGTCCTCACTTAATGACCATTCATTTAGTGACTGATTGAAGTTATGATAGTGCTTTAAAAAGTGGCCTTTGCTGGTTTTAGTGTCCAGCATATTCACTTTTCCATTTTGGAAAGCCCAGATTCTGTTTCTTTCAGCAGACACCTCAGAAAACGACAAAGGGATGGGAACAAAAGGGTACTGAAAAATCTTGTTTTCTCTTTTTTAAAAAAAAAAATCTTTATTTACATTTGTCATTAAAAAAGAGACAACACACCATACAAATGACAAATAGAACAAAACAAAGAACATACATGCATAGTATTTGATACAATAGATCTATATTGCATTCTGGGGGAGACAGAACAACCTAGTTCAGATTTACAGATCAATCAGGTCTATCCGACCGCACTTTAATTGTATAACATAAGGTTTTCAGTAAATACAACTCCTAATCTAACTTGGGTTGTGATTTTCTCTTCCATAGCCACATATACAGTTTTTCCCAAGATAAACATGTTTGTGTTTGGTCTCTTATCTTTCAGTTTTTTTGTTAATTTATCTGCTTCTGCACAACCCAAAATCTTCTTTATTATTGTTTCCTCTGATGGGGTATTTTTGTCTTTCCAGAGTTGGGCAAATGTTAATCTCACTGCTGTGATGATATGTAGTGCAAGGTACCATGAGTCTTTTTTGATATTTTCCGGTGTGGAGCCGAGCAAGCATGTCTCTGGTCGCCGTTCAATCTCTTGGTTTAAAATCTCATTAAGCCATTTTTTAATTTTCTCCCAAAATTTAACTGCTACTGGGCACGTCCACCATTGATGATAATAGGTGCCGCGCTCAAACCCACATTTCCAGCATTCAGCGGACTGTCCAGTAAACATTTTAGCCAATCTATCAGGGGGAAGGTGCCATCTTGTAGATGTTTTCTTTATATGCAGTAGAGACTACTCGTTTCATATTCCCCCACCAAATCTCTTGCCATTTTTCCAAATGGATTGAATAACCAAACTTTTCCCCCAAGCGATCATTGTATCCTTTACTATCTCCTCACCAATCTCTAGCCTCATCAAGTTTATAGCTTTTAGAAATCATGCCTTTTTCTGGGCCATCAAAATTTGAAAAATCTTGTTTTCTCAAATGCTGCATTTCCCCGGAAAATGCATTGTAACAAAAACAATGCCAAATGGCCACTGCCAACATCTTGGGAATTTAAGAGATCTTTATATTATTTCACTGCTGCAAGATTATATCTGTTCTTGTCAATCGCATCTTACGTCTCGCACAAGCCTAGCTAGTATCGCTTAAGAGACTTAATCTCTTAAATTTGGTGTAAAATATGCCACGTGAAATAAAGACTGCTACAGACTTGTTTTCCCTCTGGTGCAGTTAAGTGGCAACCAGCCATTCAAACATGAAAAGGTTCCCAAGGCAGAGTAGTTTAATGTATAAATAAATTTGGCCCTTACCACAAAAATACACCGCAACACTCCACCAACTTGGGAACATTCCCATCTTACAAAGCAAGCATGTTGTTAGATAATATAGTGGGGGGAGAGGGAATCAGTATTTTTTTCAACACATTAATCTGAGATAAACCCATGCAATTTGCTCAGATTATATAATATTATATGTAGATACTACATGAGGAAACTATGAGACAATTACCCACTCTCATAAATGTCTGCAACGCTCCCGCGTCTGCATTTTAAGCCCAGTCCTGTGAAGTTCTGGCATTCTTCTCACTTGATGAAAAAATCAATAGAAATCTAATGGATCTTGGTGCATTGCCCCCTGGAAAAAAAATGTTGGCCCTGACAGCATTCAGCAATTACTCTTTAAGCAGGACTAATAATGCTGACTTCTGCTCCGGCTTCTTTTCAACTCTGATATGGTTGCCTGCCTTATTAATACAGTATTATCAGGTGCTTTATGAAGACAGAGACTCCCAGCTTTCTGATGCTAATAATAGCCCCAGCACTACTGGACAAGAGAGTCAATAATTGTAAGCTGGAGAGCTTATCAGAGGTGAACTTCTCTGCATACAAATCTTCTTTAAAGAACGCCTAGTGTCAGTAAACAATTTTATTACTGACTATTTATATTGGTTTCCCTTTATCCCCACAGATCTGATGGTAAATTACCCACCTGAGTGCTATTCATTCAGGGTCTCTCATAGTTAACAAACCAGTCACAGGCACTCCTGTAGTGGAACACGTGTATTGATTTCCCCCAAATCAAAGAGAGGGTCAGGAGTGAAGGTATGGGCTTGTCATTATAGGAGAAGCAGACAATGGAGAAGGAGAGGCTCTTTTCTGCTGCATTTGAATGAAGGAAAGTCAATCTAGTGCAAAAGGCCCTTGGAAGGATGCAAAACCAAAAAGAGTGTGAACTCCAAAGCAGACTTACTTAATATTGGAGCAAGACAGGCTAAGAAAGGGAGGCCGGTGTCCCAAGAGACTATCACCACCCTACAGCTGAAGCAATATATCCCATTTTGCACTTTCTAATTCTGCCACTGAACTGCACAAAAGTGACTATTGCCGAACACATTCACCAGATGTCCCAGAGGCAACTGGACTTTCTGGTTTTTCTTTGAAGACGTTTTGTTTCTCATCCAAGAAGCTTCTTCAGCTCTGACTGGATGATGGGGAATGGAAGGATTTATACTTCTTGCAGATAGCTGGTCATTTGTATTCTTTTAGAGAGTCACTGACACCACCTGGAGATTCATCTGTGTCATCAGGGTCACCTGAGTAATGTAAATGAGTGTGGAGCTTTCTTGGAACTGTTGAAAGCTGAAGAAACTTCTTGGATGAGAAGATGAAACGCCTTCAAAGAAAAACCAGAAAGTCCAGTTGCCTCTTGAAAAAGCACCTTTGGGACAACTATGACCTGGATGACTTAGAATCTCCATAGAATTCACCAGATACTGATATTTACAAACAGCTCAGGACTCATCAGCATCCTGAATAAAATTAGGATTATGAATGTCATTCGGACTCCAAAAATTTAGACTCAAATACAGCTGAGTTATAAAGTTTATTGGATGATCTTGAACCAGACACCATCTCTCAGCCTAACCTACTCCAGAGGATTGGGAAGATAATATGGCATAGGGCTTTATGGAAATTATTGAAAAAGAATTTTGGAATGGGAGCTCAAGCTAAAAGTCCCTAACTCAATAAAACATTCCCAGGGAAACTAAAACTGTCAGCTCAGCCATAAAACATATAGAAGGCCAAGGAATGCTGATAAGCTGAGAAAAGGTACTGGGAAAGAAGCAAAACTTTGGAAAACCAAGCAAGTGAATCCCTCAAAAGAAACTCTGCTAATGGAAAACTGCCTCTTTGTTCTTTCAAAGCCTCCTTGTCTTTGTAGTCCTGCCTCATTACCACAGCTTTACATCTGATTGCCTCATTAGGCACATGATGCATTATAGCCAATCAAATACTTGCTTTTGTTCACATCCAGCCACACACCTTGCTGCGGTACCCAATTACATCTATAATCTAATTTGCATAAATCTATAAAAAAGTAAGTCTTTTCCTCCAGAGCTTTCAATAAATTTGTGCTTCAACATAATGCATCCTAGTATTCAGTTCAAACAGAGTTTGGGAAAATTCTCTTGTCACGATCAAAAATCTCTTTAGAAGAAAGGTAAAAAGACAAAGGAGTCCCTGCGGATTTTACTTCGCTAGTCATTGCTGACCCTAGAGGGGTGGTGCTCATTTTCGTTTCAAGGCCATTGAGACAGCACTGTCCAAAGACATTTCCATGGTCATGTAGCCAGCATGATGTCATTCATGCTGTAACCTTCCCACTGAAGTGGTACCTATTAATCTACTCGTATTTGCATGCTTTCAAACTGCTAGGTTGGCAGGAGCTGGGAACTTCCAGCCAACAAGCCAAGCACCATAACCACTGAGCCATAACTCCTTTCGAAGAAAAGCGGGATATAAATGTAACTGTTACAAATCTGTATGTAAATTTGAAAATAATGCAGCATCTGACAGATTACAGATAGGCAGATTTTCCAAAAGACACCAGGATCTGAGGAGCATTTCAAAGGATGAGAAAATATTTTGTGTTGTTCTCTTGGTATGAAAAAGATGCAAATGAAACTAGGTCATACACATAATAACCTAGTTGTGTGCTAATCTGTGTAATTTATAGGGCACAAGTGTGTTATATTTATATGTATCTGTATTATGTATGCAGTTGAATAACATATTATCTCTTTATTCAGGAATATATAAACTGCTTTTCATCTAATCAAATGTATAATATTATACACCCTCCAGATATGTTGGGACTTCAAGAATTATTCACCAGCACAGGCATGCTAATTTTCCATCTACTCTGTTTTAAATTCAAAATGTCCTGTTTCGAGTTCCAAATATTTCCTTTGCGTACAAAAGGGCTGTTTTAAAAATTCTGAAAGCATTTCCAACTCAAAACAAAGTATTTTAAACTCTGCTTAGAGCTGTGTTGAGTTCAAACGTTTCAAAACTCATTTCAGTGGTGGTTTCAAATGCAAATCAAAAATTACAACCTGAAACATCTTGAATTCAAAATATGTTTGCTCTTTGACTACCAGCCAGCAACAGGATGCTGTGATGAAAATGGTTGCATGAGTTTATTCTGCCCATTGAAGATTTGTGTTTCCAAAGGAGCTGGGAGCAAGTCCACATAGAAATACTGCAGCAGTCAAGGCCAACGCAACAGACATGGCCAAATGTCTGGTCCAAGGCTGGAATAGACGAGGCATCCAAAGCAGGTAAAAGGCACTCCAGACTGTTAACGCCACCTTATCTCCTAGTGACAAACTGAGTTTTAGGGTTGAACTGTGAAACTTCAGGGGAAACACAATTCAATGGGGAGCAGATTCCAATTTCTTATACTTAAAAAAAGGACTCACTCAATTCACTGAATTGACATACATAATCCAGATCTAAAATTTATCTGTAACTCAAGAATTCCTTCGAGGTGGTAAGTAAAAATCCTTTCTCTTTTTCTCTTAGGATATATTGTTTCCCCGCCCCTCCCCCCCTCCAGGGCAAAATCCTCTAAAAATTGTTCAACCTATGGAAACAGGACCTTCTTTGGCAAAGCAGACAGCTACAATCTGTACTGCATTAAGAGTTGCCCGAAAGATTCTAAGCTAACAAGCAGCGGTGCGTTGAACCGCAGCTCCCCACCGTCCCCAGTCTCGACGGCGCAGAGTCCCTGCTGGCTGGCTCGATCGACCGACCGACCGGGGTGGCGTCTGGAGGGCATCAGGTTGGGGAAGACTGGAAGGGCGTCCGAGGCGATCTGAGAAATGAATGTGGAGGAGAAGAACCCTTTTGCGTAGGAAAGCACCCTCCTTCGGGGGAGGTCCCTAGATCGGGGCGTACAAGCCATCGATCGCACCCCGGCTCCAGCAGGAAACATCGTTCCCCCCCACCCCCACACTCCAGGCAAACAGCACACAAACCGTGGTCCCCGAAGCAGACGCCTTCTGTCCGGACCCCCTGCCCTACCCGCCCCCCCATGCGCGCCACAGCTTTCCGCGGCGTTGCTCCTCGCTCCCGGTGGCCTCAGCTTGCACAGCCACCCCACCGAGGCCGCCGTCCCTGTCCCACAGAAGGAAGGGGGGGGAGTCTTGTGCCGTATCCAGCCGAGCATCCCCTCCACGCCCCCCCCTCCTCTCCTGCTCGCAAACCCCGCAGTTGACGCCGTCCTTCAGCCACCAAGTAGGTCCGGCGTGAAAAACTGAATCCTCAGCCAACCCCTAGCAAGAGGCGTGCTGCTCCTTCCGGGTTTTCCGCTGCCAGGCTGAACCAACAAGCCCGGAATGCTGCATTACTCGGCCCACCCATGCCCTGCGGCTTTCACCTTTGCTAGGGGAGGAGGACGCGAAGCCCACTCCTAGCAGGACTCTTCCAGCCCTGAAGGAAAAGCGGCGGGCAGGGAATGCGGCAGCAGACCAGCAGCTCGGAGCGGCTCGGGCAGCCGGCACTGGCTGCAGCGCGGAAAGAGTTAAGCGGAGGGAGACGTTCCGCCAAGGAGAATTCAGAGCAGGGGGTCTCAGTCTGGGGAGGCGACCGACCGGCGGCGAACGGGAGACGCCGGCGCTGCTGCTTCGGAGCGCCGAGTGGGGAGAAAGAGCCGCTCGCGGGCAAAGAGCGAGCGAGCAAGCGAGAAACTTTCCCCGGATCTTTCCTCGGCGCGATCTGGAGGAGAAGATACCCTGCACCCGCCGGGTGGGGGTGGAAAAAGGCTGCAGGGATAGCGCGGGGCCGCTTGGAGCAGGGATTCCGCTGGCCCCCTTGCAGAGGCGCGAAGCTGGCCAGACGTCTCCGAGGGGAGCGCTGAACTAAGGAAGCTGGCGACGCTTCGGCTGGAATTGCTCCCTGCTCCTTCCGTGTCTTTCTTTACAGTCCGGAATCGCCAACGGAGCGGCAGTCACCGCAGCGGCTTTGGTTGGGGCTTCTCGGTCGCAGAGAACGGGCCAAGCTTCTCCCGCTGCGGAGAGCCCGAAAGTATGGGAGGGAGGGGCGAGACTCTGTTTCTGCGGGGGGAAAGGGGGCCGTGAGCCCCCAGTTTGAGCTTCTGACACTTCCCAGCCTCTCTATTTAGCACGCGCGCAACCCCCCCCCCCCCCGCCCCCAATACTTCGCCTTCCTCCCTGATAAAACCGGGATCGAAGAAATCCTCTCGCCACCCCGGCAGATCGCTGTTTGTTGCTGGGTGCCCGATGGGATCCAAGAGGAGAAGCGCTTGCCACAGGTAGCCAAAGTCAGAGGCGCGGCGCGGCGCGACACGCGCGGCCGAGAGGCGCCGGAGAAGATCGTGTGTGGCCCAAAGGGTGCGGGGTGGGAGCTTGTTGCTGGCAGGCTCCGCTCCTCTGCCCTCCCCCCCTCCTCCCCAGGCTTCCCCCGCAGCCGAGGATGAAAGCTTTCCCCTGCGGCCGAGGAAGGCCGGACGAGCAGGCAGCAGTGCAGCAGGCGGGGAGTCGAGCTCTCGGGTGGGCTCTGGCGGGGGAGATCGTGGTGTCGAGGATTGCGCCTGGCAAACCGCGTCAGACGGCGAAGGGAAAAAGCAGCAGCAGCAGCAGAAACGGCATTTGCGGTTGTTGAAAAGATAGATAAGTCAAGAACCGAACTGTGCACGGCCGGGACTTTGGCTGGTCCCAAGGAAAGGGGCGGGGTCCCGCAAAGCTGCAACCCCACCGTTACTTTTCAAGCAATTAACTGGTGCAAATCGGGATTTCAAGAACATCCTTCTCGGCTACAGCGAGGGCGGAGCTTGATGTTCAGGATAAGATGTAAAAGGGAGGGATCCTCTTCCTTGTTAAGAAATAAGACTTCTGGTACCCCTGGACTCTAGATCGAGAAGCGCCCGATCCTAAACAACCCAGCCGGGCTACTCTAGGAAGTTGCAGTTGGACCTGCACATTCTCTCTTGAAAGCCTAATGCTGCTACCTACAGCTTTGCTCTGCCAGAAAGGGAATGCAGCTGTGCTCCAGTCACAGCAGAATCTCCTCTGTGCCAGGCAGACACCCCCTTATAGCTGGATTTAGAAAAAGCCTGAACTTTGTAGTGGGGGGCATCCTCCTTTGGCCCCTGCTGGTGGCCCATCTGGGGAAACCTCTATAAGAATGCTGGCCGGTTGGAGAGAACTGTCTACCAGGATAAGTGCTATACTTGGCTGTCTCCTTTTCTTCTGGCTCTTGTACTGCCATTTGCCCAAGGAAGGTAAGTTCAGAGCTGTTTGGTACAGCAACTGTCGTGATTCTGTCTTGTGCATTTGCAGAAATGAGCTTTCCCTCCAAGGCCTGCACAGAGAGCTTTACTTGGAACTGCCCAGGATGAGGCCAGGATGTTATCATGGAGCAAACTCTCTCCCTCTCCCCCAGTCACGGTTTGCCTACCAGAGGTTAGGCACTCTTAAAGTATAACTAAAGAATCTGTATATTGAGGCCTTTTATATTTAAAAATCAAGAGTGAGACCCAAAGATCATATGTGGCTATAGATTTAATGGATCTGTTCTCTTTCTTGGAGCCAAATATCATCCCATTCCTCTAGTTTTACAAAGGCACTGTGTATATTTAATATCAATAGTACTTGACTCTGGGAAGACAGAAGTCGTATTTAGCTCCCACCCCAGGCAAAATGTCAGGGATATGATATTTTTACCAAGGCAGCAGAAATAAAGAAGGATAGAAAATAAAATTCAGCTAATACAAACTAGCTACAATATTAACACTTTGGCACAATGACATTAGGACTATCTTAAGGTGAACAGTTTGGGCAACCATTAAGACCCCATATTACCAAATCAAAACAAAAATAGGGATTCTAAGATGAGCCAAACCAACCTGCCTAACTTCAGAAAACTGCCTGGGTTGTTTTGGCCAATAACATTCCATTGCATTCAAAGTTTGTTTTAGGGAGTCAAGGAGCAACAGTCTGGTGACATCACCTTCCAGTGATCCCAGACCTTTTGCTGGGCCATTTTACTATTTAAATTTCAAAGGAAAATCAATTATTTTATTTCCCACAGATTTTTCCTATTGCTATTGGGATAAAGAGAACGATGGCAGTAGATATATGGATATTGGGGCTTCCAACTAAATACTCACGGACTCAGCTTATCTGTGGCCTGGCAGAAGATCTAAGGAACATAGATTTTAGATCTGGAAAGGCTTTGAACTTGAAGGAGCAATAAGCAAGGGAGAAGTGAAAATAACTGTTCTAGCTTCGAAAAACCAAAAATAGCTCAATCAGATACACAATCATAAAAAGGGAAGCTTTCAAGGAGCACAGAAAGGGAAGCTCCTATGATTGAAGGCCAAAGTTGAGGCAGGTCTAATCTAGATTTGTGGATTTGCATTTTCCCTGAATCAGACTAAATTTCCTGCCACCATTTTTGCTGTAAATTCGTGGTGCTTTTATTGCTTACAACATTTCAGGCTATCCTATTTATGTGTATGATGCTGTCGAAATATAAAAAGTGGGTTTCTCTTTGGGCTCTTTTGAATCCCTTGACATTTAGACAAACTTTACAGTTTGAATGGCTTGATGCTTAGGCTCTCACAGAAATAAAGGTTATCCTCAGAGATCTTGCTTGTGCTTGATCAAGGTTCAGTGTCTATGGAAGGGTTGTACTCCGAACAGTGTTGGTTTATGGATGATGTGGCCAGGACTATATATCTAAGGACCATGTGACTAGTTGAGTTTGGGAATCTGCAAATTAGAAATCTTAAAAATTAGACCAGGCTTTACTATCATAGCAGACAGGTAGCCGTGAGTAAAAAAAAAACCCATCACTGTCTAGCCAAAATGGTTTTCTCATTGTTTTGGCTTTGAGAGTTGCCAATTCCTCTTTCTGACTCCTCCTACTTTCTTTCTGCTTCAAATTTAGCATGCCCCGAACCATGGTATTTTTTATTTATTTTGCCAGGAGACATCTCTGTGCAGTTGAAAATTGTAAGGTTCTGTGACCCTTAGGTCCTGCTATGTGTTAAGCCATGAATCCCACCTCCATTGATATTTCGATTGTAGGGTCAAATTATTTGAGCTTGGGTCAAATAATGGAAAATGGATGGGGAAACATCTCTGCCTGATAAGCTGCTGTTAATTAATATCAGCAATTTTTCATGTAATGAATAATGGTCTAAGCTAGTATAAGGTAGTTTCTTACATTCCAAGGTAAGGGTCTAATTCTGTTTACTAGTTTGAGATTGTAAGTTTGAAAATATCATTTTATCAATACCTCTATTTGTTACTACAGTGCATATATAACTCCCTCCAAGTCACTGTATGAGATTTAATATGCGATTCAATGTTATAAATTTGAATTCTGTTTCACAATAGAATATTCCTCTCTTTTGTAACCTGGCCCTTGGATGCCTTGAGACTACACTTCCCAGAATTCTTAGCCAGCACAATCTGGTTGGAATTCTTGGCCCTTGAAGTCTCAACTCATCCAGGAGAGGCAGATTGGGGAAGGGTGCAATAAACAAAGGGTTAACTTTACATTTAAGTTTAAAGTGAGTAGTTTAAAATACCCATATGCACGTATCCCATTAATATGTGTGAGAAGGCATTTTTTGTTCTCCGACAAAGTCTTCATCTTTCAGTGTTTACTCATTTTTTCACAAACATACCAGCATACTTCACCCTAATGTGGTGTCCTCCAGTTGCTCTTGAACAGTAAGATTCATCCACTCCAACTACAAATGGCCAAAATTGGAGGTCATTGAGTTGGAGAAAGCCAGTATAATGCATTCAGTCCTCTGATCTATCCTTTGTCTAGTGACTGGCTGCAGAGAATTTCTAGCATATGACGTTATGGGGAAAGGAGCAGATAATCAGAACAAGTTAGGAATATGATAGTAACCAGCTTTTCTATTTTTTATTTCTTATATGTATGTATGAGGGGGGTGGGGGCAGAGAGAAGGAAAAAAAACCCTATTGGGTAGCAAGCACAAGCCCTGTTAAGCAACTGATTTGTTTCTGGGCTTCCTTCTTTCTTTCTCCCAGCTCTACACTGTGTAATAGTCCTTCCAGCCCCAGCAACTGCAGAAGAAATCTTGAGCTGATGTTTACTTCCCCAGAAACCTATAAAGATCGCAGTCAGCATAAATGTCCCATTGAGAGCCCAGAAACGGGGGCCTCTTGCAAACAAGGATGCGGGAGATTTGCAAATCTGTGTTGATCCATTAATTATGTCACAGTTTAACAACTGTAGCTAAATATTTATGCAATGATTCAAAAGATGAGAGCTTATCCAATCAAACCATAGTTATGAGTTCAAAGCTAGCCTCGGGCATGCAAGATTCAAGGCAGTGCCAACTTGCTTGCCACCTTGCCAGAACCCCTAAATCACTTCTAAGTCACAAGGCTGTTTGCTGTATAGCTTCCTTCACTGGGCAATCTGCAAAGCAGCCAAGGTGCAAATTACTTGCACTTCATTGTTATAGTTTGTGGCAGGGAAAAGTCAATGCTATACTAAAGCTTGTTCAATAACAACATAGCTCCAACACTCTGCAAAGCCAAACATTTTAAATCTGTGACATTTACTATCTCATGGATATATAGATAATGAATATGTGGATATACTAATGCTGGTTGCTAAGAAAAGCCTAACAATTTGAGCATAGTAGGTATGATGCTGTGATTTTTTTAAAACTTAGTAATAGCCCTTTTTTAAATCAATAGAGATGAAATTTTAACAACAGCCAGCCTTGTGGCATTCTAAAGAGCACAACACATTTATTATAATACTGCAGCACCTTAATGAGTAACTTTGTTACGGTTTGGCCTCTAGGTTTGCTTAATTAAAAGCTAATTTAGCCATTAAGATTCCACAGAAATTCTCTACCTTGCTTCCAATTGTTTCTCCTCTCCTGCAGGAGTTCTGATCAGCTTTCTTTTAAAACGATAATATTTTGCCAGTTAAATACAACACCTTTTTGTATTTCACCTGTACTATAACCACCTCACCCCTCGTTTTTATCAATTGGAATAAGTTCAGAGTTTGAAATCTGGCAGATTTTTAAATAAAACCTTTAGGTTTGCGTTAATTGCACTACAAAATGTACATTGACTTCAGATTCAGATTTTAGTAACATGTGAAATGTACATAAATTTGTACATGCAAAAAAAAAAGGCTGGTACTTTTGTTCTACGTTACAACCTACATAGATATTTCATGTTAATGTAATATAATCATGTATAAATTAAGCCTTCAATATTAAGCAAAAGTAGAAATTATGATAACATGGAGGAGAAATATTTGAATTAAATCTGAAATATATACAGGTCCCAAACTGTATTTGACTGTCTGCTTTTGTCAAAATATTTAAAAGGTGTTATAATTGTTCCAGAATTTGCCACGCTAGTGCAAAATTCAGCAGGTGAAAGTATTGTAAGATGTTGATTACCTTGATAATTTGAAAAATGGAGAGAGTGGTATGGTAGAGGAAGAGATAGATCACTTACAAAACAACAACAACAAAATCCTAGCAGAGAACAGAAAAATGATAGAATTCAAAAAATGATTTTTGTCAGAAAACATATCCCTCCTTTCTTTAGCCTTTGCAAAGTGGAGCACTGTTATTACTCCTTTATTAGATTTGTGGGGCGTTCCGAGACCAAAACAGCTAACTACTTTTGGGAACACTTTATGACTCTGCAGGTATGAGACATGAACTGCAGACATGCAAAATTTTAATGTCTGTTCTAAATGAGAAACAAATTATCCTTGGAATTATACAAGTTGGGCTCACTTGAAGTGTCTAGTCTGTTCCAATGCTCTGGCTTGATTAGATCAGATGCAGCAGAGGAAAGGCTTCAGTTTTGTAGGGTATGCTTTATCTTTTTACTAGTATCTTGGGGCATAGACCAACCAGAGCCAGGAGCATAATATTGGCGAGGCCAAGCAAATTGCAAAATGATCGTTCAGCAGGCAGGCGGAGCCTGATATCTTCTGGGCTCCGTGAGCCACACATTGGGATATTGTTTATATACAAGTCAGCATCTGAAAGCCTATAATTATAGATGCTTGTAATCTAATTTAGGGGTAACAGGTTTGGGTATACGTGGGTGCTTTCAAGTCAGTGTTGACTCCTGGTGACTACCTGGAAAAGTTATTGCAGTTTCCTTGCAAAGTTTTTGGAAATTGATTGCTATTGCCTCCTATCTGTGGTTGAGAAAAAGTGGCTGGCACAAAGTCACTCAGTTGGCTCTGTGCCTAAAGTGGGAGTAGAACTCCCAATCTCTAGCCCAATGTCTTAACCACTACACCAAACTGGCTTTGTTTGGGTTTCTGTTGATTAAATAATTGCAAATCAAAAACATCATTGCAAATTATCCATTAATTTGATTTTACTTAAACTTCAGCCCGTCTCATGTCTACAAGAACTGTTAACCTTTTAAGTCTGCCTGCTCTACTCAGAAGCAGTACTTGTAACGATACTGAGCTATAGCACCCATCATTCAAAAAATAATAATGTAAGGACGGTAGACTTTGCGGACCAAAACTTCTGAAGGATATCAGGTGGTGAAGATCTTTCTAAATGGGTTTGCTTGGTGTGGTTTGGGACTACTGTATGTTATGTTATGTTGTTATGTTATGTTAATTTTATTTATATACTGCCCTTCTCCCGAAGGACTCGGGGCGGTGTACAGCCAATTTAAAACATAAATATACAGACGTCATCATTAAAATTAATTAAAATCAATTAAACAGTTTCACCCAAAATTTAAAACCCCAAGTTAAAATTCCAATTTAAAACCACTCAGCTGGACAGCCCCACCTGTCGGAATAGTAGGGTCTTAAGGGCACAGCGAAATACCCAGAGGTCAGAGATTGTACGTATTTCCGGGGGCAATTCATTCCAAAGGGCAGGGGCTCCCACAGAGAAGGCTCTCCTCCTGGGTGTCGCCAGCCGGCATAATTTGGCCGACGGCACCCTGAGGAGTCCCTCAGTATCTTGGTTGCAAATATCCAGTTGATGGCAGGAAAAAGTTACAGCTCAATGTATCTCTATGCTGCCTCCTAGAGGTCATCCTGATTGTTACAGCCCAAATCTGGTAGTCATCGGTTAGAAATTGCACATGAATGTAGTTATCCCTTAATGTATTGTACTTTGTTCATTCTTTAGATAGTCAATTAAAGTAAGGGAAGCATTTACCTTTTTTAATCAATATTTTTCAAATTTTTCTATTTGTTCTCAGTTCTTCATTCTGTGTTCGTTTTGATTTGGCCTCATCCCTCTCTGCTTTCTAAATTGCTTCAAAGGGTACATCTCTTCTATAATAGCTACTTATAGGCAAGGAGTAGGTAGAAAGGTGTAATCACAAATGCATTTTTCTTCAGGTACTGTTACATGGCCTTTAGTGAACTAGAATGAAGTAGTGCTCCTTGAAATGTCTACACAAGCATTGTAGAAAATTTTATTAGGGGAAAAACCACTCAAGTGAGTGTTTGTACGCAGTCCAGAAATAAACTGCTGGATACATTTCTTTTTAAAAAATTTTTTAAAAAAAACATTGAGAAGAGCAGTTCATACTTTTTCTGTTCAGTATTTTTAAGAATATTGAAAACAGAGCTCACGATTTTTGGCATTGGCTGGCTATGGTTCTTTAAGGCTTTGGGATAACAATGTTTTCTCAACCCAGCCTGCACATCTCCACCACTGAACTAGTATGTTTGCAGTTTTCTCCCAACTTTGGTTTCAACAGTGTTCTTGTTGAAGAAACTAGCCCATATAGATAGGTTTTCTTGCTAAGCTTTTGCAGAGGAGCTCTTTCCAATCCACTGCGCTATACAAATATGTCTCAGGCCCGGAGAACATGGGCAGATCATGAAGAGTTAGGGGCTTATTTTCCATGTGTTGAATGATATTTGATCCATGAATTGGGCATTTTATAGCATTCCTTAAAAAGCTGTCACAGTGAACAACTGCTATGTACGGATACAATATTTTTCAGCATTCCTGTCCGTCTAAACCAGTGTTTCTCAACCTTGGAAGCTTGAAGATGGGTGGACTTCAACTCCCAGAATCCCCCAGCCAGCAGCGCTGGCTGGGGGATTTCTGGGAGTTGAAGTCCACTCATCTTCAAGCTTCCAAGGTTGAGAAACACTGGTCTAAACCATCTGGAGGAATTCTTGCTAGTAGGGTTATTGTTGGGAAGGTCATTAAAGATCTGGTAGTCATAAGTTAAATCATAATTGGGAAACTTGAAGTTGGCAAGCTGTACAGAGGTCATAGTGGCTCTTGAAATGGACTGTAAAGCCCCAGGAAGCAGCCTCACCTGTTTTTGCCCATAATCCAGCTAAGCAGTTACCAGCTGGAAGAAAGAGAATATGATGAAGAGCAGAATGAAAACTTCTCCAGTCAGCATTGCACGGAGGATGGCCTTTGCCTGTTGCGCACAGCATGGGAAAGAAATTACACAAGAGACAAAATGCATGAGGACGGTTGAGGGTGAAGTTGTTAGCCTCACGCGCTGTTATCATCCCGAACTGAGCATTCCTCTCTACCTGTATAGCCCCCAACACATTGCTTTGCCCTTAAAAGATTCCTCTCCCCTAACCTAAGTTGGAACAATTAATCAGTGGAACAATTTGCCTCTAGAAGTTGTAAATGCTTCAACACTGGATGTTTTAAAGAAGAGATTGGATAACCATTTGTCTGAAATGCTATAGGGCAATGATGACGAACCTTCGCTGGTTCGCCATCACTTCAAGGGAGTGTGCATGCACTCGTCAGGGCCGAGACCAGGAATAGGAGTTGCCTAGGGGCGTGCGTGCACCAGAGAATGTACTTGTGGTTTCTTCAGGTTACTGCCGGCAAGTCTTCAGGTTACTGCTGTGCGTGCACATGCCGATTAGCTGGCGAGCGCATGCCGGAAAATGTACTTCCTGTTTCTGATGCACGCCTGCACACCGGCTGGCAAGTCTTCAGGTTACTGCTGCGCATGCGCCGATCAGCTGGCCAGCGCACACGCTCACGCTGGAAAATGGAAGACCAGCTCTTCCGGTTTCCGGCACTGATGCAAGCACAAAGGCCAGGTGATCGTTGCGCGCACATGCACGCCAGAAACCCAAAAGAGGAACGGGAGACGCTGCACATGCCAGGTGACATGGCTCCACATGCCACTTCAGGCATGCATGCCATAGGTTCGCCATCACAGCTATAGGGTTTCCTACCTAAGCTGGGGTTTGGGCTAGAAGACCTCCAAGGTCCCTTCCAACTCTTCTGTTCTGTTCTGTTCTGTTCTGTTCTGTTCTAAATGGCCATATGTCTGAATTCAGACACAAAACCAGAAAGATATAGAGAAAACTGTATGCCTGTTATCATATTCAAATTGCCTGCAAGTTAGTAGATAGCACCCAAATCTGATTCACCCTTCACATATAGCCCTTTAAAACCAGGTTTTTGAAGGGTTCTGCAAGAAGAACATTGGGGTCTGATGGGCTAAAGTCCCTGAGCACAGGCTCCACTGGACAATTACATGCAACTGAGGTTCACCACATATCTATCCCCTCGTTCTCTTTGCAAGGCTGGATTACAGGAATTCCCTCACAAGAACAACCCAGGCAGGCAGTTTAACAGGCTGATGCTGGAGGGTATGGATCCTTGTTGCATAGGAAAGCCCAAGAGATGATGAATATATTCCTTTATGACACCAGTAGCGCAAAACAGTCAGAGAGGATCAGGACCTAAGTCATCACATGCAGCAAAAATAATAAAAGAACGGGTAGCACGGTAAATCACATCCAGCAAATGTAGTCCTAATAGAAATGCCTTAGCCTCTCTGATCTACTTATTCAGATAACAAATAACTCACTCTAGGAGAGTGAGCAAGCCAGAGATTGAATGTGTATATTACAATTCAAAAAAATATGGAAAGGCTGTCGTATATGCCTGTATAAATAGAAGTGATCTCGTATGTTTCCTTTATAAAAATGCCATTGAAGAAGAAGAACTGAAGAAATGAGAAACTGTTGCTACTCACCTAAATAGGGGAAGCAAGGAAACAGATAAGGGGTTAAACCTATTTAAAAGGGTAGGGTTATAAATACAGTATGCGTGTACTTCAAATATTTTATATTTAGAGCATGCCAAAGAGAGGTGGTATTCAGCCAGTTCATACCAATTCAGGTGAACCAGTAGTGGGATATACTATCGTCCTATTTAGCCACATTTTCGAGGCCGGGCACATGCACGGAAGGTGTGCATGTGAGCAAAGTGTATGCACGGATAGCGTGCATACACAGCGAGCATGTACGCATGGGGCGAACCGGTAGTAAGAATATTGGAAACCCACCGCTGATGCCAAAATATGGCAGGAATTCAGACAGATTACCGAAAAAGTTATAGTCCAGAATAGATTATTAATCAAATTGGGTAACGTTTGCAGGAAGGAGAACTCCGTGTTTGTGCCTAAACAGCAGTTAATAGCAGGCCATTAGCAAGAATGCCTATAGTTGTTGAACAAATCCATGTGGTTTTTTTCTTCTTCTTTTTAATCCAGAAGGCAGGTCTAGGGAGTCAATAATTTACAAAGCAATATCTGGCCAACCTGTTATACAAGGAAGAAATCAATATGGAAAAATATGAATATTAACACAAGGAAGTTTTGTCATTGCCCAGTTCTATCATGGACTTCCTTGGGTGGAGGAAGGAAAGAAAGATAAAAGGTCATTATGCTGAAAGTGGTTTTCTAACTGAAGATTTGGATTCTAGTCTGTTTCTCATATCACACACTTAAGTTGCAAAATGTTTCTTTGGTTTTGGTATAACGAATGGTGTGATCCCACTATTATGGTGTGCAAAACATACCATAGGTTATGATTTAATTAGTTGTATGAATACAACCTTTTTTTGGTTATTTGGCAAGCAAACCATAACTTGGATTTATGAATGCTGAACCAGAATGTGAGTTGTGCAATGATGGTAAACTAATATTTCTTTAAAATTCAATCTCTGTGGCTCTAAGACAAGAGGTGGAAAATGCTTCAGTATTCTCTGACATATCCAAGATGATACAGCTAGGGTATTAAACTAAGATTGAAATGTTTCAATTCTTATATGGCAACTATCACCTAGACTTTTAAAAATGAGGATAAAATTGGAAGAGGGAGTATCTATGTTGCCTTGACCTTGCAAAGGAAGACCAAAGACATGATCTTAATATATAAATAAATAAAGCTTGCAGCATGAATCATAACACTGTAGTGCAGATTAATGGCTTTGGAATTTCCTCTTGTTTGGCTAGGAGAGTTTATTAGATTAGCCAGGAATCCAAGTTTGAATGGGCTCACGTTTTCCAGTGTGGGAGCATACAAAACCCCCAGCACCTTAGAAATAATCATATCCTCCCAGCCAATAAAAGAAATACAGCACAGCAATTCTGTTGGTGATATTGCAAGAGTTATCCGTAGGCATATCTGGATGCCAATGTGTTACAGGAGAAGGGGCTGAATTTGTACGCCCATGTATGGTCTGTGAATTTGTATGAATGTACACAACATTATCCTTTAGCAGAAGTTACATAGAAGATGTTGATACAGTTTTGCATAGTCAATTAGCGTACTTGCTCATCATGTCTGCAAAACTGATTTTGTTGGACTCCCATCTGTTAGATTCGAAAACGATTTGCTTCTACTCAATTGAATTGATTGCCTGCCATCTTTTTCTGAGTCACCTGTACAAATTAGAGCTGTTGCCACCACAGGGACTCTCTTTAGCTTAGGACCCAGGGTCCAAGCTCCTGATTTCCTTTTCTGATAAATAGGCTGCATTACTTTCCTGCTTTTGTGTGTGTGTCTTTTATCCCAATAGGAAAGGAGCTGGAGGTGGGGACATGTGAGATCACAGCCCTGGATAGAGATATGAGCCATCCCAAAAGGATGATTGCCCGACAGACAGCACGGTGTGCCTGTCGAAGAGGACAAGTTGCTGGAACAACGAAAGCGAAACCTGCCTGTGTAGATGGTAAGAAAGCAAGGCTGCCTTCACTCGTTTGACTGCACCAAAGATCCATCAATCTGGCCCATGAGGACCAGTGGTTTCATACAAATGACTGAGAAATATTGCAGGGACCCGTGAAGGTGATGGCTTTTCCATTCCGGAGGCTGCATTGTGAGCTAAAGCTAAAGGGGCGTTCCCAAAAATTAAAAGTTTAGAAAATTATTGAGTTTTGTTAGTGTAACTCAAGGGAAAAACAACAACAATAACAAAAAACCTGGATGGGGGTTGTTTTGTCATCACTAATCAACACAAGAGATGAGGCCTTTGTCTTCTGTGACCTTTTGAAGGAATTGGTACCCTGCCTTTGGATTTGATCAAGGCACTTACTAAAATCGACCCATAAAAACTCCTCCTTTGCCAGTGTTTGGACATGTTTGGAACCAAACGGTTGCCCTTAATCATTTATAACACTGTTACTATTTGTCCAACAATAGACAAATTGGTGTTGGCAGAGACAGATTTCTGTTTGTGTTATTAGATCATTCTATTAAAAAAAGAAATCAGGCAATGTTTAACGAGATTTAACAGCAAACTCCCAGACTAAGTGCATGCAAAAAAAAAATACAGATTTTTTTTCCTGGAATTACATTACAATTCAAGAAAATCAACTGGCATGTAACACTGTTCATTTATGAAATTTTTGCCTGATGCAGAGTTACTTTACATTCTTGTTGCAACACCTCTCTCTCCCACTGAGGAGATCCATCAAAACTTATTTTTGATCAGTCCATCACTGTAGATAGTTCACTAATGCCTGTTTAGGGGTTGGTGTTCATCTGAAGGGGGACTCCTGACCTTTGAAACACTACCAGTGTGTTCAGAATAGGGGCCTCCAGCCTCATGATATCTGTGGTTGGTGGGCACTGGGAAATCTCTGTGTGTCCCATGTGAGCAAGAATTAGGGTTTCTGGGTGTGGACAGTGTATTTGCAAGCACACCCATAAAGGTGTGCTTGCAGATCTGCCTGTTTTATCTGTCTGTTTTATCTGTGAAAATCTTCAGCAGGTCAACCTCCTCTGAGTGAGGTCAAAGGGGGCAGCTCTTATTGGTAGTTCTCACACAGTTCTCCCTATTTTTGGATGCCCAAACAAGACTGGAATATGTGTGGGTGTGAATGTGGATATGTGAGCGAGTATAGATTCTGTGCTATGACTATGACCATAATAGCTGAACAACTGGATTGTAATTTCCAGTAGCTTTTCCATGAGTGGAAGGGCTCCTGTTTCTGATAGAAAGGCAGTCTCGGTTTGGTCCCCTTTCCCCTGAGGTCCCCTCCATTTCCCCTCTTACTAATCTGGAGAATTCCCAGGAGATATTTTTCAGATGGCTGTAGAGCACTTTCTCCCTCCTTCCTTCCTGAACAAGCAGAATTCTGCTTCTTCTGAATCAATGCATTATGGAACATTAAAGAAACACATGTGATTGCAGAAGACCCAGCCACTGCTTAAATCAAAAGTCAACAACCTGAGCTGCTAAAGCCACATGTGGCTCTTGACTTACTATCGAGTTCCTTGCAGCTTAATTTCCAAAGCCTTTGGCAACCCTGACTTTGGACCAAAAACATCTACTCTGCCCTCTTCCACTCGTCAGAGATAAAAGAAGCAGTGAAAGAATTAGCCAATCTCACTTTTAAGCCTGCTTGCTTTGGCTTCCTTGGCCATTGGCACACAGTCCCTCTCCCCAGCTTTTTATTCCTGGAAGATGTAGCCCTGGTGAGATCAAAAGTTGCTCACTGCTGGTGGGTAGCCGGTATTACTGACTTGAATGTGTGATGGCAAAAAGCTCTTTTCCAGGCCTTGCAGGATGCTTTCCTGAGGTTTTGGAATACAAGCATCTGTTATCTTGTGTTGCTATGTGCTGTGGTTGTGCAACAGTAACATGCTCCCTAGTGTTGCTATGTGGGGAGGGGGGGGGGAAATATACGGGGCCTGTGAGTGGGTGAATATGTATGGCGAACGTGAGGCTATTCTGAGCCCACAGGTGGTGGTTATCTCATTTTTGAAGGAGTTGCAGCAGAAAGCACCATAGATGTAATCCCTGTTCTGCAGCTCTGCATTTAACCCCTTACAGTGCTCCTCCACATTGCTTTTTTCCCATTTCACAGCTTCTGTTTTTTCTCAGTACAGTTGGTGTCTCTTTTGAAACAGTTTTCTCAATGGCAAAAAATAAATAAATCCACAGCAGAATTCCAAGTGATCTAACACGAATCCATTCTGTTCTGGAGAGTTGGTGGTGCTCAGAGCCCTGCAGTCTTAACTCTCTGTTCATTCTAGCTCCATCCTAGGAGATCCCTTCTCAGAAGTGGAGTGGGGGGTGGGGGCAGCTTACTGCAGGGACCAGAGAGTCTTATTTGGAAGGATGAGAGCTTCCCCAAATTTGAGGTCATCCAAATGTTTTCAGACTACAATTCCTAGACATCTCAAGTTTGGCTTAACTGGAAGTTTGCACTGTAAAATGAATGACAAGGCTTTAAGTCTCATGTTTTATCGATAATTCTGTTAAATGTGTGCCTAATTTTCTTTCCTCTCTTTTCTTTCCCTTCCTCACCTTCAATGTTTCCTTCTTCTTCTTTGACTTCCCTGCTGGTGTCCGGCAGCCCAGATCATTGTTAATAAACAGTGGTGTGGGATGGAGCCCTGTGATGAAGGGGAGCAATGCACTTTATTAATCAATCGTTCTGGCTGGAGTTGTACTAGGCAACTGGGACGAATAAAAACAGTCACGGTAAGTAACCTGCCCTGACTTCCTTCATCCCAGCCAGCAAATAACCAAAGAAGGGCAGAAAATTGTATATTGCAGATAGATGGAAATATGTTGTGTGTGCGTTATAGAGTGAAGAAACAAATTTGTTTAGGGATTGTCTTAGGCTAAGGCTCCCAGATATGTGCTACAATATTTGGGACAACTATTAGATGATAACAAAGAGTAAGAGGTTATCCAGGCCCATGACAGGTGTAAGGTCTTGTTTGTAGTAATACTAGCAAATATCAGAATACATTCCCTAACATGCATTGGCACAGAAGTCTAAATCGCAACTAAGACACCAGGCTAGAAACTAGGAGACGGTGAGTTCTAGTCCCACCTTAAACCTGAGAGCTGCCTGGGTGACTTTGGGACAATCACTCTCTTTCAACCCACCGTACAGGATTGCTATTGTGGGTAAAATAGGGGGAAGAAGGGATACAGTATGTTTGACATCTTGAGTTACTTATCAATGAAAAAGGTGGGATAAAACATCTAATAAATAAATAAATAAATTCATGCAAGAATCTGCATATGTACTACTAGGAACTGGATCTACATTATATGCAGATCTTAGAAACCCCTAAGGCAAATCTCAGAAAGTCTGGGGGGAAGACAGAGATGACTCTTTAGCCCTTTCTATGTAGAATGAGGGAGAGGGGAGGTCAAGCTTTCACAGATGTTCCCTGGCCTAGAAATGAATGATCCACTTCTCTGGGAGGGGGGTACCTATCTCGACTTGAAGTTATTCCTCAGCATAGTTTGAGGTACATTGTGAATAAGAAGAGGTTCCATTTTCTCAATTGTTTAACAATTAAATACATTCCTTCTCCCGCTGAAGCCATTGAAAAAGAGTGCTTGGTGGGAATCCAGAAATGGATTATTGTGTAAATAGTTGCCCAATTGGCTGTTAGTGATCACAAAATGCTATCCTCAGAGGTCCCCTTTTTCTTAATTCTCTATGCAGATATTTTTTTATTTTATTTGTGTCACTATTTGCTTATATTCCTGATTAGTGAAGCTAGAAATAAAAGCTTGTTGCTGACTTTTGTTTGTCTTCCAAAAGCTAAGCAAAGTAGGAAATAGGGAATCCTAAGCTAGTAATATTGTCAAGAAAACAACTTGGACATGCCCAAATAGATAACAAGGAGGAGGGGTTTTTTGACTTGAAGGAGTTTTTTTCTTCCATAAGTAGTCCTCAGTTAAGAAGGGCAAAGAGGATCAGAATTGCTCTCCCTGAGCAACATGATTGTAAAATGTGATGCCAAATGACTGAGCCACTTAGTACTGGAAACTCCAGAAGTCCTAGTTCTGTGATGGCAAACCTATGGCATGTGTGCCACAGATGGCACAAGAAGCCATATCTGTGGGCACGCAAGTGTTGCCCTAACTCAGTTCCAGCATGCAGATGCACGCCAGCCAGCTGATTTTCGGGCCTTTCGGTCCTACTGGAAGTTGGGAAACAAGCCATTTCCGGCCTCCGGAGGGCCTTTGGGGGGGGGTGGGGAAGGCCATTTTCACCCTCCCCTGGCTCCAAGAAAGCCTCTGGAGCCTGGGGAGGGCGAAAAACGGGCCTACTGGGCCCACCGGTAACCTTTTTGCCGTCGCGTGCCAAAAATGGGAGTGCGGAAGGGTCGCGCGCGCAGGGCGTGGGGGCATTGAATTATGGATGTGGGCACGCTTGTGCGCAACCCTCCCATGCTCCCCCCACTTTTGGCAGGCGATAGGAAAAAAGTTAGCCATCACTGTCCTAGTTGCCATCATTAAGTGAATCACTGAGGGTCACTAAGTGAGGGTGTCACATGGTCGCCATTTGTAGCCTCCTGCCAGCTTCTCCATTGATTTTGCTTTTTGGGAGCTGGCAAAGAAGATCACAATGGCAACTACATGACTACAAGACACTGCAACATTGTAATTATGAGTCGGGTGCCAAGCCCCCGGGCCATAATCGCATGGCCACAGGAATACTGTAACAGCTGGAACTCCAAAGACTACTCGTAAGTACCATTTGTTCAGTATACTGGCAAGTCTGAACCATGCCAGTGGCTAAATTGGATGAGTAGTCATTAAGCAAGGGCCCCCTGTATTTTAGATGCCCTAGGGCAGATAGCGGCATGCCCTGGTATTCAACAGTGCAAGTTCAGATTCCACAGTCCAAAAGCAAAATATCAGCAACAGATTCTGTTTGGCCATGTGTCTCTGTCTCTGTCTCTCTCTCTTTTTCTTTCCAGTTCGGTTTTTAAGATTCATATAATTCACAGGAGAATGCCGGAAAGAATGCAAATGGAGATAGACTTGGATGGAAATGTGACTGAATATTATCAGCATGCATTCAGCATGCAGAACATTTGGGAGGGGTTGCTTCCTGTCCCCTCAGAGTTGGGGAGGGGAAGAGGCATGCCACAAAGCAAAGCAAGCCTGACACGAAATTTCAGCAGGTATTTTCTCCAGTTTATCTGGGCATGCAGGGAGGCATCGGCCATTCCCCTGCTGCCTGAGGGGAATTAGCCTTGCTAATAAGAGTTTGCTCATGAACCATGCAGGACTTTGCCAGCTATTAATCTCATACCCATGCAGGGACCTACATTTTGTGGGGTTCGCTGCAAGCACATCAGGGACTGCACCCTCCAAGGGCCCTCCTAAAAGGGGCTGGTGCCGAGACAGGTAGAACGGGATTTGGATGAATCTTAAGCAGAGCTCTGTGGTGCGGAGGGAATGAGAAAGCTCGCCCACCCTGGCACTGGGCCTGTCTTTGCAACATGAGAGGAAAATAGTGCAATTGAATGTCCTGGATTATTGCCTTGGGTCTCTGCTAAGCAGCACTGAGAGTGCTGCAGCCCAGTGTTGGCATAAATAAGGATGCCTCATTATTGACTCCAGTCACCTTCAGTGCAAGTAGTGATGGCTTTATCTGGAGCAAATAACAGCACTTTTTTTGAAGTCCTAAGGAAAATGTCTTCCTCACAGTCTGGCACTGTTGTATCCATGTTTGCAAATGTTTTAAAGCACTTCCCTCTACACTGTGCTGTTACTCTTTCCTGCCAAGCTCTTCTCAAGGCATTTTACAATCCCAACCACCTCAGGACATTCGTTTGGCCTGAAATAGAGTGACTCATCAGGAAGCTGACCATCAGCCCCAAGATAAAAAGCCAAATGGTTGCTTGAGTTGCTGGGGAAAGGGAGGAAGGGACACAGATGGGGGCAAACAGAGTGTAGGAACAGGAGGGAGGGAAAGAAGAAGCAACTGAAAGAGAAAGGAAGGAAGGAAGCCATAGGTGGAAAGAAGAGAAGGGAATGAACAGATAGTCCAATTAAAAAAAAAAGTCACAATTAGACTGTTCCATAGAAATGAATCAATTATCTGTGGGAAGCCCACTGAAGGAGGACTACAGCAACCGCCCACCCCCATATAGTGGTTCCCTAACAACCGAGTTTGTGGATATGTCTTTATCTCCATGCACTTTTAGATTCAGCCACCCTGTCTGATCTTACAGATGGTGGGGAGGCTTTCCATTCCTAAAATGAAAATTGTCTATCTGCCTCAAATTCACAGCTTTTAAAAACATGCTGACTCTACCTGGGAAATTTTTTAAGAGGTGCGTCTTGTATTTTCCTCAGCAGGTGTAAGCATCTGGTCAACCTTTTGTAGGAGTAGAAGTGAAACAGGGTCAAGCTTGGTTAATAAATGGATGGGGTACTTCCAAGAAATGCAAGGGCCATGCAATAGCTTGGGAATACGAAGAGCACTCCAGAAGAAGGCAAGAGATTGCCCTCTCTGTCACTGCCAAGAAAATTACCGGTACATGGATGATGTGTCCATGAAATTGCCCAGTGTTGAGCTTGGCTTGAAGGCAGCTTACCTTTGTATCCTATTTAAGTAGCTAGAAGCCCTGTTGAAATTTAGAGCTGAATGGGAAGTATAATATGGAAATGCTGCAAAAAACCAAACTCTTAGAAATCTGGGGAATTATGGTAGTGGCACTATTACAGTTTTAATACAAAGTAAGATTATTATCACTATTCATATCCTGCTTACCCTCCAAGGAGATGAAGCTTATATAAGGAGTTTCTACCTCCTTCTATGAAATATTAAACTGAATGACAGTGAGTAGCCCAAAATCACCTAGCAAGCTTAACGTCTGAATGAGGTCTTAGATCTCTGGAAATCTTGTCCAATACTTTCACTATTCTCTATGGCTCAGTGTGTACTGATAACTGCACCTTCACACAATTTCATTTATAGTTGTGGCATGTTGTGATGTGTGGCGTGGTATGATGTGGTGTGATATGGTGTGATGTTATGTTGTTATATGTTATGTTGCTTTTATATTATGGGACACCATAAGTGTGATGAAGAAGAAAAGTTGGGCTCATTTTCTTTTCAAGTAAACGTTAAGTGGGGCTATTTCCAGAGCAGGAATATTTGTTCTAGGTGCATTGGACTACAAGTTCCATCACCTCTAGCTAGCAGGGTCAGAAACCTGGAGGAAATGGGATTTGTAATTCAGTCCTTTTTGGGAGAATGCCAGATTGACAAAGACTGTTTTAAAATAAGCCTAAACTGAAATTAGCCATTACAATCAGAAGTGAACCAAGGAAGAAGAAAAGGAGAGGAAGGAAGTGCCAGTTAGAAGCACTGAAGCTAACATCTCCCCATCTGATTGCTCAGACCAGGAACAGCTGGTAGACTATAGAGTGAGTGAGACCTGCTCCAGTTTACACAAAACAAGCTTGGAGTTCCAGAAATTATCTTCTGAAAGAAAGATGTACTAAGTGCTATAACTAGAAGAGAATAAATTATGTTTCTTGGGGGGGGGGGGAGTGTTGATGACCATCATTAAGTCTAACAGGCTCGTGCTGCTCACTCATGCATTGCATTAAACATTGGGCTGCCAAGACTAGTTGCCAAAGAGCTCCTGTGCCTGTAATAGCTGTACTGAAATACATTCCACCAGGTGCAAATTTTCTCAACATTGTCATACTCCGTATTCCTGTGCAACTTGTTCAAAGTATTTTGGGGGTCTCATTTGACACAGAACTGCCAATGAACATGGAAGCCCCTGCTGAAATAGATTTTCTTCCTCCATGTGTATTATATGGTCGCATACAATGGCATGGGTGGAAAAATGCACAACTGAATAGCATTGCTGAATGCTTTGGTGTGTAAGAAACATTTGGGGACCTCCAGGGCTATATATTTTGCTAAAGCCTAAATGTATATAATTGAAATAATAGCACATTATTGATTTGAAATTAACATAACAACACATAACACATAACCTAGAACTAAGGAGAAATTTCCTGAAAGAACAATTAATCAGTGGAATGGCTTGCCTCCAGAGGTGTGGTTACTCCAACACTGGAGATTTTGTAAGAAGACATTAGGCAACCATTTGTCTGAAATGGTATAGGGCTGTGATGGCAAACCTATGGCGCACCTGGCAGAGTGGTACACAGTGCCCTCTCTGATGGCACGCGAGCCATCACCCAAGTTTAGTTCTGCTGCACATACGCATGTGTCTCCGGCCGATCAGCTAGTCTTCGGGTCTCTGCCGTGCATGCACGGGGGGGGGGGAATGGGGGGGCACACGCAGGGGGCATGTACTGGGGCGTGTGTGCATTGCACTTCAGGGGTTCGGGTGAGCGCTTTGGACACTCGGTCCAAAAAAGGTTAGCCATCATTGGTATAGGGTTTCCTGCTTGAGTGAGGGGTTGGAATAGAAGACCTCCAAAGTCCCTTCCAACTCTGTTATTCTCTTACACATTATTACATTATTATATACAAAATAACTTCTGTTTCTCGTCCCCTCCTCCTCATTTGTTTCTTTGTGTTACTACTTAGATGGTAGATTCCTTGAATTTGGGACTAGACCAATCTTTGTGAACATATTATTGCTGTTAAAATGATTTGAAAAATGTAATTTGGATGCACATACCTGGTTTTTAACAGTTGGCTGTAGTTCTGTCCATCATCTGTAGTCACTTCTTTTTGACTTAGTTCTTTAAAAACTCTGCCTCAAAAATGGCTTAGGAGGAGTGAATCTCTATCCAACACCTGTCATGAAGCCTTAATAGCAAAGCCATTTAGCTTCTCTGCAATCTCTCCATCCTCCAGTAAACCTTCCCAGATAGCCTCATCTAATGACTCGTCTAGCCTCCCAATCCTTCTTAGAGTCTCCCTCGTAGCTGAATAATTTTGTGTTTTGTTTTATACCCAACTTAAATTTGTTTTTCCTGGTGTGTGTGTGTGTGTGTGTGTTTTTTGTTTCTTTAATTGGATAAGGTTTATTGTTAAGGGAAATGGTATCGTCCTTCAGAGTTGACTTGACTGTGCTCATCAATTATCTTGGCATTGTCTTGGACTTGTTAATCCCTGTCACTTTTTCTATTAGCCACCTTTCCCTTTTGTGGAAATAGTTTGTATTATCAGTTTTGAGCAACTTCTTGTTGAAATTACCTCTCTTCTTCAACTTAATTTTAGTCCTCTTATTTTTAAGCTGTTTGTCAAATTCAGTCACCTGACCGCAGACACTTCCATGGGTAACTCTTTTAAGGCATAGTTACTTATTCTGTCTAGGAATGTCACAGTTTGAATGAATACCTATACCTTTTGAGTCAGGTTTAACATTACATTTTTATCTTTTACCTTATCTGTCTGTCTGTCTGTCTGTCTGTCTGTCTGTCTGTCTATCTATCTATCTATCTATCTATCTATCTATCTATCTATCTATCTTACAACAATCGACAGTATACTAAATAGCATATTTCCCCCAACAATCTGGGTCCTCATTTTACACACCTCAGAAGGATGGAAGGCTGAGTCAACCTTGAGCCGGTGAGATTTGATCTGCTGATCTGCTGAACTAGCAGTCAGCTGCAGTAGCTGCAGTACAGCACCCTAACCACTGCGCCACCTCGGCTCTTCATTTTCTTTTGTTTGGTTTTATCATTTCATGCTCCCCTTCGATTTTTAAGCAGGGAAATTACAGTAATAATATACAAGTATACTTTTTAAACTGAACATTTCTATCAATTGAGATTATGTAGAACAATTTAGGAAACTTTGTGAAGCATTTGATGCCCATATGTTTTACCAATAAAGGAGAATATTTGTAGCTCAAGGCTGAAATGAGGGGTTCTTGCTGCTCGCTGAGCTTGGTTGTTTATTTGTTTTGCAGTTGTTTCATTACCCAAACTAGGTAACATCATTAGTACTGATGATATTACTAGTTTGGGTAATGAAACATCTGCAAGAAAACAACCAAACTCAAGGAGCACTTCATGAAGAAACATTTCCCAACTAAAACTTTTCAAGATTTTCTGCAATACCAACGCATCTGCAAGGCATCAGGATGAAAAAGACAGCTCTTAGCTTGGCAGGTTTTGAAAAGTAAAGTAGGTTTGGACCCAAATAGTACCTGGATGCAGTGGTGAAATCTAAAATTTGTTACTACCAGTTCTGTGGGCGTGGCTTTTTTTTTTAATTTGATTTATATGCTGCCCTTCTCCGGAGACTCAGGGCGGCTTACCATATATTAAGCAATAGCCTTCATACTTTTGTATATATTTATACAAAGTCAGCTTATTGCCCCCACAAACTGGGTCCTCAATTTACCTACCTTAGAAAGGATGGAAGGCTGAGTCAACCTTGAGCCTTGGTGAGATTCGAACCTGCAATAATTGCAGGCAGCTGTTGTTAATAACAGGGTGCTTTAGACCACTGTACTATCCAAGGCTCTTGGCTTGGTGGGGGGGCAGGGGTAATGTGACTGGGTGGGCATGGCCTTTTTTTCTTTTAAAACCATTTTTTCTACAATCTCTTTGGCGAAGAGGTTGTAAAAAAATGCTTTCAAAAGGCTCTGAAGATCCCAGCTGAGTTGCCTGATCGGCAGAGACTTTTTTTCTTTTAAATGCCTCTGACGATCAGGCAACTCAGCTTGGATCGTCAGAAGCATTTAAAAGAAAAAAAGGTTTTTTTTCTTTTAAAAGCCTTTGATGATCCCAGCTGAGCCGTGCGATCATTAGAGGCTTTTAAAAAAACTTTTTAAAGCATTTTTTCGGCCGAACAGGTTGTAGAAAAAAGTAAAAAAAAAAGCCTCTGATGATTGTGCGGCTCAGCTGGGCATGGGGGGGTGGGGGGGTGGGCAGGGATTTTTGCTACCGGTTCTCCAAACCATCCACCTCCATCGCTACCGGATCAGGCGATCCAGTCTGAACCAGGAGCATTTCACCCCTGCCTGGATGAGAAATAAGCAGGAAATCTTAGTCCTCTAGGCCAGTAGGTATCCAGAGGAGGGGAAGAACATGAAATGTAATCAGGTCATCATATAACCCCATAACTAATATATTTTGGTTTACACTATTTAGATGACCATCCATCCCAAAGCAATGACTTTTGTGACATGCAAAGGGATGCAAATACATAATGGCAGTATTTATATTCTAAGACTATTTATTATACAGGTCTCATTTTTTGTCATTATGACAATGCTGTGGGCTGGCCTGGGAAATCCAAATAAACCCAAGAAGAATGCAGTGTCAAGTCATCTTCATCTTATTGCCAAGATTATTGTGTGGTTTTGTCTGTGATGTCATCGAGAATTGAGAACAACTCAAGAGAAATCTGACTTTATCCATCATAAAAAATAGATATTTTTCCAGATCTAGAATTCTTTAGAAATGTTGCACTACAATTTTAATGTCCCTTTAAATGGTTGCTGTTTTATTCTGTCTGTATACTCATTGTCAAGTTCTGTTGTTTGCAATTCAAGCCTTGAAATATCCCCAGTATTAGGCTTCAGAAAAATCACACCCTAAATGAGGTTCTGCTGAATTCTTACATAAATCAAATATGTAACATGTAGCTGCCCATCTGTTTGCTTGTTTATAATGCTGCAAGAATTTGGGGGCTCAGTCCTAATAGCATATGGAGTGGGAGCTGCAGTCTGTCCATCCACCCATTTGTTTTGTAGTTCCTCCCTGGAGCTGGTTTTTTAAAAAAATAAACCGTTCTTTCTCCATTGGCATCAATTGGAGCTAGGTTTTTAATATGTATTTTAATAGAAGAATTGCAGTTGTAAAATGGGAAGGCTGAAACTCTTTCTATTTGTGCAGATCTCAAACAGAATTGAGCCCCTGCACACTTCATACTAACATAAACAAATGGAAGGGCAGCTGCACATGATGGATTTACTGTGTCATACTGTTTTGTCCTCTGCTCGCACTCTCTCCAAAATCAGTTTGAAAACCACGCTACTACTTTCTTGTCTCACTGTAGTTCAAGTGGCACTTGTCCCATTTGTGCTGGCTCAACTTATTCCAAGGTTCCCTAGTGCCTAACAAATCTAAGCCTTTCTTCCCAACACCACTGTCACATCCATGCATTGAGACTTCTCTGCATGCAATTTTCTGACTGTTTCTGGAAGATAAATCCACTTTGGGCATTGGAGGTGGGGCTGGGGAACGGGTTGATGGGAAAGAAAGAAGATTCATCCATATTTATCAAACTCCATCACAGATTTGGCAAATCTGCCTGATCACCCCAGCTATATTTTGCATTATTAAATATTCATACAAGCTAGTTGACAGTGTGGAGTTTGTACATTTTTTGCTCCTGAATCATTTATGTACAATCAGCAGAGGCAGGGGCAGCATTTTTCCTTACCATCTCTTCTCTCCCACCCAGTATCATGGTAACAATGCAGTCTTTGGACTCCATCATTGTTATTAACTGAATTTGTAAAGCAGAACATTTAATAGAGAATGGCTTTGAAAAGTTTTCAAAATGGAACTGTTGAAAGGCTGCAGAACCTTTCAGTAGTGGAGAATTTTCTGGTAAACTCTAAAATGAACTTTCCTTCCTTCCTTCCTTCCTTCCTTCCTTCCTTCCAACCTCCCTCCCTCCCTCCCTCCTTTCTTTTTCATACAGCTGGTCCTCGACTTATGACCACAATTGAGCCCAAAATTTCTGTTGCTCATTTGTTGAGTTTTGCCCCATTTTATGACTTTTCTTCCCCCAGTTGTAAAGTGAATCACTGCAGTTGTTAAATTAGTAACACAGTTAATAAATGAATCTGGCTTCTCCATTGACTTTACTTATCAGAAGGTTGTAAAAGGAGGCCTCAAGACCCCAGGACTCTGCAACCTTCATAAATATTAGTCAGTTGTCAAGTATCTCAATTTTGATTATGGGACCATGAGGATCTGCAATGGTCATAAGTATGAAAAATAGTCATAAATCACTTTTTTTCAGTGCAGTTGTAACTTTGAATGGTCGCTAAATGAACTGTTGTAAGTCAAGGACTAGCTGTACTTATTTTAAGAACTACCTGCTATAGGAATAGAACTATTATCATTCCCATTGTAGACCTCCCAGCTCATATGTTCTCCAGTCCCAAAGAGAACGTAGACAGAAAAATTTTAAAGGATTATAATTCCAATTTGAATAATCCATCCCTTGACAGGGGAGTGCCTGTTGGCGAGCCTTAGACAGAGAACTGCAAGCTAATTAGGTAAAGATGGAATAAGTGTATTACCATTCTGCACCTTTTCTTTCTGAGTATAAAGGGCAAAAAGTATAAAGGGACATGGTGACTCAGTGGCTAAGGCTCTAAGCTTGTCTATCGAAAGGTCGGCAGTTCAGTGATTCAAATCCCTAGTGCCACATAACCGGGTGAGCTCCCGTTACTTGTCCCAGCTTCTGCCAACCTAGCAGTTCGAAAGCATGTAAAAAATGCAAGTAGAAAAATAGGGACCACATTTGGTGGAAGGTAACGTTGTTCCGTGCGTCTTTGGCATTTAATCATGCTGGCCACATGACCACGGAGATGTCTTCGGACAGCGCTGACTCTTCGGCTTTGAAACAGAGATGAGCACCGCCCCCTAGAGTCGAGAACGACTAGCACATATGTGCGAGGGGAACCTTTACCTTTATAAAGGGCAAATTCCAATTCTTTCATAAACAACATTTTCTCAAATTTATGGATGGGAATCTGAATTCCTCTCCTTTTGTCCGTTTTTGAAGTAGGGTTGACAGAGTGGCTATCAAGCTTCGGCATCTGTTGTGGGGCACCGTGCCTATAATTATAAATGACCCACGGTGGCGCAGTGGTTAGAGGGCAGTACTGCAGGCTACTTCTGCTGACTGCCGGCTGCCTGCAATTTGGCAGTTCAGATCTCACCAGGCTCATGGTCAATTCAGCCTTCCATCCTTCCGAGGTTGGTAAAATGAGGACCCAGATTGTTGGGGGCAATATGCTGACTCTGTATAAACTGCTTAGAGAGGGCTATAAAGCACTGTGAAGCGGTATATAAGTCTAAGTGCTATTGCTATTGCACCGTTCCACTTCTGTATGCATCTATACTATATCATGGCCAAATAATGTTTTTTCCTCCTGGGGAGAATCTATATTTTCACTCTTAAACATTTTTTTTTCTTTTGCTGCCCTCCCAGGTGTGTAGGAGCAGAACCAGGCTCCATTAGACACACTGAAATGGGGACAGGGTGATTGGGACCTTGGAAAGATGGGGGCTCAGTGCAAAGTAGGCATATTAAACCCAGAAGAAACTTATTGCACAAAGAGTCCAGCTTCAGAATTGTGTAAATCAGTGTTTCTCAAACTTGGCAACTTGAAGATGTCTGGACTTCAAGTTGCCATGGTTAAGAAACAGTGGTATAACTAGTATACCTTTCACAAGCTGTCACATCAGAGACATGGATATTATATATGTCATGTCCTCAGGTATGAATTTTCCCCCCTTAGAAAGTGAGGAAATTTTCTGTTTTACACCATGGCATTCTGCATGGCATTTTTGCTTACATATTCAAATTAAGGTGCCTTATTTTCATGGTTATTTCTAACAGTGAGAGGGTCAGAATAAGAGCATCTTTAGATGACAGGGACAGTGACCACATACGTATAACTAATATGTCCTATTTTTTCACTGATGATGATGATGATAATAATAATAATAATAATAATAATAATAATAATAATAATAATAATAAT
>WNWU01000004.1:14713899-14769700 GCA_012654045.1 Ptyas mucosa
ATAATAATAATAATAATAATAATAATAATAATAATAATAATAATAATTTTATTTCCATACCGCCCTTCTCCCTCAGGGCGGTGTACACCCAGGGTGGTGTACAGCCTATTAAAAGCACAAGACAAAACATCAGTTAAAATAATTAATATTATTAAATAATTTCAGCTCAGTTTAATACCCCCCAAAATGTAAAACACCCGATTTAAAATTATTACATTGATAGCCCGGCCTGGCGGAACAACAGGGTCTTACGGGCACAGCGGAATACCCAGAGGTCGGAGATCTTACGCCTTTCCGGGGGCAGTTCATTCCACAGGCCTGGGGCTCCCACAGAGAAGGCCCTCCCCCTGGGTGTCGCCAGCTGACATAACTTGTCCGATGGCACCCTGAGGAGACCCTCTCTGTGTGAGCGAACTGGCCGGTGGGAGGCTATTGGTGGCAGAAGTCGGTCTCGAAGCTACCCGGGTCCTATGCCATGGAGCCTTTAAAGGTGGTAACCAACATCTTGAATCGCACCTGGAAGACCACTGGGAGCCAATGCAGCTCGCACAGGAGGGGTGTGCACAACAGGTTGCGCCCATAACCACCCGCGCGGCCGCATTCTGGACCAGTTGTAGCCTCCGAGTGCTCTTCACATTTTAAATGCACTAAGTGAAAGGTACTTCATATCATCCCATTCATAACATTTGAGATTTACTGGCATAGGAGATTTTGCTTGTTGTAAATCTTCCTATTAGTCTTTCACTTTCATGTTAGGAAGCCTCACAATTCCCTTAAGAAAGCTTGAGATGCAAAAAACATAAAGATGGATCAGCTAACTCTTTGAAGAAAAAGTTTGGTAAAACTTTGACCATGGATGAAAGTGAACAAGGAAGAAAAACTCAATAATTTTTTAAAGGCAGAGTAGGTCTAAGCAACATTTATCTGTCTAGGTTCAATGTAATGCTGCATTACTGAGATTCATAAGCAAAAGATATTTTATGTTTCTGATGGACCTGTTAGACTTTGCAAGGCGCCAGAGGAGTAAAAACCAGCAAGGAATGCAATAGGAAGTCAGAAGTAGGTTTCTGTTGTAACACATTTATTGCCAGCATCATTTTGGTACAATCCATTCCTGCATATCTTGCTGATCCTGGGAACCTTGGTCTACCAAATAAACCTTTGAGCTAAAATTGGACACTGCCCTAGGTTGAAAGACTGATCTTTTACAAAACCATTTATGTGTTGTGCTTACTTAGCAGAAAATATCCATGTAGATGAAGATATCTTTTTTTCAACTTAAAGTGCTGAAAATATTTTCAAGTTTGAAAATCATTGTCATTCTCAGTTTTGGTATCATTTCCTCAGTTCCAATTACGATATATAACTGTCCATCCTCCGTATGGTTTCTTCCTCCAGGTTTCTTGACATCAACAGAGCACTGTAAGAGCACCTCCTCCACTTCCTGTGTGCTGATGGGCAAAGTTCAGAGGTTACTTCATCATGAAAAATGGGACAATCCACTTTCTCAGTATGGGTTCATCCCCACAAATCAGGGCCCATCTCATCTGTATTTCCTCTTGTGCCGGCACATTGGATGCAGAGGCTACTGAAACAAGCATCTTTGTGTTGTATGTATGAAATTAACTTTTCTTCCCTCTCCCCAAAGCAAATATATCTATTTATAGTTTATGTTGTGTATTTTTGACTTGAAATGCACTTTTCGGTAGACTTTATTTCCTCCCATGTCAACAGAAGATTTGCATCTTGGTACCCAGGAATCAACAGGCCTTTCAGCTCTGGGGGAATGATGGCCTCTTTGAGACATATGGGTGTAACAGACTAAGATACTTGCTAAATGTCTGGGATGCTATGCTATATTAAAAAAAAAACATTCTCTTGGACCTCTTCCTTTGCGTTGTTTCTCCTCCTCTGATGCCAAGAAGATGAGATGGTGCTAAACGATTTACAATTGGATCTTCACTGCTGTGGATATAGAGGGAAGTATTCATTAAAAGGACTGCCCGTATTCCATATAAGGCACTCTTCACAAAGGAGTAAAATGAAATAACCAGGTTAAAAAAACCTGGACAAAAATGTGTCGAATCGCAATCTCCCCCATTTGTGTCTTAGCATCTTAATTAAGTCCCCTTTCTCATGGTATCTGCCCCATCACTGATCGAGAATAATTTTTACTCATCAGTAACAGGCAAATTCAAAACAAGCATAATTTATTTAATTATAATTCATTACATATCACCATGGGTTCATTTTGGACTGAAGTAGTATTCTGGGAGTTGAGCTTTTATATCCAACTTTCTGACTGTTATGTCCTGAGATCAAATTGATAGTCCGTCAGATGGATTGCCTTGAGAATTTCTGAACCACTTGTTTTTGTAAGTCATAGACTGAAAAAAGGCACTAAAGTAGATTTCTTCTTGATTATGGTATTTCATGGAACATTGATCCCTTAAAGACATATTACTATATATAGGGATCAAAATCAAAATTGTACCCAAGTAGCAATTTCTCCCACTATAAATTTAGTATCATTATGAACAAGAACTATAGATTAATGGCTGTCATAATCTACCATTATCAGCATGGATATTGGTAAAGCCCAGTTGTGATTGACAGTTCAGAGAAAAATACACAGATCCAAGTAGAACTTTTTCCTCCAGGCTCCGCTCCATCCCTCAACCACTGGGTCCTAAAAATAATTAAAAGGCTCTGGAGATTACTAGATCATAGTGATCAATGACTTGAAAATTAGTTCTATAAAAACAACTCCGCATTGCTTGTGCACGCCCATCTGTAAATATGAAAAGTCTTGGATTCATTCTCATGCCAATCTTATTTTTCGTTACAGTGTAAATTGAATCTTTTGTTTCAAGAACTTTTTCCTGTGTAATAAATTTCCACAATTTGTGATGTCAAAAAAAATGTAAGGAAATAAAATTCTAACTTTATTAATCAAAGTGGTCTCTAACCTTCCTTTTTCACAGTTGCACAGCTTCTTTTGCAAAGATGCTGAGTGGCAATAACTATTATACTCGGAAATCTATTTAGTAGGAGGTTTAAGGAGGTGCGAACATTTTGCAGATCTTCAAAAATTATCAAAGCAAAGTATGCAATTCCTGGAGGAGGAATCCCATATGTATGGAAATATGCAAAGATTTGTTCTGAGATACAAACATAAAAATAAAATGGAACACAACAAGATTTCAGGGTTATATTTCAAGGAATTGCCTAAAAGGTTTTGAATATAATACCCTAGGAGCAAAATACAATTGTTTAGGATAATTCAATGGACATATTTGTGACAACTATGTAGACCTTTGAAAAATTGGATGCTCCAATGTGGTATTCATGGATTCCTGGTCACCAGTATGAGGAACGGGTTCAAATCTCTTCTGCTTCTAGACAGGCAGACTTCTCTGGGATGGGTCTGTGCTGAGATGAACCCAGTCTGGGGGTGCTTTCACCCCAACCTCAAAGGCAACTGGACTGTTTTCCTTTTCCTTGAGGAAAAAGAACAAAACATTTCATTTCTCATCCAAGAAACTTCATCAGTTGTTATTGGGGGGGAGGGAGGGAATGGAAGGATAGATACTGACAGTTGAGACTGGATGTTGGGGGAATGGAAGATAGGTTTTGATCAGATGGTGGGGGTGGGAGAGATGGAAGGATTGTATTTCTTTGCATTCATCTGGTCATTAGTACACTTCAGGGTCATCAGTGTCAAAGTACAAATGGAAGTGAAATCTTCTTGGAACTACTGCAAGGGTTATAGACTGGATATAGGTGGTGTCTTAGGGAGGGCTGCTCAGCATTAACATAATTGACTTTTAACCCTCTTTCAAACCATGATCCTCTCTATCTGAAATGTGTTTGGGAATGATGAAAGTGGCCCAATACTTGGATGGTATCAAATTGGCAAAAACTCTTCCAATTCCTATCTTGATAGTAAAATGGAAAAATCCCACCCCACCCCACCCCCAACAGCATACTAAAATAAAAAAGAGAAATGATTCCTGATCTCAAACAAGAAGAATGGGGCCAGTCAAGTTACCTTATTAAAAATACACCGTTGATTTATTACAAGTGCTCCCAACCTACTGCCTCCATGTGGATCTCACTGCAATTCACATCAGTCAATGAAGATTATGTCTTTTAATGTATTTCTAGACTAGCCTAAGGTGTCCTATGTAAGTGGATGCAGAGGCAAAGCAAGATAATGACAAGTTTGGGAACCTTTATTGCTCTGTTGTAAATATTTTGACAAGATATGTCTTTAGACAGAGAGCCATTAAGGCCTGGGAAGTGCAGAGAGTTTTTAGCTCCCTTAACATGAGTAGTTATCAACCTGATAGCAGGAACTATTCAGAGGCAGAAACATGAAAGTAGTTCAAAGCAGTCCAAAGATCTAAAATGAGTCAGTTCTACAAACCAGTCTAAGAGTCAAATTGAAGGTCTGAACAAGCAGGCAATGGAGCAAGGGGGACTTGAAAAAGGCTGCCACAAGAACATGGGTCTGAAGCAGGATAGGTAAGACCAAAATTAGAATACTGCATCCAATTTTGGTTGCCACAATGTAAAAAACCTGGGAACATACAAAGATCCAGGTCTATGGAGCCTGTGTCCTGAGCACACTCTTGTACTGCAGTGAGTCTTGGACCCTTTATGCACGGCATGAGAGAAAGTTGAACATCTTTCATATGCGCTGTCTCTGATGTATTCTTGGCATTACCTGGCATAACAAAGTTCCAAATAGCGCAGTCTTGGAACATGTTGGAATTTCTAGCATGTATACACTATTGAAACAGCGACGTCTATGCTGGCTTGGGCATGTCGTGAGAATGGCTGATGGTCGAATTCTGAAAGATCTTCTATATGGAGAATTAGTGCAGGGAAAGCGCCTTAGAGGGAGACTACAGCTGCGATATAAGGATATTTGCAAGAGGGATGTAAAAGCCTTGGGAATGGATATTAATGACTGGGAAACCTTGACCTCTGATCGTTCAGCTTGGAGGCTAAAGACGCAGCATGGCCTTCTCCAATTCAAAGAGACACTTGTTCAGCAGGCCGAGGCAAAGAGGCAGTCCTGTTACCAGTGAAATCTGGGGGCTGGGCAGGGGACGGAACGTATCTGCCCTCACTGTGGAAGGGATTGCCACTCTCGAATTGGCCTTTTTAGTCACACCAGATGCTGTTTTAGGACCTCTTTCCAGAGCACGATACCATAGTCTTTTGAGACTGAAGGCTGCCAATGATGAATGTAAAAAAGATGATGTTGAGAGTCTAGAAAGAATACAGAGACGATCAACAAAGATGATTAGGGGACAGGAGACTAAAACATAAAGAACGGTTGTTGGAATTGGGTACATCTAGTTTAATGAAAAGAAGGACTAGGAGTGGCATGGTAGCAGTGTTCCAATATCTAAGGGGTTGCCATAAAAAGAGCTATTCTTCAACCTATTCTCCAAAGCACCAGAAGGCAGGACAAGAAGCAATGGATGGAAACTAATCAAGGCGAGAAGCGACCTAAAACTAAGGAGAAATTTCCTGACAGAAAGGACAGAAAGGATTCTTCCTGACAGAAGAATCAATAGAACAACTTATCTCCAAAAGTTGTGTGTGCTCCAACACTGGAAGTTTTTAAGAAGAGATTGGACAACCATTTGTCTGAAATGGTATAGGGTTGCCTGAGCAGGGAGGTGGACTAGAAGACCTCCAAAGTCCCTTCCAACTCTGTTATTTTGTTCTTATTCTGTTATTCAGTTGTTTAGAATGGATGGGCAGAGGGCTCAATGCTGCTCATGTGCAGCCCCAGTTATGAGCATAGCTTCAGTCAGAGCATTTTCTTCTCAAGGAGAAAAGCTGACTGCTTCTGCTCTGCCCTCCATAGCTGTTGGCTTGTTCTTGGGTGAGGCACCCTGCCAGAATCTGACCCCTCTGAGTCATCCCCCACCTGCTCAGTCTCATTGCTTCTTGAGCTGCCTCAGGTGTCTGTGCGCCTGCCAGCACCTCAGGCTCACAGTCCGTCTGGCCTGTCTCTCAGCCTCTGACTCAGAAGAGACTGTCATAAAAGGGCAACACCGTCCAAGGCAGTTCCCATAAAAGGCATAAAACATTGATAAACCCAAACACTGCAAAGTTAAAACGCTTCTCCAAAATGCTAAAATCTCATTTACAAACGAAACCCCAGACAGACCGTTTCAGATGCATTCAGGGAAAAGCCTGAGCGAGGAGCTGAACATTTTGTGCTTTCTTAAAAAGTTGGCAGTTACAGCTTAAGAATGGACTCACAATGGAGAAAATGTTCTCTTTTCCTTTAACAAATCTAATCGTATTCAAGTGAGGACAAGGGAAAAGGCCTCCCGTTCCCAAAGGGAGCTGCTATTTGAGTCCTCACTGCTGGTCTTTGGGAAAATACTGAGAACAGAGCTATTTCAGAGGATATTCTTGTAATTTAAGCATGGTGCTTTCGTTTTACCCCTTCTCTGTTTTTCAATTGTTTGTGTGTGTTTCCATCAGGACTTAAAATACAGGAGTTGTTAAACAGTTATTATTTATTGTTTTTAACTATACTGTGGATAATTTAATGCTGTCCTTTATTTAATTTTTTATTCTTACCAGCAGCCCGGGGTGGTTATACTTACTACATCAGTCAATGACAACTGTTGATTGGAACAGGATATAAGTTAAATAAATGAATATATGGCATCTAACTGGAGGAGACAAAATCTAGACAATTTATCATTTTGACCAGCATTCACTTCTATGTGCAACAGGTGAAATAACTGACAGATACTGGTATTTATCCAGACTGAGAACATACTAATTTTTAAAAATAGAAGAGTCAGTGTCAGATAACTCTTTGTATGGTTCTGTGATGTGAAGAAAGGCATTGAACCCAACAGTGTTTTTTCACTTTAGTCACTTTAAGGTATATGGATCTCAGGTCCTAGGGTATGCTGGCTGGGGAATTCTGGAAACTGAAGCCCATTTTAACATGAGTGAAGTTGAGAAACATTGCAGTAGAGAATATGATGAAGCAATTTAATGCTCACCCTGTTGAGGCATGCCAAATGTCAAAAGGTATCCCACCATTTGTACCTGGCAAGCCTTCGCTTCTGCACCAATTGTGAACATTACAAGCAACCTGTTGTTTTCTATCAGAAAAACACATGTCAATCAAATAACACTTTTAATAGGATTCAGCACATGGACATTTAAGGCATGATAAAGTTATTGCTCTGTAGTTTCTTCTGTAGTATTTACTTCTGACTTCTAAAAGCATCAGGAATGCTAGCAGCATAATATAAGAATAGAGAGAGAGATGTCCCAACTGCTATTGAAGCAAAGGTGAGACCTCAAGCTACTTGTTTACGTGCAAGGTTTCTAGAAAAAAAATAAGATTATTTATAGAAGTATCCAGCAATCTGCTCACTACTGACCACAAAATAAGACAGGCCTTCTATGCTTTTTTTCTAATGCCCTGGACTTACACTTGTGCAGTCTCAACATGGTATGCTAAAATCAGAGGTGAGGACTTCCTCAAATTACAGTAAGTTACAGGTTATGGAGAGTAATGACTTGCAATAACACCAGCAAGCATCAACATTTCAGAATGGAAAAGCAGTTAAATAACAAGGGTAGAAGCAACCTGCTTTTGTTAATACTGAAACAAAAAATTATAACACAATATATTAACCTGGACAAACATCCAAAGAAATGTACAATAATACATATGAACAATAGTTAAATAACTGGCCATTCTGCCGTCTGTATGATCAGGTGAGACCTGATTCAATATATGAAGCCAACAGAATGGATTTAAACTTTCCATGACTTTAGCTATCCCTGAACAATCTTTCCTTTTAAATTTTGTTTTAATTAAAGGGGGGATCAACTTTTTCTAGCCTAATAGCTGCAATTTGGAACAGAGTTCCAAAAAATTACTATGTGAATGGAGACGATTGCTACACATATCTGCCAATCATAAAGTCCATTATCCAATCTTTATGTAAGACTTTATAAGGATGTAGTAGCAATGTTATTTTCTCTGAGAAAACATTGGCTTTTTATAGAACTATACTATTCTATTCCAAAGTGTGCATCATATGACATCCACATGAAAGGTGAAATAATTGCTTGTAAGAAGCCATCATTTTATTTACCAGCTGCAATGAAAACTCCAAGGTGTTATTTCCAGAATGATGAAAGTCACGCAAGTAAAAATGCTGCAAAAATGAATTTGCACAAAACCTTACATCTTGGTACTGAGTTCATGGTCTATGAGAGCTCTTCTTTTTAAGATGAAGCTAGGATTTCAAAAACAAATGTTCTTCTAAATATATAAGACACATGTGTGCAGGTTTTTAAAATATTGTCAACATGAGATTAGAGATCTATTACTAAAGTGTATTTTGTCTTAGTTTGTCAATCAACAGTGCTACCCTTTTCTACAGCTGTAAAGAGGTGGATATGTTATCAAGGGAAATGCTACATAAGCACCTGTGAAGTTAGCTATGAGAACCATGGTTTCCACTGTCCCTTATTGCTCAGTTGGTTCCTCTGTGCCTTCTCCTCTTGAATATGTAAACCAAGGAAAAGAGGGAGCAACTTTCTAGTTGTAAATTTGTTGAAATAATAAGGAATTACTTAACGAGTTTTCCTGCATAAAGAAATACTGAAAAGACAGACTCTTCTGTGACAACATTAATAGCTGCACAACTACATTACCAGTTCTGGCTGCAAAGCCCTGGGTCACCCTTAGATGGCAGGGGAAAAAATGGAGTTTTCTGCATCTCTTTACTGCCATCTAGTGGTCACCCAGAGTTTGCAACACCAGCAAAACATTAACATACAGTACATACAGTAGTAGGCATTCTCTTTCTCAATGAAATCAAAATGGTCAAATCAAATATTTATTAAGGTGATGAATCAGCATATTAAAATGGAAAGACATTTGCCAGGTTGTCACATTCAACTCTTACATTTAGCAAAGACCTGTACTTAATGCAATACCTAGAGCAGTGGTCACCAACCGGTGGTCCGCAGACCACTGGTGGTCCATGAGAAAATTTTGGTGGTCTGCGGCGCACCCAGGTGGAGGAGCTGCTCCAGGATGAGGAATGGCCAGTCCTGTGACTAGAGCTCTGGAATATGGGACTAGTCAGGCAGCTCATGGTGGGGGTTGTAAATCCCCGCTGTAAAGGGAGGTTTGTGCAACTTGCAGCTTTGCAGCACAGCCCTCGCTGACCGGAATGAAATAATGGTGAAAGGGGGGGTGACGGTGCAGGCGGGCCAAAGCAATGGGTGGCGGGAACCCCGGCCTGTTTCTTCCCCCGCTGTTGGCTGAACACACCAGTGGCTGTCCCTGCCCCTCGCCCTCCCTTCTCAGTCACTCCTCGCCTGGCAAGGGAAGGGCCGGGGATGGAGATTCACTCCATATTCCAGAGCCGGAGTGAAGTTTCATCTCTTTCTGTATCTCGCAGCCGTTTCTTCCGGCCCTTGTTGGTGCTCCTTGCACCTCGGTCTCTCGGGGAGATGCTTGACTTCCTCTCAGTCCCAAGACACTGGTTGGCCCATGAGATGAGAGAGAGAAAGAGAATGAGAAAGAGAGAGAATCAGAGAGAGAATGAAAGAGAGAAATGGAGAGAGAGAGAAAGAGAGGGAGAGAGAGAAAAAGAGAGATGGGAGAGAATGAAAGAGAAAGAGCCAGAATGAAAGAGAGAGAAAGAGAGAAAGAGTCATTGAAAGAGAGAATCAGAATGAGACAAAGAGAAAGAGACAGAATGAAAGAGAAAGATAGAAAGAGACAGAATGAAAAAGAAAGAGAAAGAAAGAGAATGAGAGAGACAGAATGAAAGAGAATGGAGAGAGAGAGAGAAAAAATGAAAGACAGAATGAGAGAAAGACAGAAAGAGAGAGAGAATGAGAGAGACAATGAAAGAGAAAGAGAGAGAAAGAGACAGAGAGAATCAGAGAGAATGAGAGAGAATGAGTGGGAGAGAGAGAAAGAGAGAGAGAGGGAGGGAGAGAGAGAGAGAATGAGAGAAAAAGAGTGGGAGAGAGAGGGGAGAGAGAGAAAGAGAAAAAGGGGAAAGAGAGAGAAAGAGAGGAGGGAGAGTACCTGAAGGACCCCATCCCATCACTGGGAGTCCAGGCACTTCAGCAAGTGGCGCACTGGATTCGTATTAGTGGTCCGCGGGATTTAAAATTATGAACTTAGTGGTCCCTGAGGTCCAAAAGGTTGGTGACCCCTGACCTAGAGGAAGGATTTTTTAGACAGAGCTGGGGAGAGTTAAACTGCTCTTCTTATGTGCTGTGATGGTCCCAATAAAAATATTCATGCAGCACATACCTACTATTACATTGCCATCTAATTGCCACTCAAAAATATAACTCCTCCCAAGGTCAGTGTAGCCTGAAGGTTTAAATAGCTATGATGCTACGTTTGTTGCTCCAGAGTCAGTCTTTATAATTTTATGTTCTCTCCCTAGTAGCACTTGAATGTCTTTGGTAGTGCCAAGAGGTTATAAACAGGATTCTTGGAAGCGAAAGACTTCATGTTGAGGAATCCTCTTCCTGTGGACGAGCCTGGTTTTTGAAAGTCTTGCACTTGGGTTTCTATCTTCACCTTTGTACTTTGGCTTTCAGCTACATTTTCTACTTGCCTTCCTTTTTTAATGTCCTTATTGTGGTTCTGAGGATTATTTTCATATACCACATTTTCTCTCCTTTGCCTGAAAGTGGATTGCTATTTTGTGACACCCCCCCAAGCTTTCTCTGATTGCACCAATGAGATTCTTATTGCTACAATTTGGCACATTGGTTGCCAAAATGTAGCATTAGTTTTCCAGTGAAATTAGATGGCGAACCACTGTTCAATAGCTGGAAAGCTAATTTAAGCCTAACTTTTGTTGTTGTTGTTTGGAAATTGGTGGGGTGTGGGTGTGTTCAACTCTTTTGCCCAGAATTAAACTATTCTGCTCACAATTCATTGTTACCTGGTCACTGATCATGCTGCATGTGGTCCTGCCCACAGTGGCTCTCACCAAAAAACTCAGCAGAGAGGAATTCTTCAAATCTTGAAGTGATCTGTGTACTATGAGAGAGACATGGTAATCAATGAAAAATGGAATGGGAATCTAAAACATTCTTCCCCAGATGCTTTCCATTCTGGCTTGGTATGATGGGATCAGTAATGTGTGGTGGACATAAACTGAAGAAGGCTGGACTAGATAGATTTTTTTGTTCTGTTGTGCAGATTTTTTTTCTTAATTTTTAATGTTCTTAATTTTTTTCCCTCCAAAAGAAAACTTCAGACAGTAACTTATGGTCTTCCATTGAGTCATGGAATTCATTCTTCATTAACCTCAGCCAGCCAGGATATTAATAACTAAGCAATTGATAGTTGAGTGAGGTACAGTTAGCAATCAAGGGGTTGGATTTGGACTGGAGAAAGCCAAGTTCAACTCCAGCCTTAGCCTGGAAGCTCACTGAGTGATTCTGGGCTACTCACTCTCACAGCTCAACCTACCTCACAAGGACAACAAGGTTGCTATTGGGGAGAAAATTTGGAGCAGGGAGTTCTGTGTCTGCCACTTTAAGCTCCTGGAGGAAAGATTGGATATAAATGTATGAAATAGTTAATAAGAATGAATATAACGAGAGTTGGAATCCAATCGCAGCTCTAGGCTACAGTTTTCTTACTCCTGCACTAAAGGGTACCCTGATCCCTCTCCATTTCCAGCATATGCTTAGAACATGGGAACATGGAGTAGAAGCAAATGGAAAGGAAGGGATGGGTTGGGTGTCGGGCAATAAGTTGTAATTTAAATCTTCTTGGAAGACACAAATAATAATAATAATAATTTGCTTTGTGCTAACCAAAAATGAGAAATGAAAGTTCACGCTTCACTAGATGCATCTGCCTGTGAAAATTTATTTTATTTAGCAATTCTAATGGGTCAATTAAAATATATTAGCATGACAATTTCATTTCTTTTCTGATCAGTTACAAAGTAAACAGACAAATTTAAACCCTAAGCTGTGAAACAACCTTCAAAATACCTTAAAAAGAATGTCAAGAGGGAACGAGCTTATTACTGTTACTGCTATGCATCTCATAAGGTGGTCCTTGGGTCTCTCCAGACAAAAGGTCCTAGTATTGATAATGCTTGATCTTTACCTGGAAACTAAAAATCAAAATTCCCATTTGCTATCCACACATCAGGAGTCTAACTAAGCCTAATCTAATATGTAGCGATAATGTTGGCTTTGGGCTGAGCAAAGCCAGACTCGAATCCCATTGACCACAATGCTCACCAAGGCTCACTTGAGTCTAGTTAGTATCTCTCAGTTCAACTTACTTCACAGCAGTGGTGGGTTGTCCTTGGTTCGGACCGGTTCGCAAGAACCGGTAGTAAAACCGGTGGGAGGCCCTGCCCACCGCCCCGGATGTTGTCATTGGCAATCTGTGTGTGCGCGAGCGATCCTGGTGCGAACTGGTAGTAAAGGTAAATAGAACCCACCCCTGCTTCACAGGGTTGCAGTGGAGATAAAACTAGATGAAAGACCACTGTGAGATCTCATAGAACAATTAAAATATAAATGCCATACAAGCAGAGCTTCCCCTGGACACTTCTCACTAAGCACTGTCCATAGAATGGCATGATACAGCCAAACCAGTGGTGGGTTTCAAATATTTTTACTACCGGGTGTGGCTTGGTGGGTGTGGCATGGCTTGGTGGGCATGGCCGGGGAAGGATACTGTAAAATCTCCATTACCTCCCCAATCCAGGGGAAGGTTATTGCAAAATCTCCATTTCCTCCCGATCAGCTGGGACTCGGGAGGCAGAGAATAGATGGGGGCGGGGCCAGTCAGAAATTTTACTACCGGTTCTCCAAACTACTCAAAATTTCCGCTACCGGTTCTCCAGAACTGATCAGAACCTGCTGAAACCCACCTCTGAGCCAAACGGACATTGCTGGACCCTTAGGTTCCTGAACACTCATGGTCCCAACATGTTCCTTCTCAGCACTGTTTGAAGCCAGTATTCTCACCCCACTTTCTATTCCATTTTTGTTTTTGAAAAAGGAGGCAGCTGACATAGACAGCCAGTGATTTGCCGTGCTTCTGCAACATGCCTAAAATCGCCTTTAGTTCCCGTCATCTTCTCAATCTGGATAGAAATCTCACTGCTCTTACTCCCATCCATTTCAAGAGTGCCCCTCTGAACCACCTTTTAAATTATGGCAACTGCTGTATTTGCAGTTGGTCGCTTCCAACTGGACTGGACTACAGCAACTCTGGGATCTATCTTACTCTCCCCCCCCCCCCCACCTCCACCAATCTGCTTCAAGCACCTCTCCCTTGCTATTTTTAAAATATAAAACTGTGTTGCTCTTTTGAATTGCAAAACTGTTGGAATCATTAAGAAGAATGCAGACCTTCGCAGAAGGAGTCTCTCTGTGTTCCAGGGAGCCTCTCTGCTTTAGAAGCTCAGAGGAGCCTTGAAAGAAAGGAAGAACTTGCTCAGGGCAGCACAAAACTCTGTTACTGGAACAAAACGCTGTGGCACACAACAAAGGAGGGTTATTTCTGCCATGCCATTCATGCGTCCCACAGGACAACTTTTCCTATTGTGTCTGAATTGCAAATTGCCCTGTCTGTACCCGATAAAAATTATGCTGCTACTCCGTTGTGCCCTTTCACAGGGGCCTATTTTATCCTTAGTGGGGGAAATGGATTCAACAGCTCAAAAAGGCCAGACCGACTACACTTAGATCATTGTCATCTGGAGCCCTCCATAACATTCTGGAAAGGAAGCAGGCTTATTGCACTGTAACAGCTTCCTAGATCTCTCTTTATCTAAAATGTACTTTGTTTTCTGATGCCTTCAAGTCAATCCTGGTTTATTTATTTATTGTATTTATTGGTTCGGTTTATATGCTGCCCTTCTCTGGAGACTCAGGGCGGCTTACAATGCGTTAAGCAATAGCCTTCATACTTTTGTATATACCTGCTTAGTAAGGCTTTCGGGGCCCCCAAGCGGTGTTCTTTTTAAACAAAGTCAGTTTATTGCCCGCACAATCCAGGTCCTCATTTTACCTACCTCGAAAGGATGGAAGGCTGAGTCAACCTTGAGCCTGGTGAGATTCGAACTTGCAGTAATTGCAGGCAGCTGGTGCTACTTAACAGCACTTTAGTTTGCTGCGCCACCAAGGCTTAGCAAGGTTTGCTAGTGTCTTCTTCCTAGGGCTGAGAGAGAGTGACTATCTTCGTGACTAAGACATGTCTAGTATTTGCAGCCTCTTGGTTTCTAGTTAGATGACTTAACCATTACTCTGAACTGGCTTGTATGTGTCTGTGTATACAAACACACACACACACTTTTATATACCACGCAGGTCAAAGGGATTTCCCCCATTTTCTCTCACATTATACAAATGGGAGGTCATCCATTGAAACCAAATCCAGAGACCATCAGGACTGACCAAAGATAAACTTTTTCATACAATGGGGGGACAAATTCTGGACCTTCCTGCCAGCCCATGTGGTAATGGCAGCCAATCTGGATGGCTTTCAAAGGGAGCCAGAAATTATCAGGGAGGACTCAGATGGTGATGTTTATTAGGCACTGAGCTTTAGTAATCAGAAGAAGTAATCAGACACACTCCAGGTCCCTTCCTTTAAACATTGCCATATTGTGAGACTGAGGAAGTTTACCTTTTCTACTCCTGCCCTGGGGAATACCAACTCTTATAACCTTTCAGAAAGTTACCCCAAATATTGGACGAGGCCAGGGGTCAGCAGCCCATGGCTCTGGAGCCGCATGCGGCTCTTTTATCCCTCTTCTGCAGCTCCCTGTCACCGGTCGGCTCCACAATTGATAAGACTTTCGGTTAGGACAGGTAGAGGAAAAAGGACACCACACTAGGAAGAGACTCTATGGTGGGGGAACCGGACTTCCGGTCAGCTCCAGAATTGAATGAGGGGCTTCTAGTTATGACCTTTGTGGCTCTTTGAGTGTTTAAGATTGCCGACCCCTGGGCGAGTCTGAGGAGAGCTTGGTTGTGGCGCCAGTTTTTTCTGGTTTTATTGTGCCTTGTTTTTTATACTTTGTGCAATATTGTTTTATGTCATGGTTGTAAGATAGACAGCCGTGTAAATATTTTAAATAAATAATAACTCTGGGAAATAGCCGTGGAAGTGCCTCCCCATATACCTCAAGCCCAGGCTAGGGAGAATAGCTCAGAATCCCTTTTCCTGTTTAATATACTACTACTCCAAACTCTAAAACACCACTTGGCAGGATATGACCATTGAATTTATTAGTTCCTTGGACAAGAAGATGGAGACCCCTGTAGAAAGATTTTTTTTTCCTTTTTTTTTCTATACTACATGAGAGGGTAGAACATAGATATTCAGTATTTTGCTGCTCAAACATGATAATCATATTTACAACACATTTGCTTCCTGATTCCCCCATGTCCTTTTCATTTTAAATTGTGAATGTATCCTATGTATTTTGATTATGATATGTACTTATCTGCTCTTTTACTGTCATATTCCTTGCCTTATATTTATTCAGTTTTGCTTACCTTGTTGTATGCAGTCCTAGGCAGTTTAATTGAAAGGAATAAAATGTTTAATAAATAATCATGCTAATCATTTGAATTAATAGCTTCCCCCCCTCTAAGTGTGATACAAAAGTTCTGAGGCCAGAAAAACTACGTAAATTGCAGTATATTTTTTATTGAAAAACGATAATTGTTTCACCCTGAAAATTCATGCAATGTTCTCCCAAGCAAACACTATTCATAATTCAGCTCAGGATGGCTACATGTTCTAATTAATGAAGAGAAGCCCCGTATTTGAAGCTATTGTATTGAAGTTAGCATGGTGGCACAGTGGTTAGAGTGCAATACCACAGGCTACTTCTGTTGACTGCCAGCTGCCTGCAATTTGGCAGTTTGAGTCTCAAGGTTGACTCAGCCTTTCATCCTTCCGAGGTGGGTAAAATGAGGACCCAAATTGTTGGGGGCAAGATGCTGACTGTAAACCATTTAGAGAGGACTGAAAAAGCACTGTTAAGCGGTATATAAGTCTTAGTGCTATTGCTATTGCTATTTTCTTCTTGCAAAACCATCCAGTTTAACCATCCTGGGGCCTCAAAGATGCTTTTCAAAACCCACTATGGGACAGAAATCCATATTAGCACATAAGCCACCTGATCACACTTTCCTTCATTGTGATGAGATGTACAACTATTTAAATCACAGCAATTGCTGTATTTGCATCTGTACATACAAATTTCATTTCATTTATTTATTTAGATTTAGTGACACACAAACCTGCATATTCTTTTGTCCTTGGTCTATGATGAGTAAATGGCTACTCTTAACTGATATCCCTGAATGTATTATTGTACTATTCCTTCTTTTTTATTATCAAGAGCCTTGGTGGCGCAGCAGACTAAAGTACTGTTAAAGTAGCACTTAGCTGCCAGCTGCCTGCAATTACTACGAGTTCAAATCTCACCAGGCTCAAGGTTGACTCAGCCTTCCATCCTTCCGAGGTAGGTAAAATGAGGACCTGGATTGTGGGGGCAATAAGCTGACTTTGTATAAAAAAGAACACTGCTTAGGAGGGGCCAAAAGCCCTACTAAGTAGGTATATACAAAAGTATGAAGGCTATTGCTTAATGCATTGTAAGCCGCCCTGAGTCTCCGGAGAAGGGCGGCATATAAATTGAACCAATAAATAAATATTCCTAAATCTCCTTAAACTAATTTTCTCCAACCTGATGCCTACCAGTTGTATTGGATATGCATGCTGGCTGAGAATCAAAACATCAGAAGGCATACTGGGGAAAGATCACCTTAGTTTGAGGGTTAATTTTTATTTTACATAGTTTAAATGGAGGATGTGCCTATTGAATTTACACTGGATTCCCCCCACCCCCTTTTATAAGTCTTCCTCAAGGATCAGTGTGAAATTCTGGGAAATGCAGAGGTTTGCACAGGTTTCGTTTGGTTTAAACTGCAATTGATGGAAGGATGGATCCTTGCTTGAGATTCTACCATCCAACTTTAGACCCACAAGCCAGTTCTTCCTCCCCGTTTTATGCATCCTTTGGGAGATACAGGGTTTGCATAAAGGTGCTGCAAAGAACAGAAATCAGTCCTCACCTCAATTATCAGTGAGTTCATATTACCTGAGTAAATGTATTGTAAAAAAAAATGGACTATCAGTGTCCATTATAAAAAAAATCTGCACGGTATGTAATTCAGACAATTATTTCCGGGCTTTTCATTTTCTAAAGCTTAAATAAGGTTAATTGTCACAGCTACATACACTCAGACTGTGGGACAATTTAGAAAAGGAAACCCTAGAATTTCTTCTATGGAAACAGCTGTAGAAACAGCACAATAATATGGAACTAAAACCAACACTTTCGTTTTTAAAGGTGCTTGAAAACCAGATGTGGATTTCAAGAAAAAGGGTGAATGAGGCTTCCAACTAGTTCAAAATCTGAAATCCACACAAAGATCACCAAATTATACAGTCGGAAGGGAACAAAAGGCTCAATTGACCTGCTCAGTGCAAGATCCATTAGAGCAGTGTTTCTCAACCTCAACATCCTTAAAACGGGTGGACCTCAGTTCCCAGAATCCCCCAGCCAGTTGCTGAGGTTGAGAAACATTGCACTGGAGCATCTGATAAATGATCCATCCAGCCTCTCTTTGAAGACCTCTGTGCTTCCTCTTTGACTTTAGAAAAGATTCTTTTGCAGGCGCTTATATGCTGCTTAACCATTTTCATGTTTCACAACCAGCCATAGATCTCTCCTCAGACTATTAGGGCAGGGGTGAAATCCAGCGGGTTCTGACAGGTTCTGGAGAACCGGTAGCAGAAATTTTGAGCAGTTCGGAGAATCAGCAAATACCACCTCTGGCTGGCCCCAGGAGTGGGGAGGGAATGGAGATTTTGCAATATCCTTCCCCTGGAGTGAGGTGGGAATGGGGATTTTACAGTATCCTTCCCCTGCCATGCCCACCAAGCCACCCCTCGCCCACCAAGCCACGCCCACAGAACCGGTAGTAAAAAAAATTGAATTTCACGCATTCGGGTGATGCCTGCCCATATTGCAAAATTCTTAAAAATGGCAATAAATGACATGAAGCTCTCGGATCCAATGGCCTCGGAGAAGCTACCCATAGCACCTTCCCAAAACTGAATCCAGGAGTCGTTTCAGCAAACCATTACAGATGAAGAACTCAGGTTGTTCAAATTTGCAATAAAGAGGCTGCTTGAATTCTGGCCATGTACAGTGACCTCCCATCAGCCACTTTTATTTCTGAAATTGTTGGTTTCAGCTTCATCATCCCGTGCCAGTGGTCACTGCACGTGAGTGAGCTGAGCCCTCCTCTAAGGCAGCTTGCTACATGGACAGCGTTGCATCTCTTCTAATCACGAATCTTGATCTATGAATACTGACAGCTGACTGATTGGAGGACATTTCTGGCTGGCTAGGTGGGTGCCCCATATTATAATGAGTATTAGGGAGGTATTAAGAGGTAATGCCAGAAGAGCAGAACAGCGTCTCATACTAATACCTTCTTTTCAGCAGCATAAATTCTAAGCAGAACCAACACATTTCCCATTTTATCATATAGTATTACAATCCCTTTATTCCAACTGTACCTAATGATAGATGATCATTGCATCTGACAGATGCTGGTGCAGCAGAATGACAGCTGCTCACTGCCCTTTGATTAAGGAGCTGCTTTCAGGCTATCCATAGAGCTGTTGGAGTCAGCCCAACAGATGGAAACTATACCCATGCTTCACTGTAAAAGAAAACATGCCCAAGAATGGCTCCTTTGAAAAAAATATATGATTTTCTTCTTAAATCTACTGCAGTATTTGGACTGAATATCCTTCTGTGAGAAAGGGGGGGGGGCACAACTAATATAAAATATTCCAATTAAATAGGCATTTATACAAAAATGTTTAGAATCATCAAGAGCCAAGAGTAGCATCTGACTAGGCAGTGCAAGCAGCAAGATTTCAGAGGCTCTTTGGCAAGGGAAACACGTCACATGATTCCTATACTCCCAATTGTCTTGTACATCCTGAGGAAAATAAAAATAATGACCCACTTGAGCAGAGATGTCAGTAGGGTATAGCCAAGAACGGCAAGATGGCAGCTGTGAGGGTGAGATTGAAGCGCCATTTTGGTGTGTCTATATCACCTGTGTGTGTCACACATAAAATCAGATAGTACTTCAATTGTGTTGTCACGGCCACCATCTTGACTTTCTTGACCATGGACTGCAGAAACCCTGGCCCTGAGATTGGGAAGGCACGCTGTCAGCCTAGCATTTCCATGAAATGTTAATTCTCCAGGCCTGATGCCATGGATTTCTTATGTATCCATTTTTCTACTTCCCTTTATGCACTTGAAACTCAGCCAATTCACAGAACCATAGAGTTTAAAAGGTCCTCAGAGGTCATCACTGGCCCAGTCATCTGCACATTGCAGGTTTCGCTACATTATCCCGGACGGATGACTATCCAGCCTCTGTTGGAAATCCTCTAGTGAAGGGATAAAAAACATTCTACGTGGTAATCAATTCCACTGATTGACAGCTCTTAGTGACTAGAAGTTTTTTCTAACATCAAAACTGCATCTCCACCCTTGAAGTTTCAATCCATTAAGTCTAGCCTTATTCTCTAGAAAAGTGAGAATTAGTCCAAAACCTCTACAAAATGTCAGCCCTTTAGATATTTGAAAAGAGCTATCACGTCCCTTTCAACCTTCTACAAATCTAAACCAGTGGTGAGATTCAGCCAGTTCGCACCTATTCGGGAGAACCGGTTGTTAACTTTCTAAACAGTTTGGAGAACCAGTTGTTGGAAGAAATCTTATTTTGTTTTATTCCACTTTACAGGGCTAATCCTGTAAGGAAGGCAGGAAGGAAACTTTCTGGTGTCATTTCTAGCCTAATCTTTATTGCCCTGCTTACAGAAACTGCCTCTCTGGTTAACCCTTATTACATTGTAACAGCTAAGGCGAAGCTCCCATCGACATAAGTGACGTTGAGTTGGCCACGCCCACACAGTCACATGACCGTCGAACCACACCCACCCAGCTGTTCATTAGGGCAGAGAACCAGTTGTTAAATTATTTGAATCCCACCTCTGATCTAAACGCATCTACTAGTCTTTTAAACATTCCTCATAGGACTTAATTTTATAGTCCTTTCATCCATCTTAGTAGCTCCTCTCTGGACTTGGTCGTGTTCATTGGTGTTTTTTAAACTGGGTTCTGCAGACCTAAATCCAAGCAAGGCCTGGCGAAGGCAGAGTAGAGCAGGATAATCCAGATGCTGTGCTTTTCAAGACATTGTTGGTCTTCTTTGCAACTCTTGAGATGAGTTGAGCTTGTGAGCCCCTTGCACCATATCTTCTCCATTCTGTACATGAGTCTTTTGTTTTACCTATTATCCTCTATAATTACAAGCACATCCCTTGAAAGCTATTTTGTCACTTTGTGACAGGACTAGATGGATGTCAAAAATGAAGGTGGCAGAAATACAATCATTACCGAAGAAACAAGTTTCTCCAGAGTGAGGACAGAAAGCTGGTGTGTGGCACAGAGCTTGTTTGTGAATGGGGGAGTGGGAGGGGGAGTTCGTTTCTAATCTTCTTCTTCTTCCATGGAACTCAAGTGGACATACCTATAATTGTCATTCATTCAGGCCTTGCCCTACTTAGTTTTATGATACACATCTTCTATGGGGAAAACATATTTTTTCTGTTTACAATCTTCATATTCTGTAAATTAGGTCAGCAGATAATACTAATTCATTCATGAAGACTGCAGTTTTTAAGAACAATGTTTTCATTCTCTATTGTCTCAGGGCAAGTAAGGGCAATTTGGAAACTTGGGAATTAAACTGCCCCATTATATTTTATGCAAAGGAATTCCCTAATACTAATCACAAGTATAGGGACACAGTGGCTCAGTGGCTTAAGACCCTGAGCTTGTCAATCGAAAGGTTGGCAGTTCAGCGGTTCGAATCCCTAGTGCTGCGTAACGGGGTGAGCTCCCGTTACTTGTCCCAGCTTCTGCCAACCTAGCAGTTCGAAAGCACATAAAAAATGCAAGTAGAAAAACAGGGACCACCTTTGGTGGGAAGGTAACAGCATTCCATGCGCCTTTGACGTTTAGTCATGCTGGCCACATGACCACGGAGACGTCTTCAGACAGCGCTGGTTCTTCAGCTTTGAAACAGAGATGAGGACTGCCCCCTAGAGCCAGGAACAACTAGACCATATGTGCGAGGGGAACCGTTACCTTTACCTTAATCACAAGTATACCTAGACATAATTGTGAGACTGCAACAAAGGGCATCTAATTCATCAATATCTTCAGAAGTAGTCATCTTGATATTTGTACATCTCACAAACAGACTACAAATAATGTAGGTTTTTAGCAAGTAATCTGCAGTTTAGGAGATGACATATAGCTCTTGATTATAAGAGGTTCAGTTCTAAAGCCATGTCCACAAATACAAATTGTATAGTCTAATGTGATGACCTGATTCACAAAAGGCAGGAGAGGAAAAATGACTGGATCCCCACAATACACTGAACCACCAACTACCCAATCCCATTTTAGCCTAATTTAGAATGTGAACTACAATGTGGCTGAACATGATTTGGTCACAAATCATGTTCAGAAAAGATCTCACATTCAATCCACAAGTAAGTTAGGACAGGACGGCTGGTTGGATTTAATGCTCAGTTCCTCAACTGACAGGAATTCATTAGACAACTTTCTAAAGAGTCATTTGAACCTTTTCTATTTTCAATGAACATAACCAATCCCTCACTGATTCACAGAAAAGCTATAAGAAACTCAAAAAGTCTCCATCCTATCATATTAAAGATAAATTGGTTAAAAGCTGGAAATAATTTAAGTTGCTGAAATTCTTATCAGCCTATCTTGTTAAGGAAGACAGTGAGCATTTACCTGGAAGAAATATTTTGTTTCCTTGACACAACTACCAAAAACTTGGCATCCAGGGGCATCTCATCCAATAACCCAGCCATTTTCTACACATATTTTAAAAAAAATTTTTTTTGATTTATATGCTGCCCTTTTCTGGAGACTCAGGGTGGCTTACAATGTGTTAAGCAATAGCCTTCATACTTTTGTATATTTATACAAAGTCAGCTTATTGCCCCCACAAACTGGGTCCTCATTTTATCTACCTTAGAAAGGATGGAAGGCTGAGTCAACCTTGAGCCTGGTGAGATTCAAACTTACAGTAATTGTAGACAGCTGGTGTTAATCACAATGCTTTTAGTCTGCTGAGCCACCAGGCCCATATGGCACAAATTACCACAGAATAATTCATTTGGCACGGAAGATTTCATAGGATTAGTTCAATTGGATGAAAGTTCAATTGGATGGGCAGAGAATCCCTCCATGCATGAAATCAGAGTAAGATTATTGACAATATGCATGAAACCAGTGGCAGATTATTCACAGTTTGTAGGGAAGGATGGCCCATGTTAGTACATACACATTAACTGAATGAGTATGCCTTGCTCTTCACAGAGCTCATGGGAGATGGATAGAGGATTGTTCCATTGATACCACTGGCTAGATTGCAATAGAATCAGCTTAAACATATGCTGTTCTTGGGGGGGGGGGAGGACAAATTTGCATTATAAAGATTTCACAAATTACATGCAGTGGAATCAGAGAGATTTGAACTCCTCATCCCCTCCTCTTGGTAAACTTATGCACAATTTTAGGGTAATTCAGTTGCATAGATTGGCATCAAATTCAGAACAAGTAAAAGACTGTCTTTCTAGCCACAGCATTTAATTTACTTATGAAATTCATTAGTGTAAGATGTAATAATATCAGGAGATTAGATGGCTTTTTAAAAGTAGTATTAGGCAACTCCAGGCAAGAACAATCTCCCTCAGAATAGCAATAGCACTTAGACTTATATACCACTTCACAGTGCTTTTACAGCCCTCTCTAAGCAGTTTACAGAGTCAGCATATACCCCCAACAATCTGGATCCTCATTTTACCCACCTCAGAAGGATGGAAGGCTGAGTCAACCTTGAGTTGGTGAGATTTGAACTGCTGAACTGCAGCTAGCAGTCAGCTGAAGTAGCCTGCAGTACTGCACTCTAACCTATGCACCACCTTGGCTCTTTTTGCTATGCCATGAAACAATAGGCCCATCTTTGCAGCCAAGATACCCCAATTCACAGTGCCCTCCTTCTCCACATGATCGTATCTGTTGACCCTTCTCCAACCTGATAAGCTTTAAATGTGTGTGGCGTTTGCAATTCCCACCTTCCACAGCCAGGTGGCTGAAGAATGAATTCCAAAAATGCAAGTTGCAATGCGTGAGGGTGAGGGTAGTTTTAAGAGGGGTAATCAGATACAGAGGCCATCTTCATACGATGCCCACTTGCACATTTAAGCTTGGTTAGCTTTAACTTTCATTTTTTTAAAAATACTCTGGTGTGCAAATCCAAGCTATATGATTAGTTCCTAATACAATGAATAGCGCGAATCCAGAATAAGGGCTAAATCAGCAACCAGGATAAATACATTTCAAAATATAGTCAGGAAAAAAAGAAGAACCAAATGATTGGCTCATGCATAAAATAAGAGGGTACAGTTGTGCAGTTGTGAATTTGCCTGCATTTCTTTTAGCAGCTATAAAAATGGATTTGGTACATGGCCTGGCCAACTTGCTGTATCTAAAAAACCATTCACCCTACCCGCTGTTATCTATATATTTACATACCATATGCTGAATGTAAGGAATGCCAATCAGCTTCCCTATCTCTGCTAGATCGAATAGAAGATAGGCTAGATCAGTGATAGCTAACCTTTTTTGCCATTGCGTGCCAAAAGTGGGGGGAGTGCAGGGGGGGTTCGCATGCGCGTGTGCCCACACCCATAATTCTATGCACTCCACCCCCCTGCGCATGCGTGTGTGACCCCCCCCCCCGTGCTCCCCTGCTTTTGGCATGCAATGGCACAGTGGGCCCGGTAGGCCTGTTTTTTGCTCTCCCCAGGCTCCAGAACCTTTCTAGGAGTCTGGGGAGGGTGAAAATGGCCTTTCCCACCCACTGCCCCTGGAGGCCAGAAACAGCCTGTTTCCTGACTTCCGGGGGGCCCAGAAGGCCCAAAAATCAGCTGGTTGGCACACTGGAGCTGAGCTCGCGTGCCCACCGATATGGCTCCGTGTGCCACCTGTGGCACATGTGCCATAGATTCGCCATCATGGGGCTAGATAGTCCTTGACTTACAACTATAATGGAGCTTCCTATTACTGGCAGATTTACAACCTTCTTTGTGGTGTCCTAAAGGTGCTTTTTTCAGGAGACAACTGGACTTTCTTGTTTTTTCTTTTGAAGACTTTTCGCTTCTCATCCAAGAAGCTTCTTCAGCTCTGACAGGACAGCGGGGAATGGAAGGATTTATATTTCTTGCAGACAACGGGTAAGCGGCATCCTTTCAGTGGGTCATTGAAGCACGTGGAGGTTTATCTGTGCCCTCAGTAGTGCTGCTGGTTTGTGTAGTCTGCAATTTTTCCTCTGGAAATCCATTCCTAGTCCCACACTATTCAAAGGGTGTTTATCCCAAATTGTATAGCTAAAGGTCTGTACTGATTCTCAGTCATCCAGGTCACGGTTGTCCCAAAAGTGCTTTTTCAAGAGGCAACTGGACTTCCTTGTTTTTTTTTTTCTTTTGAAGACCTTTTGCTTCTCATCCAAGAAGCTTCTTCAGCTCTGACAGGAAAGTGAGGAATGGAAGAATTTATATTTCTTGCAGACAACGGGTAATCTGCATCCTTTTAGTGGGTCATAGAAGCACTTCTTTGTGGTGGTTGTTAAGCAAATGCTATGGTTCTAAAGTGTTCTAATTCTTCACCATAGGCCAGTTTGCCCAAAACCCAGAAGTAGCAATAGCAATAGCACTTATATACCGCTTCACAGTGCTTTTACAGCCCTCTCTAAGTGGTTTACAGAATCAGCCTATTGCCACCCAACAATCTGGGTTCTTATTTTACCAACCTCAGAAGAATGGAAGGCAGAGTCAACCTTCAGCCTGGTGACATTCGATCTGCCAAATTACAGGCAGCCAGCAGACAGCAGAAGTAGCCTGCAGTACTGCATTCTAACCATTGCGTCACTGTGGCTTAGTAAATGCTAGTTTTGGGTAAACACTTGTAAAATGCAGTCACATGACCATGGGATGCTCCAAATGATTGTAAAAGTGGGTCAGTTGCTGAGCGCCTGACCTGCAGTCATGAGGTCATCATAACTTTAGAGCTGGGTCATAAGTACCCTTGATGAGGTCCATCATAACTTCAAATGGTCAGTAAGTGACCTATCATAAGTCAAGGGCTACCTGTACTACTACATTACAGAATATTCTAGCGCTAGATTTCCTGCCTCAAGCATAAAATTAGACTAGTTTGCTTGTAAGACACCGCGCAATTTTATCATTTCATTGGATAAACAGCAATTGCTTCCCAGAATGATGACTATTAAATTCACCAAAACAGGAGAGGCATGGTGGCCTAGAGGTGAAGATGCTTGCCTTTCATTCAGAAGGTTGACAGTTCAATCCTAGGCAGTGACAGATGTTTCTCTTATAGAGCACAAAGAGAAAATATCTGCTGTGAACTCTGTATAGGCATCAGGAAGGGCATCCAGTGAGTAAAAGCTCAACTTCAGTCACCCCCAACTCCACCCTGATAAAAAGGGATTATTAAATCGATAAAGAGCAATAAAGGATGATTGATATTAGGGTCTGCCCTCCAACTCTGTTCTTTAACTATTGGCCAGCTTGAGAATTGGAAAGCCACCTCTTATACGTTTAAGATGTAAATACCTTTACACAGGTAAACTGACAGACATGTCAGACTCACACATATATTTCTCTCTCTGCAAACATTCTATAGCAGAATCATTAGGGCCATCTGAAGCATTGGAAAAAGAAGTACCCTATATAGAAAGCAAAGCACCACTCAGGCATAAAAGCAGCTGCCTCTTTCAGAAGGGCTCCCATGTTTGCTTCAGAAGCTGTCCTTCCTGTGGGACTGCAAGTGAATTAAAGAAGCCATGAATGCATTCACCATATGCCGACAAAAGGGGACATCCTTTGACACAGCTGTATGAGCTCTCCAAAGGATGTGGCTGCTTTCATGTTTCAGTAACTACTTTGTTCTTATTGAAAACCCAAACAAAGAATATAGTCGCTTTTTTCTTTGGCTTCCCTATGCAAAGCAATTATTTCCAATGCTTTTACAATTTTACTAGAGATTCATGAGTGTCTAGTGGTTATTGAGAAACAAAAAAGCAATCTTAATAGTCATGTGATCAGCTGAATGGGTGGAACCAGATTGCTCCGTTTGTGACCATTAGTATCAAGAAAGAAATGAATAGGTTACTTCCTGCCAGCCAGTAAGTTAGGTGAGCACAGCAAAAGTGAATGAAACTTATTTTAAATCAGGGGTCTCCAACCTTGGCAACTTTAAGACTTGTGGACTTCAACTCCCAGAACTCTGGGAGTTGAAGTCCACAAGTCTTAAAGTTGCTAAGGTTGGAGACCCCTGTTCTAAATAGACAAAGATAGGATTGATCAACTAGTTTTTAATAGTATACTTAGGATATTTTTTTTAAAGCAATAATATGGCAAAAGATATAGCTTTCCCCCTTCAATTCGTATAGAATTTATTTAGGCATCAGAAATTACTTTCAGTTATATTGTCTAGTTGTCCATTTTCCCTGTTTCCTTGCAATTAACAGTGCTCGAGATTCTTGTTCTCCTTGATATCTCTTGAAGAACACGGTAAGTTATGCTATCTGACTCTCAAATGATCCAAGACGCTGGCAGAGGGATAGTCATCTTTCCTCTCATCCATAAAAAAAGTTCCAAGGTCACAAATCCTTTGACTGTCCTACCTGAATGTATGGTTTTGGTAGAAGGAAGTCCAACCACTACAGTTTTACCACTAGACATTTGTTGAAACACTGTAGTTCTAATTTCCTAATATCTCAGCCTGGAAAATCATGGCTCATTTTTCTTTTCGCTTCTTGTTAAAGAAGAGTTATCATGCTTCAGAGCTCGCACTCTAGAAGCTAATCCTTTGGGGATCTTTCTAGCACATGAAGAACACTGATCACAAAACATTGGGATGCCATTTGATATATAGCAGGCAGAATTGCGTCCCCTATAATTTGGAATAGCGCTAGTTAAGTGGGGACATAGAGTGCAATACCTGTGACATAAGAACTGAAGTGTTAAAAGATCATTTTCATTTGTCATCATGAAACAGTGAAGAGTGTGTTGCAGACAGTATAAGCACCTGAAAATTGCTTCCCAGAATAATGGCTACTAGACTCACCAATGAATTACCTCTAGATGTATCAGGCTACTGTTCCTATAATTTCTCCTTACCTTCTCTTCGTCTTCAAGCTCAATTTGCGTGGTTCGTTCGGTCTTTCTCTACAGAAAACTTCATCGCATCTGACTATCACCATCATTATAGATTCATAGCAGCTGTTCCTTCCATACAGAGCAAAGTCTGAGACCCTCTATGCAACCCCCGCCTCCAGCTCTCCCAAATAGGGCTGCTTGACTACAATTCTTAATGTAACTGAAGAAAAAAAAAATCACATATGAAGATCAATACCATTATTTAATTTTGAACCCAAGTCTAAACTTTGACTTTCATTCAAGGTTCATTGAACCTCCTTGTCACCGTTCTGGTCCAACGTACTTGTCACTCAGAGGGCAAGTGCCACCTCAGCTGGCAGAAGGTCATCTACCCCTAGCTTATCCTACTTTCAAACAGTAAGATAAGTTAGGGGGCCCTCAGACCTCTAAAGCAGCTCAAACAACAAGGCCAATCTTCTGCATTTCTCCAGATGTGTTTTAATTCCCATGCCATTTCCCAGTAATGAAACACACCACAGGCACCTATTTAAGCCATAAAAAGACAAGCTTCTGACTTGTACTGTTCAGAGGAAGAAAATGATCTTTTATTGTTCTAGTGTCTCCAGATGAACCCTGTGTGGCTACTTGGAGACTTCCCAGCCCTTCCTCCAGCTTCCCTTGGCAAACTTAATTGATCTGCTAAAGAGCAGGGCTTCCTGGACCTTCAAGGTCATTCTAATTGCTCCCTTGTGTCTTAAACAGCCTCTGTTTCAGCCCATTTTTGCAAGAATGATAGAATTTCTCAGTTCACTGGTTCAGATAATCCCTCTGGTCTCAGAAACAAACAGCAGTAATAAGAGACTGTAATGCCCTAGGAACTTATTTCAAATTTCTCAAACTTTCAGCAGGTTTCTCATTTCAGGGAGCCAAAATGAGAAGCAACTAACCTTGAAGGACATTCTTGCGGCACCATCCCTTGTTGCCTGGGAGGAGAGTGGCGATTTCCAGCATGCCTCCCGGTTAGTGCTGAAGCGGGCATATAGTGGCATCCATCACATCGCTCCTTTGGGCAGCAGCCAGTTCCCCCCCACCCCCAGCTGAAGTGCAAGACAAAGGGAAATGGATCAGAATCAGGTGAGCAGGGATGACAGGGAAGCAAGCCATGGAAAGAGAGGTCAGCCAAAGTTTTTCCCTTTGGCCCTGCAATGTTGGCTTTAAGCCAGTTTGCCCAGCTGCCGTAAATCAACCACCCCGGCAAAATGAAGCTAATATTAGGAAAGCTCATTCTCATTTTAATGTAAGCTTACCTCATTCCACGCCTCCGGATGAGCGTAAGAACTGAAACCATCATTTCTACTAGGTTGTTTCACAGTGATGGTGTCAATTCTTTTTGTTATTTGTAGTAGTTTTCTTGAACTTAGTTGAAATGGAATTGTTGTTACCAATAATGTAGTTGTTGTGATATGTTAATTGTACCATGACTGTTTTACTTGATGGAATTCAGATTCATTTCATAAACTGCCGAGTTTTGTTGATATCTGCCAATCAGTAAATCAAAAGTAGGACTACTGTATATGGACTAAAAAAACCTGGACAACAACTAGATGGCAGAGAAGAGGTGTGTTATATACCCTTTATTACAGGGGTGAAATCTACTTACCTTCCCTACCGGTTCGGAAGTGCACACGCACGTCATGTGTGATTTTGGACCCTCTGAGCATGCGCAAAGCCTTCTGCAGATGCACAAAGGGTAAAAAACAGGTTACTTCTTGGTTAAAACCAGGAAGTAATGATGTCCGGGCAGGTGGGTGGAGCCTTGCGCTGCCACCGCCACGAGTTCTCCAAACCACCCGCCACTGCCGCTACCGGTTTGCCTGAACCAGTGCGAACTGGTAGCATTTCACCCCTGCTTTACTACCATCTAGTGGCCATCTGGAATTCTGAGTCTAGGATTGCTCTATAACTGAACTGCAAAATTCATTGTTGTTTAATATACATGGGTCATCATAGGTTTGATCCTAATTCAAGTAATATATGTAACAATGTTAAGGATCTCACTGATGTTTTTTCATTGTGGCTTGAGTATATCTTCTGAAAAAGAAACTTCTGTTTCTCAGAACAATTGTAAAATCAGACCAAATGTGGACCATTCATTTCACGTATATTCAGAAAGATGTACAACGGACAAACAATAAACAATCAGGCTGAATGAGAGCTCTAGACTGTGACTGTTATGAAATATTTCTTTTCTCGTGATGTAAGAATTATCCCAGATCTGGGATACCAAACTGGAGAAAAGTTGCTATTTCTGACCCAGACCCTATTCATGAGAAATAGTTTTTTTTCCTTATCAGAATCACAGTTGCTATAGTCCTAGATTTGGATGTGTAAACCATTGGTTTATTACATTTATGGCCATTGAGCCTCTGCAGACTTCAGAAGTGACATTAAAGCAGCTGAACCTTGTTCAAACTCCTGCAGAAGCCTGGGAAAAGCTGTTGCTGCCGCTGCTGCTTTAAGAAATCCACTCATTAAGCCTGAAAAAGGTCTAGCTGCTCTAATGAGTAGCAGAGATCTCGTCCTTGCATATGGTTCAAAGCATGCCTTCTGAATCATTTTCAAATCAGCCGTAATAGCCGCCATTTTCTAGGACTTTGGCGTAAAGAATACAGAATTCTTGGCTTTTGTTTGGTTTTTGTTTTGTTTTGTACACCAGTGAGTTTTATTCACCAATTGATTATATCCACTTATTTCAGCTGTCTCACTCTTTTTTTTTATTGATAGATGATTGACAGTTGCTGCTGCAATTTTATGCATCCACACCATAATCACCAGGATTTTGCATCAATTGATTATCTCTACAGCACGCCAAAACTTTTTGGACATGAGTTTTTAACACTAGCATTGGGGGGGGGGAGCGGAAGCCCAGATGTTTTCCTATCTTTTATCCTTATGACAATGTGAAGTAAGTAAGACGGAGGAATGGAGAACAACATGTTCTCTGTGAATGACATGGAGATAAAACTGAGATCTGAGCCTAACTTCTACTTAGCAGGTTCTAAATAAAGGATTAAATATTGTGGAAAGAGGTTCATCCTTTCTGGATGTTGCTTATTGTTCCATCTTCAACTTTGTTTACACCACAATCTCTATTCGGTTAGACCAGTGATGGCTAACCTTTTTGCCGTTGCGTGCCAAAAGTGGGGAGAGTGGGGGGGGCTGCGGGTGTGGGTGCCCACATCCATAATTCAATGTGCCCCGCTCTCCCGTGCATGCGCACATGACCCCCCCACTTTCCCTTGCTTTTGGCACGCGATGGCACGGTTGGCCCAGTATGTCCATTTTCCCCCCTCCCTAGGCTCCAGAGGCTTTCTAGGAGCCTGGGGAGGGCAAAAACAGTCTTCCCCATCCCCCCACAGGCCTTTCGGAGGTCAGAAACAGCCAATTTCCTGACTTCCGGTGGGACCGGAAGGCCTGAAAATCAGTTGGCTGGTGCGCGCATGCGCGCTGGAGCTGAGCTAGGGCAACACTCGCGTGCCCACCAATATGGCTCCGCGTGCCACCTGTGGCACCCGTGCCATAGGTTCGCCATCACGGAGTTAGACACTACGGTACAGCTTTAGTCAGTGGTGGGATTCAAATAATTTAACAACCGGTTCTCTGCCCTAATGATTTCTTCCAACAACCAGTTCACCAAACTGCTCAGAAAGTTAACAACCGGTTCTCTCCGAAGTGGTGCGAACTGGCTGAATCCCACCACTGGCTTTAGTCGAGAACTGATGGCTCATGTGATGAGCAGACTTCTCCAGTAAGTGCATTTCATGGATAGCACTGTAAATAATGGAGAAACCCTGTTCTTCTCTGAATATATTCTTTGTTAAAGAATCTTTGTAGGGAGATGTTCTTCTATTCAAGAGGCGATGTAAGGAAACGATATTGCACATATATCCTGGAAGGCTGTCAGAAGATGATGAGACTCTATTGCCTACTAGTGATGATATCTGGGTTAAGCTACAGCTGGTGCTGCTGACAAGTTTGGAAGATGAGCAAGTGCCTCCACCCCATAGCTGCCCCAACCTACTGGACAGGAATCCAAAGCTTCCTATGGTAGCATCACAAAAAGCAGCCTTGGGGTTGCCTTGCCCCTTCCTCCCCATGTGATGGGTACAAATTGCATAGGAAATGGCACATGCAGATTAGGGGTGGGTTCTATTTTTTTACTACCGGTTCTGTGGGCGTGGTTTATTTTGTGGGCGTGGCTTGTGGAGGTAATGTGACTGGGTAGGCGTGGCCAACTTTTTTTTTTTAATTTTAAAAGCATTTTTTTCTACAACCTTAAGAGGTTGCAGAAAAAAATGTTTTTAGAAGCCTCTGATGATCAGGCAAGTCAGCTGGGATCGCCAGAGGCTTTTAAAGGCATTTTTTTTTCCTACAACCTCTTCGATTGAAGAGGTTGCAGGAAAAAATGCTTTTAGAAGCCTCTGAGATCCCAGCTGAACCATGCAATCATCAGAGGCTTTTTTTTAAACGTTTAAAAGTATTTTTCCAGCCTAAGAGGTTGTAGAAAAAATGCTTTTAAAAGTTTTTTTTTTAAAAAAGCCTCTGATGAGGTGAGTGGGGTAAGCGAGCAGTGACTGGGCCGGGGACCGGTTCGGGAGTGGGGCCAGCCAATGTTATTACCGGTTCTCTGAACTACTAAAATTTTTTACTACCGGTTCTTGTGAACCGGTCCGAACCAGGAGCAACCCACCACTGATGCAGATCAAATATCTCTGTACTTCTGTATGCATTGTACCAGTGGGAATTGTTCAGACAGGAGAGTCACACGTGAGGGTTGAAGCAATGCCTGGAGGCCCATCTGTGTTTGGCATCTTTCTGTCATGTGTGTTCGGGCAACATGCAGCAGGGGAGTGAGTGCCAGGAAAAGTTGAATATTTTCTTTGATCCATTAATCAGGAAATTTAATTGGCAATAACAAATTTTAATCTGCAAGGTAGAAAGTTTAAAGACACACTGATTGATATTAAAGCTATTTTAATTTGTAGTCCACCATGGTACTATAATAGCAAAATGAAAAAATAAATTATAACAAGGCCTTTTAACAATGAGGAGATGCCTTTCTTTATTAAATGGTTACTTTATCTTAACATTTTTTCCAGCATGCTAAAAGGTTTAGATGACATGAAGATTCATTTAAATTTAATTGATTACTTTAAAGGCAGGGATTAATAAGCAAAATCTTCTTTGATATTGGCTTTGTTATAAACATTCAGTGACTGAATTGCAATTATTGGGGGTAATACTATTTCTGAATATCGTAGAGAAAAAAAATCATACTATCTTTTTAATTAGCTGCAGATTAAACGTATCTCACTGATATCTCTGAGGTTTACGTCTAAAAAGTTTCAAACTGCATTTGGAATTCATTTACAAGGGAAGGTCCATTGAACACAATAGGACTGATTTTTTTTATTAAATATGCATAAAATTGCAATCACCCTAAAATGGGGATAGAGGAATGGAATGATGGATTGTCTTAATGCTGCATTTGAATAGCATCCAGGCTCTAAGATCTGTTTTTAATGCCTGGTTTCAACTATGTAACATGTTAAATAATATATTTTTGAGCCCATGAAAACTGCCTGTCTCAGTGAGACATTTTGATTAGTTAAAACGGTTTAATAGGTAAGGTGTGACATTCAGACAGGTGAAGGTCACTCTGCTCTTCATTGTGCAAGTACATCCCTTAATGTCAGTGCCTGGCATGGGTTTGTTTCTGTTTTCTATAAGTACAGTAATCCCCTCTTAGTGACAGTAATTGAGGCTGGAATTTTCATCACTATGCAATGCTGTTCTAAAGCACAATGTCACATGACCATATGCAGTTTAGTGATGGAGATTCCAGCAGTCCCCAGTTATAATCATTAAGCAAATCGCTGTGGGTCTTAAAGGAAGAACCTCATGTGACTGCAACTTCCAACTGGCTTCCTCATTGAGTTCGTTGTGGGAAACCAGCAGGGAAACTTGCAAATTATGAACATGGTGATTCAGAAATCTGGGCCAGTTACTGAGTGCCTGGATCACAATTATGTGACTGCAAGAGTGCAGTGATGTCCAGAACATCAAGATTGGTTGTAAGTACCACTTGTTCAGAAACAAGTCTAAATGGTCACTGAATGAATGTCATAAATGAAGAACTGCTTGTATTTTCTTTTCATTGGTTTCACATTTGGTTTTCCTGCATAGTTTCTTCTCTGCCCAAAGAAAAGGGTGAATATTACGCCAACTGCCAATGGATAACAGAGCCATAATTATCTTCTAGAGCTTTTAAACCAATTTCCCCCAGTAATCTTGCTAGTAATCCTTGCTAACAAGACTCAGGTAGCATCACCGGCAAGCAATGACATATAACTTGTCAAAGTATTTAAAATGGTCCTGCTATTCATGGTGCCTTTAAAATACACAGAAGGATGCTAGACCTTCAAAAGTTCAATAATAGAAGACAACTGTGTGCACGTATAGATTCAAAGCCACTGCTCTCATTGTTATACACAATCCCACAATGATAAGGTGACCAGACGTCCCACTTTTGGTGGGACAGTCCCGATTTTCAACAATTTGTCCCGCATCCTGCGGCGTTTTAAAAAAGTCCCGATTGGCGGGAGAATGGGTTTGCTTACCCCGCCCACTCCCAATCTATTGCTGCCTCCTGAGTCCCAGCTGATGGCTAGAAGGGAAAAAAAACTGTTTAAATTCTTGCCGCGGGGCTTCAAAGGGCCGCCCTACAGCTGTTCAGTGTTAAAAGAAAACAAATGAGTAGACTGGTGCCTGCAAAAATAGAAAAAACAGCCCCTTTCAGCATAGGTTAATTACCATAAGTTGATTAGATGGGCCTCCCGGCTCTCAGCTGATTTGCTCTCAGCTGTTTTGGCTAGCTGCAAAGAGTGCTGCTGGAGCACATTTTTTTTCTCCTTGTGCAATTCAAGCTGAAACCAAAACTGAAAGTAAAGCAGGTTGTTGGCTTTGCTGTTTGCTTGCAACGTTGGAAAGGCAGATTTCTTTTCTTTTTCTTCATCAAAAAAGGTAGGTGCAAACAATGGGAAATTTATGGCAAATGGCAAAAGAGGAGGAGAGTTCAAGATTTTAAAACACAAAAGAAAAAAAGCTCTATTTAACTAGGGAATTGTAATAATTGAGATACTATTAATTGTATATTGTGTTGAAAGCAGAAATGGTTAAGTTGTGGTTTGGAGGAATATATGGGGGAAATTATTTGGTTTATTATTATTGGTAAATATAATTAATTGATTTGTAAGAAATTGGATTGCATGGAAATAATTGGAATACTCATGTTCATATTGATTAATATACAAAAAATATAGTTATATAACTAATTGATTTATATTAAAATGTTGAATTTGTATTAAACAACTGTATTACATAATTACATAATTAACCAATGTGAGGATGGATATAAAAATAGATGACAATGGGAAGGGGTATAATATAGAATAGAAAGGAAAAATTGAAATTGGTTAAGATTAGAGATGAGGATGAAGGGTAATATTGGTTTTTTAAAAAAATAGATAAGGAATAAATATGGTAAAAAGAAAATATAGAAATTGTAAATTTAATTGAAATGACTAAACACTGTTTAAATTTGTGAACCGACCAAATACTCTGTTCAGAGAAAATACATTGTATGTTTGTATGTGTGTTTCTAATTATTGCTATTTATTCATATTTGTTCTCTTTTATTCTTTAAAGTTTAACAATTCATTCTTTATCTTAATATCTTTATATTTGTTTGGGGTTGGTTTTCTTCCCTTTCATCTTTTTTATTGTACAGCAATCTTTCTCCTCAAACCTACCACCTCTCTCTTTTCTACTCAGAGGGCTGAAAAAGTTATTTTTGACTGGTTCTCGCACTTTTGACCAGTCCTCGAACTTACGACTGTCCTCACATTTTACCATGGTGAAGAGAAGCAGTTATGAAATGAGTGACACGTTTGTTAAGAATGCTACAATGGGCATAAATGATGACCAGTCATAAGTGCGAAGACTGATCAAAAGTGCGAGGACCTGTCAGAAATCACTTTTTTCAGGCCTCTGGCTAGTCCTTTTGTGCACATGGACTACTCAGAGGGCTGAATAAGTTATTTTTGACTGGTCCTCGCACTTTTGAGCAGCCCTCGAACTTACGACTGTCCTCACATTTTACATTTTTGCCCCATCTTATCACCATGGTGAAGAGAAGCAGTTGTGAAATGAGTGACATAGTTGTTAAGAATGCACGGGCATAAATGTGAGGATGGTCATAAGTGTGAGGACCAGTCAAAAGTGCAAGGACCTATCAGAAATGACTTTTTTCAGCCCTCTGAGTAGTCCCTATAGAATAAAATAATACTATACATAATTTTTATTTATTTATTATATTTGTAAATTGTACTTATGTTGAAATTTAAAAAAATATATTACAGTACTATTTTTGCGTTCTATGAAAATTTTTGTTGCTCCATATATACCAATTTTTTAATCAAGCACCCCCCCCCTCCCGTCAATGGTGTCCCTCTTTACCAATGTTAAAATCTGGTCACCTTACACAATGATGAATCCTTAGAACCCAAATATTATGACTGCAATGCTACATTCAACTTTACTAGAAAAGTGAAAAGCTGGGGTTACGTTATAACTGTGAGGTTGCTGTAATGTTTGGGAAGATCAGCAGAAGAACAAGTGATACAGAGAAGATAACGCTGCTAGCCATCAGTTACAGCAATGCTGGGTTGTGCCTTTGGAAATATTTATTTATATATTTATTTGTCAAATGTATACGTATCACCCATCTCCCCTACATTCACCCCTGTTCTTATCTCTCTGTAGTTCAAAGAAAAACAAAGTCCAGTTGCCTCTTGAAAAAGCAATTTTGGGATGGCAGTTAAAAGGGTCTTTGGTTATTCTGCCCTTATTTACCTTGTTCCTGTTTTACAGCCAGCACAATAGCTAATTAAAAAAAAAAGTTCTATATATCCATCCCAATTTGCGCAATGACAAAAGAAGCCTATTCACATTCAGGATCTTTCTATCCCTTTTCAATATAGCTGCTGTAAATGGAGAGTCTTAATTACTTGACAACATCTGCTTAGCAGTAAATCAATGCACCCATATAGTTGATTTAGTCAAAGACTCTGGTCCTGGAGGAACACTTTCAAGGCGCACTTGCCAGAGCCACTTATGGGCCAAGCAGCATTAAAAGTCCTCCTGCTCATCCTGGGTTACCCAAAGGCGTCGCGTCGTAGAATAGGAATCAGTTCATGAGCTTGAAGTCAGCTTTCCCCATTAGAAATTCCAGATGTTTGTGCTGACAGATTCTTTTTATTACTTTTAATGGAGCCCTATTGAAAAAAAACCCTCGCCTCCTTCAATAGATTTTTAAAAGAGATTGGAAGTCAAGCTGTTAAGCAAAAGTGCCCTTGGGTTCAGCACAGAAGTTGGGAGAGGGGTATCTCAGACATCTGTCAAACACAGACCTTTGATAGCTTTTATCTTTCACAATCAGGTGCTTTGCTATGAAATGGCGTTCGATCTTTCATTTTTCCTGCCTCATTAATTCACTATATAAAGGCATGTGGCACTTTCCAATAACGGATCTTGAGAGATATCTGCCCCAAAAGGTTTGCAGTTTGAAACAAATGCAAAAAATAATAAAAGAATGAAAATAGAGGCATGGGGAATACTGTGTGATTGAGTCTTAGTTGATGGTTGCTTAATTTTGGTTTGTTGTTTAACCAGGCAAAAGCCAACACTGACCTCCACATTTCAGTGGTGTAATAACACAAAGACACAACTATCATCTCAAAGGGCCACAGATAATTGGAAGAAGCAAGAACAACTAACAATCACATTGCCGTTCTACAGGGAAATTGGAGCAACATTTCCTAAAAGAACACATTCTGAGCAAGTGCTTTTATATGGAAACAACTTTTTATCAACCTCAGATTAACAGAGTTGGAAGGGACCTTGTAGGTCATCTAGTCGCCCACCTAAGCAGGACACCATACACCATTTCTGACAGATGGCAGTCCAGTCTCTTCTTGAAAGTCTCCCATGATGAAGCTCCCACACCTACTGAAGGCAAGCTATTCCATTGGTTGATTGATCTGTCTATTACTGTCAGAAAATTTCTCCTTATTTCTAGGTTGAATCTCTCCTTGAGTCAAACTTTAACCAAAAATTAAGCAAACATTATTGATGTCAAAAGCTAGCAAATTCAGACCAAATTAACCTCTGGATGGGAGACCAACAGGAAATACCAAGAAAATATGTATCTATGTAATCATCAAGTCATATAATTTGGCTAGAGGAAGATTTCACCTTTTTGCTAAAAATGAAGGAACTGCAATCTTCTCTTAACAATTTATCCTCAAAATTAAGATCATTCTCAAGGAGCCTTACTTCAACATTTGTATAGTTAAGAATGGGGCATTTCATCCCAATCATATAAAATACATTCAAATGGAATCCTTTTCTTGGCATGTTCTGTTTTCTTGTTTACCTTCTCTATGGTAGATCAATTTTGCTATTATAGAACTATTAACTGAAAATTGACAAGATCTCCTCTTGGTATAGATATGGGACACAGTTGTTTTTATACTGGTAATGATTATACATGCAATTATGTACTCTGTGATCTATGCAATTACCATATTGTGTGCATATTGGGGACAGAGTAGGTTTACATACATGTAGGTGGTCACATGTGTGGTCACATGTGTGGTTATTCTGATTGTCAGATAAAGAATAACTACCCATTTCCTTAGAACTCTTGTGTGTCTGACCAGGACTGAAGGCTTTCATCTGATTGGATGCTGTGAACATTGATCATGGATTGATGAATCTGCACTGTCCCACTGAGTAATTACAGGCCATTCCACAGAGTAACATCATCCATCAATGTCCTGATACAGTAAAGAAAAAAAAAGCATGCTTGGAAAAAGCTTTTTCTTCCTTGTCCACATTTTTTCTCCTTCCTTACCCTGGCCAATCTAAATACATTTACTCTTCAATCACTTTATCCATGCACTAAAATTTGAATATATTTCTGAGTCTTTTAAAAGTAGGTTGGTTCATGCAGTGATCCACCTAACTTTGAATTCTGTGGTAAGAATATAAAATGACCCCCATTGGATTATATCAAAGGCTCATTTAGACCAGGATTTTATTTCCATAATGGGCAACTAAACAGTTTCAGGAAGTCCACAAATCTAGGGCTTGAGGACAACGAGCCCTGTACTTCCCCAATGATTATGGCCTAGAGATATTGGCTATTTCTAGTAATAAACAGTTGTTATAAATGAAGTCCACTGAATCTGTCCAAACTTTCCCAACTGATTTATTTATTTATTGGTTCAATTTATATGCCACCCTTCTCCGGAGACTCAGGGCAGCTTACAATGTGTTAAGCAATAGCCTTCATACTTTTGTATATACCTGCTTAGTAGGGCTTTCGGTCCCCCCTAAGCGGTGTTCTTTTTTATACAAAGTCATCTTATTGCCCCCACAATCCGGGTCCTCATTTTACCTATCTCGAAAGGATGGAAGGCTGAGTCAATCTTGAGCCTGGTGAGATTCGAACTTGCAGTAATTGCAGGCAGCTGGTGCTATTTAACAGCACTTTAGTCACAGCAAACGCATAAAGTCAACAGCACTTTATAACAGCCACCAAGGCTCTTATATAGTTATATAATGTAACTATTACATAACTATTATATAGTTATATAATGATAACTATCATTATATTATATAATGATAACTATCATTATATTATAAAGAAGCAAATTAAATAGATTAATGATGTACTATGCAATGCAGTCATTCCTTGATTCCTGAATCTTTCACCATTGTACTGGATGTTGGTATTATTATGTAGTAAAATTTGTTTCTATTCCCTTTTTCTACCATAATCCTGACTCTGTTCCCAGGCAAATGATATTTTAATAACTTCAAAAACTTCAAGCCTTGATCATTCTGGCCTTCTGAACTCTTATCTTTTTTTCTAAATATATATTTTATGAGGTAGAAACTAGAGTTGTACTGAAAGCCATATATAATATTATACATACATACTTATAAATTTATAATAATTTAATTTTAATTATAATTTAATTATAATTATAAATATTATAAACACTATGGAGTTGCAAAGATGGGAGTTTAATCTGTTAAACGATAGTTTCTAAACTTGTTGCCATCACACTTCCCTTTAGTATAATCTTAATATACACCAGGGGTGAAATCCAAAATTTTTCCCTACCGGTTCTGTGGGCGTGGCTTGGTGGGCATGGCAGGGGAAGGATATTGCAGAATCCCCATCCCTCCCCCCACCGCCAGCCAGAGTGGGTATTTGCCAGTTCTCCAAACTACTCAAAATTTCTGCTACCGGTTCTTCAGAACCTGTTGGAACCTGCTGGACTTCACCCCTGATATACACACTTCTAAAAATCCAAACCAAATGCCAAACCAAATCAAATGAACAATGAAAACAATACAATGAAACTTTGGGAAAATAGGTTTATTGTAACAATGTAACAAGAAATTTCTGCAGATTTCCCCTCGACTCTTTTGACATCTACCCAAGGCAGGTATGTCCCACACTTTGGAAAACCCTGTGTTATTCCTTCTCTTGATGCTATTTTCAAACCAGTTGCCTTTAGGCATTTCCCTTTCCTGGTCAGTCAGTGGGAACTCAGATCCTATTTGCCTGTGTGTGAAATGGGGATTGCTGTTGCTTTATTATGTAATTAAATGTTAAACGTTATTCCACCAGTTGGTGAGATGAGAATTTTTCTAAAACGTATGTGAACCACTGTCAAAAAGGAATAAATAACCTTTTGAGCTAAGACTTTCCAGTCTTACTTATTTCTATTAAGAACTTGTAGAACGTCAGAATTCGAAGGGACCTTGGAGGTCTTCTACTGTATTTCAACCCCACTCAAGCAGAAGACCCTATCATCTCAGACAAATAGCTGTCCAGTCTCTTCTTAAAAGTCTCCAGTAATGGAACATCCACAACTATTGAAGGCAAGCTGTTCCACTGGTTGATTGTTCTCACTGTCAGAAAATTTCTCCTTAGTTCTAGGTTGCTTCTTTTCTTGGTTACTTTCCATCCATTGCTTATCTTGCTCTCTGGCACTTTGGAAAATAAGTTGACCCTCTCTTCTTTGTGGCAGCCCCTCAAATATTGGAACACTGCTGTCATGTCATCCTTTGTCCTTCTTTTCATTAAACTAGACGTACCCAATTCCTGCAACCTTTCTTCATATGTTTAGCCTCCAGCCCCCTAATCATCTTTGTTACTCTTCTCTGCACTCTTTCCGGAATCTCAACATCTTTTTTATATCGTGGTGAGCAAAACTGGATGCAGTATTCTAAGTGTAGTCTTACCAAGGCCTTATAAAGCAGTACTAACGCTTCATGTGATCTTGATTCTATTGCTCGGTTAATGCAGCCTAGAATTGCACTGCACACTGCTGATTCACATATAAGTGATTGTCTACTAGGCTCCAAGATCCCTCTCGCAGTTACTGTTACTGAGTCAAGTTTCACCTAATCTGTACTTGTACATTTGGTTTTCCTTGCCTAAGTGTAAAATCTTGCTTTTCTCTACACTGAATTTCATTTTGTTAGATAGGGCCCAGTGTTCAAATCTGTTGAGATCCATCTAGATCTTGATCCTATCTTCTGGGGTGTTGGCAATTCCTGCCAGTTTGGTGTCATCTGCAATTTGATGAGTTCCCCTTCTATTCCCTCATCTTATGAAGATATTGAAGAGTACTTGGCCTAAAACAGAATCTTGGGGTACCCAACTGCTTACATCTTTCCATGTAGATGTAGTTTCATTAAGACTTACACTTTATCACTGCTTTGGTGTTTGAGTGTTCTTATTGTTTTAAATTAGTCGTTTCCCTAAGTGCTCTATTGGCATAAATGCAAGATATATATTGTAAAACCATCTATTCATATATTCCATTTGTATGGCCCCACTGCTTGTGCATTGTGAATCTAGCAGCTAATATCAGGTTAAAACAACAATTAAAAAATGTCTCCAGAAAAAAAATCACACCATATCCAAAACCAATCCCACTCCAAGCAATATCCTTTAAAAAGGATCATCAAGTACCCTGACTCAATGTGTAGCATTTATTTATTTGTATTATTTCTTTATTGAACTGACTATATGTCTGACTATGAGATTTCTTAGTAGTTTACAATAAAAAACAAAACCACATTTTAAAGCAGACATACCAAAAGCAATTAGAATAGCACTTTAGACACAGAAAGCCAACCATTAAACTCAGTGCTGAAAGACACGGTTTAAAAAACATGTCAGGAGTCTTTTTAGAAGTGTGCACAAAATAAAAAATAGGTTTTATTTTGAGCGTGGAATGAAACAGACAAATCAGAAGCGTTGTCTTTAACTGAGCCCCATTGGAACAGTTCTCAGAATGTTTCCAATATTCTGGTCTTATGTAACAATGGAACTTGAAAAAGTTTAGCAGTAGATGAAGTGGAAATCCCTGCTGGCTCCTATCAGCCACTAATTGGCCAAAGGGATTATTTTTAAAAATATCAAGAAAATTCCCTAAAGAAAACAATAAGAATATAGCTCTGGTCTCATCAATGATAAGTCAGTGAGTTTTAATTAGCTCCTCGTTCCTGGTTCTTATTTCAGTAGAGGAGTATTTTCATTTTTTTTAAAAGCCTGGAGATATACAAACTAGATAGTCATACTGTATAAAAAAGTAGTCTTCATTTCTATAGTATTTTGTTTTAATATTTTTTTAAAATTGTACTACAGTGCTGTTCTTAAAAAGAACAGTATAGCACTAGTATAGCAAAAAGAAGCAAGGCATGCTGCCAGATTTTAGCCCTAAATTTTGATTTTTCAGAGACTTATTTACAACAAATGCTCAGAGGGATGGATGGACACAGCTAGAAAACCACATACAATCTGCCTCTTGCAGAATCCCAAAATCAAGCTCTATTTGTCTACTTACGACCTATCTACTGTATCTTCTCCAGAGTATAAAGTCTAATTACTTTTATCCCATCACTTTGAGTAAATAGACATTTGGTCCTTCTCTTCCTGACCTTGAGAATGAGGAATACCTGTTCAATGTTTACATAATGGTTCAGTCTAGCCTGAATATCACTAGATTCCATCTCATCAGTCCCAGCTTTTACAGAAATAAAAAAAAAAATTGCCACATTCTTCAACTAATGAACAAATTTAAATATATCTAAAAGTCACGAGGATAAAATAATAATAAGAAACCTCAGCAACAATATATTCAACTCAAATAAAATCTTTACATTTATCAACTCACTTAGAACTCAATAAGGCACAAGCAACATGCATAGGATGCTTGGTCCAAAGCTCAACAAAGCATCCCAAAACATTATAGGAAACTTTGTATTTTTAAACACACGTTGAAACTCAAGAGGCCAATAGAGCATGCACGTTGTGCACATGAACCCAAAAAGCACAACAAATCAACCCTACATTAAATAGTTTTTGCATTTTCACAGGTTTTTTCATTGTGAACAATACTTGTCCATAATGCAAAGTACTACAGCTGTACAGACAAATCTTCGCATCACTTGCTAACAAAACGAAACAAAAATAAGATACATACCACCCATCCACATAAACTCTGATTTCCCCATATCACAACTTCTTTTTCAATAGCCAGAACTTGTCAGGAAGGCAGCTAGTCATGCAGCTGCAAATAACTTTCTGTGTTTAACTCAGGGGTGAAATCTACTTACCTTCCCAACCGAAAAGTACACATGCACGGATGCTCAGCTCATGCGCAAACCCTTCTGCGCATGCGCAGAGGGTAAAAAATAGATTACTTCCTGGTTAAAACCAGGAAGTAATGACGACCGGGCAGGTGGGTGGAGCCTCACGCCGCCATCGCTACCGGTTCTCTGAACCACCGGCAACCATCGCTACCAGTTTGGTCAAACCAGTCCAAACTGGGAGCATTTCACCCCTGGCTTAACTGCTTCTATACCTTTAGTGAATCTTATGTCACTCCATCCAGTCTAAACCTATACAATAGCAGCAGGAATAGAGCAGATTTTGTTGCTATATTGGTGAGGCTGGTTAAAAAAATGGGAAGAAAGTAGCCAGTCACAAGTCACAAGACATGAGCTCACCATGTCTAGAAAAGATGGAACAAATGAAATAAATATAGCTCAAAATAGCCGGGTTTGGTTCTTGGTTGAAATATAACAGATGTTTCATTCTGACCTTGAATTTAAAAAAAAAAAACTTTCAAACATTCACTTTTTGATTCAAGCTTGAAACACTTGAGATGGTCATTTGAAGGAAAGGGATGTTTTCATAGTGAAACATTTTGCATACCGCTCTGGTTTAAAAAAAAAAAAAGCAAATCAAGAGGCTAAACTGTCCCCCCAAAAATGTTCTCTTAGGAGTTCTGAAAGGAGGAGCCTTCTTTAAACATTCTCCAGTATTCACAAATATATGAGGATCCAGATTTCTTAAGTGTTGGAGCAGGAGTGTCAAACTCAAGGCCCCTGGGCCAGATCTGGCCTGCAGGGTGCTTAGATCTGGCCTGTGGGGCCACTCTGAATACAGTGAAGGACCCTCCCGAGCTCTGTTTTCGCTGGCAGAGGGTTGCAGGAGGACATTGCAGCCAGAAATGGAGCTCGGGAACCCGTTTTCATTGGCAGAGCACTCAGGCAGCCACAGGCGCCCCCAACATGAGTGACATCGAGCAGGCTATGCCCATTCTGGCCACACCCATCCTGGCTTCCTGGGGTCAAATGCAACCCTGATGCGGCCCTCAATGAAATTGAGTTTGCCACCCTTTTGCTGGAGAATCTGACGAGGCAGCTTTTCTGGCTTTTGTAAGTAACAATGTAAGAGACATGGGGAGCCTTGGCAGATTCAGTAGTGCATAGCTTTTTAAAGGCTTCTGATTGCTCCACAGTGGCCAGCCAGCAGCCAAACTGAAGCATGGGATATCACTATCGGCCTCCTGTTGCTAATCCATGGCAACATCCCCTTTTTCAATAGAGTTGGTCTTTGGATATTCAGTTTATAATTCCCAGTAAATCTCTCCCTCCATGGATTTATGGGTCTATCTTTTCATGTCTTTTTCTAATCATTTGCCATGACAGTTGCTGTTCCAAATGTAGTCTTGAGGTTGGGTTGACTTTCAGCTGTACCTTAAGATAGTCTTTGAATCAAACAAGGTAATCACATTGACAGGTTTCACAACAGGAGTAGATTGTGTCTGGAAAAAATACAGGGAGTACAAATCATAGGGGAAACCTCAGTTTTCTCTTCTGCTCTTGCCATTGCATTTAGGGGGAAAAAGGTCTTTGGAAATATCCTACAAACATCTGATAGTAGAGTCCTTGGTCTCTTGAATAGTTTGTAAATGTTATTTATTTCTATGGATCAATTGATGGCTGATTTGCCTGAATGCCAAGCTTCCAGGAAATTCCTAGCGTTTTGGAGTTAGCTTGGTCTAAGGATACTCACAGTTTCCCAGCTAAAACTATGGTTAGGATTAGTCTGTAGATGTGTTCCACAATTTTTATGGAGCTTTCATTCTGTCTTCTGATTGCTAGTTGGTATTCATGGATGTGTTCTGCTAGTTTTCTGCCTGTCTGTCCAACATGGTGTCTGTTACAATGTCTGTATGTTGCGGATGATTTTTTCTTTTTCTTTATTTATTTTCTTTATGTTTTATTTATTTAGTTTGTCAAGCATGTATGAGAAAATAAGTATAAGTATGAACATAACATATAAACAGATATAAATATATACATAAGAAATGAGTACGAATAAATGGGAACAGTAGGACAGGGATGGAAGACATACTGGTGCTCTTATGCACATCCCTTACAGACCTCTAAGGAATGTGATGAGGTCCACGGTAGACAGTTTAAGGTTAAAGTTTTGGGAGTTTGAGGATGTAACAACAGAGTCAGGTAGAGCATTCCAGGCATTGACCACTCTGTTGCTGAAGTCATATTTTCTGCAATCGAGTCTGAGCTGTTTACTTTGAGTTTGTATCTATTGTTTGCCCATGTATTATTGCGGTTGAAGCTGAAGTAGTCATTGACAGGTAGGACATTGTAGCAGACAATTTTGTGTACTAAGCTTAGGTCAAACTGTAGGCGGCATAGTTCTAGGCTGATCAGGTCCAAAATTTCAAGCCTGGTGGCATAAGGTATTCTATTGCGAGCAGAGGAGTGGAGGACTCTTTCCATGAAATACCTCTGGACTTGCTCAATTGTATTAATGTCCATTATACAGTGTGGATTCCAGGAAGATGAGCTATATGCAAGAATTGGTCTGGCAAAGGTTTTGTATGCCCTGGTTTGCAGTACAATAATACCGGAGAAGAAACTTCACAAAATTAGGTTAACAACTCTTAATGCCTTTTTGGCAATGCTGTTACAGTGAGCTCTGGGGCTTAGATCTTTTGAAATGAGTACTCCTAGGTCCTTGACAGAGTGAGTGTCATCTACGAGGTCATATCTGCCCAGTTTGTATTTGGTGTTCTGATTTTTGTTGCCAGTGTGTAAGACAGAGCATTTGTTCGTTGAGATTTGAAGTTGCCAATTGTTCAACCATTCTGACACATAGTCAAGGTCGCTTTGTAGGGCAGCAGTATTGTTAGTGGTGTTAAATAGTTTTACGTCTTCAGCCATTTCTTCAGCTACTGGATCATTTGATTCAGTTAAGATGTTTTGGAGGGCTTTAGTTTATTTGTGTGCTATGATGATGCCATGTGGTTTTAATAGTCTGTTCAGATGTTTATGCATCACACATTTACACACTATTCAAACAAGAAAATAAAATCCTAAGAAGGAAACAAAGAGACCAAAACACATCTCCTCCAGCATTCAACATCCAAATAAGCAGATTAACAACAGACAAACAATCAAACAGAAAACAATACAAAACAATATCAAGAAACTACCATGGAGAAAACCACACTACCAACACTAGCAGGGCAAGCTACTATATATAAAAGGGAGCAAACCAGGAGTGAAATCCAGCAGGTTCTGACAGGTTCTGGAGAACTGGTAGCAGAAATTTTGAGTAGTTTGGAGAACGGGCAAATGCCACCTCTGGCTGGCCCCAGAGTGGGATGGGAATGGAGATTTCGCAATATCCTTCCCCCAGGAGCGGGGTGGGAATGGAGGTTTTGCAATATCCTTCCCCTGCCATGCCTACCAAGCCACTTCACACCCACCAAGCCACACCGACAGAACCAATAGTAAAAAAAATTTGGATTTCACCACTGGAGCAAACTCCACACTTACTACCACTGATGATGTTATCTAGTTCAGGGGTCTCCAACCTTGGCAACTTTAAGACTTGTGAACTTCAACTCCCAGAATTCCTCAGCCAGCTTTGCTTTGCTGGCTGAGGAATTCTTGGAGTTGAAGTCCACAAGTCTTAAAGTTGCCAAGGTTGGAGACCCTTGATCTAGTTGGTTAATGAAATGTCTGCAGGCAAACTGCTCAGAGAGCAGCAAAGACTCCACAGTTCAACCCTGAGTTACTTTTCTATTGAAATATCTGACAGCCTTTCAAAAGATGATTTCTACTTAAATGAGCATTTGTTTGCCTTTTTTAATGCTATTCTTTCTCCTGGTGTACAAAACAGTGTTAAACTTTCTTCAGTTTTTAAAAAAATCCTTAAGGAATTAAGTGAATTAAGCTATACAAAGCAAGACAATAAAAACAGCAAAACAACGTTCATTTAAAATATTTGAAAATGTTCTGTAGATAATGTGGGAAGAAGAGGACTTTTCCATTAACACCATTCCTCTGCTGAACCTTTTGAAATTATGAACGAAGTAGCACTTCTTTTTAAGAGTTTATGCTATGACCTATGTTGGATGTTTAGAAGAACTTAAGAAAAAAGTGACTAAATCCATCAGCAACATTCTGATCTCATATTCCATGCCTACAACATTTATCCACATGGGATTATTCTGACTGCAGTCTGTAATTAATGCTTGTTTCCACGATCATGCAGAGGTATGTGAGCCATGCCAGCTTCCAATCCTATTCCCACCTATCGTCATCCCTGGTGCATTCTGCCAAACTGCCCACATTTCCATTCCATCTGCCCCAAGCCAATTGCACTGGGTCTGGAGTGGAGTGACCCCCAGCTCCTGGCAGGAGTCCTGCAAATTAATTGTGCAGCCTTAATTAAAATTAAGTAATTTTTCATTTGTAGCTGAGCCGGTGCTTTCCTGATGATTTATTAAAGCAAGCCACGGGTAAATTAGTCACACTCTGACTGTCGTTTCTGTGTGATGGATGGGGTGGAACGAAGTGAGCACAGCAAAAGAGGAATGCAGGCCACCAGGACATAGCGCGGCTGATCTTTCCCCTTCAAACAGGCATCTCTTTCTCTCCTGCCTCTTGCATATAATTGGATGGGTCCTGCTTCTAAGGTTGTCTTCCACTACTCCGAGGCTCTGAGCAAGTGAGCTAAAATTTCTTGAAGGGTTGATACTCTGCTACTATGGTTGTTGCATCCCACTTTGGATGCTACTAAGGAAAAGGTTATTTCAGCTCTGAAAGAAAAGACAGTTGTCTTCTGGGCTGCTCTTCCTCTAGGATAAAAATTCCTACTTCTCAGCAAAGCTGACTTTTTAATAGAATAGAAGTTTTTATTGGCCAAGTGTGATTGGACATGCAAGGAATTTGTCTTGGTGCCTATGCTCTCAGTGTACATAAAAGAAAAGATACGTTCATCAAGAATCATAAGGTACAACACTTAATGATAGTCATAGGGTACAAATAAGCAATCAGGAAACAATATCAATATAAATTGTAAGGATATAAGCAACAAAATTACAGTCATACAGTCATAAGTGGAAGGAGATGGGTGGTGGGAACGATGAGAAGATTAATAGTAGTGCAGATTTAGTAAATAGTTTGACAGTGTTGAGGGAATTATTTTTTTAGCAGAGATGGCATTTGAGAAAAAACTAATACTTTTACAATGCTCTTTGAATACAATATATTTCATATGCTGGATTATTTTTTCCCTTGCATTCATTATACTTCACGTGGGTGACGATTCAGGAAATGCATACCTTTCATAAATAATAAATTACATGACATCAGACAGATTTGTAATAGCAGCATTCAAGTCCTGACTTGAATACACAATTGACCTGAACAATAGATCTAAAAGAATTCACATAAATGTATACAAGATATTTATGTGAATTCTTTTAGATCTATTGTATACATTTAATCTTTATTGGTTTCAGCATTACTCAAGACACAACTAGATTGAGCAATCATGTGCTATCACATCAGTGTTAAGAGACCAAATAAATATACCTTCTCTAGGACCATCTATACTCAACTTGTCCCTTTAGATCTTCTCGTGACGCACTCATTATCACTCTGACTGGATCTATTCACCTTGCTGTTAATCAGCCTTTTTTCCCTCTTTCCTTCCATCTTTCTCAGTATTATAGACATTTCCAGACAGCTAGGTCTGTATATAATGTGTCCAAAATATATCTGAGCCTGGTTTGTGCTTCAAGTGAGAATCCTGGATTGATTGGTTCTGTAATCTGTTTTGTTTGTTTACTTAGCTATCCCTGGTATTTTCAGGAGTTGTCTCCAATACCAAAGTTCAAAATTGTCAATATACTTTCTATCCTGCTTCTTCAAAGTCCAGCTTTCATTTCCATAGAATGTCACAGATCCTGATCTTTGAGGATATAGACATGTTACAGTAGATGAACATATATTTTTTCAAACCCTTCATTGCTACTTGATCAAGTGCTAGTCTGCTGTGTATTTCCTGATTGCTGGTTGTTTGACTGTTCATAGCTGAATTTAAAAGGCAAAAACTAACTACGGCTTCAGTATATTCATTGTCAGTTCTGTATTATTTGTTATACTTGTGATTAGTTCTACTTCTTTATATTTACACCAGGGGTGGGTTCCACTTACCTTTACTACCAGTTCGCAACAGGAGCACACCTACACACTCGCTTAACTCACTCATGCGCACACACATGCACGCACTTATGCGCATACGCAGATCGTCTATGATGACGTCAGAGCGGGTGGCCGGAGCCTCCCACCAGTTTTACTACCAGTTCTATAGAACCGGACTGAACTGGGAACAACCCACCACTGATTTACACTTGTAGTTAATCTAGACCTTGCAGATCAATGTCTGTGCTATCATCAGCATCAGTGTTTCTTTCTCCAATTTTAAAATCATGATAATTTTTTCCAATCCAGCCCATGAATAAGGAGAGAGAATGCTTCATTTACTCCTTTGCAACTGGAGTGAATCTGTTTCGATGTGTTCCATCCAATCCTGTGTCTAGCAGTGGTCCCCAACCTTTTGGGCACCAGGGACTGGTTCTGTGGAAAAAGGTTTTTCCATGAACCAGACGGGGCATGGTTTTGCATGCTGCCTGCATTCCGTGGATGGATCTTTGCTTGTTTGTGTGGACCGGTTGCTGGCCTGCTCCAGCCCAGTGCCTGTCCATGGACCAGGGCTTGGGGGGCCCTGGTGTATAGTATCACAGCAGGACAACCAGTATTTCTGCAATTCCCATTTCCCTAGGAGTATTCCTAGTACACCTTGATATGGTGAACTCAATCAAAGTCTTTCTATCATCAATGAAGAATATATTAACATTTGAGGGATTATGCTTTGGCTTTCTCAATTATGCAGTTGCTATCAGCAATAATGCTTCTGATTCTTTGCCTTGTCTAAAACCAGCATTTCCCTTTCCAGCATCTTCTTTTCTGTGCAGGGCTCTCATCTGCATTGAATGATTCTAAACATTATCTTGCTATTATTTGAAAGCTTGCTCACTTTGTTAAATCTTATTTCTATTTCTAGATTTGCTGGCATAATTTTGTTAGAACCTTTGCTGATTCTTCTGCTGCTTGCCATATTTCCGTAGATATTCCATCAACCCTTCCAACCAGTAGCAAGTGGTGTGCTGATCTAACTTCATCTTCTATCTAGTACTTGAGGTTTTTATAAATAGGGTATATCTTCTAAGGTTTCTTGAATGTTAACATCTCTATTGTACAGAATTTTAATGTACTTCTTCCAAGTATTTGTTTGATACTTGGATCAATTACTATTAGTCCATTGGCATCTTTTTGCATATCAATGAAAGGTTGCAACCTCCCTCTGAGTTTAGAGATCTTTTGAAAGACTTTCCTTGTTTTTTTGTATCTGTTTCTATCTTCAGTGTCCTTATAGAAGTTGTAATGCTGACTCCTGTTTCTTAAATCCTTTGTTAAGTTCCTTCCTGATACTTGTTTTTCTTTCTGGTTTTTGGCTTCTCTTCTCCTCTTGGCAATCTTTACTCTTTGTTCTAACATCCAGCAATTTTCTTTTGTTTCCTGGTCTGTGGCAGTCCCTTTTCAAATTCATCCTAATAAATCCTTCTTTGATTTCATTCCACAGTTCTCTGGCTCCCTATCCATGTGATTCAGAACTTCAATATGATTTCTGATTCTCTCTTTGCAAATAGTAAATATATGCTAAATATCATACTACAGAAACTGGTTAGCTTCATTCTTTCGCTGTAGCTTGACTTGAAGTTGCACATGAGCAGTTTGTGAATTATTCCATAATCAGCCTCTGGCTACTGTCATAACTGAGCTCTCCCATCTTCTTATGCCAACAATATAGTCAATTTTTTTTTAAAAAAATCCATGTATTCCATCTGGTCATGTCCCTATATATAGGCATTGTTTTGATTGTTTGAAGAGCATTAACAATGAATAAATAATTAGACTGGCAGAAATTGATAAATCATTCTCCTATTTCATTTCTGTTTCCTAGGCCATACAACTGTCTTTCCTACTTCCTTCTTCCAACTTAAGAAATTCAGCCTCTAGTCATGCACACAGCATGTTTTCTGAATATGTGCTGTCACTTTCAGATTTGAAGTTGACCATAAAAATCTGCCAGTTTCTTCTATTTTTGTATCAATAGATGGAACATTAATTTAGCTAATCATCATATTAAAGGATTTCCTAATTGGTATGATGTGGTCACTGAATGCATTTGTACCCAAGTACTGTCTTTGCTATTTCTTTTCTGACTATAAACACAATCCCACTCCTTGTTTGGCCTTTGTTTTGTTTGGGTCCTGGCTAGTAAACAGTCTTCAATCTTCTGACTGAAAGGGTTAAAAATCCAATCCATTTTAATTCATGGCTACTAAGGTGTTAATGTGTTGTTGATTCATGCAATCTTTCATTCTGTTGAGCTTTCCTGTGTTCCTACTGTTTCCATCCCATTTTCCCTGTATAATTCTGCCTTTGTAGCTTTGGATTGTCTTTTCCTACCTGTCAATAGCAGGAACTAGATATCCTAAAGGCTTTAATCTCAGTCACCCCATATAAACACTATGATTTTAAATATTTGTTTGCATTTAATGTGTAAAAAAAAAGCACATAAAACAATGACCTTGTGAGCAAAAAAAAAAAAGTATTGGAATTGCCATGCATGGAAAAACTATTTAACCCTCTCTGCCATAAGCAAGGGCTTAAGGCAAATTCCTGTTCTTCTGCAATTTAGGATGGTATTTTAAAGTCATTTCTGGACAGGGGCGACTTAGCTACAATAGTTTATGTACTGGTAATCTTACAACTTAAATATGTAATGCATAGTAGGTAATGCTGATTTTATACATGGTACAAGTACAGTAGCTATTGCAAGATGTATCTGCTGGGTTTGCTGGGTGTTCAGTCTAATCTCAGCTTTGTTACTGTTCTGTACTGGCTGCTGATCAATTGTATAAGAATTTGTATTAGCTAAATACACCCTAAAGCAGATAATGTCTTACCCAAAGAGTAACTTTCAACCTAACTAATAACCCTGACTCCTGCAAACCTTGCAACCTCCTATTCGTGTCTGCACCTTTTTGGATATTCCCTGGGCTTCATTTTTGGGAAATCCAGAATGCAGAATACTTCTCTCAAAAGGAGAAAGCAGATAGCCACCTTATTTCTACCGTGTTTCCCCAAAAAGAAGACCTCCCCTGAAAATAAGCCCTCCCCGAAAATATTTAAACGCATGCGCAGCTGGTCCCCACCATTTTCTATGGTTAGGGTTAGGGAGACAGAGCTGGAAATCAGGTAAGATGGCAAGAGGAGCCCCATCTTGCTCCACACGCTCCAAAATGATAAGACCTCCCCGAAAATAAGGCCAAGCACTTATTTCGGGATCAAAGAAAGAAAAAGAAAGGGTCTTATTTTCGGGGAAACACAGTATTTAGATGCATGTTTTTATTTACCTAGATGGATGACATTTCCTTATAGTTCTGTTTTACTCATGGCCAACTGATTTGTTTGTTTTGTATCAATATAATAAATAGTAAGATTTAAATGAGCTTTATTTCAACTTATGTAATAGTTACTTTAATATTGTACATTGTCTAGTGCTGCAATGTTTGAAAAGCAATGTAGAAAGATTTCAGATAATTAAGTTATGCCATGGATATGAATGGAGAACTTTTTCAAAATATACCACTCTGAAGAATGAAATTTTCCCAGCTGCACATCAGTGGATGAAAATGGTGTATTTTCACTCTGCAGTTGCTATGAGCCTTAGCCCACCACAAGTGCAACTGCCATTAAAAGACTATTTAGCAACATGCATGGTTAGGTCTTCACTTCTCCCAGGCTTTGAGGCCACAGCAGGAGTGATAGCAATCTCACTGCTGGCAGAATGGTCTACTCTACATAGCACAGAGTTTTGCATCTTAGCATGAGATTTTTTCTCTACATCCCACACTTCTGCCTTTGTGTTGTTCATGCAATGAATATTTAGTGTGGGAAGAGTCTGAGCAGATGCATTGTCAGGGCACTTTAATTTTTTAAAAGGAAAAAATTAATCAGTCTGCAGAATAGATGTAAAAACTGATCTGGGCTAGAAGTAAGCTCTACTACACTAACAGAGACAGACAACATAAACAGTGCAAAGGAGGCTCATGATTAGCACATAATAGGTAGGAAATAGAGTGGCTGACTTTTCAGTCCTCTGTCTGAAAGCTATCAAAAGATCCTTCCACTGTTGACTTACTTTCTTCCAGTTCTTGTGTCTGAAGGGGGAGTTCTAAAACAAGGAAGGGATGGATGGCTCTCAAAGCTGCCCGTTGAATAATACCACCTGGGCAGACTGAATAGGCAAGTGTCCAAGCCACAGTGCTAATCCTCACAGCCAGCTCTGAGTCAACAAAAAACTATTATCAAGTTTTGCTGGCCCTACTGGCATGAGGTATAGTAAGTATACAGGCCACATCTATAAATTAGTGATTTCCTCAACTTTATTTCCTTTATTTATACGCCCCATCAAATGTCACCAGCCAGCCAGAAAACATCCACCAATCTCTTTCTTTAAGTGGGATGGGGCTGGGGAAGAAATGAGTTTTGTCACATGGCTACAGAGCAGTGGTTGGTTCCTCCCGGTTCGACCCGGTTCGGCCAAGCCGGTAGCGGTGATGCTATTACGTCACTGAACTGGTTCTCTTTCTTCGGGAGCTGGGCCCTCCCGCCCGCCCCCGCATTATTCCAACCTTATATTTCTTCTTTTTTCGCCCACCTGAGAGGTGTGGTAGAGTGGATTGCCACACCTCAGCTGGGTAGATTCGCAATGTGCTTGCGTGAAGCGCAAGTTTGGCGCGTATGCGATCGCTGCATGCTTTGCACGTGGCGATCATGCGTGAAGCGCGCGCACAAAGAGAACCGGTAGTAAAATTGGTTAGAACCCACCACTGCTACAGAGGCAGATTTAACACACCCTTTAGGAACAAAAATCACTTTGAGTTTGCACAAGTGTTTTGCTTGGATGCATTCCAAGGGTTTAGTGCTAATCCAGAAAAACAGTAAACCCATGTTCCAAAGCAGCCCAAACAACAGGTCACAGGCATGGAGGAGAGGTGCTATGATGAAATAAACATATTTTCTATCTTTAACTTAACTGTGCAGCCTCCCTCAAGCTGCTATTAGGCTAATCCAGGTCTCTAATGTGGGATTTGGCTCAGGGAGTGATGAGTACAAAGGGGAAGTCCAATTCAAAAGAAATGGACTCTTACTGCCCAAACCAGAAAGGTCCTGGAGGATGGTCCCCAGGATATGCTGCACCAACCTAAAATAACCCATAGGATCTCGGCCAATTCCTATTATAGGAGTAATCTGCCTGTATCAGCATTAGAATGGTTTATAAAGCATGCCAGATTGTATTGGGTAAGAAAGACAATACTATTTTAAGACTGAAGCAGCTAAGCATGACTTACGATTGCTTCTGGTATGGATGAGGACACAATGAGGGCAACCCCAAGAGGTCACAGCACAAAAAAAAGAGCTTTTGGGAAATGCCCATGTCATGTTTAGGTACGTTAAGAAAAACTCCCAGTTTCCCACACCAACAGCAAAAAGTATTGAATTTCTACCAAAATCATAGCCATTATTTCAAATTGTTTATCTATAAATGTAAACAAACGTGTAAATTGTTGGCTCATTTTCTCCTCCTTGGCTTGAATATTTCTGGCATTTGCAATGTGGTATTGTTTGCTAGTCCTAGTCCTTGCTTAACAATCATTCCCTTAATCACAATGTTCAAAATCACAACCGCCTTGGAAAAGTGCTTTACAATCTGTAAAGCATTTCTGATCATTGCAAAACATCACACCATATTTCCATGGTCACGTATCCCATCTGGATGCTTGGGACTGATTCGCATTTACGACCGGTTGGCAAGCACCTTGTGTTTATCTGATCACCATTTGCAATTTTCTCTGTCAGCTTTCCCAGAAAGTCAATAGGGAAGTTGGCAGGGAAGGTTGCAAGCTGCTGCCGCCTACTGAAAGAATTCCTTCTCATGTTTGGGGGTTGGCTAAAAGAACTCCGTCAAAGGATTACAGCTCCATGCAAGCAGATACACAGTTGAAATCATTTTCTTCCTGCCTCTTCATGCCCTTGGAGATGTAGGAAGAGAAGGATTTTGTGTCTGCTTGGATTTCAGCTGCCAGGGAAAGTATGTGAGTCACATACTTTCTGGGGGGTGGGGGTAGTGAACAGGGCAAGCAGGCCGAAGCCTTTCTGGGCCTAATAGGGTGAGGAACAGGCTGGAGCCTCTCAGACTTGGTGGGTTAGGAACAGGCTGAAGCTCCTGAGCCTGGCCGAGGGAGGGGGGTCAGGATGATGGTGCAAGGATGGTTTGAAGAGTCC
>WNWU01000004.1:14769710-14797652 GCA_012654045.1 Ptyas mucosa
TGCTTCACTCAGCAACCAAGATTATGGTCCCAATTGTGGTCATTAAAGGAGGACTATCTGTAGTAGGAAGGCAGCCTTTTAAATTTGAGAAGATATGCTGAATTTGCAGATTTTAGGTGACGTAAAAAACTCAGCAGTTCAAAAGCATGCAAATGCAAGTAGATTTATAAGTACCACTTCGGTGGGAAGGTAACAACATTCTATGCACCTTTGTCCAGAGGTGGGTTTCAGCAGGTTCTGACCAGTTCTGGAAAACTGATAGCATAAATTTTGAATAGTTTGGAGAACGGTAAATACCACCTCTGATTGTCTCCGCCCCCATCTATTCTCTGCCTCCCAAATTCCAACTGATCAGGAGGAAATAGGGATTTTGCAGTAACCTTCCCCTGGAGTGGGGTGGGAATGGAGATTTTACAGTATCCTTCCCCTGCCATGCCCACCAAGCCACACCCACAGAACTGGTAGTAAAAAATTTTGAAACCCACCACTGCCTTTGTTGTCTAGCTATGCTGGCCACATGACCATGGAAATTGTCTTCGGACAACGCTAGCTCCCTCGGCCAAGAAACGGAGATGGGCACCGTGCCCTAGAGCTGGACACAAATGACAGGGCAACCTTTACCTCTCTCTCTTTTTTTTAAACCATTATATATAAAGACATCCTAAACCCAGTGAAATAATGAGCTTCATTCGTGGTGGGAAGCATCACAGAATTTCATTTGTTGTTGCAGAAGGTTTGCAAGATCCATGGTGTTTGAGAACCCTAAATAAGAAATTATTCCTATTCCTAACAGTTGTCCAAAGCGGCTCTTTAAGAAGAAAGCTGTGTGAATGTTCATATATGGAGAGGGAATATTTTGCCTTTAGATGAGGGGAGACTGAAGCGTCTGGCCGCCGCTCGCTTTCCCAAAACCTCCTGCCTACTCTGTGTGTTGTGCTGCCTGGAACCTTTCCCACTCCCCACCTGTTTTGATTACCATTCTGCCACTGTAAGCAATGCTGATGAGAGCACAGCACTGTCAGTTGTGAAATATGGCATTAGACAGCTTAATGGCACAGAACTCCTGCAGCACTACTGTTTGAGAAACCCCATTAGCTGACTGATAGAAATGTAAGATTATAAAATAACTATTTATTTTGAGCCCAGTGACACGATTGCAGAGGCAGAGATAGCAGAGGGAAAGGTTGCCCCTTTGAGGAACAGCACTGGGCAGGCAAACAGATGGACCGGAGTGAAACATTCCTGTCGGAAGACACCACTGTGCCTCCTAATGCTGCCTCTAAAATGCGCTGGATTTCAACAGGTGTTGCAGCGTGTGCAGATATTGTCTAGTTCAGTGATGGCTAACCTTTTTGCTGTCGCGCACCAAAAGTGGGGGCAGCGCAGGGGGATTGTGCGTGTGTCATGCCCACACCCACAATTCAATGTGCCCCCCCCCGCGTATGTGTGCATGATCCCACTGTGCTTTCCCTGCTTTTGGCACGCAATGACACGGTGGGCCAGGTAGGCCCGTTTTTTACCCTTCCCAGGCTCCAGAGGCTTTCTTGGAGCCTGGGGAGGGTGAAAACAGCTTTCCCCACCCCTCCAGAGACTGGAAATGACCCATTTCCCAACTTCCAGTGGGACCAAAAGGCCTGGAAATCAGCTGGCTGGTGCATGCATATGCGCTGGAACTGAGCTAGGGCAACACCTGCATGCCCACAGATATGGCTCCGCGTGCCACCTGTGGCATGCGTGCCATAGGTTTGTTTTTTTTTTAATTTGATTTATATGCCGCCCTTCTCCAGAGACTCAGGGCGGCTTACAATGTGCTAAGCAATAGCCTTCATACTTTTGTATATTTATACAAAGTCAGCTTATTGCCCCCACAAACTGGGTCCTCAATTTACCTACCTTAGAAAGGATGGAAGGCTGAGTCAACCTTGAACCTTGGTGAGATTCGAACCTGCAATAATTGCAGGCAGCTGATGTTAATAACAGGTCTTTAGACCACTGTACTATCCAAGGTTTGCCATCACGGGTCTAGTTTACCACATATCTTCAGTAAAATTACTACTTTCTGGGCCACAGGTTTCTGGACTAAAATCAGTGCTGAGCAACATTTAGGTGACTGAAAATTTGAACAGATTTATACAGAAGAAGAGCCATGGATAGCAAATGGCGTGGTCTTACATGCATACAATTTCCCCTTTTTCTATCTTGAGGCCATACACTGAAGGCTTTCCTTTTTTCTTAGTTTTATTTATCCCACTCTAGATCTTACTATAACTGTTTTATTATGATTCCCACCTACAAACAATGGGAAATCATTTATTTTTAGCAAACATAGCACCAAAATCTGTCCCCGAGACAGAAGCAAGCCATGTGTGTGTACTTCCATAGCTATGAGGAATTAATACTTAGTCCAAAAATAACGCTAGATTTTGTCACAAGATATCAATCCATCTGCAATGAGCTCACTTCATAAACCGGTCTCTTGTTTTATCATTGGCAGATGAACTTAAGGACAGCCCTTCCCAACGGACCATGGCTGAGAATCTTATTGTGGAATTCCCTTTGATTGATGCTCAACGGAGACCTTGGGGTAAAAAAAAGACAGGAGAATCTATGGCTAGTAAATCAATGTTGTATGACAAAGGACTGGAAGCAGCCTGCTCAGACAGGTGCTACAAGAATAGTAATGAGTGAAGTGCAGTCACTAGAGAATGAGAGTAATTATCTGTGTTTTACTGTTCACACATTGCTGCTAGGTTAAAGCCGTGGTATGGCTGACTGTCTTCTGTGAAGTTAATCAGCTGCCATGTGGCCTTATTTCTCTAACTTACCAAAATTGACACACACACACAGCTCAACCTTCATATTCTCTTGTTGTTTTGAGTGATGGAAATTGTATTCCAAATATAAGTAATATATTTCAAATATAATCTAAACGGGCAAAAGGCCACCGTAGCTGAGTGCAATCCTATGAAAATAAATATGCTTTTTTGGATTTTCTGCATGTTTGCAAATCTTTGTAGTTAATATTATGGGCACTTCAAGTGTGTGCATCAGTGTAGGTATGTCCATATGTCCTTTGATTATCAGAAGTTTTTTAAAATTTATTTTTTTTTATTTTTTTATTTTTTATTTTTTAATTTGATTTATATGCCGCCCTTCTCCGGAGACTCAGGGCGGCTTACAATGCGCTAAGCAATAGCCTTCATACTTTTGTATATTTTATACAAAGTCAGCTTATTGCCCCCACAAACTGGGTCCTCAATTTACCTACCTTAGAAAGGATGGAAGGCTGAGTCAACCTTGAGCCTTGGTGAGATTCGAACCTGCAATAATTGCAGGCAGCTGATGTTAATAACAGGGCTTTAGACCACTGTACTATCCAAGGCTCTTTATTTGTCAAACATGTATAAGATAACAGATACAAGTATAAACATGATTATGAATACAGGAAATGGATACGAATAAATGGGGACAGTAAATTTGAGAGAGTCAAATTTAGGGATGAGAATTATAGTTTGAATAGAGCAGTCAAGTCTAAATAGAAATTAAGTAGAACCAACTCAAGGGCATCAGGCATAGCACACTAAATTAAAATGGAAACCCACTAAAGAACAATCAGGACCAAGGATAGCTCCAATACCACCCCCCTGCATGGTGAAAGACAGCTGAAACCATACAGTGAAAGCTATTGTTTGAATGAAGTGAGCTTCCCGGGGGAGAAGCCAGTTGGATTGCTGAAGGGCCCTCACCTAATATCCAATTTCCGTGAGACTGGAGAGATATGATATCTACCATAATTTCGTTCTAAAAATCAGAAGATAATAGCAAGTCTGCATCATCTAAGCCAGAGGGACTGTCCATTCCCCAAGGAAGCAATCTCAGCAATATTGTTGTCAGAGTTTTCTGCTACATGATGAAATGTCTAAGAGCCTTGACTCATGGCAGTGAAAGACAGTTGTGAATCATTTGATCAGACATTGCTTCTCTTTGAAACTCAAAGTAACACTCAAATAGGCATCACAGATCATGTCGCTGAATGTGTAATTGTAACCCTCAGAATGATAAGCTATAGGATAGGGAGAAACTTGTTTGCATTATATGTGAGAATGTTCTGCTATATTAATGGCATCAGAAGAAAAAATATATTGGGAGGGACAAAATATTAGTTAGATTGGCAGTTGTATATTTCTTGAATATGGATATTAGAACAAATATCTGTACCACTAACCCTGACGCCAGCAAGCTAGCTAGTGGGCAAGTGATAGTTTGATTGTCATACAACTACAACTCCAGCAACTTCCATCTCCCAGAATCAACAATCTAGGACAGTGTGCTGGAATTCTGGGAGTTGAAGTCCACACATCTTAAAGTGGTCAAACGTTGATCTAAAGTAACTATTTCTTTAAACTAAGATGAATATTGTACCATAATCTTTCTGTGCCTCACTGGAATGAACCCTTTCCATGCATTACTATTAGTTTATGGATTATGGTTGATTCACTTCCACTTCTACTTTGCATCATATAACATAGGCTGTGCTCATTTAAGGTTCATGTGATTTAACAAATATTAGCCAGAGGGATGTGCAGGTACTGTGGGTTCCTTGTGGAAGGTTGTAGGCAAGAATACTACACAAACTGATTGCTGTGACAATTTCTTTTATCGTATTATCAGTGAGTATAAAAAATTAGTAAAGTAAGAGGATGATAACAAGGAAAATTATTAAGAGAGAAGACTTTTTCACATATAAATGGGATGTAAATATTAATAGGGGGCACGATGTGAGTAGAGTACTGCTTCATATCCTTTAGTGTCATCCAGACTTTTACACACCATAAATGGCACCATAACTGGAAGGATGGTTTAGTTCCATTTTCAAGTCATACTGCAAATTCCTCCAGTGTTAGAAAAACCAGCTATCCCAGTAAAATCCTGTCATACTAGAATAGAATAGAATTCTTTGTTGGCCAAGTGTAATTGGACACACAAGAATTTGTCTTGGTGCATCTGCTCTCAGTGTACATTAAAGGAAAGATACTAGATAGTTCGATTTGCAGTACTCTCAGAGCCAGGTCAAATAAAACATTTTTTTAAATATAGGGTAGTAAAATTATTCTCATATGGTCAAAAAAAAAATACATGTCTTGAGTGGAGCCAGACACGCCCCCTTCTATAAGTTTGAGGCACTTTCCATAAAGAAATAGATTCACTAATTACTTGCTACAAATCAAACAGAAATGAAACTCATATTGTATGAAGTAGATCTTAATTCTGTTTGAATCAAACAGAACAAGAAAGAAGGAAGGAAGGCGTTGCAGGAAAAACAAATCACAGGAGGTCAAGACATCTTTGCTTCCCTAAACTAATTTCCACCATCATCTGGCGGTTGGTCTATAGCTATTTGTGGTGTGCCTTTTCCATGACAGAAAGCCTGGGGAAAGTGATGAGCGTATCTGAAACATTTGACAGCAGAGGGCAAGTTGCAACAAGTAATTAAAGGGAAATTAAAGTTTTACTTAGGATTTTTCAAACTAATTATTGCCTTTCTCCAAAGATATTGTAACGCCAATGACAGACACAATAGAGACTATCCTGTTATTCTGTTAGCTCTATAGGCAGTGACATGAGCTGGATGCTACAAAGATGGTTGAACCAGTCAGGCAAATGCTTCACTTCAGCAGCATGTGCAATGGAAGTACAACCCCCTATGCTGTCTATCTGCCACTTAATCAAAGCCACTCATCTTAGAGAAATATCAGTGATGGTGTCACAGATACATAGGGTAAATGTAAAGGTTCCCCTCGCACATATGTGCTATCATTCCGAACTCTAGAGGGTGATGCTCATCTCTGTTTCAAAGCCGAAGAGCCAGCGCTGTCCGAAGACGTCTCTATGGTCATGTGGCCAGCATGACTAAACACCAAAGGTGCACAGAACACTGTTATCTTCCCACCAAAGATGGTCCCTATTTTTCTACTTGCATTTTTTACGTGCTTTCCAATTGCTAGGTTGGAAGAAGCTGGGACAAGTAACGGGAGCTCACCCCGTTTCACAGCACTAGGGATTCGAACCACTGAACTGCGGACCTTTTGATCGACAAGCTCATTGTCTTAGCCACTGAGCCACCGCGTCCCTATCACAGATACATACAGTTGCCCAAATGATGAGAGCCAGTAGAAAAAAATAGACTTTTAATGGTGGGTTAAACCACTTTGGGTTAATATACAACAGACTTATAATAAAATCAATGGGGGAGGCTAGCAAAGGGGTGATACAGCACTTCCTTTTTGAAATGTTAAATGCTTGTAACTATACTGGGGTTTTGTAACTAGACAGGGCTCTCCAACCCCGGGTATATGGACCAATACCAGTCCATGGCCTGTTGGGAACTAGCCTGCATAAGTGGTGGCCAACTAGCCAAGCATGTAGAACTCCATTTGCACATGCACAGGATTAGATTGCATGGACGAAACCATCCCCTCCCTCCCCTGCCATCTACAGGTGGTCCTCAGACCCGGAAAGATTGAGAACCACTGTTGTAAGATATACTATATCTTACCTTCCAGTTCAGGGGTCTCCAACCTTGGCAATTTTAAGGCTTGTAGACTTCAACTCCCAGAATTCCTCAGCCAGCAAAGCTGAAGTTCACAAGTCTTAACATTGCCAAGGTTGGAGTTCTAGTTGGCTCAGCTGGTGGAAGTTCAAACATTGCACTTGGGCTCAGTTCTGAGCTACAACTTCACCCTGTATGGTTTCTCCATTGACTATAATGCAAATTTTTCAAATGCTTATATAGTCTGGGGAGAGAGAAATTTGCATGCAATTTTTGGGCTTGATAATCTCTTCTGGAGAATGAAGCCTGCCAAATATACAATTGTTGTAAAAGTGGTGTGGGTTACTATATCTTTTCAGGTTGTTTTATTTTAGGTTTTTTATAAAGAAAGTTAATGAATGCCTTTGGGGATGCTTTGGAATATGAGGCAAGACAAAATTCACCTTCAGAATGGAAAAATATTTTAATATCATCTGAGCAAAATCATCCCACTGTTTGCACCCCCAGTAAAGTTTCAAAATAATTAATGAAAGACTGAGCAATGCATTTGAATATCTACGATTGGATTCCCATCACATTCACTTTGTAACTATTCTTTTTCCCATTTGCCTGACAACATGTGAATAAAATGTGCCTTATCAGTGGAACAGAAGCAAGTACTTCTGTTTCAATCTGCCTGTTGAATTTTTCATACCCGCCTTGTAAGGACAGCCATGGTAATCTCTTGTAGCAGAACATCAGGACTGCTCTAATTCAGCCAACATCTTCATGACTGGCCTAGAACAATGCTTTCTCAATTCTTGTGCCCAAAGCCCTCTCTTGCACAGTACTTGAGATTCATTGATGACATTTTCATCTGGACCCAAGGGAAGAAAGCTCTCATCAAACTACATCATGACTTCAACCATTTTCATCCCACAATCAACCTCAGACTACGGTAGACCTTTAGAACAAGTCTACTTTCTTGAAGTAAAACTACACAAAAAATGGACATAAACATCATGTTATACAGAGAATTTATAGATTGCCAGGCATCCCCATATGTTTCAGCTTCCACCCAGAACATACCACCAAATCTGTCACTTATAGTCAGGCTCTGTGTTATTCTGACCCACATGGTAGAGATGCTAAACTGAATGAATAAAACCAGACATTCAGGATACTCACCCAATAAGATCAATATTTATTTATTGGTTCGATTTATATGCCGCCCTTCTCCAGAGACTCAGGGCGGCTTACAATGTGTTAAGCAATAGCCTTCATACTTTTGTATATACCTGCTTAGTAGGGCTTTGGGGGCCCCCCTAAGCAGTATTCTTTTTTTATACAAAGTCAGCTTATTGCCCCCATAATCCGGGTCCTCATTTTACCTATCTTGGAAGGATGGAAGGCTGAGTCAACCTTAAGCCTGGTGAGATTTGAACTCGCAGTAATTGCAGGCAGCTGGCAGTTAAATGCTATTTATCAGCGCTTTAGTCCGCTGCTCCACCAAGGCTCTTCTGTTAATAGAAAATTAACAGAGCCAGGTGGATTATCAGAGAGGACCTATTAAAAGAGAACCACAAAAGCAACACAACAGAACACCGCTAGTTGTCACTTACAACTCAAATCACTCATATTATTAATAAACTACAGCCCATATTGGACAATGACCTTGTTCTTTCTTAGACATTGGGTAGCAGGCTTATACATGTATGCAGACAACCACTCAGCTTGAAGCAAATTCTCACAAGCAGGACAAGGACAGGACAAGCCTTTCAACATTCCAAGATAGTCTTTTGCAGCTATGTAAATGACTGAAAAAACAAGACTTTAAGAGCATCACTGAGCAAGAGATTGCTGAACATCTAAAAACAGATGTTTTGATGCTGATACATCAAAAGGTTTCAGGCTATCTCAAAAGTCTCAACAAAATAGGCTTTTTGTATGTTAAAAATGTTAATTGAGAAGGTACTTATGATCTATCTGACATGTAACCTGCATTTGCCCAACTCAGCTGTCTCCCCTTCTCCCATCTCCCATCTATAAATCCTATGAACCACTCTATACCAGTGGTGGGTTGCCCCCGGTTTGGACCAGTTCGCAAGAACCAGTAGTAAAACCGGTGGGAGGCCCCGCCCACCACCCCAGATGTCGTCATTGGTGATCTGCGCATGCGCAGAAGCAAGGCGCGTGTGCGCAATCCTATTGTGAACTGGTAGTAAAGATAAGTAGAACCCACCCCTGCTCTATACATCTAATGAACTGAGCTGCAGTTGATGAAAGTTATGCTTTTTAATAAAACGTGTTAGTTGGAAAAAGCACTATTTGACTCTTCCTGATTTTGGATGCCCACCTAGGCTAATATCTCTTCTAAGTCTTGCCACGCAACCCCTGACATTTGTCCAGGACTTCACAAGCAACGAATCATGGATGAAGGCAGTCTTAAATTGTACCAAGGCTGAACTAATCCATAGGAATTCATACTCACTTTAAAGTCTCTCATTTCGATCCTTTAAAACAAAATATGTATCATGTTCTCAAAATGAGTTTAAACGTATTAAGCAATACATTTAAAACCCCACCAGCCTAAGAGAGTTATAGATATATTTCCTTTGAAAGGCATTTCAAGGGAAGCATTTCCTGGGTGGTGTTATACCCTCATCTTTAGCTATAGAAAAAAAAACTTTTTTCCAAAATAATATATGCAAAGTGATCTTCAGGGTGCTGAATATGAAACATGCTGATGTCAGGTTTTGATGCCGCAAGTGGTAAAGGCAAGGTGATTGTTCAGAGTCTTTGAAATGAACACACTGAAAAGCTTCAGCAGCATCATGTCTGTCTTAGGGGTGAGTTCTACCTACCTTTACTACCAGTTCGCAATGGGGCCGCATGTGCAAAAGCTTCCTGATGATGTCAGGGTCTATAGAACCAGTCCGAACCGGGGGCAATCCATCACTGGTCTGTCTAGAAAAATGAGTGTTGTTTTTCCTTCATATAAAATAAAATAGTATAGTTGCTCTGGAGGAAAATTTTTAACTTGTACAATGATATGCAAAAGGCAGCTTGAAATAGTCCATTCATCTTGGACTGTGATAGCTGATCACTGAGTGTCTCACGGCATTCTGGCTTTAGCTCTGCTCTGTTTGTATCAACTATTATTATTCCATCAATAAGAACTGAGGAATGATGCTTACAGAGATGATTGGCTGGGCTGGAAGACAGAGAAAGCAATTTAACACTGAAATTAATCAAACTCCACACACAGGAGATAGTCCTTAAGACAGAGCATTACTTCCTTCTCTTCCAAAAGGTGAAATGAAAAAGCAGTATGTCTTTCCCACTTCAAGTTCTTTCATCAGTGAAAGCAGATCGATCCTTGCAAGAGGAAGCCCTTGCCCCCCACTCCCACTTAAATCTATTAGGAGGAACAAGAATTTAATTACAGAGTACTTTATCAGGAGTTTGAGTTGTGGCCTATGAAACACAACAGGAGCGCCATTGAGTAAGAGAGATTTATAGAAATTTCTTGGTTTCTTTCTCTAAAAAAGAAGCTGAGAAGACACCAAAAGAACAGGATGAAGAGAGGAAAATGGTTTTTTCAGATTTGGGAGTAGAAGTTGGCCATCATGTGCCAGGATTACTTAGAATAACATGAAGAGCACAGTCTGATCAGACTGCCTGCATGTAGTTCAGTATTGTACAACAAATATTCTCAAAGATATGCATGAAGTCTTCATCATATACAGGCAAGGCAGATTTTTGCTCAGCCCACAATTCCTATAATGAGTGGGAAATTTTCTAGGTAGTCCAGACAACAAGCACACACCAATGAACTAATCCTACTGTATTGTAAGATTACAGTAACAGAATTTTGCAAAACTTCCCTCCTTTATTTTTTTTCAGAAAACTAGAGAGGGTCTTTTCTGAAATACTTCCTACACCCCTTTTCCTTCTGTAGATCGGGATATCTTTGGCATGATGTTTGTCTAGACTACTACTCTTTCTCCTGTCTCCCAGGGTCATTCCTGCAAATGATTACAGGACTTTCAGCTCTGTATTTCAGTGGTTAGTTTTCTTTTTATGGTGCTCAAATGCCAGGTGATTTAAACTAAGAAGTAATCTGTAAAGGGGGGGAAACCTGCACTGGATTAAATAGCATGTGGCCAGTTGGTCTGGCATGCAAATAATTGCCTCTTTGTCTTCCATTCATTTTCATACAATCTATTTTCCATATCACTTCTAAGTTTTGTTAAAGAGCAACTGAGTTGACTTAAGTTGGAGTGCTTTGTTTTATTTTTTTAAAATCTCTTTTTTGACTATTTAGTACAAAAAAATGTGCAGGTGACCACATGAGTTTTTGTATCCGGGTTGCTTCAATCCATTCGGTCAATGATGATGACAATGACGACGATGAGTGTGATTAATCAACACTCAGCTCTCAAGGACTCCAGGAAACTTACAATAATCAAACAAAGAAATTTCAATCAAATCAATAAAACATAAAGATGGCAAGCACAACAGACCAGATAGAATGAAATGAGGGGATTCACTCTCCCTTGCCAAAGACATGGGTGAAGAGGCCAGGGGCATTGCTACAGGGAACTACACTTCAGGCATCCTAATACATGGCATTGTTTAAATTACCAATGTGTACCAATCCTGGAGTATCAAACTGGCTGGGCAGATTCTGTAGGAGACAGGGAGTTGTTTAAGTAACCACTCTGTATCATGTATAGACGGGTCCAGGGGTCTCCAACCTTGGCAACTTTACGACTTGTGGACTTCAACTCCCAGAATTCCTCATTTCTCAGCATTTCTCAGCCAGAGAATTCCTCAGTCAAAATTCCAACTCCCATCAATTCTGGGAGTTGAAGTCCACAAATGGTAAAGTTGCCAAGGTTGGAGACTCCTGTGATGGTCAATAGAAGGCCTGAGCTACCATTGTGCAATTTAACATACTCGCATCAAAGAGGACTTGAGCCTCCCTTGTGATATAGATGCCACCCAAGATGAAAAAAAGTTGCTGAAAAAAAAGTAAAATAGACCACACAGATGATGTTGCAACTTTACAGTTTAGGCAAGATAATCTTTTACACTGGCATTACAGAAAAGATAAGTAGTTTTAGGCTCAAAGCCTAAAGCTTTGGAGGATGGGGGTCATGTATATATTACAACTGTCATGTTCTACAAAGACAAACATATGGAGCTCTCCTCCCAAAAAGGCATCTGGAAATGTTTGGCACCATTTTCCACAGCCAGGTCTACATATCTTCTAGCCCTGGTGCCAGCAAGCCAGATGGTCTGAACAGAGCACCGCTAGAGGCACATGCTACATTAATGCTGCGGTGTCTGCATTATTTTTCATATTCCTTCAGTAACAGTTTGAGGTATGTCTTGATTGATAGAGCCCACAGCAACCAAACCTATCTAGCAGCCGCCTCTGTAAGTCTACTCTCATTTCTAACTCTGAACAAGTGCGCCCTCTTGAGGCTAAATGCATGACGTTAAGGGATCATCCCTAGCAAGTAAGGCAATGTTTGTGGTAGCTAAATGGATAGACAACCATGGGGTTTGGGGCTCCCTTTTCTAATTAGGCTTTGTTCAGCTGTAGCTGTGTTAGCTGTTAGTCAGATATTTTCTCTCTGTATTGCAGAAACCCTCCCATTTGGGATTCTATGAGGTTATTCAACGGACTGAAAGAAAGGATTGTTACGAAGACTTAACAAACATTATGAACAGCTCCTGTTCCGTAAATGTACTGCTCAGCATTTATTTTTTATTTTATTTATTTTTATTTGATTTATCTGCTGCCCTTCTCCGGAGACTCAGGGCGGCTTACAATGCGCTAAGCAATAGCCTTCATACTTTTGTATATTTATACAAAGTCAGCTTATTGCCCCCACAAACTGGGTCCTCAATTTACCTACCTTAGAAAGGATGGAAGGCTGAGTCAACCTTGAGCCTGGTGAGATTCAAACCTGCAATAATTGCAGGCAGCTGGTGTTAATAACAGGGTGCTTTAGACCACTGTACTACCAAGGCTGTTTCCGGGTTGGCATTATCTGAATATACTGTATTGGATTAAAACTTTTCAGTCTGCAATCTAACATATTTGGAGGGATATAGTCTCAAGAAAGCAGCAGCTGTTTTTGAAAATATACACACTTTCCTTCTTTCTTTGAGCACTTGTTCAGGAAAACAGGCTACCTCAAAGTTAACTTTGCACTGAGTTGCCAGAGTTTTGTGTACTAGAGAGAGCACAAAATACTTTGAAAGACTGTTGTATGATTTTAAAACTAACAGAGAGATATAGAGAGAGAGATACAGAGAGGGGGGAGAGAGAGGGAGAGTCATAGAGAGAGATACAGAGAAAGAGGGAAAGAGACAGAGAGATACAGAGAGAGGGGGAGAGAGAGACATAGAGAGATACAGAGAGAGGGGGAGAGAGAGACATAGAGAGATACAGAGAGAGTGGGGAGAGAGAGGAGGAGGGAGGGAGAGAGAGAGAGAGAGATGTCAAAGGGGTTTTGTGGTTCCCAGTGTTTTTTAACAACTGGTTCTCTGCCCTAATGACTGGCTGGGTAGGTCATGTGAGTGAGTGGAAGTGAGTGACGTCAAATTGGCCATGCCCACCCAGGTTTTGTGGCTCCCATTGTTTTCTTTTCTGTGGGAAACAGGTCCAAATGGCTCTTTGAGTGTTTAAGGTTGCAGACCCCTGGTGTATGTTTATAAAAGGACTAAAATGGAAGTCAGAAAGTATGAAACGGTGTCTTCCAAATTGTAGGTATGCCCTATAACTTAAACCCCACATATATTGCTATGGAAGTGATTTCTTTTCAATGGATTGCATCAGGAACTGCACAAGTGCAGTGAGATTTAAAGGACTTGTTGTCAAACCAGTTAATTTCCCAAAAGTTTGTGCTGGCTAGATGCTCTAGTAGTTGATAGTCTTACATTGGAGTTGCAATGTGTAATTTTATCACACTGATTGCCATAAGAAGATTGTTATAAGTCATACTATTAATGTTAATTCAAAAGTTAACATTTCATGTCAAAAGCAAATCAATCAGTTTATGGAATGTACAGTATATGATTAATTTCTAACCAGTACATTTCTAAGTTTAGCATGGAAACCAGATGATAGACAATCCACATACTTCTTATTAGCGGTTCTTCCCAGTCTTATCCAATATCTGAAACTCAGGTTTCTCTTCCTTAAAAGATTGCTGTCATGATGTATTGTAGGTGTCATGATGGAACCTGGTGATGTCATAAACCATGCACATTTCATCTAACCTTTCCTATTTAAGGATCTGTGGAAGGTCAGGGCCTAGGCTGAATCTGGATCCCTGGGAATTCAAGAAGAGGAAATGAAGTATTTAGAGCTGGTAACAACAAGAAATATGGTATCTGCTGCTACAGGAGCTGGGGCTATTTTCCTGGTGGCCAAGACCATCATGGAAGGGATCAAGAGTCCTCCTCATAATCCAGAGCCTCTTCCCTTAGCCAGTGAGTAATATGGATTCAGGGAGATGTCAATGTATTTTGCTCCATTTCAGAAGTGCTTGTGATAAACAGTTATTTATCTATATGGCAGTTTCTCTGAAGACTTGGTTTAACAGTCAGCTACCAACCAATTGCACCTGTGGCTGTGCTTCAAATAAATAGTATCAAACTTTGCCAAGCCATATGAGGTGTGATACCATGTGCTATGAATCTGACATAAAATTGATTTTTGGATTATTTACCAAAAATTGACTCAATTTAGGCCTTTCCCTTTCCCTATACAGGTAGTCCTCGACTTATGACTACAACTGAGCCCAAAATTTGTGTTGTTAAAGTGAGACTTTTGTTAAGTGAGTTTTGTCCCATTTCGCGACCTTTCTTGCCACAGTTGTTAAGTGAATCACTGCAGTTGATACGTTAGTAACCCAGTTGTTAAGTGAATTTAACTTCCCTAATGACTTTGCTTGTCAGAAGGTCACAAAAGGTGATATACGTGACCTTGGGACACAGCAACAGTCATAAATATGAACTAGTTGCCAAGAATTTTGATCGTATGATCATGGGGATGCTGCAAAGGTCATAACTGTGAAAAATTGCCACAAGTCGCTTTTTTCAGTGCCATTGTAACTTTGAACGGTCACTAAATGAACTGTTGTAAGTCAAGGACTACCTGTACTGAAGCTGATGGTTTACTATCTGAATCACATCTATACCAGTTTTTCTCAATCTAATTCACCCCAGATGTATTTAACTATAACCATCCCCAGATAGTCCATGATCAATATCCATGTGTCAGGCACAAAAAATCAGGGACCACGGATATTGAAGTTTCTTCCATGCTACCTCTAAACAAGAATCTGAACTATTAATGGTCAAGACAAATTGGTGGCAGAGAAGAGTCAATGGAATTCAAGGAGGGCTGGACTTAGATCCTTTGTGGACGTGAAGGGACTCCAAACTAATGATGTGTTTGACCCTTCCTCAAGCTCAGGCTAATCATCTTCTACACTGCTCTTTGGAACTGCAGTCCAACCCATTTGAATGCTGCCAGATTGGACAGAGAACATTAATATATACAACCTCTAAAAGAGGGCAACGTGGTTTCTTTTATAGCAATGATTCTCTCTGAGGTTACGTATTACATTAGGGCATGGTTTCGGTCCTCATATTCTGTTGCCTAAACAACATTAGTTCAGGTCATACATACATAGAGCAATATTAGAATCATGGGTTAGAAACTATTCTTCATGACATGGAAACGTAACTAATTGTTGTTTATTTAATAAACTCTGTTTAAGATGCTTCAGCATTTTGTGTGAACTCGGTGTTGATTTTATCTTAGTTCTGCCCATCACTCTGAATGAATCTGCTTTGTTCTGCTGCTTAGAAATTATGTAGTCCAACATGTTAGGAGGACACCAGGTTGGAGAAAGCTGGTCGAAGTATATCACCAGTTTTACTGAGTCTCATCTATATTCCATTCAGTTCCACTTAAGTTCCCTGATCACTTCTCATTTTCATGCCTTCCTCCTACTCTCCTCCCCTTTTCACTCTTAGAACTTGCTTTAGCTCACCAGAGTAAAGCTGAGGTGGATTCTGGAGAACTCAGAGGACTTTTGCTCTCTCTCAGTCCAAAGCTAGATGCTTACTCCAAGAATATGATACTCCATGGAATCACCCGTTGTGTTTATCTACTGGAATCAGAGGTGAGAGTCCAGAATGATAAGGGTATAATACAATGATGGAAGACTGAGCCAATTGGTAGGGTTTTTTTTAACTGACATAGTTAAGCATAATTAGGCAGAACACAGCAATATGAACACACATTATTTATTGTTTGCTGCATGAACTCCCTACTTCTTGAACTCCCTCCTTCAAGAAATTTATTTCACAGCTATCATACTATCATAATTAAAAAATAAATTTAGTTGACAAGCTTCAGACTTCTGTTCCTTAATTTGTTTGACTCTTCTCATCTTTCCTATTACCTATCTCCTTATCTTCTTATGATTATAACTTGGTTGCTTATATCTTGCGATTTATATTGTTTATTTAGTAGCCTAGTATGATTGATGTTGATTGCTTATTTAGTATCCTATGACTATCATGAAGTGTTGTATCTTAAGATTTACGACGAATGTTTGGAAATCAGAATAGCCAGGAATAAATAGGTAATAAGAAATAAATAACTAGTTACTTCACATATTTTAAAATTTTTTAAAAATTGGGTCATTATTTGAATGTGAAAAGTTACGAAGTATTAAATGGAATTGAATATACTTTCATACGCTTTGCTTTAACTTAGCAATAAATGCATTTACGCACACACTAATTCTGATTTTTTTCCCAGGCATCTGCATGTACTTATGAGGATATTAAACTTGTGGCCTCATTCCTGGATGATTCAGATATGGGTGTCAAGATTCAGACAATGCATGCTCTCAAGGCTTTTGCTGGCATCTGGAAATTTAGAATCAGAATTCAGGTGATCATTTGTATAGTACTGTATTTCCATGCTAGACAACTACATATATCAGTATCAATTCACATGTGAATGATTGTCATTTGATATTATGGTCATTGTCATCTATAAACTTGGAGCTACACCTGTGAATTTTCTTCAAAAATAAGCATATCGTATACAAAATACAGAAGAGCTGTGAACTTGCTGGCCACAAAATTTGATCGATGACAATGTTTTCATTAAAAACAACTAAAATAACCACTTTAGCTATTTATCAGTTCATCTGTAGGAAATGCAGGAAGCCAGCACTATTTGAAAGTTGTTGGCTGAGAATACCAGTAAGAACCATTCCATAAAGAGAAAGAATCTCTTTCTCACTTCATTGGTATCAAAGTCATTTGTAATGGATATAACACCAAAAGCATCAAATTAGGAGACCCACAAGGTAGTTGTGAAAGAAACTATGGACATATTTGAAAATACTGGTTATTCTCCCCCACATGTCTCTTCCATACCTGTAATATGATTGCTAACATGGGTGAAATCCAGCAGGTTCTGACAGGTTCTGGAGAACTGGTAGCAGAAATTTTGAGTAGTCCAGAGAATTGGCAAATACCACCCTCTGGCTGGCCCCAGAGTGGGGTGACAATGGAGATTTTGCAGTATCCTTCCCCCCGGAGTGGGGTGGGAATGGAGATTTTGCAGCATCCTTCCCTTGCCATGCCCACCAAGCCACGCCCACCAAGCCACACCACACCCACCAAGCCACGCCCACAGAACAGGTAGTAAAAAAAATTTGGATTTCACCACTGATTGCTAACCATAATGAATCAGAGTCTTTCCTTACTATGGAAGAAGATCCCACTTGCTATTCAGCCCCAGGTTAGATGTGTCTTCTACATCAAGGCTGTCAAACTCCCAGCCTGCGGCCTGGATGCATCATGTGCTGGCCACGCCCACACCCGGTTTAGCAAAGGGGAAAAAAGTCGCAATACATCACATGATGCTGCCGTGACGACGTGAATTTGACATCCCTGTTCTACACTATATAATAGTAGGGTATACAGTTTGCAGTGGATTTAGTTTAAATGCATTAAAAATCAAAACAAAGCATTTAGCATACGAGTGACATAACTTTTTTTTTTTTTACTAAATATGTCTAATACAAGAAACATTTAGAAAGAGACATTTCCAACTGTAATTAATCTGGCAACAAATAGGTTATGTATGGGAAGTTTGATTCTTTTTTCAGCTACTAAATTATGTTTTGAACTCTCAGAAAAATACAGTTTTTTCTCCACAGCAAAAGCAGGACTTGCAGGATATCCTTAGGAAATTGAAAATTGATCAATGTTCATAATATATTTGGAATACAAATAAAATGTTCATGGGCCAATGACTTAGCAACAAATAAATTGCTGGGTGTGTGTGTGTGGAGGGGGAGGGAGGGATGTTTGTTTATCTCCAGGAAAAAAACTATCCAAATTTTCCAAAGGAATAGGCTAGTTGCTGCATGAAGAATAAATTATAGAAAGCTGCATGATTTTAATCTGCATAATCAGTAGTTAGGCATAACATAAAGTACTCTATCACCAGAAATTAGTCCCAACAAGCAATGTCAAATTGGTTTTGATTTCAACCTTACAATTTGCAATTAATGAACCCTGCCCTTTATTAATTGAGCTCACAAGTACAACTAGAAAAATATTACATCAATAAACCATACACAAAACAGTTCTCTAAATCTTGGAATCTCTTCCTCTTTCAACTGGATGGGACTGTTAGATTCATCATCTGGTCTGCTTAAGATTTATTCATGATAAATCCAGCTATGATCCTTGGTCACTACAGCAATGACACTGAGAGAAGAGATCTACCATAGCTTTCTTGGAGCAAGTTATAAGATGCTTTATTTATGAATTTGCCAGAGTAATGCACTGGCTTAACCACTGGCTGATATTGGAATGAGAGCCCCATTTTTGTTGATCATCTGGTTTATAGGTGACAACTATATATATATATATTTGCCAAAACCTTAGTGTAGTTTTGTGTCCCACAAATATCAAACTTGGTGACAGCTAGAAAATGACAGATGTAGGTACACTGTGGTTTACCCTGCACAGCTATTGTCTTTGCAGCTTCTCTCAAGAACAGGAAGTCCTGTAACTTCCTAATACCCTGCATATTTTCAGAATCTGCAAGAGTTTGTAACTTGTTTACTAATGCCATTTATTTTACATGGTCTTGGCATTTGTTTCCTTTCTGGCTCAATGGAGACACTGTTGTTACACTTAAGTTGTGGGAAAACACTGCTATTAATGTCCCTTCAAGAAGCTCTTGGGTTCTCCAAAAAAATCATTCCTTTCCTTTCATCACCCAACTAAGAGCCTTGGTGGCACAGCCTGCAATTACTGCAAGTTCAAATCTCACCAGGCTCAAGGTTGACTCAACCTCCCATACTTTCGAGGTAGGTAAAATGAGGACCCGGATTGTGGGGGCAATAAGTTGACTTTTTATTTTAAAAAAAAAAGAACACTGCTTGGGGGGGGTCGAAAGCCCTACTAAGCAGGTATATACGAAAGTATGAAGGCTATTGCTTAACGCATTGTAAGCTGCCCTGAGTCTCCGGAGAAGGGCGGCCTATAAATTGAACCAATAAATAAACAATAAATAAATAAATCATTAAGGAGGAACAGATGATGTTGCAAGATGAGTTGCTACATTCCTCCTGTGGGATTCCATCTCTTCTTCCCTTCTTTTTCTAAACTCAACTTCAGAAGCTGGTGTTAGAAGGATACTACTACTCTTCTCTAGAAGGTGAAACCAAGAGTGGAAAACATGTTTCCTCCCAAAGGGGCAGGAAATAAATTCCTTTTCTTGGCTTGTTTCTCACCTGAAATTAAACTATTCCTCTGATACTCTCTGGTGCTCAAGAATTGTTCTGTTTATATTTTATCTAACACTCATCTGGAATAGTAAATAATTATTAAGCAATGAAACAATTCCAAGAATAAGATTTATTATAAGACTGCACTGCTACTATAATGCACTCAAAATGAATCATCCAGTATGTTTATGCTTTTTCTGATTTTGGAAAAGAAAACTGTTTCTTTTTTTTAAAAAAAACATTATTTATAGTAAAATATCAGTGCTTTAATGATTTAACAAAAACTGAAAAAAACTGAAAGCATCAGTTCTTATACAAATGGTGTTTGCAATGATACATAGTAAGAAATATATAACCTGAGGCTCACTATCAGTGCATGCAGCATCCCCAGAGAGCTCTAAATGTTATCAAATTGTAATTATTAATCTGATTGAAGGGGGAAATTATGAAATGCATGACTTGAGGGTAATCATATTAACTGTATTTAATTAGAATGTAAGTGAAATGAATCCAGTTTTATTTTTTTGCTCTGATCTCGCTCACTACTTTTTGCAATGCAGCCTCTGGCTCAGCACTTAAAGGCTACTTGTAGCACACCTCTGAAACAAAGGATTTCTGCCCTATTATTCACAAATTAAAAAAAAAACACGGTGTTTTGTTCTTTGTAGGAATTCATGCCCAAGATTCTTGAAATGATCACTGAATTATGGGACACCGATATACATGTTGCTGGACTGAGATTACTGAATGGATTGCCATGGCCAAATCACATGCAACCTCTCCTGAAAAAGCTCTTGCCCACCTTAATAGACATTCTGCAGATGGGGACCAATTTGGCTCAGGTACTTTGGTTCATGGACTGTCCAATATGCTCTACTCCAGGGATGTCAAATTTGATTTCATTGAGGGCCGCATCAGGGTTGTGTTTGACCTTGGGGCGGGGGGGAGGGAATGACTTGGGTAGGTGTGGCCAGGGTGGGTGTGGCCATTTTGACATCACTCATGTCGGGGGCATTTCTGCTGGCCCGAGCGCTCTGCCAACAAAAACGGGCTCCTGAGCTTCATTATCAGCTGCGACGGCCTCCTGCTGCCCTCTGCCAGTAAAATGGAACTGGGGGAGGATGTGCAGCCCTCCGAGCTCCATTTTCACTTGCAGAGGGTGGCAGGAGCCTGTCGCAGCTGATAACGGAGCCTGTCCTCGTGGAGCTGATAACGGAGCCTGCCATATGCGGACCTCCCAAGCTCAATTTTTGCCGGCAGAGGCACGGGTCAGTCCTTTGCTATTTCTAGGGTGTCCCCATGGGTCAGATCTAAGCATCCCACAAGCCGGATCCAGCCCCTGGGCCTTGAGTTTGACACCCCTGCTCTATTTATTTGTTTGTTTGTTTGTTTGTTCAACTTGTATGCTGCCTTTCTCCGAAGACTCAAGGCGGCTTACAATGCATTTAAAAACCATATATAAAAACATTAAAAATTAAAACATTAAAAACAACTAAAACCCATTGACCACATTCATAGCTGGATCTCGCCAGATCGCAACAGCGAGATCAACGGCCCCAGGCCTCCCGGAAAAGCCAGGTCTTCACCGCTTTTTGGAAGGCCAATAGGGTGGGGATAGTCCAGATTTCAGGAGGTAACTGGTTCCAGAGAGCTGGGGTGGCCACAGAGAAGGCCCACCCCCACGGGCCCACCAGCCGGCACTGTTTAGCTGACGGGACCCGGAGGAGACCAAGTCTGTGGGATCTTACTGGTCGCTGGGAGCTATGTGGTAGAAGGCGGTCTCGAAGATAACCTGGCCCTGAGCCATATAGGGCTTTAAAGGTAATAACCAACACCTTGAATTGTTGTATTCTAAGTCCAAACTCCTAATATCATCAGCTTTTGGGGGCCATAATGAAGAATGGTGTATGTAATGCGGTGCTTCTCAATTATTTTCTGTCATGCCCCCCTAGGAAGAAGAAAACATTTTTCGCGCCCCCCGCGCGACTGTAAATAGTATCATTATTAGAAAAAGGTCTGTTCTCCTTGAAAGGGAGGAGCATGCGCAGTCACATGTACTGGCTTAATGCTCACTATCGATGCAAATGTCAGCAGCGGTAGCCCAATTTCTTTAGCAAGTTTGATTAATTGGGGCAGCGTTATGTTTCACAGGAGAAGGTCATTGTCAGTCATTTGAGCATCAATTGGGCGCACATCCGTCGGGCAACAAAGTAAGTGTGGACGGACGTCCCACACTAAAGATGGCTCCGACAGGCTCGTGTCACAAGGGTTTTGGACAGCCAATCAGATGCTCCCGTTGTTCTCTGATTAAATATAGAGACATAAACACGGGGCTTAGCTTGTTATGAGTGTTTGCCAAGGTCAAACGCGCCCCCTTTTACGGAGCCTCGCACCCCCCCTGGGGGGCGCGCCCCACTATTTGAGAAGCACTGATGTAATGGAATGTACTGGTGTACATAAGCACCCCTACCTTTACTGATTAGATGGTCTGAAAGTTTTTGTGGTTTTTTTTTTCAGGTGCAGATTCTAAAATTCCTTAGCACATTAGCCCAGAAGGAGGAACTGTTATTTGATATCATGAATTGCCAGGTAAAGGTTTCCTCCCTGCCCCAACAGGGATATTTGGGAGAGAAAGTAAAATACTCGAGATCAAAAGTAGATTTTAAGGAGTTATTTAATCAAACAGACATAAACAAATATGTAAATGGAAGATACCCTAATGTGTATCTTCCAAACATGCCGACATTGCAGTTCCCATTGTTATCTGCACATTCTAGGGACTGCATCCCAACACGGAGTATGTCAGATGTCAGAAAACAAAATACATCTTTCCTGTCATGAGATAATTTCTTATAAAAGAATCCGAAGTCTGTTACCCTCAAAAGATGAAATCAATTAGCCAGCAGGACATGAACAGTCCGTTAGATACTTATTTTATCTTTTTCTTTAAGGCTTACATTTCATTATGTTTCCTTTTTTTAAGGTGCATCCAGAATTCCTCAGCCTACTCCAACCTTCCCAGCTGGGAAGCCTGCTCTTTGAGCTGCTCGTGCTCGTGGAACGGCTCTGTGAGGGTCGCCTGACTCCCCACTACCAATCAGGGCACTGGCAATACAATGAGTTGTCACTCTATGAGGTCCTTTTTGGAATCAATTCTCGGCTAGCTGATTGTCTTCTCTCCCTCATCATTCATCCCGAGGAAGAAGTGCAGATTCAAGCCTGCAGAGTTATTCTGAAACTGCAATTAAATGAGGAGGGGGAAATGGCTGGTATCCAGAGCACCAATTCTTCTTTAAGCAAATTCTTCTGTGAGATCAACGTTGACATCCCCAATGATGAACCTATCTATTAGATTCTTGCAGAATTGAACACAGAATTAAATTATCTTTAGAAATATAGACAGAAAATAATTATTTTAAAAAGATAAAATCTTTCGAATTGGAAAGTGTATATAGGAAAAAAGCAGGTTGATATTCAGTCAAGGGACCAAACAATCCTAGTGGCCTTGCACCAGTAAAAGCAGACAAACTCTTCCTCAATAGTAATATCCCAGAATAGAGCAATATTGACAGCATCCCTTAAGGAGGTCCAACTGGTAGAACCAAAAAGGGCCTTCTCTGCGGCAGCTCCCTCCCTGTGGAACATCATCCTTGCAGAAATAAAATTGGTCCTCACCTTGACACTCTTTCAAAAGGCCCTGAAAACCTGGTTTTGCCATTGGACCTGGAGACCCCATGGTGGTTGATTTAATTGTTCTTGCCAGGGGGATGAGGGATTATTGGATGTTGTATTGGGGGTTTTGTAAGACCTGGAATCACTGTGAGTGAATTGGGTGGTCTCATAAATTGCCTTAATAAATAAATAAATATGACCTCCAGCATAAAAACATAATCAACGTAAACCAATCACAGGCACGTATTCTTATGCCTGAGAGTCAAAGAAAATGTAAAGCTACTCAAGATGCAAACATGGAATTTCCCTGTCCCACCATTTACGGTATATAACATATAGCAGGGGTGTGTCAAACTCCTGCTATATGTTATAGTTACAACAATGTCATGTGATGTATCGGAACTTTTTCCCTCTTCGCTAAACCAGGCGTGGGTGTGACCAGCACATGATGCATCCAGCTCACGGACCACAAGTTTGACAGCCCTGCCATATAGTATAATTCACCCAGGAGGAGGATGACCTGGTGTTTTTCACTGCATAAATTAATGAAGGACAAATAGGAATAAAGCAACTAGAAGTTCTCATACTTTTATCACTTAACACTTATATTCGTCCCAGCCCATGCGTATTTCCTTTGGATTGAAAAACAGAAATGGAAGATCTGAAATTCCTGTAGTTGGAGGTTTGCATATAGAATACAGTGAAAACATGAACCTCCTGCTCCAAGGCCACCTCTTTCATAATCTTCCAAACTGATATGGACAGAAAGGATAAAGATTAGTCCTAAGCCAAGATTTTTAACAAGATACTTGTCTCTCCTCCCTAATATATTCCATCTTGAAACAGTCCACTGTAGAGTGGTGAGGAGACCTTGTGTATTAACTTCTGATAAATTAAAATACTCATGGGGCAAAATAAGTTCTTTGAGTTGACCTCTTCAGAAATCAGTATGCATTATGTTTATAAATTTGGCATATAACTGCCCTTTTTTTTGCCTCAACTATCAGTGATGTTCCTATTTTTGGCTATTTCACTGGCAAAGTTGCTTTGACATGCAGATATTCTAGTGTGGAAGTGCATCAACATATCTATAGAGTTACACCAGCTTTGTTTGTGCTTGGGGGTCACTTTTCCACACCCCGTGGTTTTCTAGAGAACCTATCTGGAAACAGGAAAGGCTTATGGTGTTTTCAAAAGCAGCTATTCAGAAATCTTCTAAATACATTGACAAATCATTTCATTTCAGAGTCTGTCTCAGGCAAGAAATTTCCCCTGCTAAAATAGTCCAATCAGATATTATACATTAGAACATTTATTTCTCAGAGAGAAAATATAGTTTCAGACAGTCAGATTATAGTAGGTAAAATTAGCATTTTTCTTTACAAGCATAGATTTTATTACCTCTTATTTCATCTGATATAAACAGTTCTAGAAAGCAAATAAACTCACTTTCTACAATAAATAGAGCCATCTGTGCTTTACAGCAGACTGACAAGTCACGTTTAGGTCCCATAGCAACAGCAGGATATTAGCCAATTCAAATCCTTAAATTGTAATTTTTTTTAAAAAAAATGGAAGAAATTAAAATGCAAGATCTTAAAACAGTTAAACATAAACCACAAGTCCACAGCCAGGCTACAATCTGGGAAAATGTATGTTTCTTTAAATTAATTATATTGTATGCATACAAAAGACCCAGCAACACAACTGAGGACTTAAAGATTAATAATTGGCCTGAATAATTTAGAACAGTAGTTTACAATTATGTACAAAAGTTCCTTCTGTAACCACATTCTTGAGATATTATTAACTATTTTTTTAAAAAAAGATTCCTATTCATGTTCTGTATACGTTACAGATATTTCCCATATCGTGTGGTTTTATGTCCCAATGTATAAGATGTGGTTCTTGAAAAAAAGACCACATAGAAATGGCAGTGATTTTCCCACAATAACATTTGTCCCACAATCTCTTAATAAGAAAATAACAACAATAATAAAGTTAAAAAGGGAGTGGGGGGGGGGGGACAATGGTTTTCAAATTACAATCTTGCTCTGTACCTTTGGTTTGAAATTCTTAAAGGAAAAAAAAACTTCATAAAATCAAACATTACCTATGAAATGCACTGTCAACTTGCAAAATTCAGCTCTTCCTCTCTTTGTAGCATATGCAAGTTGGAAAAAAAAAGTTTCTCCAAGGTGTTGTGCTCTATTTTTAACAGATCCCAATAATGGAAGCTCAGAGAGCATGAAAGCAAATACTGAAGTGTTTATGGGGTGGCCAAGAGTGACGGTAGGGAATTCCGGTGAATAAGATGACAAACACATTCCAATTTAATTCTCATTTCTTCGGGTAAAGGGGAACCGTGATTCTACATGATTGCCCTGGTCCAGAGCTGCATACGTCAAAATACATATGGCACTCTATATAAGCAGATACTTACTACTGAAAGCTGGAAAAAGCTCTAAATGTGCAATGTGATGCTTAATGGCCCAAACTTAAATAGGGTGATGCATATAAGGAAGAGATTTTTTATGCATGTTCCCTTGTAAATAAACAAGAGGCTGCTTTCATGCCTAGAAATCCTACAAAATGGACAGGATGCTGTGATTTTCTGAAGAACAAACATGACAAGTGGGACAGGGCTTCAGTGACATTGTTCATGAACGGGGGCAATGGGGGGGGGAAATGTTTTCGATACCATAAAGATTGCTTTTTCTTCGTTTCACAATAAACCTTCATATCTAGCAACAACATTCTAGCAGCATAAGTATTTGTAAAATAACATTTAAAATATTACTTTTATCAATTTTCAGAAGTATACGAATCTGAAATTGAAATGTAAAAATCACAGAAAATATCTCCCAAGGGGTTTCTTCATATTTAAAGCTCTGTGAATGTGAGCATGAGGCAAAATCAGGAAAGGGGCATTACCCCCCAAATATTCTATCTTTCTTTTTTTAATTGTAATCTCTAACATAAAAACATATACAAATTTAGAGAGTTCTACACAGGGTTGCAAATATAATTGCATGGGGAGGGGGACCAGTGTTTTTCAAAAATAACTTGAAAATATATGGTGAATATTAGTGAACATTTGGCACCCGAGAGTCATCAAAAAGACCCTCAATTCATAACAGAAGCAATAAGCTCCACGGCTGCTTCAGGACTAGCTGAAGTTTAAAAACTCAAGAGTCTGGTAGGGCTTCTTGTCCAATCAGCAAATTATCTAAGATTCTGCCAGGGTTGCAGCATTATAGTGTAGCTGCTCCTGACATCTTCTTACTAGGTCAGGATGCTACATCACTTCTTTCCCTCCTGGATCCTTTGGGAAGCATGTTCAGAAAGAAACCAGGCAGACTTTTTGGCACATATCAAGTATGTAACATGAACTTTTCCTTCTGTTGGAAATACCCTGTCTCTACTAAGAATGCAAATGTGGCAATTACATCTTCTTGCAGGCAGGAAAATCTCATATTCCTCAGGTCATAGTTGATCTACTTTGCCTGTAGATGCAGACCTTACTTCCTACAGGATGGGTAGAGCAAATTTCCTACAGATAATTGGGTGTGACGAAAGGATGGTCTCCCCGAACACGGCTCATATGAATCATTGCACGATCATATGCAACCTGGACAGACTTGCGGATACTGGTTTTCCGTCCTTCCAGCATCTTGAGTTTATCCACAGTGTCATCTACCCCAAGAGGAAGAACTTTTTCTCGTGGAAGCCACTGCCTACAGGAGAGAGAAGGAGAAGGAGGAGAAGGAGAAGGAGAAGGAGGAGAAGGAGAAGGAGAAGGAGAAGGAAAAGGAGAAGGAGAAGGAGAAGGAGAAGGAGAAGGAGAAGGAGAAGGAGAAGGAGAAGGAGAAGGAGAAGGAGAAGGAGAAGGAGAAGGAGAAGGAGAAGGAGAGAGAGAATGTTATTATGGAGACAATGAAGAAATCAAGAGCATTAAAAATTGTACAAATCAACCCTTCTATGACTTTTAAATCTTCAAGTTGCACTAATGCCTGATAAAGTGTTAGTAAATGTAAATGCAAAAACAAACTAGAGTGCTTAGTGGAGTTACAAACAGAAGACATACTTATGATTCACTAGAAGAAGAATGAATTCTTGGCTTGCTACTCAATTAAGTAGATCAAAACTTTCCTCAATCATCAAGCAAGCTTGCTACATTAATTAAAATAAATACTTGATATTCGATTGTCCAAAGAAAAGAAGTTATTTGCCTTCATTGGCTTATTTTACTCACCATGTCCTCTTGTTGTCAAAGAAAAGGACAAGGAAAAGTTTTTCTCCAGCCTCCGCTTGCTTCTGCTCACCTAATTTTAGCACTTCCAGAGGGGGGACAGGGATTGGGACTCCATTGTGAAGGAGGCCCTCTTGCGGCATTTCAGGATCAATGATCTAAAAGCAAAGAGCAAAACACAGTGGTGATTTAACACAAGTCACAAAAATTTTGCTCAAAGATATAATAGCCCTTTGTTGTAAAATCCCAGGATGCTTGAAATAAGAAGCTTAGATGGCATCTAGATTTTGGTGGTAACATGGGCATTTTGTTTTGGCGAGCAAATCTTAAATTAAAGGAGCTCTGGTGGCGCAGCAGACTAAAGCACTGTTATTTACATCAGCTGCCTGCAATTACTGCAACTTCAAATCTCACCAGGCTCAAGATTGACTCAGCCTTCCATCCTTTCTAAGGTAGGTAAAATGAGGACCCAGATTGTGGGGGCAATAAGCTGACTTTGTATAAATATATACAAAAGTATGAAGGCTATTGCTTAACGCATTGTAAGCCGTCCTGAGTCTCTGGAGAAGGGCGGCATATAAATCAAATTTTATATATATATATATATATATATATATATATATATATAT
>WNWU01000004.1:14797752-14838797 GCA_012654045.1 Ptyas mucosa
CATATTTCAAAATTCTTGGCGCCAGCATAAAAAACAGATTAACCCTGATAATCCCTCTCTTGTACCATAAAAGAAATTTATTGAAATTGTTGTATAAAATATCATTTGTACACATATATATGAAGCGCTTATGTATATAAAATTTCGTTGTAATAATTTATTTTATATTTTCATTTTCATATGAAACAAGGCACACTTTTATATACCCTGAATCTAATATCTTAGATTTCTGAGATTAAACTATGGAATTTAACTGGATCTGGGAACTCACTTGAAAGTATTAGCATTTATTAAGTATTAGTAGTAAAATATGGAATGAAGTTAAAAAAGACATATTAATATGGGAGAAACTACAATTGTTAAGGAGAATTTATGTGATAAAAATGAATGTCTTGTGTAGAATGATGTTTTTGTTTTAGATAATATCTGCTTTGACAACTAATGCACCATTTTAAACAATGGCAAAAGGATATATTTAAGTTTGTGTGGCGGGGGGGAGGGAACCAAATGTTAAATATATGGTATTAGAAAATGCAAAAGAGAGTATTGGATTTGTAATTGTATTTTGCAGCATGGCCGCAGCTGAGAAATAGAAGACTTTTGGAGTTAGAAGAACATGACCTGAGATTTGTATTATTTGTTATTTATAGTACAATAAAATCAAGATTAATGTGGATTTTAAAAATTGTTATGTTAGATATGCCCTACTGAAAATAAGAAATAGAGTCAAACCCACAGGTTGTGCCCAAAAACACCTTTGTGAATCTGACACAAGAAGCATTTATAAATGAGAAATAATAGGCAAATACTACAAATTCTTGATGGGTTTTTGTGCAAAACAGAAGAAAATGAATTTATGGTTTATGATTTTGATGATAGGCAGGACAGATTAGAGAAAGAGAATCATGATGTAACTTTAGAAAAAGATGTACATTTATAATTATATTTATTTCTTTGTATTCTTTCTTGAACTTTAGCTTTTTAATTTTTCTTTCTTATTTTATATTAGTTGTATTAGTTTTTATCTTTATCTTTTAAAACTTCTAATAAAATTATTTTTTTAAATAAAAAGTATTAGCACTGTATGTTCTCTGTACTTCTCATTTATGGTGTTGGAATTTATATAATGTTACGTCATCATCTACCTTAAGGGAGATATTATTTCAAATCTACTTTGTGAAAAGCAGAGTAAAATATTATGGAATAAATAAATTAATCTGGCATTTTGCTGTCATGATCATGTATGTTTTAGAATAATATTTTAAAATTCTAGAAATGTAGAGAATGAACTATTTAGTAAACATAGAGAGAACTCTAACTCAGAAAAGTTAAAAACAGTAATACATCTTATAAATATTAATTCACAATATGCTAAGATAATAAGAAACACAAGTTAATTATTAATAAATTTAATTTACTATTTATTATTTAAACTCAATATATTTTGAACAGAAAAACATTAGATATATATATATAAAATGGAGACTTAAGAATATTCAGCTATATGACTTTTAAATTGAAGGAGGAAAATAAACAATTAATAAACACAAGTAATAGTTAAACTACTAAACTGAATTCTGAAAATTCAAATCTAGCCTAGATAATCTTAAAATATTTAGAGGCTGTTTGATGTTTCAAAGTAGGTGCACTATTTTGCCTTTTAGCATGAAGTAAATATAAAAATACTTAAAAATACTGAGTGAGACTGTTCTTATGCACAGTTCTTCAATAGAATTAAAAAGAAGTTAACTTCTTTTTCCAAGAAGAAGTACTGCTGGCTTAGCCTTAGATACATACCAGGGCTGGGTAAGAAGGATACCCACGACATTTTGCCCACACAAGCTCCAGAGGTTCTAGATCAGCGTGTTCCTCAAATGACATCAGCAAGTTTCTTCCTAAGAAGTTACAGTAACAGACAATTTAGAATTATGTTGTGCTATGCCAAATTCATCAATCATAACACTGATGATTCAATGCTATTGCTATGGAAGCATAGACTGTACACAGACTAAACTGTTCTAGGTCTTACATACTAATTAAAAATAGATATAATAAAACAAAAATTGAACAAAAATAAAAATAGCATATTAGAGAAAGAAGGCAATAACTTATAAATTATCCTACCACTTTCTTCTTGTAAACTGATAAAAAGAGTCTCTAATAATGGATTTGGTACAAAAGAAATATACTGCAAATTAGGCAAGACAATCCTATTATGTTATTAGGGCAAAATTCATGAATGTCCTACAATGCCAGTGAAACAACTGCCCTATTCAAACCATCCTTAGTCTTCTAAAAGGAGAACAACACGAGATAAAAATCTTCTACTAACACAGGAATGACTGATAAAAGAACTGTCTTATGTTCTTGTATACATAACCAACATTTTCACCTACAAATTTAGAACTACAGTTGGTCACCAACTTACAACTGACCACTTAACAACAGACTCAAAATAAGTTACTTGCAACTTGTCCTCAAAGTTACAACTGCCATATCACTCCCACAATCAAATAATCACATTTTGGGCACTTGGCAACCAGTTTACATTTATGACCCATGGTCACACGATCAGGTTTTGCAACTTTTTTTCTGGCAAAAAACGCCCATTGGATAAGCTGGGTTTGGATTTATGACCAGATAATTCACTTAATGACTAACTGTTTCTTCAAAGTCTTGCAAATTTCTAATTGTTTAGTATAGTGAAGCATTTTGTACTGTGAATACATTGAATAAGATTTTAAATGTCTTTCTTCTACATTCCTATATCCGTATCCTGTTTCCCGAAGTAACTATATACCACAATGTATTCTGATTATATAATGTGGAATACCTAAATGTATCAAGTAAGGGGATTTGGGAGCTGAAGCTATGTCTCCTGAGATCCTTCCTAATGATATCATAGGCCTCTGCTGGAGCAAAGGTAATTTCTCCCCATACCCTGCTGTCCTTCTGAGATGACTCACATCTTTACCTTCATAGCAATAGCAAGAGCACTGAGACTTACTGCTTCACAGTGCTTTACAGCCTTCTCTAAGCAGTTTACTGGGTCCTCATTTTACCAACCTCGGAAGGATGGAAGGCTGAGCCAAGCTTGAGCTGGTGAGGATCGAACCCCTGGCAGTGAACAGCGAGGTAGCCTGCAATACTGCATTCTAACCACTGTGCCACCAAGGCTCATGACAAATGGCTGAGGAGGGTAAGGAATTCAGAAATGAATTCTGGTACCTGTTCAGGAAAATAGATTATACCACTTGCTTCATTTCAGAGGCTGCACGTTCTGACATCGCTGGTTTAAAGAATAAATCGACAAACTGTTCTTATAACTTATAACTATTCAAAAGCAAACATTGCTGAATTTGGTAGTCCTTAACTCCACAGCAGTATGCAGAGAACCTATTCTCCTGTGGCACAATCAACATGAAAAATAGCACCCATATCTTACTCATTTTAATTTCATGTGCAAATTTGATCTCACCTGAGTTGCTATATGCCAAATCTTTATTTACACCATCCAGAAAAGGGACCCGTATAAGAGCAGGCTTTCCTCGGCTACGTTTATGTGGCGGCGGACTACTGTGAAAAAAGGAGGCATGACAAGAAAGTGAGATACTATAATACCATTTGATAGTTAGCTTCAGTTCAGTTCACATAATGTCATGAACTAAAGGAAACTAAGGAGCCAAGTCACAAAGGAGTGTTATTTTCTGGGATGGTCACCATGCTAGTGTGAAAGCCATTCCTCTGGACTTGATATGCAATTTCAGCATCCTTCTCCAGAGGGCCACAAGTCCTTTACATGAGATGGATACTGCAGGGCAACTGAAACCACATGAAGGAAAACAAGGGCAAAATAATTGCTGATTGATTGAATATTTCCTATTTCTAAACTGCTCATTTCCCTCAGAGGGGGGCTCTGTTAGGTCTTTAAAATAATGATTAGCTGCTTCCAGGAATTGCATAGGAGGAATGAGGAAGCAAGCAAATGCCAAGGAGGCGTCACATTGTTGGGAAAGATAAAGAAAGACAATGACAAGAGTTAGCAGAGCTAATGTGGTTCTACAATTTCTAGGGCAAAAGTTTGGATATAAATCTAAAAGGATTTAGATGTCTGCAGGACGAGGCAAACCATTCTTTTTGTAGGGAACTTTCCTAACATTTGGATTGGAATTTATTCTTGACCTTACAGTATCCATATATCTTGAAATCATCAGGTAAGTTAATTTTAAAATACTAGTGCAAAATGAAAAAAGGATCAGAAAATAAATATGCTAAATAGGCAGGGCTTCCCCAACTTTCTGCCAACACACCTGCCATCACATTTCCCTTTAGTGTAATCTTAATGTATATACCTCCTATAAAAATCCAAACACAAAAATGGACACAAATATACAATGAAAATAATACAATGAAACTTTGGAAAAGGTGAATTTGTTGCAACCATATATTGTAACCAAAGGGTTCTTCATTCCTCCCCCAGACTTTGTCTGCACCTCCCCAAGGGAGATATACCTTAGACTGAGAAACCCTACTATAAGGTAAAATGTATACTGCACATATGAGATCCAGCACTACTACTGCATTGTATGTTGCCCAAAACATAAGTCAGGAACAATCACCTTGAAATCTGCAAAACCTTCTACAGTAAATATATAAAATTAGTAGAATTCTAATTATTTGAATGTAACCACCCAAAAGGGGTCTTACCTGCAGATATCAAATGAAAGACCGCTGCCACGTCCAGAGCTACATTCTGAGTCAGACCCACTTTCTATATGCTTCCTGAAGCCATTGGTCACAGCTGCTGAGAAGACAGATGAGAATAAGTATAGCTACACATAATAGTCTTCTTCAAAAGATATTCAGAGATTCGTCAAGGAAAACTCAGAAACACAGTTAGACATTCCAGCTAATGAGATTAGTTGAGCACGTTCAGAATGCATTTAAGATTTAAGGCAACAATTGGGATGACCTTCTGAACGTTTGTGCAGAGTGGCAGCCCAGGAACATTTTCCATCTGGATATCTGCAACTATTTTTGATTCTAGAGACCTGGTTGTGCAGTAAAATGAACTTAATCTAGCTTTTTGGCAGCCAGAGAAATGTTTAGGAACATACACTATTACAACTTCATCATGCTTAAGGAGACTCCTGTGTGGGCATAGCAGAACTTACAATGTTGCTTTAGCTTTTCAAATCTGAGCCAGATTTACCAGCATCCAGTGAGTTCTGAATTTCATTTATGATGCCATTGCATTGAACCCAATAAAGCTTTATGCAGTTAACATATAGATTGTGTTAATCCAGACAGAGTAACTGTGGGGCAGGAAAGTGAAATATACGTAAGAACCCATTTATTAAAAGACGTACAACAGACCCTGGGGAAAATGTGAGCAATTTTAACTCCTTGTCCTAATTACAATATAACATTTGAGTATGAAGCCTGATGGAGATATTTATCAAAGTAATTATTCTAGGGACAATCTGATTAATAGAATCCTACATTCCTTTGATCCTCTCAGATGGTATTTTTCCAAATAAAGTTAAGAGGATAACGCTTTTAGTTTTATACGCACATTTTGCTTTTCGCTTTATTTCCCAAAAATAATAAAGAAGCCAATTAGTTCCAAGTTATCCCTTCAAACTAATAGAACTCATTCAAAATACATGTTCACTGCGTTTTCAACTGCATTTTTCCCCCCAGCATAAAGTCACTTCAAGATAATTTTATCTTTCTTCATGTGCATTATTACAATAGAAGAAGTACAGTAGTAGAATAAAACAGTTAATTCAATACAGTAGGTTTGGGGGGTATTTCAAGGATTATATTCTGCAATCTTATGCAAGTGCCTGATCACCAGGGGAATCTTGCATATACTGTACTAAAGTTGGATCATTTGTATGTATATTAATATTTACTGTCTTTCTGTAAACATCTCCTAGGTCAAGAAATGTTAACCATTATAGTGTCTTTAACCATATTTTCTATGAATTAAAAGTTATTTTGGACTCAGATAACTAAAAGAGAATGAAAACACATAGCATGCAAACCTAACATTATATGGATTATAGGTAATCTCTAACACAGTTTTGAGATTACACAGCATTAGTTTTCAGTATGATTATAAATATATATAAATAAATACAGTTCATATTGAATTGTATACTTAATGTTCTACATATAGGTTTATTTTGGTTTTGCCTGAATATCCCATAAAATTGGTACTGTGTATCAGTAATTCTATCAGTCTCTCACAGAATTAATTTTGGAATGGTCTTCATTCCAGCCATTATCCCATGATTTTTCAACAGCTAAGTCTTTTATCCCTATCCTTTTAAATTGTTGTATTAAATTTTGATTCTTATATTCATTCACACAAGAATCCCTTAGGCACCTCATTACTTTTCTTCTGAGAATATGTATTTGTTTTAGTCTTTATTTATTCCCAATAGATTATTATGCATTTGTATTATAACAAAGATGCTACTTTTCTCCCTACTGTCATTTCCTTTATTGTGATGATTCTAAATAAAAACTGTTTAGCTATCTTCTATATATTCACTAACACCTGTTATTATAAGTATTATAAGTATAAAAGTAAAAAGTAGTAATATTCTTGGTTCTAGAAGAAGGAAGGGTATACAGAGGAAGAGAAATTTTAACACGAAAAGGGTATAAACATATCTTCACTTTTGAGCTTAGTTCTTATAGAATAATTCTTATCCAACTAAAGACACTGAAATTGGGAATAAAATTTACAATGATGCTACAAAAGGAAATCCCCCTACAAAAGCAGCTGTCTTGGGAGTGATTAATAATAGCATCACCACGTTCTGTTTAACCGCCCTGCCTATGTAAAAGGAGTTTAAATGCTTTTAGAGGTATCACTAATGCCTTATCTGCCTGATCTGTTTGAGGTTTACATATGCTAAAAGTGTTCCAGACCTACTAAAATGACAATCTTTGCCGTTTTGTTTCAGGTTGTGTATGATCTATTATTTTTTATGATGATAATGAATTTTATTTAACTAGAAACAAGATTGAGCAGTAAAACTGCCAAAAAATTGCCACCACCAAAATTATTCCTCTGATGTAAAATGCTCCGAAAGGATATCTTTAGATGTGGTGAATTGGCAATTAAATGGCAAAAATGGTTCAAACCACCATAAGCTGATTAAACATTAGACTGAACAGTAATGGAATCTCATGGTCATAGATAAATGTAGAGTAACAATCAGAGGGACAACCAGAAACTTGGCTCCCAAATAAAATGCATTCATACATCAGCCTCAAGAAGACTCCCTATGGATGTTATTTTTTAAAAGAAAGGCCCACGTCACCCCCTCAAAATACAAGGATGAAATCATTCTATTTTGTAAAGGATTACCACTGACAGTAATAAATTATCTGATCTTATTTTCTGCCAATTAGTCTTCATTCTTTTTCTTAACACATGTGTCCTTATAATTATTCATGAGAGGAAAAGCAGAAAACTCCCTTTTCTTCACTATATAATTTTCTATTCATGAACAAAAAGATAAAAAGGATGGAGTCTAAGGGGGAAAAGTCTGAATGAAAACAGTTTTCAGCAGAATATTAGAATCTTGTGGTAATCACTGAGCTGTCACACAAACGCCTCAAATGGGAAAAATAACCACTGCGCTTACTAGTCAAACTAGAATATGAAACTACCCTGATAGTTTATTATTTTTAACAACAGCTGCTATGAAATCCTAACACACCAAGCTGATTGCATCTGAACTCAAAAGCAAACAGGGTTAAGCTTAATTAATATTTGGACAGGAGACCTGCAGGTGATACCAGAGCTATTGTCCATAAGCTTTTGAAATAAGACTACACAAATGTATAAAGCATGGATGCAGGCACATAACACACATCACTGATTATGTGACCACCATATCATTGTTGACTCTATGCAACCACGAAGGTATTCTCCATGACAATCTGTCCCTAATATGCTCCTTCAACTCTTCCAATGGCACCCTCATTGTTACACAACTGAACCCTCAACAACCCAAACACATCAAAATCAAAATACCTTGGGATATACCTAAGTGGGAGATTTCACTTGCTACTAGTTTCTCAAAATTGGATGCTCCCGAAATATGAGAATTCTCACAAAATGTAACTCTCCGGTACTAGGTTGAAGAAGACAGACCCATGACTTTAACATTATTTGCTGCTACTTAAGAAAATGCTGCATGCAACAGTTATCAGAGATATGTACTACCAGTACTTAAGAAAACATGTCTTTGGTCCTGCAATATATTAAAATTACTGATATATATTTTGTCTCTTTTAAGCAGTTTTCAGGGGAAATTTTGTTATTCATAGGATCATTCTGTTGCTTTTTACTTGATTATTGTATGCCGCCTAGAATCACATCTTGTGATATGGGCAGCCATATAAATTTGATAGACAAATAAATAAAAGTACTCTGTGGAGCACATAGGTAAAAATATTGCTTTTGGAATGGTTAAGGATAATTTGATTCTCTCACTTTTAAATATTGAAATAATATAATGGCTCACAGATCAATGTTCACTATGTAATGACTACAGCATCAAATGTTAACTGCCACATGTGAATAAACTATTAGAGATAAGCATCATCGGCAGAACTTCAAATATGAAAATTTTCAAATATGTTTTTCAGGGAAGCCTGATCCCACAGTCACTTGTGAGTCATCACGTGAGCCTTGAATTCAAAGATACATTAAGAGAAATGTTAGAACCTGCTGTTAAATATTTCAGATCTTATAAATAAATGAAGCTTTAATACTATTGCATTCTTCCAGGCACCATCAAACTTGTGTCTGGCACATTATTTTGTTCTATTCTAAAAGTAGTAGAGAAGATTCTGGTGTTAAATGTTCACATCAAATGTTCACTGAAAAAAAAAATCTCAATAGTATCAGGATTCATTCCAATGAAAGAGTTATAAAAAGTAATATACATAGTGACCCTCCTCCAAGCAAAAATATGAAAAGAGGTCTAGGCAAAGGGAAACATTTTTGGGGTGAAAATAAAGAAAATTATACCCCTTTCTACTCTCATACTCTCAAATGTTCCAAATCCTCCTAAAAACAGTCCTAGCAACAGAATTAATAATAATAAAAATAATCTAATCAATTACAAATCAAAAAGTCAGCATATCTTCCACAACTCAGGCTAATCTTCTGTTTGGAGGCCATAGCTTTCTCTCAGCCTGGTCTGAAGATTCCTATGATAGATACTGCACAAAAGCCAATTATCACTCAGGGAAATCTTGATGCTATGGAGATATGGACATTTCTTGCCAGCCAGCAAGCAAGCAGATACCCTTACTCTAGAAATCTCTGACTTTCCAAAACATCAGAGGAATGAAAGCTCAGGGGAGTCACCTGTCACTCCTGCCTGCCTGGGGGATTTCTCGTCATCACTCTCGCTGAAGCTCCCACTCTGTGGCCGTTTCCGAGATGGCTGCTCACCCTCTATGCTGGAGGGGGAGAGCTGCCCACTTTGGCTGTGGTCCTCTCCATTCTCAAGGGGACAGTCCAGATCTCTTTGTAGTTTCACCCCGTTCTTGGCTTTTTTAAAAAGGACAGAAGTCCGCCTGCCCACGCCACTAAACGGGGGGCTGGCAGAAGTGCCCGTAGCCTGAAGGGCCAATCCATTCAGGGCGTTGTCGCTGAGCAAGTGGTGGAAGGCGTGGTGGCTCTCCCTCTGCAGCGTCTTCTTATCAAAAAGCTCACCCTCGGACTTCAGCCGTTTATGCAGTCTGTTCAAGGACTTGCTTTCGCTAATGGGTTTGAGAGTTGGAGGGTCCTGCAGAGAGTCCAGCTCCGATAGGGAGGGTGCAGGTCCTGTGGGCTCCAGGGTAGGGGGAAGTGGGGGCTTGGTGTCATCTGCTAAAGAGAAAAAGAATCTGCTTGAACATTTTACAAAGTATTCCCCAAAGTAGGATCACAGCTTTCTGTTTCCTCCTATGATTGCAAGTCAATGGTACATCAGTTAATTAACTACTTTTTGTATTATGTATTTAAGGGAGGCATTCCAAGTATGGGAGAACAAGGCAGAGAGAATCTTATCTAAGTCTTCAGAAGAAACTATTCTGATTCTCACAAGAGCCAGGAAATACATCATCATTTATCCTATGGCATTATTTAGGATGGAATAAATATGCAAAATTTCTTAATCCCCCACACATTACATTTAGAAGGATTTACTTCTGGGTAAATATGCTGAAAACACTGAGCTGCATGAAATTCATTTTTCTATCTTTCTTTACTCATTTTTTCAGATTCTAATACTTTTCAAGTAATCTGACCTTCACATGATTCCCTATATATGAGGATCCAGACATTTGAAAGGTCTAGTCTAGAGATTAAAGAAGAATTTCAAATGCAGTCCAAGTCTCTTTAAAGGGATGAAATCCAGTTTCGTGCACACTAAAAGCAGTCACTAATGTATTTTTTTTATTTCAAACAAAACAAAACTGTCACTGTTCCTTGCACAGTCACCAAAACATTCAGAACAGTCCTGATGTGACATATTTCTTGTTCTCTGACATGACTGTAGTATGCTTGAAACTCATAACAGAATGAAATCACACTTGCATTCTTCTCCCATTTAAGTTCTCTTTCCATCCAAACATTCAGTCTAAGCTAAATTATTCACTCCATGTCCTAAACCATATAGCTTTCAACATGGATGACCAGGGCAGAAAGTCAATACAACAGATGATGAAACATGCACAATGTCATCACACAAAAACAACAGAGTTGTGTCAGAGACTAGGACACAAGTAGGTAAGGACAACATTTGTTTGATGAAATCATTGGATTTGTGCTGTCATTTTATCATCTTCCTCATGCTATTCACTGACCATTCTCATGGAAGAAGGAATGACTCAAGAATTTCCTAACTAAATTAGAGAGTGCTGACTGAAAACAGCTGTTTCACATCTTCTGTTCTTATACTTGGAGTGCTGTTTGAATAACAATAACTCACTCTACAGTTATTATTCCCTTGCAGAAAGCTACAGGAGTCTAAACATCTGATGTGTGACAAAATACTAAAAATCTACATTTAGAAGAGTACACATATTTTTTATATTACAGGATTCTAGGAAAAAAAATACATTTAGCAATTTATGAACCAAAAACTAGAAACAAAGACACATGGAATGAACTCATCTTAAAAAAATTAAATATCCTTATCACTTCCAGACTAGTTTTTAGAAAGAGCAAGGAAAGATGATGTTTCTGTGTCATTTTCTCTTCTGGCATGTAATAATACTTACAAATCAATTATAAACCTTGGAAAACACATGTTATATTTAAAAAAGCCACATTATGCTACTAGCCATGGACAAAATGGAAGTGGAAATGGCAAATGGACATAACATTCTGAGTAGATATGAATAGGACAGCAAAATCTTCATAATCCTAATCAAGTGCTGTTATTTTTTAATGCTATTTCTAAAAAGCAAGCATGCATTTGTCTCTCATGTCAGTCGTGAAAAATGGTAGGAAAAGAGGTAGAAACTGATTGTGTAAATTTGGACTGGCTACACTCCCGAACTGTCAAAAATGCTGCATGGGAACACAAGTGTCACAATGCAGAAGGAAAATAAACTACAGACCAGCAGTATAAGCATTTCTGAGATACAAGTTAGGGAAATACTGAAACTGCTGTATAGGTAGTCCTTGACTGTAATAGAGCCAGGAATTACGATTGTAAATCATGTTGGTTGTTAAGCAAGTTATCCTGTGACCATGTCTGATTTGATGACTTTTGTGGTAGTCAAGTGAACACAGCAGTCATAACAGAATGTGAATGAAATAAACACTGGTTTCCAATAAAACATGTGATAAATCACAGATAAATCTGACTGCGTGGTGCTGCAAACGCCTATAAAATGTGGGCCATTGTTAAGTGCCCAAAATGCAATTATGTGACTGTGGAGGAGGAAAGCAGCCCTAGAAATTTTGAATCTGGGTCATAACTGCTGCTAAGTGACCAGTCATAAGTCAAGGACTCCTTGTAATTGCTTCAGAATGTACACCAACTTATCCTGTTGCAAGTTTACAAAAAAGAGATGGGCAAAAGTTTGTCATGCTGTGGCTGGATAGCTGAGGAATTCTGTTCTGAAACCCTGGATGTGAAAAAAATTAGCTTTGATAAATGGAACTTTATTCTGAGGAATACCAAAATGAACAGAGACAGGAAACTGTAATATGAATAAATCAGATCAGCGGTAGACAGCTACAAGGCAACTTTTGTGAAATTAACAGATGCCTGAATATTTTTATTGCAGACAGAGGACATAGAAAATACAGGTAGTCCTCCACTTATGACCATGCCCAAAATTTATGTCGCTAAGTAAAACATTTGTTAAGTGAGTTTTGCCCCATTTTCCGACCTTTCTTGCAAGAGATGTTAAGTAAATCCCTGCAATTATTAAGTTAGTAACATGGTTGTTAAGTGAATCTGGCTTCCCCATTGACTTTGAGTATCAGGAGATCACAAAAAGGGGGTCATATGACCTCGGGACTCTGCAACCGTCATAAATATAAGCCAGTTGACAAGCATCTGAATTTTGATCACCTGACCATGGGGATGCTGCAACAGTTGTAAGTTGTGAAAAGTGACTTTTTCAGTGCCGTTGTAACTTTGAATGGTCACTAAATGAACTGTTGTAAGACGAGGACTTGCTGTACTGAACAGTTGATAACGTACTATACTGTGCAGTTTAAAAGTAAACAAATATAGGCAGTCCTTGACTTACGACCATTTGTTTAGTGACCATTCAAAGTTACAATGGCACTAAAATAGTGACATGACTTATATTTTCACACTTACGGCCTCTGCAGCATCTCAGAGTAATGCAATCAAAATTTAGGCACTCGGCAAGTGGTAGATATTTATAACATACTGTCCTGGGGGCATGTGATCACTATTTGTAACCTTCCCGGCTGACTTACAACAAGCAAAATCAATGTTGGAAGTCATATTCACTTAATGACTGCATTGATTCGCTTAACAACTGTGGCAAAAAGGTTGTATAATGGGGCAGAACTCTCTTAACAACTCCCTTACTTAGCAACACAAATTTTGGGCTCAACTTGTGGTTGTAAGTTGAGTTCTACATATAACAACAACAACAAAACCTACATGAATTGCCCTTTCACCTTTCCTCACTAAGTACAATTGATAGTTTCTTTTCACAGGCAGACATATATTAAGGCTGCAATCAAAGTCAACTTGAGAATAATAGGGCTATACTGTAAAATATCTTTAAAATTATATCTATATTTTTCTCGAAGGTAAAGAGAAACTTATTTACTTCCACAAAAAGGGAAGAGATGAAGAACAGGATGTTGCACAATACACAGTACTAAGAAGTCTCTTTCAGGAAAGATCCAATACGGGTTGTCCTCGACTTACAATCATTTGTTTAGTGACCGTTCAAAGTTACAATGTCACTGAAACAAGTGACATATGACCCTTTTTCACACTTACAACCGTTGCATTATCCCCATGGTCATGTGATCAAAATTTGGACACTTGACAACTGGCATGTATTTATGATGACTGAAGTATCCTGGAGTCCCATTTTGCAATATTTCGACAAGCAAAGTCAATGGGGAAGCCAGATTCACTTAATAATCGACATAGTGCTGTGATCACTAAACACTTGTGGCAAGAAAGGTCATAAAATGGGGCAAAACTCTCAACTGCATTGCTTAGCAATGCAAATTTTGGGCTCGACTGTGGTCGTACGTTGAGGACTATCCTTACAGCAGTAACCAGTTCATGCTAAATTTACTGATGACTATTATTTGTAAGCAGGGACATGATGGCTCAGTGGCTAAGACACTGAGCTTATCAATCAAAAGGTTGGCAGTTCAGCGGTTCGAATCCCTAGTGCCACGTAACGGGGTGAGCTCCCATTAATTGTCCCAGATTCTGCCGACCTAACAGTTTGAAAGCATGTACAAAATGCAAGTAGAAAAATAGGGACCACCTTTGGTGGGAAGGTAACAGTGTTCCGTGTGCCTTTGGCGCTTAGTCATGCCGGCCACATGACCATGGAGATGTCTTTGGACAGCGCTGGCTCTTCGGCTTTGAAACAGAGATGAGAACTGTCCCCTAGAGCCAGAAACGATTAGCACATATGTGTGAGGGGAACCTTTACCTTATTATTTGTAATGTATTAATGATATCAAACCTCAGCTACACTATTTTTAGGAAAGGAAAGCAAATAATGTGAGCAGCTCTTTTTGTGCTATTGCCATAGCATTCTATGTAAATCCCTGAATAGCCCAGCTCAGAATCAGTCTCCTGCCTGCTTTTCTATACACAGTATTTTCCATTTTCACTGTCTCAAAACGTAAGAATTATGACTTCACATCTTTCTTTGGGAGAGAACAATCAAGTTAGTTACACACAGTCAACTAATGTCACTTGAAAAAAAATAATAACCCCTTGTTCAAAAACAGATTAAAACTCTTGCTAGCTGAAATCACTTATGGCTTTAAGTCATGATTCATTTTGGTGATGGTTTATTGAACCAGTCATGGTATTCTGACTCATTCAAAAATCCTTAAAACATTGTGTACATAAATCACAGTGTTTGGTTTTACGTATTACACATAGACAAAATAGAATCTATTTTGATTCCCACTGCCCATTTGATCAGAGTTCAAGATCCCTTGAATTTACTTATTAATTGGAGAATGTGTGTATAGTTTCCTTGGAAATCTCATGGTATAATATTCACGGCTCATTTATACAGGTAAGAACACAGTTGCAAAAGACTTCTTAGTCACAGAATAATAGACAGGAAGGGAACATTTAAGCCATCATACATAACACCCTGCTCAGCACAAATTAAAACATCCTCAACAAATATCTGTTTAACCTATGTTTGCACATACTCAGTGAAGGAGACCCTCCTACCTTCTCTTGTTATTCTGTTGTCAAATGCTTTTAACATTCGAATTTTTTCCTCCTAATATTCCATTGGAATAATCTTCCTACAATTTAAACCTGCTACTGCGTGTTATGTCCAACCTTTTTGAACAATAGAAAACTGACCTTTTTGGATCAGTGGTGATTTCTGAGCTTGCTTTTCTTCCTGCAGACATTTAATTACTAGGCTAGGTAACATCATTAATGCATGAGGGAGTCAAGTCTTCTTGCTGTTTAAATATGGTGGTTTGTGGTACCAGCCTCCATTGGGGTATTGTTTCTTTCTCAACTGCTCTTTGAATTGAGTGTAGATTCTTCCTTGATTGTTCCTGTTCAGGTTCTAGTTCTTGCTTTTCTATGTGTTGGTTAATGTGTTGTGTGATTGATTGAAACACAACATACATAACTTACGAAAAGGATAGCACTACCACCGGCATCTCCAACCCACAGCACCAGTCTGCAGCATGCCAGAAACCATGCCACGCAAACAAGCAAAACCCCATTGCCGGGATGCAGGCAGCATGTGAAACCACGTCCCCTCAGGCCCATGGAAAAAACTTTCTCCACAGAACTGGTCCCTGGTGCCCAAAAGGTTGAAGGCCGCTGCTCTACCACACATTAAAAACATCTTAGAAATTACTCCCAGGTTGTTCTGCCCCAGCTACGGACCCCAAAGAACGCAGCACACACAAAGTCTGTACAAACCTTAGTTTACTAAATTAGATCAATCTTTTTCAAACAAAGGCTGTTAATTAACTTTCTTAACAGCCTACAAGAATCCAAAGAATAAATAATCGTAATCTTACTATGGTTGGCAGAAAGCCCAGAAGCAATTTGCAGACAACTAAGATCAAGATGCGAAGGAGAGTGAACAAGGTTGTTCCCTGCAAATTGCCTCAGTAGTCGTCCTTCCTTAAATAGGCTAAGGGAGTGGCCAATTAGCCCCAAGCCTTACTCTTGAGGAGACCTCCTCCTGAGGAACCACTCCTGCCTTTTGGCAGCTCTGCACGACCATGCATCGAGAAGAGGCTCCTCCTCTTCTTCCTCTTCACTTATGGGAGCTTCTGGAGGTTCTGAAGGCCCTGGCTGAATCCCCGCCTCTGGCACTACATCTTCTCCAGTCTCTTCATTGTCCGACTCAAGTGTCAGCTGCACAGGCTGCTGGCGCAGGACCACACCAGCCTCCTCGCTGTCGGAATCAGCTACTAGTTGCACAGGCCGCTGACGGGCCACAACACACGTTAGTATAACTTGTTGGCATTACAGCAGCCACTAAATCATTAGTATCTCTCCAAAGCATCCAAAGCAAACATAAAGACACAACAGCCAAAGAAGACAAAACATGTAAAGTGACAACATACAATGCACAGTCCATGAAGATTGCTATACAGGACAAATTGGCAGTATGTAACCATGAAAATCAATTGGCAGTCGGAAGACATGAGGAAAATTCTTTAATTTCACTACACACTGACAAGTACAGGTAGTCCTCGACTTACAACAGTTCACTTAGTGACCGTTCCAAGTTAGAATGACACTGAAAAATTGACTTATGACCATTTCTCACACTTATGCCATTGCAGCATCTCCATGATCATGTGATCAAAATTCAGATGCTTGGTAACTGACTCATATTTACGACAATTGCAGTGTCCCAGGGTCATGTGATCACCTTTCGCGACCTTCTGACAAGCAAAGTCAAAGGAGAAAGCAGATTCACTTACAACAATGTTACTAACTTAACAACTGCAGTGCTTCGCTTAACAACTGTGGCAAGAAAGCTTGTAAAATGGGGGGGGGGGACTCTCTTAACAACAGTCTCGCTTAGCATCAGAAATTTTGGGTCGTACATCGAGGACTAGCTGTATAAACACAATTTCGATTGGGAAATTATAAATGTTTTAACCCAGGCCAGATCAATTATCACATATAAACAGATAACAAATTTCAGTGCCCCATGTACTAATGATTTCACCCAGCCTGGGAAGGAAATATCTGCAAAAAGCAAATGGAAGCTCAGAGAACACCAAGAGCCCAAAAATTCAACTCTCAGCTACATATATTCTCTACCAGAAAATAGGCCTCAACCTGCTTTTCTGTAAAGCCCTTTTAGGTACTTGAATAGTGCTATTATATCCTCCCTTAATTTTCTTTTCTCAAAGCTAAACATACCCAGTTAACTCAATGATTCCTGACAGGTTCCTCTTTATACCAGTTTAGGTTTTCTAAATTTGTTTTGAATTGTAATACTCAGAACTGGACACAACAGCTGAGATGGAATCTGAATAAGGCATAATAACCAAAAGCCCACTATTGTTTTCCTTGAACTGAATTTCTACTAATGAAGGCTAAAACTGCATTTATCTCTTTTGCAGCCACCTACTCTGGTGATTCATATTCTTTCTTTCTTTCTTTCTTTCTTTCTTTCTTTCTTTCTTTCTTTCCCTCCCTCTCCCTCCTCCTCCTCCTCTTTTTTTCCAAAGAACTATTTAATACTTCCAGGATATGTGATAGCACACAGAATGTTCCAGCCTAGTATTCCCTATAGATGCTACAGAGATACATATCCTGGGCTGCAGCCAAGTAGATTCAAGTCTGGCAAATCTGATTAGCCTTGGTTGTTTTCTTCCAAACTCACTATTTTATCATGAGGTACAATTTGTACTGTGCAGTATGATAAGTATCACAAATCCTGAAGAAGTCTCTGACTCAATGTTTACATAATTTTGGTATGCATTATTAAAAGCAATAATTATAGCAAGGATTCTTCTAACAAACTTGTGTAAGGTGAATGTGAGCAGATTCGTGGGGGTATTTTCACTTACCCCACCCAGCCCAGCCCAGCCTAAACTAAATCTATTTCCTCACTGACTTATTGAAATCTAGTGAAGTCTCTCACCTTTTTCCCTATCTTCATCACTTTGCAGCATTTTTTCCAGACCTTCTTCCCATGGAGCTGATTCTCCATTTGGCATGGCTTTATTTTGCTGCTGTGCCAGCTTTTGCCTGACAGAATTGATTTCCCGTCTCAAGAGTCGAACGCGACGAGTTCGGGCACCACTTGACCTCATGGTGCTCACTACGTCCAGCTTTTCCAGTAGTTCCTTCAGTTGTACTTCCAAGGAAAGATGAGCTCGGTTCTCGGCAACAAGAATATTGTCAACTGCAATTAGAAATATTGGATGTGTGAAAGTTCTCTGCATCTCAAGCCAGACCTACTCACCATTCCTATCTAGCTGAACATTATACTACATTATGAACATTATACCACAGGCAGGAAATTCATCACTTAAATCTGAAATCAGTTAAATATTTTTGTATAAGACACTTTTCAAAGTGACTTAAGTTGCTTTACATTTTTATATCCATGTAAATTGTCTTTATTATCTCAGAAATAGCTCAGAAACTTACCATCCTCCCAAGAAAAACGATAAAAATCTTCTGTCTTTGGAGATTCAGGCAAATGAATCCCCACTTGGGGGTCAAAGCCAATATTCTCAGCTTGCCGTCGTGCATGGCGTAATACTGAACCTCCAAGGTCTCTGAGCCGGACAGCTGCTCGATGGAAAATTGTGTCTTTAGAATTATACCTCATACAATTGGCAAGGATAAGGTTAAAATCTTCTTCAAATTCATCCAGTGTTTGGTACTGGTGGGACTCCAGCTTCTTCCTCATGGTAGAAAAATCCATTGGCTTGGAAATGAATTCCAGGTAATCTGGAACCTAAACATATAAAACCTGTACAATTACAAAAATCATTTACTAGCCAACCAGGGTATACCCATCATAAGTATTCTGTATGTCCTCTTATTGGCACTGGGTTTGAACATAAAGTTACAAGAATGCCATTTATTTAATTACATTCCCTTCAGTTCTCGTAAACAGAACTATCTTGATAAGAGATAAGAGTCCATTTCTATATAGACCAGTGTTTCTCAACCTTGGTAGCTTGAAGATGGGTGGACTTCAACTCCCAGAATCCCCCAGCCAGCAGCGCTTGAGAAACACTGATATAGACAGTACTCAGGTTGGGACAGTTTGGTAGCTCTTTGCGTACGCAGTTTATTCTTCAAAAAATACTTCATTTTATGAAACAGTAACTTGAAATAATCAAATAACAAGACTTCATTGTTGCCAGTTGTATTTTCACATTGTCCAAGAGCTGGCAGGGTTTTATTTTTTTTCAGTTGCTGGGCACTATAAATGTTTTTATTTGATGATAAAAGAACAAGAATATTGCACTGTTTATCTCTGTAAAAATGAGAGAAACTTTGCAAGAGCGACAGATTTTGTGAAATTTCAGCATTTGCACCCCTCAAACTCTTTGTAATATTGCAAGGTTATCTTTAATTTGTGGGTCCTGAAGGAGGCTTTTTTTATTGTCCAAATATTCAGTGCTCCCAAGTGCTGCATTGCCAATCCCTGATACAGCCATTCCTCTAAACAGTGTCTTCAGATCATCCTAACCAGGTACCTAGGTACTTGCCTCACTCAGGTTTACGGGATCTGCAAAGATCTGGGCTGGATCCTTTTCCTGCAGTAAATCCAGTGTTGTGCGCAGAAGAACATTGAATGGTGTCAGCTGTAACTCCATAGCAGCTTGCTGAACCTTTACCTGAAATCAGAATAATACTACTATTCAGAGATACCAGAGAGGAGAAAAAAGGAATATTTCCTTTTCATATATAATAAATCTGCAAAGCTCACTCATTCATCATAGACCACTGTAAAATGGACTGTAAACAAATCCCAGGGAGTTATGCAATGTATGAAATTGCCTGATAGTACATAGGAGCATAAATTTCAGGACGACCAAATTTACTCTACTCAACGTATATCACTTTGTCAGAACAAGACAGTGATTATTTAAAGCATAAAACTGCAAACTAAAGCAGATACTTAGCTGTAAAATGGCATTTTACATGACTGTGACATTTAGAAATATAGCTTTGTTGAAACCCTTAACTTAAATAACATATAGTTATGCCTTCCCATCTTTATACAGATAAAGGTCCATTATTAGATAAGTGATAACTGGTGAAAGGACCATGGCACATCCCCTCCAGGGAAGCTCATCCAGGCAGCCTGCTGTTCTTGTAACACCAAACAAAAATATTCATATTTTCCCAAACAGTTCAGTAATAAAACTGATTTTACATTACTGGTGTAGTTCTACGGATGTGCTTGTTTTCCTAGATTTAGTTTCTGGGTTTTATCTTTGCTTTTACAATTTTTATTATTATTATTTGACCATGCACCACCCAGAGAAAAATCTGGAGTTTTTGAACCAATCAAATGTGCCCTAAAACATTTTTTAATCACACAATTTCCAATCCATTTCCAGATTTATCTTTGGCTGCAATTATATGGCAACTTAATCGAGGGTGAGTCACACTAAACAAAGTGATGTTTGATTCTGAATAAACATGCTTAGAACTGGAAATCAGCATAGAAATAATTAATATAATCCCCTTTCTTGGTCTAATCAACATGAAATATTATTCATATTTATATGCCACCTGGAGTTGTTTCAATATGAGATGAGTGGCAAATAAATTTCATGAATTAATTAATTAATGATGAATTAATTAATCCATCCTTCAGTAGCTATAAAAATCTGTAATGCATATGTAACTTCAGTAGCAATTAATATACAGAAATGATGCTAAAGCACCATCAAGACATGCTTCTATTTACCTGTTCACGTTTGAGCTTCTCACGTTTACGAATTAATTCAATGAGCAGCCGTGCTCTTTCTAGGTCATGTCGAAGTTTCTGCCAATATTTAAGCTCTTCTTTTACTGCACTAGTCTTTTCATCCTGCTCCTTCTGTGGAGATAACATTTTATTGCTACAGATTGTATTCTGTCACTTCATATCTTGCAATTTTCTCTTTCTCTCCACAATAATTCACAATTAGGGTCTACCTAAAATACAGTATCTAATGCTTAACCATAAAGATTTAACCCAAGTGAATCTTAAGTCTTGGTGTTAGGTTGCTTATGTGATTGTCTTTCCCAGGTTGTTTTTGACCCATCCATTCAATCCAGTAGGATGCTCTGGGTCCTGTCTGTTTTAGAGTATCGGCCAGTGAGGCCCAAGAGAAGAGCCTTTTCTATTGTGGCACCTCACCTCTGGAATATCATCCCTCTGGAAATTAGGTCAGCCCTCTCCTCATTGGTCTTTTGTTAAGCCTAGAAGGCATGGCTCTGTGCTCGAGTCTGGTACCTCAGATGTGGATCAGGTCCCATTTCTCAGTTGTGCTGAATGTCTTGCTTATTGCTTTTATCATTTTTGTGGCAGATATGTGCTTTATGATTTTTGTATATACATATACATATACATATACATATACATATACACATACACATACACATACATATACAAATAAAATGTTTAATATGTTTAGCCACCCAGAGTTATGAGATGGGTGCCCATGTACATTTATTAAATAAATATATCTGGATAGAACAAAAAGATAAATATCATATTACATTCAGGGCACTGTGATAAGTAATTGCACTTAAAAAGTTAGAATTGGGAAAACTATTCCTCTGTAGGAGAAAGAACATCTTAATAATTAATAGCCATAATCCAAGTGTTAATATCTACAATGAATAAAAACTTTGCTCTATAGAATGAGTTAATCCTATTTCCAGGCTTAAGGAATAGTTTCATTAATGTATCTCATCTTGGTTTTGCCTCTTTTCTCTATTATGTACCGTGTTTTCCTGAAAATAAGACCCTGTCTTATATTTTTTTGAACTCCAAAATAAGTGCTTGGCCTTATTTTCAGGGAGGTCTTATTATTTTGGGGTACGTGGAGAAAACCAGAGGAAATGGTGGGACCAGCTGCGCATGTGTTTAAATATTTTCAGGGAGAGCTTATTTTCAGGGGGGGCTTATTTTAGCACATGTGCTCAAAAGCCCAATTGGGCTTATTATCTATCAGAGGATGTCTTATTTTCGGGGAAACGGGGTAATATAAAATTTTGATGTTATGCAACCATAACTGATAGTAAAGGAACTATGCAATGGAAGCATCCAGTAAGAGAAGATTTAATGATTGCATTACTACTTTCATTCAAACTTTCAAAGTTAACTAACGTATTCTAACTAACAATAGCTATTCCAGAAATAATCGTTTTCATCCAATTCTTTCCTAAACCTTCCCATTCAGTTTACCAAACATTTCTCTTTCATACTACTCCAGCAGCACTATCATGATGAAAAATTCTTATACCAGTTCTGCATTTCTTTGGGACTGTAAGTGAGAGTGTAGCCTCCGTATCAGTGGTACACCATTTCTTGACTGACGTTTCAGTAGCCAATAATTGTGCAGCCTCTGCATGAACTGATTCTTTCTCTGGAAGTTGAGTCCACTGCAGATTTTATTCAGCCTGGGGAAAATAATAGCATCAAAAGAGCTTATCCCTTATTAAATCCAATTTCAGATTCCGCAAATCCATATGAGGCATGGTAAGTCCTCTACTTCAGGCAATATGGACCACTGCCTAATTCTCTAGTCACATGAGCTTGAAATACAAACTATGCAGTATCTCAGATTAGAGGATTTTCAACTGGAAAATTAGTGCCACTAGAAACAGTTGTACAGATCCAGTTCAGCAGCAATAATAGTAAAATGAGCTATGCCCATCCACCAAATGAGCTCAAACGAATGAAATTTACTTCACCATTTTAATTAACCAAAGCAATTTAGTATTTCAAAAAACATTTCTGTACAATATGAACTTCAAGAAACAAGCTTAGCTGTGGGCTGGGGCTACAATCAAACACATAATAAGGCTGCCTCACTCATCCCGAAATCTGTTAGATAAGTCTTTCTAATTCCCCTCCCACAGGGCCGCTACCACCAACCACCCTGTAGGAATGATCCCTAAAGAGAGACATTAAAAGAGGGGAAGGAAGGTTAGAAATCACTCCCCCTGTTCTGCCTATTTAGAAGGGACCCTAAAAGTTTATTCGTTTGCTCATTTCAAATAATATTTATTTTTATCTGCCTCTTTAAATGCCTTATAAGCCATTTGGAGGGATTGTTCATTCTACAATAGTGGCCGAAATTGTGGAAACCTTTTGGGAAAAGTGTATTTTTGAGGTTTGATGGCTAATAACACCATTGGAGTTTCAAGATAATCATACTCCACTGCTGGAATGGCCTGGGAATAGCCCAGACCTTAAAGCAACTGAAAATCTATGGAGCCGACTAAAGAAACTTGTTAGTCAGAAGCGACCCAGCAATAAAACCTAGTTAATAGAAGCAATCATTCAATCTTGTTTAATAAATAAATAAATAAATAAATAAATAGTTATTGTCATTGTACGTGTATACACAGTATACCCATACAACGAAATTCATTATAACAGCTGCAGAATCTGGTTCACTCCCTGGGAAGACGTTGTAAGGCCGTAATTCATGCTAAAGGTTACCCAACTAAGTATTCACTGATATGGTGATAATTTTTGTATATCTCATTTTTTCTATGGTGATAATTTTTGTATATCTCATTTTTTTCCTACGTGTTTCACTTTTCTTTATACTGTAACTGCTATTCTAATAGCAGATCCTTAGCTAAATAGCTAGTTTTAGAAAATACACTTTTCCCAAAAAGTTTCCACAATTTTGGCCACTACTGTACAAGGAAGGATGTAAATAATTAGACTCTGTACATGGATTAAGTCCTGTTGAGATGAAAGCAGAAACCAGGGAAGATTGACTACTAGGCCATGGATCTATACCGAAACAATGGCTGGATCAGCTGTGCCACTCACCGGTAAGAAGGGATCTGTGTGACCATTAGCAGAGGTGCAGAAGCACTGCTTTCCTTTTTCACCTTCTGCTTCCAATTTACTTTGCTCTTATTTTTGGGACTGACCCTCTCCATTGTCACATTCTTTACAATGTCCTCATCTCCTTCATGAGCAGTAGTTGCATGTCCTTTTTTCACAGTGCCAGGAGGGGAATGTGCCTCGCAGTAAGCAGTTTTGCGCACAGTAAATGTAGTGCCGTTGAGACTGGTCTCCCTCATGGGCTCAATCTTCATGAAGAGACCAGCTCTCTGGGCACAGGTAACATGGAAAGCAGTGTAGCAGTTCATTTTGTGGCACTGGATAGCTGCTCCCATGCCCTTCTGCTTGCAGATGTAGCAAGTTAGTTTCCAGCGGGCAGGCGGGATATTTTCTATTCCCTCAATGGGTTCCAGAAACACAGTGTTTGCAAAACAGATTTCTGGGATCCAGATGGCACAAACAACGTGAGCCCAGTGACCATCACTGGTTTGTTTGAATGCTCCACCTTTGTTTGGACACAAGACACAATCAACAGGGTGGGAAGGGGATTGTAAACAGCAGCGACAAAGCCATTGTCCCTCAGGGATGTAGGGAACTCCATAACACTCCTGGTGCACAGCCAAGTTGCAAATGTCACAAAATAAAATGACATTGCTGTTATGACATTCATCATCCATGCAAACACAACAAACAGCATCCTCATCTATCATAGTCTGCTGGACTCCATTATTACGACTCTCCAAATACGACTCTTTCTCCAGACGATCCAGTAGCAATTCAAAAGTCTCTGCAGAAATTGACCCATACCCATCACTCTTCCTTTTGTCATTGATCATGTCAAGCCAGGCCAAATCCTCCTCATCCAAGTCATACTCCACTTCAGCGTCAACATCCTCGAGTGGTTTCTCAATATATTGATAGTAAGCTGAAGGCAAGGGTGGTGCATCCAGCTGGCTGAAAGAGTCAATCATGCGAAAGCTGGGCTGTGGTAGATGAAAAGATGCTCCCGAAGCATGTTTGGCGCATGTCTCCTTTTTTTTACCTTTGCACTGATTTTTCTTAGATTTTGAAGGAAAAAGGGGTTGTTCGCTGTTTTCTTTGTTACTGTTGCATTCTGTGATGTCCTGGGCGGTTAGCTCATCCTCAGTAATGATCTTTAGAGGATCATAAATACTGATGCGATGGAGACGGCCATCAATATCGACTTCCACTATTCGCTGAGCCTGGGCATATGTCAGGGTCTCTCGGGTGGGTGAGCATTTCAAACTGTATGGTGAAGGAGAACGTCTTCCCTCTAAAGTCTGCCTGGACCTCCTCCGAGGTTTCCTCATAGCAGCAAGTTAGAAAACCTATAGGATAGTACAACAGAAAATAGTTTGAACACCACTATATTCAAGCATGTGCACATCATTTTAGTACATGGAGTCTAACTTATTAGCTGATGAATTGCTTGGAGTGATTTCTAATTAGTGGTACTTAGAAACAAAGCACACCCAACAGCAGTTTAGTTAACCATAGTTTATTGAATAAAGCACAACTGGCCAAATTTTAACAATATACTGTATAAGTTATAAACCAGGGGACTTTATCAGGGGTGGGTTCTACTTACCTTTACTACTGTTTGCAGCAGGGCCGCGCACAAGCGCAGAAGCTTCTGCACATGTGCAAAAGCTTATTGATCACATCGGGATCAGTGGGCAGAGCCTCCCGCCGGTTTTACTACCAGTTCTATAGAACCGGGGGCAACCCACCACTGGACTCTATAGACGCCAGTTTGTTTGTTTAGAAAACCTACATTACGGCTTATCTTTACATGGTCATCCTAAGTGGCTCACAAATGACATCTAACAAAAACAGAATAAATATGATCAACTAAATCTAGAACAATACCTTATATCCCAATTTCAGTGCCACAACCTCCGATCAAGTTTACAATTACCCTTGCATTTGCTAATCTCACTTTTATCCTAGTCCATTGCCGGGGTGAAAAGCTAGATCTTCGTAGCCCTGCAGAATTTTCAAAGTCACAGGAACCAAAATTATTAATATATATTCACACAAGAAATCTTGCAAGATTATCAATATTATTTAAGTGGTTAGCGATTCCCACAGCGACAAGATTCACATAATAGCCTACATCAAAGCCAAGCAAACCAAATTATGATTGTAACACAAGCTGGGATCCAGGCAACAAACAGGTTTTATTTAATAATATATCATCTCACTTCCTTCAAAATCAGTCTCTCCTGACATTTTTGTAATATTCCTGAAGTTTTTGTAATATTATTTGTAATATCACAATATTCTTGGGGTTTAAGGCTACAGATGCTTCAAAGCATGCCAATTCTTTTTACAAATAAATGAGAATGACTAAACTATTGGAGCAGCCGTAATATTCAAATGGGTATGGCTATCTTTTGGACATTAGAAATTGAGTTTCTTTGCTACACTAAAGAACACAGCTAAATATTTTAACCTAAAAAAATCATTAAATTAAAAAATCTACTCTTCAAATCATGATTCCTGAGGCTAGTTTGTTTAAGATACATATCCATAGTTATAACAATGCTACCTATTCTAGGCAACATAGAATGTTGCAGCTAACTTCAACTGGATGGTTTCCAAATACCTCCTTTCCTAACCAGACAGCAAACCAAACTTGCTGTGGCTTGTATATATATTACACTAAACCAGTTTGTCTAGGTTCCAACATCACAGCAATTTACATTTAATCTAAAGCATAAGCAAATGTTTTCAAACTCCTTCCAATTGAGAAGCTGAAGAGCTTAAAGCTCACTAAGACGACTCCTTGTAACAAAAAGAAAACTTAGTATTAAATGTGAGCAAAACCTTTTAATCAAAACAAACATGAAAATTAGGAATTGTACTTTTTGACTAGAATCTAATCAAGTTTGACTGTAATGTTTGAAGCACAGTAAACACTATGAAATAAAATAACAGTGCCAAATAGCTATTGTTAGATAAGGCTCCTGTTAAAACAGAAATCTGCTAATGTAGATTGGCCTACAGTTTGATTTTGCACAAAAAGCAAATCCTGGCTCCCAGGCTTATTATTTTGAAAGGTGTAATCATTATTCAGGGGCAATTTAATTTAAATAAATGAGCTTTCTAAAGCTGCCAAACCATTAGAAATAGAAAAACCTCTAGAAACTAATTGCCAAGAAAAATATGTGAATACAGAGACATAGGATTTTTTTTTCTATGTCAATAAGTATTATATTGGGTTTTTTTAAAAAATCAGTTTATAACAAGCTACGGTGTTACTAGTAGAAAACAAACATTTTGGCTACTAACTTGTAACTTCTGAACTTAATGAATCTGTCTTCCAAGGGAAAAAGGATTGCCAGAATGTCTATGGAATCCAAGGTTTTCATTTTTGTAACCACATATAATCACAAGATAGTTTAGCTAGACTAAACATAAAATGTTCAGGATACACAGCACCCTGAAAGACAAAGAAAGCATCCACTACCACTTTATTGTATACAGGTACATACTGTTATAAAAAATGAGCTTTTTGCATGTATTGGCAGGTATCCTCTTTAGGAACTTCTTAATCCTGCTTACAAGCAGCAGTTACACATACATCGCTTGTTTAGACAGAAAACTATCATGGGACACTATCAGTAATACAGATTTCCCAGAAAATTTTGAACTGCGAAACTTTCTGCTGCTTTAAATCAAGCGAGATCCAATCTCACATTACTGACTTCTATTTAATGTTGTCATTTTACTTCCATGTAATAAACATATAAAAGGTATCCTCCACCGATACTCTGTAGCATATAAAGATTTCTCCTGTAGCTAAAAGTATCAGAATTAATTTGGAAATACCTAAATATGATGTGATTTCCACATTTCACCCACTCCATCCCCAAAAGGGGAAAGTCCATTTCCAAAGATTATGTTGGAAATTAATGTTCTGCTTTAGGATTCTACTACCTCAGCAGATGGCAGCACTGAGTTGAATTAGTTTATTCTCAGAAGTGCTGAAGTGCTACTCTAAAGAGTGCTGGCCCTGGTCTCTCTGTCTGTCTGTCTCTTTCCATCCTACTATCCATCCTATTTATATGACCATCCATATCACAAACCATGATTCTCTGCAGTATCCAAAAAAAACCCCTCATAAAAGGGCAATATTAAAAATATTCCACAATTTAAAAAGTTGTTATTATTAAAAGGCTAGAGGAGAATGTTAAATGTTACAATCAATGTAGCCACATCATTAACTCACCAGTTAATATTGTATGAGAACCACAATGGAATTTTAGGTAACTAAGCTGGGGAACCGAGAAAAAAAGGTACTTGTATCACGTAGTCATAAAAACTGCCTGTATGTTGTCATCAAAGGTTAAATTCAATAAGAGAATTTAATGTCTTCTTTTATAACATGGTAAAAGATATCTAAGGATATAGCCTGAAATGTCAGACAATACCAGTGATGGCCAAACTTTTGGCCTCAGCATGTCAAAAATTCCGAAAATAACATAATAACAGAATTGGAAGGGACGGATCTTGGAGGTCTTCTAGTCCAACTTCTATACCATTCCAAACAAATGGCTGTTCAACCCCTTCTTAAAAGCCTCCAATTGAGGCTCCCACCCTCACTGAAGGAAAAAAAAACCCCAATTCTTTACACAGAGATAATCCTCGACTCAAGATCACAATTAAGCCCAAAATGGCTATTGCTAAGCGAGACAGTTAAGTGAATTTTGCCCTGTTTTATTATCTTTCTTGCTACAGTTGTTAAGTGAATCACGTAAGTAATCACATGATCCCGGGACACTGCAATTGTCATAAATATGAGTCAGTTTCCAAGCATCTGAATCAGGGATGGGTTCTACTTACCTTTATTACCGGTTCGCAATGGGGCCGTGCGTGTGCACTTGCTTCACTCACGCACGCACACGCTCTTCTGCACATGCGCAGAAGTGTTTTGATGACGTCGGGGTCAGTGGGCGAAGCCTCCCACTGGTTTTACTACCGGTTCTATAGAACTGGTGCGAACCGGGGGCAACCCACCACTGATCTGAATTTTGATCACATAACCTAGAGGACGCTGCAATAGTTTTAAGTATGAAAAATGGTCATAAGTCATCTTTTTTAGTGTTGGTGTATCTTTGAACTGTCACTAAATAAACTGTTGTAAGTTGAGGACTACCCGTATTTATTTTTAAAAAATACAGTCCAACTATGTGATCTCCAGATCTGTGGCACACTACTTACCTTCAGGCAGTGTTCTCTTTTATTGGCAGGCCTACCCAAACTATCTCCAGATTGCACAAGGCCTTTGTTCTTGAAGTAGGTTCACATCACATTTTTGTGCAGTCTCCGCAACCTCCAAAAATCTTGTGACAATGAAGTGTGCTTTCAAGAATAGTGTTGGGAGTTGGTGAATGGTGGTGTGTCAGCCAAAATGTCATGGCTTGTCACATGGGTGTTGTAGATTCGCCATCATTGGACTACACTCAGCTTTCTCAATCTCTCTTTAATCAATGGCTGAACTTGGCTCCAGTAATCAAATAGAATAAATAAACAAGGGCTACCGGATCTCTGCTGCAAAAATCAGATAATCTGATCAGCAAGAAATAACATTTTCTTTAGATGCTCTAATAATATTCAGATTTTTGAAGCCTAGATCTGATAGCCATAAAATAAAGCTTTAGGCTACTTCAGGCAACATGGAATAACTATTTATATGGTGCACTAAGCACTTATGTAATATGTTTCTGATGTTACATAAAGCAGTTTAGTTATTATGACTTAGCATTGTGTAAACCAAGCCAATATCACTTGTTCAACAAATAATGCTTAAAACAAATGCAAATAATGCACTATCCAAGCCATTTAGTTACTCTGCCCAGTTAAGTAAATTTTAACAAGGAGATTGGATTCTCCCTAACAAATTATTTATCATTTGGGAGTGCTCTTGGAGCTGGTATTGTCATTTGGGTCAATGTAACCTTAATGTATGGGGCATCTTTTATCACATATCGATATTCCAATAAAAATTTGACATGGACAGAGATACTGTATTCAAAACAGAATGAAATTGTTAATAAGGATGGCCATTATGTTATCTAACTGCTTTGTGCTATTCAACAGCTTCCAGCTGTTTGCAGAACCAATTTGAAGACTTGGTGTTAAAACTACCAGAGTTAGGGACAAATTATCAGAAAAATTGTCTGAGATTGTTAAATTATCTTAAGTATCTTTCTCAGAATGCTTCAAGCAAATAAAAATATGGCACCCCCAAATTCTTTGACTGTTAATTTTTAAACACAGTGTTAATGTTTTTCTAGATCTTTCTACTTTTTAGTGCTTATTTTTATTCTGCAGCTTTGTATGTGTTTGTTAGATTTTATCTGTACTCTTATTAATTTCTGTTAGTTGAACTGTCTAGAAAACTTCAAATCTTTGATGGTATTTAATGTAATGCATAAAAGGGATATCCAGCATTTGTCTAATAAATAAAATATAGCAGATTTTTTTCCATTTCTTGGCCCAAAAAATATCAAAAAGCTATTATGTAATTCCCTAAGTTCACTAATCATATAACTCATCTTTCAGTATTTCAGACAACTACAAAGATAACTGCTTCAAGAGCAGAGGGTAAGGCAATCAATAATGTATTACTTAATTGCATGCCTATAACTCAAAGTATTTCAATTTCAAAATAATTTTATGAAGTGGATTTGGATTAGCAATAATAACTTATTCCAAGTTACATGGTATCTAATTATTACATTCAAGCCTCATATATTTAAGTGAATACACAATAATATTCCCAGCAGAAAGAAATAACATTACAATATCATTTCATAGTGAACAAATTGGTCCAAATATTAAGAATAAAAAATTTAGAAAAATAAATGAAATTCTCAGCATTCAGTTTCCTATATTCAGCTAGTACCTAGTAATCAGTTCTCACTATTAAACTTAAGTCTAGCAAGGAATATGACTGACTGATCAAATCTTATCCACACAAATTAATTACATTAGCTTTTCTATGCTGTTGTGGTTTTCTGTGATTGATTGATTGATGGGTTTTTATTATCATACAGGATAGTCAGTTTGTACTAGTGGTTAAGTTATCAGGCTGAAACTGGAAGACTGTGAATTCTAGCCCTTCTTTAGCCATAAAAACCAGCTGGGTGACTTTGAGCCAGTCATTCCCTCTCAACCAATGACATCTGGCTCAGGCGACAAGCCAGTTGAACAAATCCCATTGTAATCAATAAATCAATATTCAGTTGATTCAAAAAATGTTGACCCTATACTTGCGGGAAAACACTAGAAAGAAAATAGCAATGATCTAGCACTTCATATTACTCTGACTATAATACTAAAGAATGACCTAAAAATCTGTTCAGTAAATAGTAAGGGGGCAGATAAATTCATAAATATCAAATTAAAAGATATTTATAATACATTCTTTATACGCCACAGTCAGAACTCTGGGGCATAGTCCATCTACATTACTGAACAAAAAATAATTCTAAGGAATCAAAGAATAGTGTTGCTGATAATTCAACAATTGAATTACTTCATCAAATAAGCAAACATGAAACAGGAAATTAGTAAGGGAGACCAAAGCACTTTTCTTTCTTTTTCTTCTTCCAATCTAAGTTAGTAATTAGGCAACTTCCAAAAAAAATGGGGTGGGAGGCTTCAAGCAAGATGGAGGGAAAGGGAAGCATAGTTGTAAGGTGTGTACAATATTTGTCTTCTGAATTCAACTGTACACAAACTATACTTGGTTTGTGCTAGTTTGCAGATGAGGGGAAACTGGGAATGATAATTAATAGTTTAGTGAAACAAAAGATCCACACTATATAGATAGATTTGAGCACTCGGCCAAAATGAATGCTACAGAATGCAATAGGGTGGACCAGGGTGACCTTATTGATCATACATTGAACATGTACCAGGAGTACAAGGCAGCTGCTAAAAAGCAAATATTATCTTTAACAACAGTGCAAATCCAAATCATTGTTCTTCAAAAGCAGCTGTGACAAATTGGATCGAGTTCATAGGAAGGGTATCAAGATGGTGGAGGGTGTAGAAAATAAACCCTATGAGGAGCCCTTAAAGGATCTGAGTATGCTTAGCCTACATAAAAGACCGAGAGGAGATATGATAGCAGCCTGTTTGTTTCATTTGAAGGCTACCCAACTCCAGAATTACTCTGGATATTTTACCATTTAAAAGCAGAAAAACAATAGAGGAAGAATCTGAAACATCCAACTAACCACATTTCATGTTAAAAAAGAAGAACCCAAAAGAGACAGGCAGCACAGCTAACCTATCACAGAACTTGGGAGAACAACCCAATGATTTTAAGGACTTCTAGAATATCATTAGGATTGGATCCCATTCCAGAGGGCTACAACGGAACTTCCACACAAAGAGGGAGTGGAATTATGTTTAAGAGCTGTGGTGGTACAGTGGTTAGAATACAGTACTGCAGCCTACTTCTACTGACTGCCAGCTTCCAGCAGTTTGGCAGTTCGAGTCTCACCAGCTCAAGGTTGACTCAGCCTTCTATCCTTCTGAGGTGGGTAAAATGAGGACCCAGATTATTGGGGTCAATATGCTGACTCTGTAAACCGCTTAGAGAGGGCTGTAAAGCACTGTGAAGTGGTATATATATATATGTGTGTATATGTATGTATGTATGCATGCATGCATGCATGCATACATACATACATACATACATATATATATATATATGTCTAAGTGCTATTGCTATTCTGTTATTGCTCCAGACGCAGAACCAGAAGAGTGGGTTAAAACTATAAGGAAAAGCTTTCAGGCTACACATTAGGATAAATCTCCCAGTAATATGAGCTGACTGCTACTGGAACAGACTGCCACATGAAGTGGTGAGTTCTCTTTTGCTGCAATTCTTCAGAGATTGGATATTCATTTGTCAGAGATGCTGTAGAGGATCCTGAACAGAACAGAGGGTAGGACTACATAACCTCTAAGGTCCCCTCAAACCCTATAATTCTCTGCACTTGCTAAAATATTGGTTGGTGCTTTTGCTAGATGTATTCATGTTATATAGAATTGATTTTAGGTTTAAAAGCACAGTGATGATGCTCCAAAAACTACAAAATACAGAGTTGGGTAACAGCCTTACTAAGAACAACTAACATATTACAGAATAATGTGCACATTTTTTTAATACTTGAACATTCTGAGAGAAAACAGCCAAAGTACATAAATTAGACCACAAGGCCTGAATTTAAAGTGATGGGTTACACATGCCAGTGTGGAATTTGTAGCTACTGTGCAAAGCCAAATGAACTATGATTTATTAAGCCAAGTATAGATGATAAATCACAGATGACTACAGCTCATTCCCAAAATGAAGACTGCAGTAGTATAAATTTGTGAAGGCTAGCAATTGTAAGTATCAGGTTCAATAGAAGATTCTGAAAGATGAAGAAATGCCTGGCCCTATGTGTAGGGTTAGGGTTAGGGTTAGCCATTAGTCAAGGAGTTTAGTTATTGAATAGTTAAATGTAATTATCTCATTGCTTAAAAGCAACATTTATAAGAAACCAACATTCTGCTTTACTGAAGGAAGGACTATAAAGCTTCAAAGATTCCGAACCAATTTTTCCATTTTCCATTTCTCCCTTGATTCCTACCACGACAGCAGAATATTTTATAGAGGGGAATGAAAGAACTGTCCAAGATTTGATGCACAAAAGTCTATCAAATAGCTGTATGAATTCAAATGTACCCAATGAGATGCATTAAACTGATTCCATGATTTAATTAGGTAGTTTGATCAAACTGAAGCTTCATAGAGTTCTAATGTGCTTCTTACAGGGCTATATTCCATGGCTTGATGATATGAGCTCTGATCCATGAAAGGTAATGTGAAAATGAATTTGTTACTGTTTATGGTGTCACTAGATTTTTGTTTATACAGAAGATACAGCAAAGGAATGTATCCTTTAAAGTTTCTGTTAAAGAAGGAAAAAGGGAAATGGAAAGCAAATGCGAGTAAAAAAAGTGAAATCGTGCAAAGAAGTGGAGGAAGGGAAAGGCATAAGGTAAGAGCAGCATTACCTACCGGTATCAGGTGATTTCCAGAAACTCTGAGAATTATAGTACTAGTGGCATCAGATTGTGACTGGTTGACTAAAAACAATTTTTTTGTTCAGGAATTTTTTTTATTCATTCAAGTAAAAGTTTACAAAATAGTTACTAACCATTTATTTTTCTAAGACTTGTTCATCAAGGAGAAAAGTTAAAGGTCCCATAAAAAGGAGAACAAAAAAATCATGTATGATGATCAATCCATGTCTTTAGAAAGCATTCATAATCTAATTGTGCACATGGGCTTCATAATATACAGAATTTTTATTAACTTGGACCAAGGAGTTCCCATAATTTGCTGGGAACAAACAACCAATTTTCTTTTCTCTCTTTTATAATTCTGGAAATATAAAATTAGAAGTTAATAGCAAAACTGCTCAAGGATGATTCAGAAACAAGCAAACCTATTACTAAAAGTCAACATGGCTTTGTTAAAAACAGATCATGCCAGACAAACCTTATTGCAATCTTTGACAAAGTGACAAATTAGTGGACCAGAGAAATGCTGCAGACATAGTATACTTGGACGTCTGTAAGGATTTGACAAAGTAGACCACAACCTACTTCTTGATACATTAGAAAAATGTGGGATCATTTCACCACCAAATGGATTCATAACTGGCTGACCAACTGCACTTAACATGTAGTCCTCAATGGAACTACATCTACATGCAGTAGGGTATCCCAAGTTTCTGTCTTAGGCCCAGTATTCTTCATTTTTTTTCATAAATGATTTAGATGAGAGGTAACTCAACTAGATAAAAGAGGAACTCATCAAATTTGCAGACAACACCAAGCTGGGGGGAAGGGGAGTAGTCAACACTTTAGAAGATAGACAGTGCATCAGCACTTAAAACACTGGGCCCTATCCAAAAAATGTAATTCAGTGGTGAGAAACGTAAGGTTTTACACTTAGGCAAGAAAAACCAAATGCACAGCTATAGAATAGGTGGTATGTGACTCAACAGCTGTAATAGTGAGAGGGATCTAGGAGTCCTAGTGGACAACACTTAAATATGAGTGTGCTGCAGCTGCTAAAAAACCAATGCGATCCTAGGTTGCATCAACAGAGGGATAATATCAAGATCCCATTAAGTGTTAATACTGTTTTATACTACTTTGGCAAGATCACACCTGGAATACTGCATCTAGTTTGGATCACCATGGTAGAAAAAATATGTTGAGACTCTAGAAAGGATGCAGAGAAGAGCAACAAAGATTATTGGGGGCTGGAGGTTAAAACATATGATGAATGGTTACAGGAACCGGATGTTTCTACCGGTAGTTTAACAAAGAAAAGGATTAGGGGTGATATGATAGCAGTCTTCCAATATTTAAGAGGGTGTCACAGAGAATAGGGGGTCAACCTATTCTTCAAAGCATCTGAGGAAAGGACAAGAAGTAACAAATGGAAACTTATCAAAGAGATCCAACCTAGAACTAAGGAGAAATTCCCTGATAGCAAGAAAAATTAACCAGTGGAATGGCTTGCCTCCAGAAGTTGTGGGTGGTCTGTCACTGGAGGTTTTTAAGAAGAGACTGAGTAGCCATTTGTCTGGAATGATATAGGATTTCCTGCTATAAGTACCCTACATAAGTACATAACTGCTGTTGCACTGCTTTTTACAGTTAACAGAATAAAGTTTTTCCATTGCTGATGGAAAAAATAATGCTAAATTAAAATGATACATGCAGTAGTACTTTATTCTGTGTATCATTTTAATTCAGCATTATTTTTTCCCATCAGCAATGTCCTTCATATCCAAGATCATCCTCACAAGTAAGTCCCACTTAGAGACAAGTTTCTGGAATTCAAAATGTATTGCCTGTAAATTCTGCCTGTTTTATTGCTTCCTGTAGACCCTAGCTGAGGAATTCAGGATGAAAACAAAGACAACTGCCCCCTGAATAGCCTCTTTTGACTGCCTATTTTTGTGAAAGGGGGAGTGGTTCTCCATGGCTCCAATCATCAGTATTTATTTTTGTGTATTCAGTTGGTCAAACTAAATGTAATATTAAATATATATTTTCTTTGATTTCCACAACTACAGCTACAGTAGAACCCCAAATACAGCTATGCAAATAGGAGGGAAGAGTTTCCTTTCCAAAGAAACCACTGGTCCTGGAAATAGTTTGCACAGATAACAACTGACATTTCAGTCCAATATGCATGTGATTTTTAACAATTTCATAACCTGAGGAAAAGTTTTAAACTCCCATTATCTGTGTACCAAACCCCATAACAGAAGATAATATCTGTAGCTCATCAAGGACTCCACAGTGTTCAAGTAGCCTACAATACCTATTAATTATTTTAATATCTAACATTGAATCTAATCATGTATTTCAGATCTTAGAAACTTGAATCTTCTAGTTCAGTGTTTCTCAGTGTTGGCAACTTTAAACTGTATGGACATCAACTCCCAGAATTCCACAGCCATGTACATAAAATATGGTTAAAAACAAGGCTCAGAACTATTTGTGTGTATGCAACTTTAGATTTAGCTCTACGGTGAATTCTGAAATCTGGTTTATTTTTTTTTATTCTTCTACACTTTGGATGTGACTGCTCATAAACCACATTAAGGATTATTTATATAGGGCCTTGCAGTTAAGTGAAGGTTCAGAGAAGGTAAGGGGCCAGTGTATTTTGACTCTTTGGGGGCCAGTGAGCTTTTATTCTTTCCCATACCATGCCTAAAATCTATATAACATTTTCTTCTCAAACAGTACAGATCTAATGGAGTTATAAAGGTTTATAGAGTTATACTTCTTCTCTGTCACCCCATATTGTATTGTTTCTCTCATTTAAATATTCCCAGATATGAAGAGAAAATAGTTAGGGAAAACTTCATCTATTTAATTATAGAAATATTACAGTTTAAGGGCTAATAAAAGCATGTCCAAACTTAATAACAACAACATGAAAACAAAAAGAATATACAAATACTAAATACATAAATAAATTGCTTTCAGTTGCAATAATATTTGATTTACAGTTGAATATTGTAATATTTTCCATTTAATAAGCAACAGCCTCTTATCTATCCTTCCAGATTTTAATTAAGATATATTTACTAATGCCAATTTACCTAGGACTACTGAAACAGTTTTCAAACACTTCACACTCCCCTTCCTTTGTATTGCACAGCTCATTCATCAATGGGTAAAAGTTGACATATTGCCACAAACCCACCCCCCACCACCATCTTTTGGGATTTGTGGAAAGCAGAATTTGAAACAAATACTTTTCAGTTCTAGATACTACAAATCTGGTGGGTTTAAATGGCATACTAAACCTCTAAGTTCTTTTACCTCAGGCCCCAAAGTTAGACATGGGGGTTAAGACAGCAGCATGTACATCCTTGTTAAAGCTATAGGACTGGAGTTGGGCTTTACTAGCAACAAGGAAACAGGCAGCTAAGGAAGGAAACAGATGTTTGGATCTAGACACCATGATATAGAAAATCTGCCACTCCTGGTGTTTACAGTTACTGAAGCATTGGGACATGTAACATATGGGACCAACAAAGGAAGGGGAAGAAGTGGAGAATTGTTTTGAACTAATTGGTCAAATATGTGCTGATGACAGGATTCATATTTCCCAATATATTATGATTTGTATAATGCACAATTGACTATAGTCATGCCTGCTTTATGCAACAGATTTAAGTCAAAACTAAAGAAAACATTCTTGGATTTAGAATGAAGTATCAATGCAGCCAATGAATCAGACATTAAGGCTATACTTTCAGGACTTTTCTGCACCAGACAAAACCAATCAAAGCATTGCATGCAGAGACTTACGAAAAGAATTGTGCTTATGTACTGTGTTCCATTTTGTTTTTAAAATGCCCTATACCCCAGAAGAAATAAATTGAGCACTGATAAATATACTCAAGTGACAGAGTTTTCTCACCTCAAAATGAATACACTACTTTAAAGAGGGGGGCTCATTTCTGTTTTCAGGTCTGAGGAGCATTATACTGTTGCCATATTTAATTAACTGGATGGTTATCTGCTTGAGATCCTGTAATGGTGCATTCTTGATGATCTAGATGATCTCTAAAGTATATTCCAAATCTTTCTCTCTACGATTCTACAGAAAGATTGAAAGTAAGCCTAAACTGACATTTATTTAATTCCATTCTATCAGCTATTTATATTCAAGGTAACACATGAAAGCTTTTCTGTCATCCCCGTGCATCTTTTCCAAGACTCGTGTAACTCTACCCTGTACTTCCAAGGAGAGAAGCAACCTAGAACCAAGGAGAAATTTCCTGACAGTTAGAACAATTAATCAGTGGAACAACTTGCCTCCAGAAGTTGTAAATGCTCCAACACTGGAAGTTTTTAAGAAGAGATTGGATAACTATCTGTCTGAAATGATATAGTTTCCTGCCTAAGAAGGGGGCTGGACTAGAAGATCTCCAAGGTTCCTTCCAGCTCTGTTTTCTATTCTCATTCTTAATTCCTAATTCTATTCTATTCTGTTGCCTGAATACAGAAGGGCAGCCATGAATTCCGCCAAGACTTTCTCGATTCCTTCAACACAGTAGTGATTCTACTGATATCAGGCAGAAGAAGCGTGTAACGTTGGACTACAGGCATGGCTATCTCTAGAAAAAGCTGCCTTGGTAGAATCCTCACTGCCAATCCTGAATCCTCTGGGCGGAATTTGGGTTCTACGCAAAGCTTTTTCCACCGAACGAGGCATTCATTGCACGACGTCAAGTATCGGATCCCAACCGAAAATTCCCCCAGGCCCCTCCAACGGAAAATACTTTCCCAGGGGAACGGTCTTGATTAACCCTGTTGCAAGTGAGGCTCTTGTCACGTGACCGACAAGGCAACAATTTTGATCTCTCAAAACGCCAGCCCGCCTCACTTCCTTCCACAGATTAAAAAAAAAAAACACAGCAAAGGGACCGGAGGGAGGGAAAAGGGGGGGAAAGGAGGAGAAAAAAAATAGGCCTGAATATGAATTTATCAATGTCTCCAAGGCCCTGGGAGGAGGGGGGAGGGGGGGAAATCCCTCCACTAATTGCATAGCAGGTAAAGGAATCATCCGTAGTCGTGTTCGGATTGGAAAGCGGCGCTGTCCATCATCCGTCAATGGAATCAATCGCATCCTCCCGGTTCCAAACAGGAGCGACGTGTCCCTGCCTCGACCAATGATGAAGGGGAAGGTGGGCGTGGCCAATGATGTCCCGGTTATGAGGGCAAACAAGATGGCGGGGAGCGGTTTCCCTCTTTCCCCTGCGTTCTCAGTTGCTCTCCCTTTTCCCCTCAAATTCGGTATAAGGCGTTGTGGAAGGATCCCTGCCCCGCATCTCGGAGGGCTCCAGGCCTTTCTAATTCTGTCACCCAGCTCCCGCCCAAGCCGGTCACCTTCATGCGATCCTAGGGGGACCGTGAGGAAGGGAAGGGGAAGGGGAAGGAGGTTGCGACTGCGGCGGCACGGAGTGGGGGTGAGGGGGGGAGATCTTGACTCTCTACTTGCCTGGGCCGCCTCCTTGTTCTCCTCCGCGGGGGCCCCTGGCTTTCTGCGGAGCGCTCGGGATTGCACCGTCGGCAAAGGGTGGGTGGAGGTGGGGGGGGACAAGATGTCGGCTCAGCCCGTATCTCCTCAGCGCCGCCCCCTCATGCCTGCGATTCCCAGCCCGCTCGGCCCCGCTGCCTCTTGCCTCAGTGCCTCCGCCGCGGCTCCGGCTCCTGTTGCGGGGTGGGTGGGGGGGAGGGAGCGAGGAAAGGCAAGATGGAGGCGGCGGCGGCAAAAAAAAAAAAAAAAAGCAGGAGCGCAGCCCGGCCAAACGATGGAGAGGAAAAGGGGGGAGGGAGGGAAGGAGGCGGCGAGGGAGGGGGCTGCAGCCGCGCTCGGCTCTCTCGGCCCCCCTCCCGACAAGGACCGCCCCCCCCTCTTTTCCTCTCCGGACATAGAATTGGGAAGGCCTGGGGGCAGCGGTGGGATTGGAAGGGGGGGGAAGTGGCCGAGATAGGCTAATGAACCCTGTGTGGTGGCGGCTGACAGACACACTTGGGTGGGGGTGGGGGGTAATTCTTGAAACTGGCTGCCTCAGGAGGCCGGTTTGGGGGACTAAGTTGAATTCTGGCGACATGCAGGGAGGAAAAGTGCTGGGAATCATTCTGAGGCAGCAAATGGAAGAGCTTGTTCATACCTGATCCAATTCCTACAGGGAGAGTCACTTCCGTGTAAGAACGTGTGTATCCCATATGTAGATTGGAGCATGTGTGCAATTTGCTGCAGGCTTATGCTTTGGGAGGCCCTGCCCAGCAAAATGACAAGTGTCTGAATATGGCCTGGTGAACTACACGTGATTATGTGCCACACTGTAATAAGTGAGCCTGCTTCCCATAAATTTAAAAGAACCTGGGTCTGAGACACTCTCTTCAATCTGCTCCAAAAGTGCCCCCCCCAATACAATTACTGGCATTTTAATCCAATATGTGTTGGAAAACACCAGGTTGAAGGTGGCAGTCCTGGATTATACCATTTGGGTACATGGAAATAGAAAAGATGTGTACTGCTCTACGGTTTAAACTTTGATTTGTGAAGAGGCTGGATTTTACATGTTGAAACAGAACTTTTTCCCCATGGCTAATTGTTATAATTGCAATAAATAAATTGCAGCCATATGCTATTTACAAGGATTCCAAATATATGAGTTAGCTAGTGACATAAAGAAGCCAGACAGTATAAGCTGTGTGATTCATATGAAAAAAAAAAGTTACATTGCAATGGTGCTCAATTCATGAATGCTAAGTAGAAGGAAGAGGAAGAACTTTGGGTACTCATTCTTATACTCTTATTAGCCAGCTACAGCATAAAACGATAAATTGAAATTGTTATATAGTTTGCTCACCAACATGCTTATACCTTTATTACAGACATAGTATAATCATTTGGCTAAAACTACTCATGCTATTACTGAATGCAGATTCAGAATGAAAATGTACTGTCTTAAAAGGCAGCTGCTATTATAGAATGGGAAGTATTCTCAGTCAGGCTATAATAAAGTAAATATGCACTCTGGCAATTTAGAAATGTAACTTGTAAATAGTTTTGATTTTCTCTAATACATATATGTGTGTGTGTGTGT